>CM053034.1:18908897-19508897 GCA_028564925.1 Lithobates sylvaticus
CACAAGGCAGATCACACTGCCATATACGAACTGCTGGGAGTGTCAATACAATGTGAAATGCCCATTTCAGCTCGCAAATCGCAATGCAAACTGACAGTTTGGACATGAATCACATCACATGGGGTGTGAAGACCCAAGCGATCTGATTCTGGTGCGGACCAAAAAAAAGTGAGTTTGGTCCAAATGCGATGCAAATTCAGCCATGCTATCTGTGTGGCTGACACGGACATCGCATGTGATTTGCACTGCATTGCACTCACCACGCAACTGATGTGAACCGGCACTTAGGCCCCTTTCACACGGGGGCGGTGCTGGGCGGCGACGGTAAAGCAGCGCTATATTTAGCGCTGCTTTACCATCGTTTTTCCCGCGGTATGCGGCCGCTAGCGGGGTGGTTTTAACCCCCGCTAGCCCCCGCAAAAGGGTTAAAAACCTCCGCAAAGCGCCGCTGCAGCGGCGGTGTGCGGGCGGTATCCCCGCGGTTTCCCATTGATTTCAATGGGAACGAGCGGTATAGGAGCGGTAAATACACCGCTCCTATACCGCTCCAAAGATGCAGCTAGCAGGACTTTTTTTACCGTCCTGCTAGCGCACCGCTCCAGTGTGAAAGCCAGCCGGCTTTCACACTGGAGTGAATGGGGCCGGTGTTTTTCAGGCGGTGTACAGGCGCTATTTTTAGCGCTGTACCGCCTGAAAACCGCCCCAGTGTGAAAGGGGCCTTATAGTGGGACTGCAATAAGGCTGTGGGCAATCTGACACTAACTGACGCTGGGGGGGTGGAAACTGACATCACCATTGACACTAATACAGTGATCAGTTCTAATATTAAACACTGTCACTGTACTAATGACACTGGCTGGGAAGGGGTTAACATCTAGGGGCAATCAAAGGGGTTAAATATGTGCCTGACAATGTGTAATACTGTATGTGCTGCTTTTACTAAGTAACGTTCCGGTTTTTATTCCCGCACAGCGCCAGGGATTGGAGTGTGGGCAGACACAGAGGGGAGGGGCGGGAGGAAGAGGTGCCATCTCTCCTGTCAGTGTTTGGGGGAGGAATTGTTAGTGTTGGCTTTGGGCAGCATGAAAGAGAGAGTAGCAGACACTCTTAACTGCAGCCATCAACCTTGCTGGGAAGCCATAGTCCAGTCTGAATAATGTGTCCGGGTTTCAGGCAGTCTGAAACCCGGACGCATGATTCCAAACCCGACAGGTGGCAACCCTACATGGTGAATGTACTGCGGCGGGTCGGCAAGTGGTAAAACAGAACAGAAAGAGGCAACAATTCATGTTGGATTTGGGGAAACAGGGAGGGCGCCGTCCACTCCCAAAATTCACTGCCAGCTTGTGTCGCAATTGGTGATTTTAAATTTTTTTGACATAAAGCGCAGAGTTGTCGCATATGATCGCCATCTTCCTGATGACGATGCGAGGAATTCGGGCCCCTGCAATATGTAAAAAACAGAATGTGTGTCATCTGATGGAATTGCTAGAACAAATAATTGCCGGATGAAGACAGCGGGGTCAGACCTGACCTGTGCTATTTGTTGTGCAGTTAATGAGTGACCGGATCTCCTCGTACCATCATCACGCCGAGAAAACACGCGTGTTTGTTTAGGGAGATTACAGCAGGTTTACCACTGAAAAACACGGGAGACATAGAACAGACATTGATAAAAAGGAATCGCTGGATCAAGAAATATATATATATATATGGATATATATAGATATATATATATATATAGATATAGATCGATATCTATCTATCTATCTATCTATCTATCTATCTATCTATCGATATCTAGATCTATCAATATCTATCGATTTATAGATCTATCTATCTATCTATCAATATCTATCTATCTATCTATCTATCTATCTATCGATTTCTAGATCTATCTATCAATATCTATCTATCTATTGATTTCTAGATCAATCTATTTATCAATATCTATTTATCAATATTTAGATCTATCTATCTATCTATCTATCTATCAGTATCTATCTATCTATATCTATTTATCAATATCTAGAACTATCTATCAATATCTATCTATCGATTTCTAGATCAATCTATCAATATCTATCTATCGATTTCTAGATCTATCTATCAATATCTCTCTATCTATATCTAGATCTATCTATCAATATCTATCTATCGATTTCTAGATCAATCTATCTATCAATATCTATTTATCAATATCTAGATCTATCTATCAATATCTATCTATATCTATTTATCAATATCTAGAACTATCTATCAATTTCTATCTATCTATCTATTTCTAGATCAATCTATCAATATCTATCTATCGATTTCTAGATCTATCTATCTACCTATCTCTCTATCGATATCTAGATCTATCTATCTGTCATCTATTTATCTATCAATATCTATATCTAGATCTATCTATCTATCTATCTATCTATCTATCTATCTATCTATCTATCTATCAATCTATATATCTATCAATCAATATCTATCTATCGATTTCTAGATCTATCTATCTATATCTATCTATCTATCTATCGATTTCTAGATCTATCGATATCTAGATCTATCCATCAATATCTATCTATCGATTTCCAGATCTATCCATCTATCTATCTATCTATCGATATCTAGATCTATCTATCTATCTATCTATCTATCTATCTATCTATCTATCTATCTATCTATCTATCTATCTATCAATAGCTAGATCTATCTATCTATCTATCTATCTATCTATCTATCTATCTATCTATCTATCTATCTATCTATCTATCTATCTATCTATCAATCTATTTGTCTATCTGTCAATATCTAGATCTATCTATCCATAGATAGATAAATCTAGATAACGATCTTTCAATAACTATATATATACGTAGATCCCAACTGTCCCTGATTTCAAGGGCTTGTCCCTCATTCGGATCAAAGTCCCTCTGTCCCTCTTTCCTCCCCATTTGTCCCACATTTTGGTAAAGTAACACTTTCGGCCAGCGATTTACTTTTTTGCAAAATCAATCCTAGCGACCAATTAGCCGCGGACATCCCCGCTGCCCATCGGCACCTCTCTGGGCTCTACCGTTCGATCAGAGAGCCTGGGATCTGATTCAGCACTTCCCCCGGGTTACCGAGGCGGCTGAGGACCATCTCTATGCTCCTGGGAGGCTGGAAGTGACATCATGATGTCACTTGGCAGATGTAAACAATGTCTTTTTTTTTTTTTTTTTTTTTCTGGATGTTTTTTTTATTTATTTTTTATATCTCATGCTTTCCAGGGTAGGAGAGAGATTTTGGGGTCTTATAGACCCCGGATCTCTCCATTAAGAGGACCTGTCATGCCTTATTCCTATCACAAGGGATGCTTACATTTCTTCTGATGGGAATAAAAGTAATGAAAAAAAAAATGAATGGAACAATGTAAAAAATAAATAAAATAAATAATTAAAAAAATGAATGGAACAATGTAAAAAATAAAAAAATAAATAATTAAAAAAATGAAAGTGCCCCTTTCCCCTCATGCTGGCGCACAGAAGCAAACGCATACGTAGGTCGCGCCCGCATATGTAAACGGTGTTCACACCGCACATGTGAGGTATCGCCGCAAACGTTAGAGCGAGAGCAATAATTCTATCACTGAACAGCCTCTGTAACTCTAAACTCGTAACCTGTAAAAAAAATGTAAAGCATGGCCTATGGAGATTTTTAGGTACCGTAGTTTGGCGCTATTCCACGAGTGTGCGCAATTTTAAAGTGTGACATGTTAGGTATTTAAAAAAAAAAAATCATCATTCTGACGCAGAGCGTTATGTCACTGCCAGGCCGGTGCCAGGGGTGAGTCTGTGTTCTCTGTGTCACCCTCTCGCAGTCGATCATTTTCCTATGTCGGGAACCTCTCACCGAGATGACAGATGAAGACAGATCTCCCATAATTGCACTGACTGCGCTGAGTGATGATTTTATTACCTGTATAGCAATACCTAATGGAACTCAATGGGGTTTCTATTTGCTGTTCAGGAAGAATTCCCTCGTCTGATGTGACACAAACCAAGCAGAAGATGGATTTTTTTCCATGTTAGGGTCACCCTTCCAGGTATTTATTATCTCTCAAAGAGGTCACATGACTCCCCCTGACAATGACGTCATCTGCTTTTCTCTCCTGAAGGATGGCGTCAACTTTGTTCAGGCATCATCCAGAGTCACCATCTACTTCCTTTCCGTAAATCCCCCCAAACACCTCCTTCTTACACAAATTCTCTTGTCCCTCCTCCAAATCCCCCTCCCAGCACAAATCACCCCTCAGCACAAACCCTTGCCTCCATCTCCCTCCTCTCAGCACAAATCCTCCCCCAGTATCCCACCCCCCCTTTCAGTATAAATCCCCCCAAACTCCTCTTTCTTACACAAATTTTCTTACAACCCCCCCCCCTCCAAAATCCCCTCCCAGCACAAATACCCCCCCCCCAACACCTCCTTCTTACACAAATTCTCTTGTCCCTCCTCCAAATCCCCCTCCCAGCACAAATACCCACCCAAACACCTCCTTCTTACACAAACTCTCTTGTCCCTCCTCCAAATCCCCCTCCCAGCACAAATCACCCCTCAGCACAAACTTTTGCCTCCATCTCCCTCCTCTCAGCACAAACCCTTGCCTCCACCTCCCTCCTCTCAGCACAAACCCTTGCCTCCACCTCCCTCCTCTCAGCACAAATCCTCCCCCCGTATCCCCCCTTTCAGTATAAATCCCCCCAAACTCCTCTTTCTTACACAAATTATCTTACCCCCCTCCAAAATCCCCTCCCGGAACAAATATCCCCCTCTCCTCACCCCCATATACCCTGTTCCGGCACAAATCTCCACCCTCAGCACAAACCCTCCCCACCATCTCCTTCCTCCAAGCACATATCATCAGTTAGCAAACACTGTAGCAGCCTACTGGCGCCCCCCCCCCCCCCACTACCATGACACTGCACCTAGGGCAGATGCCCCTCTTGCCCACCCCTTGTCCTGACCCTGTATGTACCTCACCATCTACTTTCTGGATTTCAAGAACGACAGTGCCATCTTTGTTTAGCCATCTTCCAGGACCACCATCTACTTGCTGGACTGAGATGCCCGGCTCCAGTAAATCCTGGAGTCTGTGCAGTTTTTGGGTCTGTTCATTTATTGTATGTCTCAGAGCAGTTGGAGAGCGAAACTGCATGGGGGGGGGGGGGGGCAAGAAAAGTTTTACCTGGGACAGGTAAGTGTCTATTTATTAAAAGCCAGCTGCAGTATTTGTAGCTGCTGACAAAAAAAAAAATTCAGGTGGACCTCCTCTTTAACCAATCTTTTTTTTTTTGTACAATTCTCCTTTAAAGGGGCGGGGCAAGGGGTGTGTCCAATGCCTGCATACCTTTGCTGATAGGTGTCCCTCATTCCCATCTCAAAAAGTTGGGAGGTATGCAAATGTCTGACAAAGGTCAGCCCCTCTGCTGCAGCCTCTCACCTTGCTACAAAATTACAATGTAGAGTCTGATCACAGGAGGAGGAGAGACTGAGGAAATGCTCCTCCTGCCTGCAGCAGACTGGTGACATCACCTCAGCCTAGGCAAAGTCACTGAGTTTTATTTTAATAATAAATGGTGGAGATTTAAAAAAAAAATGGTTCTGTTGATATATAGTGTAACATATCAGGCAAGTTCCAGACAGGTCCTCTTCTAAACATTTTGATTCTTTCAGGCCGTGTTTATTGCCGGTGAAACCGGGAAGTCTGGTGGATGGTTTCATGGCATTAACTTATGCGACGTGACCTTTGATACCATTAGTCACAGTTTATGATGGTTATAATTTAATAGCAGAGTGTAACTGGAACCACGACAAGTTCTCAACCCCAAGAGATCAGGACAAGCCGGACTGTGACGGGACAAAACAAGGAGGCAATCAGAGAATAGGGAACATTTTCAAGAAAGGTAGTTCAGAGCCAAGGCTGGATCTAATACTAGAGAGCCATTCTAAAATTGATATGGCATAACTAGTAATCGCGGTATAGCGCTTATTCCCGCAGGAGCTGCTGGTGATCACAAGTCCTCTGTTCTTCCACGACTCTTAAAACCATTCGGACCCCACTGACCCACCCGGTTAGAGGTGGAGGACCACTCACACCTATATAACTTGTGAGTTAGTAAGTCACAGATGTATAATATTGTCCAGAAATCAGGCCAAAGACCACCAGATGATACTGTATGTTAAGTGTATTATGCAAAAGAAGGTAAGCAATGTAAAAGCAATAAATAATTCAAGGTTGCAGAGTTATTAAAGTGAACTCTGGCCTAACACAGGACAAAATACTTAACTTGTGTCAATACGAGTCCAAACTTTAACTGAGATAACCATTATGGAGCAAAATCAGACCCAAAATAACTCAAGTTGGGTGCACTCTGTAGAGACACCCCAGATGTAGGTATTCGTAAGTGTTCCTAAGCTGGGTACCGCTTAAAGGTGGTAACAAAGTACCTGGCGCCTTAATGCTAGCCTTGGATGGCTTGCGGTGGGGCCCCTCTGTAGGTGGCGCGCACTAGCCTATCCCTTTAAGAGAAAGGGATGTATCGATTGTAGGGCTACTAAATAAGGAGTAGTCTATGCGAACTAAGTGTAGCAAGAGGTTAAAGCTGTGTCTCCTCTCACCACTCCTGGCAGGCAACAGTTCTGGTTCCGCACGCTAGGCAGTTAGCGGATCCAGCTATCTAGCTGGGCCGTCTGAGTACACACACACACACCCAGCTGTAGAGTCTTCCTCTGTGTGCATCTCCTAGTGGCAGGAGGGAGAAACAGACGATCACCAAGCCCGTTAAGCTGGCTACAACAGTGTATATACAGTATATGAGAATGGTTGTTGCACCGATGTCTGTATAAACAGCATGCTAACCTGATACCCTTATTTCATAGAGAATGGGAGCCTTGTGGAACCGCAGGATATTAATTTACAATCAGAAACTCTTGAAATCCTTAAAATACATATAATTATGTCTTTACATCTATTCACTGTGTTGGGAAAACAGCTATTATTTAAAGTGGTGAAAAAAGTGCAGCGCTAATATAATGTGAAATTGAAAAGGAATTAATAAGTGAGGAAAAATTCCTCAAACTAAAAAAATCGATAGCGGACACCCCATAAAATTATATACGGTATATAGTGATAAACAAATAATATCTGATGAACTAGTAAAGCAAAAATAAAAAATAAATCAATTAATGCAATAAGGGTAATTTTGAAAAACCTCTTGCATAACAAAACTAAAACAGATACCATAAAGAATTTGTGAAAATATTAAATGGTGCGAAAAAATTTAAATAGATCAGTTAGTACGTAGGTAGTGGTAAAAAAAAAAACTCTCATATATCAAAACTAATGCAGATTCCATAAGCAAATAATAAGTGAAAAATTGCCCAAAAATTATAAATGATCAATGCCAAATATTAAAACCAGTGAGTATACAATAAAAAAAAAAAAAAGAAAATATATTTAAAATGAAAAACACAGTCCCAATTAAGAAAAAATATGTAAAAAGAAAGAAAAATATTAAAAGTAAAAAAAACAATCCAATTAAAGTGCAAAAAATATTCCAATGGAAAGAAAGTGAATCCAGATCCAAAGTCTAAAATGATAGCACACCCGGGTGAGTATTAATGCTCCTTACCGACTACAGATGACTACCATAGGTAGTCTCACCAAGCACGGTGAAATTCAGGTCTCCCAGGAACCTATGCTGACTTCAATATGACCGTTATAATCGTGACACTCGAAAGACAAAAGCAGAAATTGCTCCCATAGTGTAATCATTCATAAAAGGCAATTTATTGGGCGTAAAAGATTGCACTTACGAGAAATTTCATCCAAGATAGGCGTTTGCAACAATGTGGTTCAAAGATGGAGATCGTGGCGTCTCCACAGGCATCCTACCGCTTGCTTGTTTCCCATCAATCACCTGAGGGAAATGTGATGACGTCAGCGTCACAGGCTCCTCCCTACATGTTTCGTCACCATAGAACGTCGTCTGGGGATTGGCCAATTTTTTTATTGGATGGGTTTTATAGCAGAAAGTAAAAAATATTTTTATTTTTTTTCAAAATTGCCGTTTTTTTTTTTTTGTTTATAGCGCAAAAAATAAAACCGCAGAGGTGATCAAATACCACCAAAAGAAAGCTCTATTTGTGGCAAAAAAAAGGAAAAAAAATGTTGGGGTACAGCGTCGCAGGACCACGCAATTGTCAGTTAAAGTAACAGAGTGCAGTATCGCAAAAAAATGGCCTGGTTATGAAGGGAGTGAAACCTTCCGGAGCCAAAGTGATTAAGTAAGCCACAAGTGCTGGCACCCGCTGCGTCCCTAGTAAGTGCCGCCATTAACGACATGTTGGCTTACATGGCCAGGAATGCCCAACTAATTAAAGTGTTTGCTTTTCCAGAAAAAATATAAAGGTGAACACCGGAAACCTCCCCTTGTCCCCGCTGTACTTACCTCTGGGGTTGCAGTACCCCGACAGGCGCTCCTCGCTTTTTTCTCTTTTCTCCATCGGTGCTTCCAGGATGGACAAGATGGATTCTGATTGGTCACATGGACGGCACTGAGCAATCAGAAATCACCTGGTCCATTATGGAAGTGGTGATGGAGAAAAGGGAAAAGGCAGGGGATCTCGGCAGAGGTAAGTACAGTGGGGACCAGTGAGGGAAGTGGGGTGGGGATTGTGTCGGGTGTTAGTTCACATTTAAATTGTTTCTGTAACCCTTTAAGCAAACGGGCAGGGATGGCAGTGACATCACTGCCCAAGTATGGCCATATTTTGTCAATGATGTTACTACTATCCCCGTCTCTCCCCTTCAGGACTGTTTTTAAGGCAGCAGGGCAAAAGGGGCAGCTGCCCTGGGCCCTGTCATAGTTGTGGGGCCCAAAGCAGCTGCCTCATAATTGCCAACTATCCTGGTTTAAATTCCCTTGTCCCTTGAGGTTTTAGTCCTGTGCTGTGTCCCAATATCTCAGTGTGAAGTGCTGCTACTAATGCTGCCCAGCTCTGCCCTATTGTTGTGTACAGATGACTCACCAGCAGACCCTGTGTCTGCATGTAAAATACCAGCATTCATATGTAAATAGCAGTGGCATTCATATGTAAATAGCGGCGGCCGGCGACATTGACATGTATATCATTGCCCCCCTGAGGTCATATCCACAGTAATCGCAAGCAAACAATCAACAAGTAAAAATCATGTTCTGTAACCTCTAGTAACTAATCAGTGAGCCGTAGTGCGTGCTGTAACCTCTAGCAACCAGTCAGTGAGCGGTAAGCAGTACACTGTAACCTCTGGCAACCAATCGCAATAGCTGCCTGATCTGAATCAGTAAACTGATTTTGAGTCTGCATGGGGGGGGGCCCAAGAAAAGTTTTGCCCAGGGTCCAATCAATATTAAAGAAGGCCCTGCTTCCCTTATATACCAGATGACAGCTCGGGAGCTGTCATTCGGCCAGCAGCACCATTGGGATCGGTCGCGTGCACCAGGTCCATCAGGTTTGTAATTTCTGGATGTTTTGAGGATTTTTATTTTTTATAATACAGGACTTCTGGGTGTCTTTTTTTTTTTCTAGGTTACATCTTTTTTTATAAGGAGGGGTACTATGTACAGTATATAAGGTGCCACCTTATAATTAAAGGCTTTTAGATTCTGATAAACCAACCAGACCCCCACCAACACCAAGCCAGGGTTGTGGGAAAGAGGCCCTTGTCCTCGTGAACATGGGGCAAGGTGCTTTGCCTTTGTCAAGGTTCAGGCCAAGCCATACCAGTCCGGGTCTGGTATGGCTTTTTAGGCTTTTTTTTTGAGGATCCCCCTTAAACTCAAAGGTTCTGGTATGCATTTTGGGGTGGACTGTCAGGGGGTATAGTAACTGAGCATCCAATTGTACAAGTTTGGAGACACGCTAACGTGAGTGGAGCCTAATTAACAGAGGTCCTTCGTATGGCTGAAGAAGATGTCCAGTGACAAACAAAATACTTAAAAAAAATCTAAATTTCCCCAGTCAGTGTTCTGCTATCGAATTATTTATTTTTGGGGTCACCAACTGAAATTTCCTCTCGTGTTCTGCAGAAATTATTGCTGTGGAGTCGGCGAGCCCAGGCGTGCTCAGCAACGGCGTCGGATCCTATTGCTCTATCTGCGGGGATCGAGCTACCGGAAAACACTACGGAGCTTCCAGCTGCGATGGCTGCAAAGGGTTCTTCCGAAGGAGCGTGCGCAAGAATCACGTGTACGCCTGCAGGTAAGGTGTTGAGTACTAATCTGCATGCTTATCTCCAAAGCATAAGTTCCCCCTCTTCCCAGTACAAATCTGCCCCCCTGCTGAAATGCACCCTCTCAGCACAAATATATTTGCCCAACCAAAAATTCTTTACCCCTAAAATTTCCCCTCTTATTACACATCTTCTCTCCCTCCCAGCTCAAATTTCCCTCCAAATCCCATACCCTTTGATCCCTTCTCTACCATTCCCCCTCCGTACACAAATCCCTCTAAATCACCACTCGTATCACTCCGCCCCCCGCCCCCAAATTTATCCTCCTAGAACAATACTTACCCCCCTGCCACCCACTTCTCTCCCGCACTTCAAATACCTCACTCCCAGCACAAAGTTCCCTCCAAATCCCATATCTTAGCACAAGTCTTCTCCACCATTCCCCCTCCACACACAAATCCCTCTAAATCACCAATCTTATCACTCTGCCCCTCCCCTCAAATTTACCCTCCTAGAAAAATACTTACCCCCTGCCACCCCCAAATTCCCCCTTCCAACACATATATCCTCCCCCAATCTTCTTGTTGCGCCCCCAACCTCCCAGTACAAATCTGCCCCCCCTACTGAAATCCATCCTCTCAGCACAAACATATTTGCCCACCCCCCCCAGCACAAATCCTTTACCCCTAAAATGTCCCCTCTTAGTACACATCTTCTCTCCCGCACTTCAAATCCCTCCCTCCCAGCACGAATTTCCCCCCAAATCCCATCTCTTAGCACAAATCTTCTCCACCATTCCCCCTCCACACACAAATCCCTCTAAATCACCAATCTTATCACTCCACCCCCACCCCCCTCAAATTTACCCTCCTAGAACAATACTTACCCCCTGCCACCCCCAGATTTCCCCTTCCAACACAAATATCCTCCCCCAATCTTCTTGTGGCTCCCGGAACCTCCCAGTACAAATCTGCCCCCCCTGCTGAAATCCATCCTCTCAGCAAAAATATATTTGCCCAACCCCCCTCCTAGCACAAATCCTTTACCCCCAAAATGTCCCCTCTTAGTACACATCTTCTCTACCGCACTTCAAATTCCTCCCTCCCAGCACAAATTACCCCCCAAATCCCATATCTTAGCACAAATATTCTCCACCATTCCCCCTCCGCAGACAAATCCCCCCAAATCACCACTCTTATCACTCCACCCCCCTCCCCAAATTTACCCTCCTAGAACAATACTTACCCCCCTGCCACCCCCAAATTCCCCCTTCCAACACAAATATCCTCCCCCAATCTTCTTGTGGTGCCCCCAACCTTACATGATACCACTGTGCCCAGGGAAACCTCCCCTCCTGCCCACCCCTTGTCCTGGCCCGCTGGCTACTGATTGAGAGACTGAGCTCTCAGTCACTGTTCTGGGAGGGCACAGTGAGCACGCTCTTAGCAAAGAAAGCTCTGCCACCCATGGACACATGAATGCGGATGGTATAGTGGGCATCCAAGCTCACCCTCTTTGCCGACGCACATTTGCATTACTTGGGCGTCAGGAGGTTAAAGTTCAGAAAGTGGAAAAGCTTAGACTTTACGGTAAAAGCTGCAATTTACAGCAATGAGGTTGCACTGGGATGTCTATAGGTTCACACCGGCTACTTTTCAGCCACTGGCTCAGCCGCCACGTCCATCATCCCCCGCCCGTTGGCGACCTCTGAGCTCGCTGGCTCCCGTAGCGCTCACCTTCTGCCATATCGCAGAGTCAAGGTTTACAATTATTTTCCGCTCATTAATTACCGCTAACCTTTCCAAGGCACGGAGAGGGAAATAATCAGTCTGCTGATGGAGCTAATTAGGCGGCGGGAAAAGTGGTAACGAAGAGGAATGAAAGCTTCTGGCTCTATTCATCAGGCCGGCCGAACGAAGGAAACAAACAACAACTCTCTGCAAAGCTGTAGAAGCACAAATATTCCATAGGAGTAGAGGCAGAAAAGGGGAGAACGGGGCTCCAGCTGTGGGGCCCCCCATGAATAAGGATTGCAATAGGTACAGAGAATCCCCCCATTTGCATTGGCCTGTCAGACACCAACTGCCTATAAGTACTCTACATCAGTGGCGGCTGGTGCGCAAAATTTTTGCGGGGGCGCAAACAAACTGAAAAAAAAACAACCCATAATTGCAGCCACTGTGCCCATCAAAACGCAGCTACTGTGCCCATCAAACGCAGCTACTGTGCCCATCAAACGCAGCCACTGTACCCATAAATTGCCGCCACTGTACCAAACGCAGCTACTGTACCCATCATGACTAAGGCCTTATAGGCTGAAACGCGTCAACTGACTTCATCTGCATTTTTTTCACTGTGGCTATTCAATAAAATGAAGAAATTTTGAGAGCAACAACCGGAGTGCGGATCATTTTTTCTACATTACTCCACTCAGCCAGCATCTGTGGATCGAGCACCTGGGAGCTCTGCTATCTATGTGGTGCATGGGTAGTACCACTGACTTTTCTGTTTATACCCATCAATTGCTGCCAGTGTGCCCATAAATTGCCACTATTGTGCCCCATCAATTGCCACTACTGTGCCCCATCAATTGCCGCCAGTGTGCCCCATCAATTGCCGCCAGTGTGCCCATCAATTGCCACCAGTGTGCCCATCAATTGCTGCCAGTGTGCCCATCAATTGCCGCTACTGTGCCCCACCAAATGCTGCCAGTGTGCATCGCCCGGGAGTCGGGACTTACCTGTCTCGCAGCGGGTCACGACCAGACCCGAGCACCTGATTGGATGAGAGGCGGGTCAGTGTTCCTACACAACACTGAGTAAACAGCGAACGTACAGCATTGCGCCCGCTGTTTACCATTTTGGAAGCCTATTAGAGCCTATGGCTCTAATCAGGACGCCTATTAGAGCCCACGGCTCTAATCAGGCGCTTCCACAAAAAAAAAGAAACGCTACTGTAATTCAGGTGCCCGGCACCCAACAAGGGGCCGGACACCTGAATAGGGGGCGGCAGTGGCGACCATAGATAGATTCATGCAATGCATGAATCTATCTATGGTGAGAGAGAGGTGGTGACAGGAGAGAGGGGGGCGGCGCTCCTGCGCCCTTTATGGACGCACCGCCACTGCTCTACATCCTCCCGAATTTTGACCAATTGCATTGTCCCTCTATATTACTGCAGCAAAATGAAGGTTATAGATGGGCCCTAGACATCCAGCCGGCTCTAGGCTCCTGCCTGTAACAGAATGAAAAAAAATGTTGGGGAAAAGCAGCAGAAAAAAATAATAATAATAATCCCTTTAAAAGTACACTCAACATAAAGGTAAGCTAAAATATATTAATGTGTATGAAGCTGACCTCCAGCCTTCCCTTCAGTCTTGCACAGTTGTACCTCGACTGAAATGGCTTACTCTGATTTCACTGCACACTGTGAGCTTCTAACAATGTGCATTAGAAGCTGCAGCAAGTCAGATAGAGCCCGCCCCATTTCCTGGCTGGAGGGCATCAAGCATCTCCCTAGCCTGACTCGCCCCTTTCATTCATGACTGAGCAAAACTACCCGATTATTTGATTGATCTGGAAATCCTTTTTTAAAAAAAAGTTCTTTCCCCTGTTTGCGTAGATGGGGGATGATGAGTGGAAATGTAAATTCACAGGGATCCACAGGACACAAGAAAGCATTACACTGCCAAGCAGCATCCATCTGGCATACCTCCCAACTTCAGAACTTGAGGGAGAGGGACACCTTAGCGAGATGAGGACCTGTGGATGGCAGAAAGCATGGAAAAAAAATATAAACTGTAATATGGGACATAGATTAATAGATTCTGAGCCTCCTCACAGTGTACACCACTCACGTATACCACATTCCTTTTACTCACAATATACTCCTTAATTATACAAATGAGAGCCTTACAGACATACATAAACCTCAGCACAAAGGATCAGTTTTTAATATTTAAACTCTGTTATTACACATTCCTGTCAGCTGACAAGAGGAAAACGAGGCTACAATTCGCACAGGTTCACCAAAATTAGACAACAGAAGAGTGGAAAAATGTTGCCTGATCTGATGAGTCTCGATTTTAGCTGCGACATTCAGATGGTCGGGTCAGAATTTGGTGTAAACAACATGAAAGCCATGGATCCATCCTGCCTTGTATCAATGGTTCAGGCTGGTGGTGGTGTAATGGTGGGGGGATATTTTCTTGGCACACTTTGGGCCCCTTAGTACCAACTGAGCATCGTTTAAACGCCACGGCCTACCTGAGTATTGTTGCTGACCAGGTCCATCCCTTTATGACTACAGTGTACCCATCTTCTGATGGGTTCTTCCAGCAGGATAATGCCCCATGTCACAAAGCTCCAATCATCTCACCACTGGACAATGAGATCACTGTACTCCAGTGGCCTCCACACTCACCAGATCTCAATCCAATAGAGACACTCACCAGATCTCATCCAATAGAGCACCTTTGGGATGTGGTGGAAATTCGCTTAATGGATGTGCAGCTGACAAATCTGCAGCAACTGCGTGATTCTATCATGTCACTATGGACAAAAATCTCTGAGCAATGTTTCCAACACCTTCTTAAATCTATGACATGAAGAATGAAGGCAGTTCTGAAATCAAAAGGGGATCCAACCCAGTACTAGCAAGGTGTACCTAATAAAGTGTCCGGTGAGTGTACTTGCCCATTATGGCAAGAGGTCACACAGCAGTTTAATATCGCAATTAACTGCTAAAATGAGACATCAGCCACACAGGGGGTGCTTTGTTTTTAGTGGGTTGGCTGAAGCAGGAAATTGATCATATATGTATGAGCAAACATGGCTTCCCCTTGTACCTATATAATTACACATTATAATTATCTTGTACATGCTTATCTAATAGAACACAAAAAAAAAAAAAAACAGTCTAAATTTCCTTCAAATGCAAACATCTCACGCTAGAGGGGAGTCGGCCCTGAATGCGGAATTATAGATTATTTTCAGGTTTCGTTGTATTTTCTCACAGATTCTTTACCTGACCTCTCTTTGCTCCTCTGTACCCATCGTAATTTTTTTTATTAATGTTCCCGTCATTTCAGATTTTCCCGGCAGAAATCCAACAGCTGAGCTCAGAGGGTTGTGGGAAAGTATGGGGGCTCTAGCTTTTTATTATAGGATTGGGACATATGGGTCTGTATGGGACAAGCAGGTGGCAGCTGGGATGAAAATTGTGATACAGCCATGTGATCCAATCACTGACCCCTAGACCACTATATGTGATCCAATTACTGACCCCCAGACCACTATATGTGATCCAATCACTGACCCCCAGACCACTATATGTGATCCAATCACTGATCTCCAGACCACTATATGTGATCCAATCACTGACCCCCAGACCACTATATGTGATCCAATCACTGACCCCCAGACCACTATATGTGATCCAATCCCTGATCTCCAGACCACAATATGTGATCCAATCACTGATCCCAGACCACTATATGTGATCCAATCACTGACCCCCAGACCACTATATGTGATCCAATCTCTGATCTCCAGACCACTATATGTGATCCAATAACTGAACCCCAGACCACTATATGTGATCCAATAACTGATCTCCAGACCACTATATGTGATCCAATCCCTGATCTCCAGACCACTATATGTGATCCAATCCCTGATCTCCAGACCACTATATGTGATCCAATCACTGACCCCCAGACCACTATATGTGATCCAATCACTGACCCCCAGACCACTATATGTGATCCAATCCCTGACCCCCAGACCACTATATGTGATCCAATAACTGATCTCCAGACCACTATATGTGATCCAATCCCTGATCTCCAGACCACTATATGTGATCCAATCCCTGATCTCCAGACCACTATATGTGATCCAATCACTGACCCCCAGACCACTATATGTGATCTAATCACTGACCCCCAGACCACTATATGTGATCCAATCACTGATCCCCAGACCACTATATGTGATCCAATCACTGACCCCCCAGACCACTATGTGTGACCCAATCACTGACCCCCAGACCACTATATGTGACCCAATCACTGACCCCCAGACCACTATATGTGATCCAATCACTGACCACCAGACCACTATATGTGATCCAATCACTGACCCCCAGACCACTATATGTCATCCAATCGCTGACCCCCAGACCACTATATGTGACTCACTTATAAGTACTGATTGATAATTATTAAAACTCCAGACATACTACAAGAGATGGTCAGTTCCTGACCGGGGATGGAAGTTCTGTCAGGTGCTCTCTGGAATCTCGCTGTAATGATGACTCCCTAGTTGGTTTCTTTTGTTACCTTCCTTGATCCAGAGTGCTGTACATAACCTGTCACTGTTTTGTCCCCCAGGTTCAGCAGGCAATGCATCGTGGACAAGGACAAGAGGAACCAGTGCCGCTACTGCCGACTGCGCAAATGCTTTCGAGCGGGAATGAAAAAAGAAGGTGAGTACTCCTAGCTGGGGTGCTGGGACCTCTCACCGTGCCGGTGCCATTGCGGCACAGGAATAACCTTTTCTTTGAAGAGGTGGAAAATCCGCTGAACTTCTTTTCACAGCAACCTTCCTCCTCTGGGATCAGGGTGCTCCATGTGGACTGTCATTTATTTGACAGCAGGCTATATTTTTGTTAATTCTGTCACTTTTGTTGTTTTTATTCATGCTTTAGTCAATATCTGATCGCTGCATGTATGGGAGCAATCAGGATTGCAGAGTTTATGACTTAGCTACGATTAAGGCCCTTTAATGCCGCGTACACACGGTCGGAATTTCCGATGGAAACAGTCCGATGGGAGTTTTTCAACGGATTTTCCGACCGTGTGTACGCCCATCGGTCTTTTTCTGTCGGAATTTCCGATGGACTTTTGATTGAGAACCTGTTCTCAATTTTTCCGACGGAAAACCTTTCTATCGGATTTTCCAATCGTGTGTATGCAATTCTGACACGCAAAATTCTGACGCATGCTCGGAAGCATTAAACTTCCCTTTTATAGTGCTGTCGAACGTGTTTTATGCCGCTGTGTTACAGACCGTCGGAATTTGGTGTGACCGTGTGTAGGCAAGACAGTTTGAGCGAAATTCCGACGGGAAAACCATCAGAGCTTTTTCCGACGAGAATTCCGACCGTGTGTACGCGACATAAGGCAGAAATGCATGAGCATTTTTCCCGGCAAAAGTTCCGGCAAAAAAAAAAAAATGTTTTTAATTGATCCTAGCATTATTACAAATTAAATACAAAAACGATTATACAATGATCATGATCGATTTTGCTAAAATATTAATTTCTTACTTGAATAATTTCTGCCTCCGTTTGTGGCCGTTGCCATCATGATTGTGGGCATGTAAAGCCCAATCGAGATCACTTCCTGGATTCGTTTTGGAGAGGTGCATGCTGGGTAACCAGCGCGCACCTCTCGAATTCTCGCACATGCACGATTCACCGGCCGTAGCGCCGATTGTTTCTAAAGTTGCCAGAGCAATGGGCGGCGAAGGAGGAAGGTCCCGCCCGTTGTTATGGCAACATCACAGTACTGCCCACAGACTGCCACTTCCTGGTCCGCGGAGCTCCTCGTCACTTCCTCCCTTCGCCTGTGCTCCTGGGAAACGATGTGTCATCATTTCCCAGGAGCACAGGCGAGGGAGAAAGTGACGAGGAGCTCCGCGGACCAGGAAGTGGCAGATTACGAGGAATACATAATAAAAGGGCGATGCTGGGTAACCAGCACGCACCTCTCGATCTCGCGCATGCGCGATTCACCGGCCGTAGCGCCGATTGTTTCTAAAGTTGCCAGGACAACGGGCGGCGACGGAGGAAGGTCCCGCCCCGTTGTTATGGCAACATCACAATACTGCCCACAGACTGCCACTTCCTGGTCCGCGGAGCTCCTCGTCACTTCCTCCCTCGCCTGTGCTCCTGGGAAACGATGTGTCATCATTTCCCAGGAGCACAGGCGAGGGAGAAAGTGATGAGGAGCTCCGCGGACCAGGAAGTGGCAGATTACGAGGACTACATAGCAAAAGGGCGATTCTGGTAAGTATAAAAGAAAAAAAAAAAAAAAAAAAAACTTTCCTCCAAATGTTTTTTCTTTTTTTTAGGTTTAGAGGAGTCCGATTCTGAAAAAAAAAAAATTCAGGGTGGAACTCCGCTTTAATGCTGTTACAATAAAGGAAAGATTTTAAGGATCATGTTGTGCTGGATATTTGCTTTGATGAAAAAAGTAGTGAATGCCGTTCATTGCACACCGAAGCAGCACGGGGCTTTTTGCCTTGTCTTGCACTGGGCAGCACACCTAGTGTGAAAGGGTCCTTATGTGGTAACAAAAACTCCCAGCGCTTAATAAATACCACTAAAACATAGCTCTATCTGTTGAAAGAAATTATATAAAATAATTTAGGTATATTGTTGCATGTCAAAGTAATTGTCAGTCAAACTATCACAGTACTGCAACATTTCCTTGCAATGAAGGGGTATTACAGGCTGCTTCTGAAGTAGTTAACAGGGGTCCAAATCAACAGGAAAATATTATTGCCTTCCTCTGCATGGCGGTAAACCCTTCTCATGGATCCCAAGGCCGTATGACTTTATCTGCCGGTCAATATTAGCTGAGAAGGGTCAGACCTTTAACCCGCTTCCTTTTGCTCTTTGAAGTCAGAATTGTATTGATTGGTTGGCCCATGTGACGTCACCAACCAATGACTAGACGTGATTGCTTGGAGGGTCAGTTTACTCAGAAGTGAGATTTCAGTGTTCAATGCTATTCAATAAAACAGTCTTCTCAGGGACCCTATTAGTGAGATGTACATATCTACAATCGTATCTGCAGGACTGGAGGATCGTCTACACAAAGCTATATAGTTCAGTTTTGGGTGGATGTACAGTTGCAAAAATAACTATGTGAACCACTTGGAATTAACTGGTTTTCTGCAGTAATTTGCCATAAAATGTGATTTCATCCTCATCTACGTCACCAAAATAGGCAAACACAGTATGCCTAATCTGATAAACAAACAATTCGAATTTCTAGTGTCTTTATTGAACATACCGTATATACTCGAGTATAGGCCGACCCGAATACAAGCCGAGGCACCTAATTTTACCACAAAAAAATGGAAAAAAAATGGAAAAACGTATTGACTCCAGATAAGCCTAGGTCAACAATGCCCATTTGCAGCCTCACTGTGCCCATTTGCAGCCATAGGTCTCCCAAACTTCAAACTTGGTAGTTAAGGGTTCCTAGATGCTCTCTGGACCCAAAGGTTCCTGAAATGACATTGCTGCAGATGGACACAGTTGACCGACTTTTGGGGCCTGTATCTTGGGGCCACTTGGTGCTAGGAACCCCAAATTTGGTATGCAAACTAATGCGGCGTACACACGGTCGGAATTTCCGATGGAAACAGTCCGATGGAAGCTTTTCAACGGATTTTCCAACCGTGTGTATGCCCATCGGTCTTTTTCTGTCGGAATTTCCAACGGACTTTGGATTGAGAACCTGTTCTCAATTTTTCCGACGGAAAACCTTTCTATCGGATTTTCCGATCGTGTGTATGCAATTCCGACACGCAAAATTCCGACGCATGCTCGGAAACAATTTGACGCATGCTCAGAAGCATTAAACTTCCCTTCTATAGTGCTGTCGAACGTGTTTTATGCGCTGTGTTACAGACCGTCGGAATTTGGTGTGACCGTGTGTAGGCAAGACAGTTTGAGACAGTTTGAGCGAAATTCCGTCGAAATTCCGACGGGAAAACCATCAGAGCTTTTTCCGACGAGAATTCCGACCGTGTGTACGCGGCATTAGTCGAACTAGCACTATAACATATCCAAAGATGGGGTTCCTGATTGGACTCCAAAGGTGCAAACTATTAGCTTTCGTTGAAGTAATTAGTCTATGGGTTTACTTACTTTTTCCTCCAACACTGTAAATATTTAATAAGTACCGTATATACTCGAGTATAAGCAGAGTTTTTCAGCACATTTTATTGTGCTGAAAGTGCCCCCCTCGGCTTATACTTGAGTCAAGCACTTTTCTGCAGCAGAGAATTACATTTTCCGAACCGATTTTGGGGCCCCGTATCTCAGGGCCACTTAGGGATAGGAACCCATGTGTTGTAGTGTTGGTTCCACTGGGTTTGCACACCAAATTTGGGGTTCCTAGCACCAAGAGGCCCCGAGATACGGGGCCCCAAAGTCGGGTCGGAAAATATAATTTTCTGCTGCAGAAAAGTGCTTGACTCAAGTATAAGCCAGGGGGGCACTTTCAGCACAATAAAATGTGCTGAAAAACTCTGCTTATACTCGAGTATATACGATACTTATTAAATATTTACAGTGCTGGAGAAAAAAGTAAGTAAACCCATAGACTAATTACAACGAAAGCTAATAGTTTGCACCTTTGGAGTCCAATCAGGGGCGTACATACAGGGGTCGGCATTGCAATCCAGCCCCATGCTTCAGGGGGCCCGTGCAGCCCCCTGTACAACTGGATAGGTGGCGAGGGCATGTAGAGGAACTGATCTCTCCATGTAGCCGCTGAATGCCCGCTCCTTCTTCTCTCCCCCTCCCACACTTGTGACTGGTCTCTGGCGTTCCGCCACCATGTAGTGACCCCAAGACAACAGGAAGGTGGCCCACTGTGGGATGTTTAATAAAGACACAAGGAATTAGAATTGTTTTGTGTGTTATCAGCTTAAGTACATTGTGTTTGTCTATTGTTGTGACTTAAAGCGGAAGTCCTGCGAATTTTTTTTTTTTTTTAAAAGTCAGCAGCCACAAATACTGCAGCTGCTGACTTTTAAAATAAGGACACTTACCTGTCCCAGGGTCCAGCGATGTCGTCACCCGAGGCCGAACCGTTCCTAGGTCCTCGGATGCTGCCATTGCCATCTTCGGTAAGGGAATCAGGAAATGAAGCCTTGCGGCTTCACAGCCCAGTTCCCTACTGTGCATGCGGGAGTTGCGCTGCGCAATCCGAATGGTCCCTGCTGTCTCTGGGACCCGTGTGTGTCCCAGCAGACAGCACGGGGGGACGGGAAGAGTGGGAGTCTATGCCCAGAAGTGGGCGCAAATACCTGTCTTAGACAGGTATCTTCACTAGACATGTGCAATTCGTTTCGTTTTTCGTTTTTTTTCGTTATTTTCATTTGTTCGTTTTCGTACGAATGAACGAACGATTCGCTAAAAATGTTACCGAATAACGATTCGTTCGAATCTTACGAATCCGATTAACGAATCGTTCGAATCCGAAAAACAACGAAAATTCGAAAAAAAACGAATTAGACACAACGAATGTACGAATGAAGAAAATCCGAAAAACGAAAACAGGAAAAATGAAAATGAATGAAAAAATTCGTACATTCGTAACTTTTATTTTTTTGTTGAATTGGTAATTTTCCGTGTCTCTTACAATGGCGCTGCTTAACGTGCTTCGAATGGATTGAACGAAAAAATTCGTACATTCGTAACTTTTTTTTTTTTTGAATTGGTAACTTTCCGTGTCCCTTACAATGGGTGCTGCTTAACGTGCTTCGAATAGATTGAACGAAAAAATTTGTACATTCGTAACTTTTTTTTTTCGATTCGTAATTGTCCGTGTCTCTTACAATGGCGCTGCTTAACGTGCTTCTAATGGATTGAACGAAAAAATTCGTACATTCATAACTTTTTTTTCGATTCGTAATTTTACGTGTCTCTTAAAATGTAATAATAGCATACACATTACATAAAATTATGAATTATGCTCCGATTACGAATCTACGAATGTTACGAATGTACGAATAAATACGAATGCGTCCGAATTTTCGAATAAACGAATAAACGAAAAAACGAATCAACGAAAAAATAACTCTTACGAATGTACGAATCGTTACGAATACGAACACCGACGACTTACGAATTTACGAATCGTTACGAATCAAGGGAAACGAAAAAAAAAACAAAACGAAAATAAACAAATTTTTTTGTTGTGCACATGTCAAATCTTCACCCCCTCCCCCCTGAAAAGGTGCCAAATGTGACACTGGAGGGGGGAGAGTTTCCGAAAAGCGGAGGTTCAATTTTTGTGTGAACCTCCACTTTAAATGAGGATCAGATCACATTTTATGCCAAATATCTGCAGAAAACCAGCCAATTCCAAGGGGTCCACATAATTTCACCTTCTCACTTCACCTTTCTCTCAAGTATAGCAGTACCCCGTAGGGGCTGCTGGATATTGTGGTCCACCTGTCACCCTGCCCAGCCCGGAATTCACTTCCCAGTCACTCTTGAGACAATGAGCAGTCCGTATGTTTGTTTTGTATCTTTATTGAGGGATTTTGGAACTTTGATAGGGTACGGGAAATTATGAGATGCCCAGAATCAATAAGAAGATCAACTGGAACCTCTATTTACACTTCTAGAGCTCCAGTCTCCTCCAGCCCAACGCTTATTTGTAGACCGTCTCTCTTTCTCCTGTACAATACTTGGTTCCAGGCACAGCTAGCACATGGTAGGCCCAACTCTGACTCTGTCAGGCCTTAGCAATTGCCATTTGCAGGCAGGGACCCCGGGCCCCTTTAGTGTAGCAACAAAATAGTGAAAGGAAAGTCCTTTAGTGCTAGCTGTCCTATGGTGAACTACTGTTCCCAGTCAGTCCTCTTCAGGCCCTGCCAGCCCTCCCGACTGCACTGCCCATGACATTGCAATCCTCACTGGGTCATCTCAGACTGCACACTTCCAGTCTGCTCCGGTATGCCTCCCCAGCTTTTCCCAACTGTGCCTGCCACTCACCAGCCCTCCTGGCTGCACTCCGGTGGATACCTCCTGGAGACTTGCCCGGCAACACTAGCTCCCGTTGTCCTTCTCGATCCCTCTCTGTGCCTCCTGTCCAGATCCTTCTATGTTTCTCAGAAAGGCTCTGACTTACACCTGGACCCCACAGGCCCAAGGTCACCTTCTCCTCCCCTCTCAGACTGGGGGGCACCTCAAAACCCCCGACAACCTAGTGCTCCATTTCCAGCTTCTTCCACCTGACAACTGCTCCCCAGCTGGGTTGACCCTGGGTATATCAAAGGGGCCTGCCCCCTGGCGATCCTAGTTGGGTATCGGTCAGGGCTCCCGGAGACGCCCCAGACAGCCCCACCTCTCTTCCCTCCCTTCCTTCTAGAATCCTCTAGAAGCCAGAGGAAGGTATCTGAAAGATGGTGCTGTGAGTCACCTGCTGCTACTCTAGGCCACTCCCAGCCCACACAGATCAAAACAAACAGGCTTACAGCTAGGCCTGCCTGCTAAAGTGGTAGTAAACCCGCAGATTAATTTTTTTTTTTTAAACCTGTAAGACAAAAGGCATAATGAGCTAGTATGCATCACTTGCGGATAATAGATGAGACATTGGCTTCTCCACCTCCAACCTATGTCTACTCTCCAATGAGAGCCACAGCTGCTGAATAATGGCAGATAGGGGGGTTGTCATATCTCAGTGACAGTGAGGACATGGCCCCAGGTACATTTTTGGGGTTCATTGTTACACACAGAATCTTTAGGCAGCACTAATGGTATAAAACCTCTGCAGGCTGTATTATAAATCCTTTACATACACCTCTCCAGCAGTATCCTTCTAAACAACAAAAAAGCTATTGCACACAATGCAGCCCCACTCAGCAGCTGCCCCTCTCATTAATTCTATTCCCTGGGTTTGGGCAAGTTCTGGCACTGAGTTGGCATTACAGATATCACTCTTCTCGTTACAGCAGTTCAGAATGAGCGGGATAGGATCAGCATGCGCAGGAACAGCTATGAGGATAATGGATCCTTATCTATCAGTGTTCTGACACAAGCGGAAGCCATAACGCATCAGGTGAGCTGTGCCGTGTGACTTGTAATATCCAAATCCATTTACACCAAAAGCTTGGACAGACAACCCATAAACCTGACTGGTTCAAGTAATAGGAAACAGAACAAGGGGGCACACACCACTTCAGGCAAAAAATAGACAGACCCGATCCAAGGTGCTAATCCCGGATCATCACCGTCAGCAATATCAAGAAGAAAAGAAAAGATTGATCATACACTTGAATCCAAGCCATTGTCATGAGCCAGACAAAATTGCAATGATGATCAGTTGACGGGTTTCACGCGCAAAGAACCGTGCTTGTTCACAACAATTGAAATGCTCGCAATACAAGCTAATTAAAGGCGTATATCAAATCAAACACCTAATGCCCCGTAAACGCGGCCGGAAATTCCGACGGAAAATGTCCGATCGGACCATGTTATCGGAAAACCCGCCGTGTGTGGGCTCCATCGGACAATTTTCCGTTCGAATTTCCAACGGAAAAAAATTTGAGATCCTGCTCTCAAATTTTCCGACAACAAAATCCGATCAGACTTTTTCCGATCGTGTGTCGAGAATTCCGACGGACAAAGTGCCACGCATGCTCAGATCACATTATGAGACCAAAGCTATTGGCTAATAGCCTCTACGTAGTTCCGTCGTACGCAACGAACGTTACCACGTTCAGAATGATCGGATTTTCCGACAACTTTGTCCGACCGTGTGTATGCAACACCAGTGTAGGACAAAATTTGTCGGAAAAAATCCAACGGATTTTTGTGGTCGGAATTTCCGACCGTGTGTACGGGGGGCTTACACAAAACATTTGTAGTAAAAGATCAATCAACACAAAACTTCACCGACATAAAAACATTTCTTAAATGCTAAAACATCTGATCACAAAATAGTCAAAACAAAAATTAGACAATGTAAATAGGAAATGTGTTAAAAACAAAAATAGAAAAATTAGCGAAAAAACATGTGTGTGTATATACACACCAATATAAATCACATATATCACTGTATAACAAATTAAGTCTAATTGTGTGATTTAATAATTATTATTAAAGACTTTTTAAAAATACAGTGATAAAACGTGTGAAACGAGTTGACGTGTGAAACGCGTCAACTGATCATCATTGCAATTTTGTCTGGCTCATGACAATAAAGACATTTCTACAGCATCTTTTGGATTCAAGTGTGCGATCAATCTTTTCTGCTCTTCTTGGTTCAATTAATAGATGATAAATAAATAATAAAGTAGACTTTCAGTAGAAGATTCTACTCCTTGAATGAATGCTCCCCTCCCGAAATACTCTGCTCTACTGGAAGACTCTGCTCCTTCCTCTATCTAACTCTTCTTTCCTGAAATACTCTGCACTGCTGGAGGACTCTGCTCCTTCCTCTATCTTATGCCGCGTACACACGATCGGAATTCTCGTCAGAAAAAGCTCTGATGGTTTTCCTGACAGAATTCCTCTCAAACTGTCTTGCCTACACACGGTCACACCAAATTCCGACCGTCAAGAACGCAATGACGTACAACACTACAACAAACCGAGTTCAATGCTTCCGAGCATGCGTCAAATTTTTTCCAAACATGCATAGGAATTTTGTGCGGCAGAATTGCTACAGACGATCGGAATTTCCGATAGAAACCTTTTCCGTCTGAAAAATTGAGAACATGGTCTCAATTCTTTGCTGTCGGAAATTCAGCCAGCAAAATTCCGATGGAGCCTACACATGGTCGCATTTTCCAATGAAAAGCTCTCATCGGTCTTTTTCTGGCCGGAATTCCGATCGTGTGTACGCGGCATAACTCTTCTTTTCTGAAATAATCTGCACTGCATGAAGACTCCTTTCTCTAACTCTTCTTTCCTGAAATACTCTGCATTGCTGGAGGACTCTACATCTTTGCCGTTTCTCACCCATTGCAGTGTTGCACCCCATATCTCTACATCTTTGAAAGAATTGACCATTTCTGGATGCCAAAATAAAGAAAGATTTGCAGGACTGGCTCCGGTATGCGATGCTCTGCACATTGTCAGCAAACACTGAGGACTAAACGACTCTGATCTGCAGCCAAATCTAAAAAGAGTCAGGAAAAAACAATAAACTTAGCTGTGCAATGCCTGTCATACAGTGACATCTAGTGGATATAAACTAAAAGGCATGCAGAAGCTTTACCATCACATAGTATGCTGTGATGCCACCTGCACAGTTTGTGAAGTCAACATCAAGGTCAGCTTCTCTCCCGCTAGGAAAAATTTGTAACAGCATTGCCATGAACACCTGATCATTGGGAATCCACATTCTGCACTTCATTTAGACCTGGGTACTGGGTACAGGGATGGTGGGAATCCCTCATAATGGGCACAGTAGGTGTTCAGAAGCAGGAAAGGAGCACAGTCCCACTCTGTTCCTTTTCTCTTTTCTTTTACAAACAGGGATGGAGGCATGATTAGATCCCTGCCTCATTCAAAGTCCCAAAAATGTCCTTTTTCCCCTCATAATGGGCACAGAGGGTGTGCAGAGCTGGGAACTCATCAATATCACCCATCCAGAAACCTGAGTACCCATCTCTTTGCACCGACCATGGCAACTATGAGTAGTGTTGTTAGCCTGTTGTCGATGCCCCAACCCCCCGTAACTGAGATATCATTTATGTCTGGGGGGGGGCTGACCCTTTGGCGTATCACTGACCCTTCTTTTTTTTCTGCATGTCCCTCCAGTTTTCTTCTCTCAGCCCCATGCACACCGGTGACATCTCCATGAAGAAAGTAGCAACAATCAATGATGTCTGCGAGTCCATGAAACAACAGCTTCTTCTTCTAGTGGAGTGGGCAAAGCACATCCAGGCATTCTGCGAGCTTCCTCTAGACGACCAGGTGACACCATTACCAATAACGCACTGCCACCATTTCTATCTAACATTTCACCTGAGGGGCCCCTATACTCAGTTCCGGGGTTTTATCAAACTTTATTTTTAGCTGCTTTTGTGCTGTAGTTATTAAAAATAGTTTTAGCTGCACTTTTTGCCCACTAGTGCAGGGTTTTTAGCCCCCACTAGTGGCTGAAAAAAAGGGTTAAACGTGCCTGAAAAGCACCGCTGCCCAAGCGCTTCGGCAGCGGTGCCCATTCATTTCAATGGGCAGGGGCGCTATATACCACTAAACTGCTCCAAAGATGCGGCTTGCAGGACTTTTTCTAACGTCCTGCAAGCGCACCGCTCCAGTGGGAAAGCCCTCGGGCTCCCACACTGGGGCTGCAGGGGAGGCGTTTTTCAGGCGCTTGACAGGCGCTATTTTTAGCCCTTTAGCGCCTGAAAAACACCTTCAGTGTGAAAGGGGTCATAGACAGAAATAAAATAACGTTGTTTATAAACATTGTTCAGACACAAGATAAAGGAGATACAAAAGAGCATTGTTTATAAACATTGATCAAGTGGAAAGATGGAGAGAAGCAAAGTAACATTGTGTTTAAACATGGTTCACATAGGAGATAGGGAGATATGAACTAACATTATTACTCTGATATCTGCTTCATTCATCTGTAGATCAGGGATGGGTTTCCATCTACATACAATGTTAGTTAAAGCAACCTGATCAGAGCAAAAAAATAAAAATAAATGTAAAAATAAATAAATAAAATATATTTCTATTTAACCCCTTATTAACTCTTAGCCCCCATACACACGGTCGGAAATTCTGATGGAAAATGTCCGATCGGACCATGTTGTCGGAAAATCCGATCGTGTGTGGGCTCAATGTGACATTTGCCGTCGGAAAAAATTTGAGAGCAGGATCTCAAAGTTTCCGACAACAAAATCCGATCGGACTTTTTCCGATCGTGTGTAGGGAATTACAATGGACAATGTGCCACGCATGCTCAGATCAAAATTACTGACCAAAGCTATTGGCTACTAGCCTCTATGTAGTTCCGTCGTACGCAAGGAACGTCACCACGTTCGGAACGATCGGATTTTCCGACAACTTTGTCCGACCGTGCGTATGCAACACCAGTTTCGGACAAAATCCGTCGGAAAAAAAACGACGGATTTTGTGGTCGGAATATCCGACCGTGTGTACGGGGGGCTTATAGCTTATTCAGCCCTAATCAACTCCTTCCTATTCTCCCCATAACTATTATTTTACTAATGATTTTTATTTTTGTTTTTCTAACCATTAATATATAAACTTTTTATTTTAAATTAATTTTGTTTGGTCATTTTTTGAGGGTCGCATTAAAAGCGCAACATTAAAAAAAAAAACTTTTAATCCATTTGTAAATAACTTTGCAATGTTTTGTACCAGAATCATAATTTTTGTGTCATTTTTTATATGGAGTAAACTATAGGAGTACAATGTATGCTTTTTTTCGCTACAATGACAATATTTTTTAAACTAATACTGATGTAAATATATAAATATTTTACAGTTTTGATATTTGTTTAGTTTTTTCTTTTTACTTTTTCTGTCCAAAAATTTAACAAAAAAAATAGAATTATTTTTGCTAGCCAATATCATTAAAAGAAAACCTGGTCCTTTCTGTCTTCTCAAAATACATGCGTTATTGTTAACTCAACATCCTGCTGCCCACTTAACACATATATGAGACAGCAAATAGGGTGGGAGAATCTCCCTCGTGGGGACACAGACAGCAATAAAAACCTGACAGAGTGTCTAATCCATTACACTCTTTCCAAAACTAAAAAAAAAAGTTTTGGTTTTAGATCTATATTACCAGTACAGTGGAACCTCTGTTAATGAGTAACGCAGTTAACGAGCATTTTGAAAGACAAGCAACTTTTTAAAAAAAATCCTGAGTCGTTTTGCGAGTGTTGTCTCACAAAACGAGCAGAATTCAAGCTAATGGGGTGTGCAGTACCGCATTTGGCCAGAGGTGCGGGGGCGCCGGCAGGGGCGGACTGGGCCACCCAGGGTTGCCAGCCTCAGTAAAACCAGGGGCAGTATGTAAAAATCTGTGTTTTTTTCACATCTGTCTCTGAAATGTCCCTTACCGACATCCTTTTGGTCTAAAAATCCAGAGATTATAGCTGCCCCACCTCTCCAGTACCTTCTCAGCCAATAGAAACATGTCTGTGTATACTGTGTGATTGTATACTGCGTGTGTTGTATATTGTGTGGCCCCATAATCTCTGATTGCCTGGGGGCCCCATAATCTCCTATTGCCCGGGGGCCCCATGAGTTGTCAGTCCGCCCCTGGGCGCCGGTGACACTTGGAATGGTTCGGAGCCGTTTGGAAATACACTGTACCACTGGGAAATACTCAGTTGAAATCGGAAACACTCGGGAACTGAGTATTTCCAAGCCTTTCCGAGTTCAGCAGAGCTGTCCCAGAGTATTTCCAAATCTCTCCGGCGCCCCCCCCCCACCTCTGGCCAAATGTGGTATTGCATGCAATAGATGTCAATGTGGAACAAATTATCTTAGTTTTTCATTGACTTTTATGGGGAAATGCTTTTATGGGGAAAGTGCTTTGAATTACAAGCATTCTCCTGGAACGGATTATGCTCATAATCCAAGGTTCCACTGTACAGTATGTGAAATAAATACCTGTATACATTATGTCTATTTTTCTTGAATAAACCATCATACTTCCTCTTTCTGCCTGCAGGTGGCACTGCTCCGGGCACATGCCGGGGCCCATCTCCTCCTGGGGGTTGCCAAACGCTCTCTCCCATACAAAGACTTCCTACTGCTCGGTAAGATCAAATTTCCCATTTGCATGGCATGATTTTCCATTTTTAACATAATAATAATAATGCAACATCAATGGATTGTCAGAATGGTTCTAGGGTGAAAATTCGTGACACAGAGATGACATAATCAAGTAAATCCTGGTGCCTGTGCATTTCTTGGCTGTCTTCATTCTGACACAGCTCAGACCCTGCTAACGCCTCTTACCTTGAAAAGTGCTACATTCACTGGGGGGGAGGAAGGATTGAGGAAATGCTTCCTCCTGCCTGCAGCAGACGGATGACATCATCTCAGCTTAGGCAGTCTCACTGGACTGGAGCTTTAGAACAGCTTTTATTAAAAAAAAGACAGAGCTGCTCTGATAAATTATTCTGTTGCTGTATATTGTGATGTGTCAGGAATTTATTGATGCAGACTTTGTACACTGACAGCTCCACTTTATAACTGAAGTTGATCTGCATTATATTTTACCTTCCTGGTTCATCTCCTTCGCATTCATCCACATACTAATGAAATGTTCAAATAAAACCTTTTCACATTATGACCACTAGATGGAGCTGATAGATCCTAGAAAATAAGTCGTAAAGCGGGATTTCCGCCGTTTTTTTTTTTTTTTTTTAAAGTCAGCAGCTACAAATACTGCAGCTGCTGACTTTTAAAATATGGACATTTACCCGTCCAGCGCGCCCGCGATGTCGGCACCCGAAGCCGATCTGTCGATCGGCTCTTGGGTGCTGCCGCCGCCATCTTCGGTATGGGAATCAGGAAGTGAAGCCTTGTGGCTTTCACTTCCCGGTTCCCTACTGCGCATGCGCGAGTCGCGATGCGCAATAAGGACAGTCCCTGCTGTCTCTGGGATCCGTGCGTTTCCCAGCAGACAGCGGGGGCCCCGTAGCAAGTGGCGTAGATACCCGCAGATTCTGCAGATATCTATGCCCAGAAGTGGGTGCAGATACCTGTATTATACAGGTATCTGTACCCCCCTCCCCCTGAAAGGTGCCAATTGTGGCACCGGAGGGGGGGGGGGGGGTCCGATGAGCAGAAGTTCCACTTTAGGGTGGAACTCCACTTTAATTTCCTATGATCATCTGCTCCATCCAGTGGCCATAATGCAGTATCTTCTTGATTTAAACTAGTCTTACGAATGAAAACCTTATGACCCATGTTGGCTTCTGTGCGAGTTACTTTTGAGATTATATATATATATATATATACACACACACACGTTTTTTTTTTTTTTTTTCAAAGGTTAGAGTTTTTTGTTAACCCATCTTTTCCACCACTAGGTAATGATTTCATCATCCCCATGCATTGCCCTGATCTGGAGATCGCTCGCGTTGCTGTGCGGATACTGGATGAGCTGGTGAAACCGCTGCGGGAGATCCAGATCGATGAGAATGAGTATGCCTGCCTGAAAGCCATCATATTCTTTGACCCAGGTGAGAAGAGGTGGGACCTGTGCAATAGAGGACTACCTTTTATATGAAGCTATTTAGAAATTAATTTATTAATATTCCTATTTTGTGGCTGAACGATTTTCTCCACCCTCAACTGATATTTGAGTATTAAGTGAATGCTGGAGAGTTAACCATTAAGGCCGGGTTCAGACTGCTGCTGTGCGGGAGATCGGATATGATTCGCACCGCACTGCAGTGCAAATCATATGCGATCTCTGTGCGATGCGATTTCAGCCATACAGATAGTATGGCTGAATTCGCATCGCATTCGGCCCAAACTCGCACAGGACCCTTTTTTTGGTCCGCAGCAGAATCGGATCGCATGGGTGTTCTCACCATGCGATCCGATTCCTGTCCGAGTTTGCAGATCGCACTGCGATATGCGAACTGATATGGGGGTGTCATTAACATTTCACTGACACTCCCAGCAGCTCACATAGGGCAGTGTGAACTGCCGGCGGGAGACATGCGATGCGGGAACCCGCAGTAGATTCGCAGCGTTCCCGCACCGCAGCAGTCTGAACCCAGCCTTATAGTACCCTATACCTCTCAGAAACTTTATTGATAGTTTCTGGGTGTGTACGCCTGAGTTGCCAGATATGAAGCACTTCCACCACCTCTGCTTTATTTTTAATTTATTTTATGAAGACTGCAACAAAAGGGGTAAGACCACCGAAGGCTGGGTTCAACCTAGAGCGAATTGGATGCGGGTTTCCCTGCATCCAATTTGCATGACAGATTTGCATGACAATTTGCGCGACAGGCTCTCAATGGAGCTGGTTCACACATCTACAGGGCGGCTGCGGAGTGGATTGCACAGAGGTCCTGTGCATCTTTAGCTCAGTTTCAGGGCCGAATTCAGGCAAAAATTCAGCCCTGATTCGTCTTTGAAACGGAGAACAGTGATGTTTGTGTGATTTCCCTGCAGTAGTTTGTGTCTCTGCCCCTCCCACAATGGTGAGATTTCCTGCAGTAGTTTGTGTCTCTGCCCCTCCCACAATGGTGAGATTTCCTGCAGTAGTTTGTAGTCTCTGCCCCTCCCACAATGGTGATATTTCCTGCAGTAGTTTGTGTCTCTGCCCCTCCCACAACGGTGAGATTTCCTGCAGTAGTTTGGGTCTTTGCCCCTCCCACAATGGTGAGATTCACTGCAGTAGTTTGTGTCTGCAGTAGTTTGTGTCTCTGCCCCTCCCACAATGGTGAGATTTGTGTCTCTGCCCCTCCCACAATGGTGAGATTTCCTGCAGTAGTTTTTGTCTCTGCCCCTCCCACAATGGTGAGATTTCCTGCAGTAGTTTGTGTCTCTGCCCCTCCCACAATGGTGAGATTTCCTGCAGTAGTTTGTGTCTCTGCCCCTCCCACAATGGTGATATTAGAAAGAAGACAAACAGGCAACCTGAATAAGATAAAAAGAATGAAATCCGGATTGCACAATGGTTCCTGAATATCAGGAAATCTGAATAGTCCTGCAAGCAGCATCTGCATTGAATGTGCAGAGCTTCCGAAGCACCTGAAAAGCGTTTCGGAAGCGCCGCAACACGGGAGTTTTTAACCCTTTTTTGGGGGTTAAAAGTGCCCCACTAGCAGCCGAAAAAGCAGCGCAAAAGCACTGCTTAAACAGCGCTAACAAGAGGCGCTTTAGCACGAACGGCTGGCGCTTTTAGTGTAAAACACTCTTAAGGGGTCGATAAGAGGCTTAGGTCATTTGGCGAGACTTCAAGGCTCCAGATTACTAAAAAAAAAAAAAGGCATGCCGGGAATGCTAACTGGCTGTTGTCAGCTCTTGTCATAACGGATCACATGTGCAGCACTGTGGCAGTTGAAGATTAAACAGAGGCAAAGATGGCATATACAATACAATGTGACAGTTTTTAATGTTTGAAACAACATAGTATAACGGCGGATTCCACCTCAAATAATAATTTCGGATTTTGATCATCTATGTATCCCGCAGACTGTAAGGGCCTGAGCGATGCCAGCAAGGTGAAGAACATGCGCTTCCAGGTGCAGGTGAACCTGGAGGATTACATCAATGACCGGCAGTATGACTCCCGGGGGCGGTTCAGCGACATCCTCCTCCTACTCCCGCCCCTGCAGAGCATCACCTGGCAAATGATCGAGCAGGTCCAATTCGCCAAGCTTCTCGGGATGGCCAAGATCGACAGCCTGCTGCAGGAGATGCTGCTGGGAGGTACAGCGGCTGATCTCATCTTTCATTGTGCCAAATATTCTTCTCAATATATTACAGCATGGGATGAGAGGAGGGGTTTAGACCAAATTTAATTCCCAAACTGACTAATTTAGTGTTTGCTGAAATATCCTTGAAATTTGTCTCTAATTTTACCATAAGGAATGATCAACTCTGGACACTTCACCTCCCCCAAGTATGATGTCACTCACAGTTGCCACCCCATCCACACATTTCATTTTGAAATCTTTTGCCTTAATCATCGTAAAAAGCGTTTTGGAATAGCTGTGATGTCATCAGTTCTCTCCGGAGCCTCACGGAAATCCAGGGCATCAGGAGGAAGTTATTTGTGGAAACTACATGTCCCAAGATTCTGGTGTCTGCAATAGGACAGTACAGTCGACCCTCTTGCTCAGCAGGTGCCTGGGCCCCCCTTTTGAACTGATGGGGATGAGCCAGTACAGGGGGGCTTGTGGTACTGCCTTATCAGCAGCCCTGGGCATGAGGCTGGGCTTTGTATTGGTGGCTGCGAACATATTAAAGGAATGCAAGGTCGGCCAGTTATTCATTTGCAGCAGGGGATAACAGCAGGAGGCTTTAGGAGTTGAGGACAATGTTAGGAGGGATGGAGGCTGGTGTAGGTTAAGAGCGGTGGAGGAGGGAGCTGGAAAGACATGAGGGCAGAAGTGACATCTGGCAGAGGGAAGGAGGAGACTAGGAAGGCACTGGGCAGAAGTGACAGTTGGTGAGAGGGGAGGAGGAGGTGGAGAAGGCACCGGGCAGAAGTGACAGTTGGTTGGAGGGGAGGAGGCGGCGGAGAAGGCATCGGGCAGGGCAGAAGTCACATCTGGCAGAGGGAAGGAGGAGACTGGGAAGGCACTAGGCAGAAGTGACAGTTGGCGGGAGGGGAGGAGGAGGCAGAGAAGGCATCGGGTAGAAGTGAAAGTGACAATTGGTGTCAGAAGTGACAGTTGGCGGGAGGGGAGGAGGAGGCGGAGAAGACATCGGGCAGAAGTCACATCTGGCAGAGGGAAGGAGGAGACTGGGAAGGCACTGGGCAGAAGTGACAGTTGGCGGGAGTGGAGGAGGAGGCGGAGAAGGCATCGGGCAGAAGTGACAATTGGCGGGAGGGGAGGAGGAGGCGGAGAAGGCATCGGGCAGAAGTGACAGTTGGCGGGAGGGGAGGAGGAGGCGGAGAAGGCATCGGGCAGAAGTGACAGTTGGCGGGAGGGGAGGAGGAGGCGGAGAAGGCATCGGGTAGAAGTTACAATTGGTGGGAGAGGTGGAGGAGGCGGAGAAGACATCGGGCAGAAGTCATACCTGGCAGAGGGAAGAAGGAGACTAGGAAGGCACTGGGCAGAAGTCACATCTGGCAGGAGGGAAGGAGGAGACTGGGAAGGCACTGGGCAGAAGTGACAGTTGGCGGGAGTGGAGGAGGAGGCGGAGAAGGCATCGGGCAGAAGTGACAGTTGGCGGGAGGGGAGGAGGCGGAGAAGGCATCGGGCAGAAGTGACAGTTGGCTGGAGGAAGATGTAAGGAGCCAGCCGGCTTGTGGTGGCAGAGGAGGATGGCAGATTTGGTGGATGGATAGAAAATTGTTTATATTGAAATAAAAATGATTTCCAGGTGAATGTTATATCAAAGATCCAGAATGAGACTCCCTGAAAATTCTCTACAATTTCTCACTTTTAACAGATAAAGAGGGTTCAGGTTTGTCCTTTGTCTTTCAGGATCCGCCATGGACGGAGGTCAATACCTTCACTCAGCTGCACCAAGCCTGGGCCTAGACGTAATTCATAGTCATGTCATTCACAACCTGCACTCAGTGATTCATGCTGTGCCATCAGGTAAGATCCCAGAACTGTGATTGGTCACAATAGAAGGTTAGCTTGCAGGGTTTAAAAATGTGTAATTTTCTATCTTCCACTGAGAGGCACAGCTTAAAGCGGTATTAAACCCAAAAGCAGTTATTGTATTGCAGCTTACCATTTCTTAGTTGTGATGGCTGCATAGTTTTCTTTTTTTTCTATTTTTATCTGGTGATCTGGCCAGTTCGATCGATCGACTGGGTCAGTGGGTGGGTGTTCAGGTGGTTTGTTTGCTGCCACTGTTCATACTGCTGCCCTCATAGCCATTTCTCCTGTAGGTGGCAATATAACCCTAGGTTACTTAATTATCATTAAGCTGTGTCCCTCAAAGGACTGGGATTTTACAGTCATTACAAAAACCTTTTTTGGAAGCATTCAAAGAGTTGTCATGTTAATACTTATATAAATGAAAAAAGTCACACTTGACTGACCAACTTCTCTCTCTCTCTCTCTCCAGCTTCCCCTAAAACATCTTTATCTTCCCCTTCGGGCAGCGCCGGAAATGACAATTATAAGATCAGCGGGACATCAATTTCTCTCATGCCGCGCACCGTCATCGCCAAAAAAGAGATTTTATAGAACATGGAGCAGACTGGAGGAAAACTATTTTGTTTCCAACACTGAACAAAGTTATTAGGGACATGATGCTGCTGAGCTGGGGTGACTCCGCCTGCTGTGGTCTGTACAGCCCCTGAGGACTGCAATACACCATCCCTTACTGTCTCCGGAAACCATGGCGCACCATCCCTCACTGTCTCCGGAAACCATGGTTCAACATCCCTCACTAGCTCCGTGGAGCATGGCGCACCATCCCTCACTAGCTCCGTGGACCATGGCGCACCATCCCTCACTAGCTCCGTGGACCATGGCGCACCATCCCTCACTAGCTCCGTGGACCATGGCGCACCATCCCTCACTAGCTCCGTGGACCAGGGCGCACCATCCCTCACTATCTCCGTGGACCGTGGCGCACCATCCCTCACTATCTCCGTGGACCGTGGCGCACCATCCCTCACTGTCTCCGTGGACCGTGGCGCACCATCCCTCACTGTCTCCGTGGACCATGGCGCACCATCCCTCACTATCTCCGTGGACCATGGCGCACCATCCCTCACTATCTCCATGGACCAGGGCGCACCATCCCTCACTGTCTCCATGGACCATGGCGCACCATCCCTCACTGTCTCTGTGGACCATGGCGCACCATCCCTCACTGTCTCCATGGACCATGGCGCACCATCCCTCACTGTCTCCATGGACCAGGGCGCACCATCCCTCACTGTCTCCACTGTCTCCGGGCACCATGGTGCACCATCCCTCACTGTCTCCGGGAACCATGGTGCACCATCCCTCACTGTCTCCGGGAACCATGGTGCACCATCCCTCACTGTCTCCGGGAACCAGGGCGCACCATCCCTCACTGTCTCCGGGAACCAGGGCGCACCATCCCTCACTGTCTCCGGGAACCAGGGCGCACCATCCCTCACTGTCTCCATTGACCAGGGTGCACCATCCCTCACTGTTTCTGGGAACCATCCCTCACTATCTCCGTGGACCATGGCACACCATCCCTCGATGTCTCCGGGTACCATGGTGCACCATCCCTCACTGTCTCCGGGAACCATCCCTCACTGTCTCCGGGAACCATGGTGCACCATCCCTCACTGTCTCCGGGAACCATGGTGCACCATCCCTCACTGTCTCCGGGAACCATGGTGCACCATCCCTCACTGTCTCCGGGAACCATGACGCACCATCCCTCACCATCCCCATGGACCAGGGCGAACCATCCCTCACTGTCTCCGGGGACCATGGTGCACCATCCCTCACTGTCTCCATGGACCAGGCGCACCATCCCTCACTGTTTCTGGGCACCATCCCTCACTATCTCCGTGGACCATGGAACACCATCCCTCAATGTCTCCGGGTACCATGGTGCACCATCCCTCAATGTCTCCAGGAACCATGGTGCACCATCCCTCACTGTCTCCAGGGACCATGGCACAGCATCCCTTACTCTCTCCGGAGACCATGGCGTACCATCCCTCACTGTCTCCAGGGGGACCATCCCTCACTATCTCTGGGGACCATGGCGCACTATCCCTCACTACATCCGGGGACCATGGTGAACCATCCCTCACTGCCTCCAGGTACCATCGTTCACTGTCTCCGGGGACCATGGCGCATCATGCTTCACTGTCTCCAGGGACTGCCTCGCACCATCCCTCAAGGTCTCCAGGGACCATGGTGCACCATCCCTCAGGGTCTCCAGGGACCACAGCACACCCTCCCTCACTGTGACTGCAGCACGGCATTGCATGAGAGGGACGTAATTTTTTTTACAATTCAAAAAGAACTTAAAGACTTATTAATTTTTTTTAAGGCTATATATCTGGAAGTGATCAGCGTAAAGTGTATAGTTCAATTATAATCTCAGCATTCACTTACCTGAGGGTGTTTCTTTGGCTTGATGTACAAGGTAGCCACTAGAGGGCGACTATCCAAATCGTTAAAATACCATCATGAAAATATGTAACAGAAAGAAATATTGTCACGTCAAAAATTCCAGATAAATGTTACAGAAATAACAATACAATGTATCAAAACCCAAATGTATACAAACACAATTACAAAAATAATATTATTTTACTTTAAATCTTTTTCACTCTCTGTGCTGAGTTCCCGAGTCTGTACACTTGCTGTACATTATGAGGAGCTCCCATTAACCCTCAAATGAATTCCTCAGCCTGTACAACTGCTATAATCAAAATTAAGGGTTTCCACCATCCCTGTGCTGAGTTCTCAGATCTGCCCATCAACTGTGCCCATTATGAAGGGCTCCCACCATCCCTGTGCTGAGTTCCCAGGTCTGTACACCTGCTGTGCCCATTATGAGGGGTTCCCACCATCCACCCCTATGCTGAGTTCCCAGGACTGTACACCTGCTGTAGGCCCCTTTCACACGGATGGTCCGTTCAGGTCCGCCTGTCAGTTTTTTAGGCGGACCTGAACGGACACTCCATAGACCTCTATGGAGCTTCGGATATAAGCGGGGACACATCTGCTGACATCCGACCCGCTCCGATCCGAAAAAGTGTGACGGAGGAAAACCCTATTTTTCCATCCGTCTGCGGATCGGGAGAGGATGGACTATACGGTCCGTCATCATCCGATCCCCCATAGGGGAGAGCGGCGCTCTGACAGGTCCGTCCCTGCACAGTGTGCAGAGACAGACCTGTCATCTGCCTGCTCAGCGGGGATGGACGGAGCGATCCCCCGCTGAGCAGAGCGGGGCTCCGTACATCCGCATGGAAGAAAACCATCAGGCCTTCAGGAAAAAACTCAAGACCCACCTCTTCTAAACATGGCATCCCAACCAGAGCAGACAAGCGCCTAGAGGCGATTCAGTTCGCAGTTGCAGCGCTATACAAATCATTCATTCATTCATGGACACGTCCGTGTGAAAGCCCGTAATTATTATGAGTGGCTCCAACTCACCCTGTACTGAGTTTCTAGGTCTGTAAATCTGCTATAATCAATATCAAGGGTTTCCACCATCCCCGTGCTGAGTTCTTAGATCTGAACACCAACTGTGCCCTTTATAAGGAGTTCCCATCATCCCTATGCTGAGTTATTGGAGTTGATTTACTAAAACTGGATAGTACAACATCAGGTGCAGCTCTACATAGAATTCAATCTACAATGCTTCCAGGTTTTTTTTTCCAAAGCTTAATTTAACAAGCTGAAATTAGAAGCTGATTGGCTGCACAGCTGATTGCACCGGATTGTGCACTATCCAGTTTTAGTAACTCAACCCCATTGGGTCTCGTCTACGCAACCGCTGTGCTCATTATGAGGGGCTCCCACCAACACTGCACTGAGTTCCTGGGTCTGTACTCCTGCTGTGATCATTATGAGGGGTGTCCACAATCACTGCAGTTCCTAGGTGCACACACCTGTGTTGCCTATTAATAGAGGTTCCCACCATCCCTATGCTGAGTTCCTGGGTCTGTACACGTGCTGTGCCCATTATAAGGGGTTCCCACCATCCCTGTGCTGAGTTCCTGGGTCTGTACACCTGCTGTGCCCATTATAAGGGGTTCCCACCATCCCTGTGCTGAGTTCCTGGGTCTGTACATCTGCTGTGCCCATTATGAGGGGTTCCCACCATCCCTGTGCTGAGTTCCTGGGTCTGTACATCTGCTGTGCCCATTATAAGGGGTTCCCACCATCCCTGTGCTGAGTTCCTGGGTCTGTACACCTGCTGTGCCCATTATAAGGGGTTCCCACCATCCCTGTGCTGAGTTCCTGGGTCTGTACATCTGCTGTGCCCATTATGAGGGGTTCCCACCATCCCTGTGCCAATTTCCTGGGTCTGTACACCTGCTGTGGCCATTATGAGGGGTTCCCGCCATCCCTGTGCTGTGCTGGTCTGTACACCTGCTGTGCCCATTATAAGGGGTTCCCACCATCCCTGTGCTGAGTTTCTGGTCTGTACACCTGCTGTGCCCATTATGATGGGTTCCCACCATCCCTGTGCTGAGTTCCTGGGTCTGTACAGCTGCTGTGGACATTATGAGGGGTTCCCACCATCCCTGTGCTGAGTTCCTGGGCCTGTACACCATTTGTGCCCATTATAAGGGGTTCCCGCCATCCCTGTGCTGAGTTCCCAGGTCTGTACACCTGCTGTGCCCATTATAAGGGGTTCCCACCATCCCTGTGCTGAGTCCCTGGGTCTGTACACCTGCTGTGCCCATTATGAGGGGTTCCCACCATCCCTGTGCCAATTTCCTGGGTCTGTACACCTGCTGTGCCCATTGTGAGGGGTTCCCACCATCCCTGTGCTGAGTTCCTGGGTCTGTACACCCACTGTGGCCATTATGAGGGTTTCCCTCCATCCATGTGCCAAGTTCCTGGGTCTGTACCCCTGCTGTGCCCATTATGAGGGGTTCCCCCCATACCTGCTGGATTTTTATTTAATTTTATGGGGAATAAAACAGAAGGGCTGGAACACACAAAGTGCTCAGGAAAACCCCTAAATTCCCAGGTAGACAGGAACAGAGCGGGGAATTATTGCAGGGAGATCTCAGTGTTAGGGCTGACTCAGCACACCAGGCTCCACCTATGATGGAAATAGCAGCTTTGGGTGGAATGCACTTTGGAAAATAAGTCATTGGTACATTTTGATTACTGCAGTAATAAACCTCCAAATGTAACTCGAGAAATGATTTACAGTACAATTAGCTGCTACAGGTCTATGAGCAATCTCCCAGCCGCAATAATCCTGATTAACGACATCCATAAATCCTGTATTACCATAGTCTATGTATAAACTGGGATTATCCACCAGTGCTGATTCACTGCCAAGTCACCAAATTCCATCCATGTTTATGTGATGACATGGAGACCGACTCGGAATGAACACGATGTAGACTAATGCATCAAAAAAAAAAAAAAATGATCAGCAGCTCTACAGAACACGTTTTCATGATTACAGTAAATTTGGAAACACAACAGTTTCAATACAATTTCAGGTTTGTAAAAATCGCAACATAAACTTTTTCTTTTTAAATTTAACTCCCGGGAAAACTTTTTCTCTAGCTTTGTACAGCTCGGGAAAAAAAAAACTGCCAAGTTTTTTTTATTTATTTTTTATTTTTATTGGAAACCCGCATCCAATTCGCATAGGTGTGAACCCAGCCTCAATGTAATGGCGATGCTCGTTCAAACAATAGATAAAATAGGGATACTTTTGAAATGATTTAACAACATTACCCACACAAGAAAAAAAAGTAGGGCTGTCACTGATTAAAATTTTCGTGTTCGATTAATCGATTTTTTTTTAATCGATTAATCGACCAATTTCAATTATAACGCACATACAGATGCAACTACTTTTAGCTGATCTCCTTGCATTGCAACTCTGCATTAGTCAGTGGTAAATGTGGTATACACTATATACAATCACCCGACACTAGTTCGTTTCCACAATCCATGACTTAACTTCACAGTTCACACAAATACGTTTTAAATTCAAACTGTAGCACTGACGTAAGTAATTTTTTTTCCACAGTAGCGTGACAATCCCTCCACCTCCGGTCTAACTAATCACTCTCACCTTATGGCATGGACCCCTGTGCAAACAGGTGTCATGCAAGCGGGTATCAAAAGTGTTAACACGGACCATAAACTTCTCTCACGTCTCCTTAGATCTCAGCAAGGACGCAGGTCATGGGTAGAAAGAAAAGATCTAAGTGCTCACCGCTTAAGTATAAGATTTCATTTTTGTGTTCAAATACAAACTACTCACATAAAGATGATAAAAACACAGCATGTAAAGCCGACAATCGTGTTAGTTCCGTAGGGCAGCAGCGGGTGACGTCATGCGTAGCTCCTCCCCCATATGCATTACGTTTAATCAGAACTTCGACGTCACCGGACTCCTCCCCCCTTCCCTTCGTTAGCGGATCTACGACGGAACTCCCTGAAGACCCAGAAGCAGGCGGAGAGGTGAGTACCGATCAAACAAATTTTGATCAATCAAAAAAAATTTGATCGATCAAAAAAATGAACGATTAATCGAGGAATTAATCTTTAATTTTCACAGCCCTAAAAAAAAAAAAAAAGAAGGTATCTTGTTTTTTTATTTTTAAACATAGTGTATGAAGCAAAATATTTACCTCCCCCTATGTAAAACCACAAAAATGGGACCCATTTACAATCTCATAATTCCATGTATCAAAGATATTCTTGCTTGTGATGGTTTTCATCCACGGGATGCAAGGATTCAGGGATGCAAGGATTCAAGGATGCACATGCAGAGATCATCTTCTGTAACAGGTTACAAATGGGTAATGTGGTAGTACATCGCTAAACATTGGCAGATTATGAAAACTTACCCCTTAACCACTTCAGCCCCGGACCAATTTGCAGCCAAAGGACCAGGCCCCTTTTTGCGATTCGGCACTGCGTCGCTTTAACTGACAATTGCGCGGTCGTGCGACGTGGCTCCCAAAAAAAATTGGCGTCCTTTTTTTCCCCACAAATAGAGGTTTCTTTTGGTGGTATTTGATCGCCCCTGCGGTTTTTATTTTTTGCGCTATAAACAAAAATAGAGTGACAATTTTGAAAAAAATGCAATATTTTTTTACTTTTTGCTATAATAAATATCCCCCAAAAATATATAAAAACATTTTTTTTTCCCTCAGTTTAGGCCGATACGTATTCTTCTACATATTTTTGGTTAAAAAAAAATCGCAATTAGCAATTATTGATTGGGTTGCGCAAAAGTTATAGCGTTTACAAAATAGGGGATAGTTTTATAGCATTTTTATTAATATTTATTTTTTTACTAGTAATGGCGGCGATCAGCGATTTTTATTGTGACTGCGACATTATGGCGGACACATCGGACATTTTTGTGACCATTGTCATTTATACAGCAATTAATGCTATTTAAATTGAATTCCTGTATAAATGACACTAGCAGTGAAAGAGTTAACCACTAGGGGCGGGGAGGGGTTATGGTCTGACGTGTTTTTTTTTTTACATTAGGGGGCGGGTCTGACATCATTGATCGGCTTTCCAGATGACAGGGAACAGACGATCAGTGACAGGCAGTGTAGGAAGTGCGGGGAGAGGTTTGTTTACACAGACCTCTCCCCGCTCTTCAGCTCTGTGACCCGATCGCGGGACACCAGCGGCGATCGGGTCCGCTGGTCCCGCGGCCATGGTCACGGAGCTCCCGACTGGGTCGCAAGCGCGCTGCCGGGCGGCGCGCCCGCGACTTCACAGCTAGGCAATTAAAGGGGACGTACCTGTACGTGCTTTTGCCTAGCCGTGCCATTCTGCCGACATATATGTGCAGGAGGCTGTCGGGAAGCGGTTAAAGTGGTTGTAAACCCTCTCTGTAAACTTTAGCTCATTGAAAACGCTACTGATCTGTGCCTGTGAAATCTCACCTACCTGTGCATTTTTCTGGCAATCCTTACTGCAATCTTTTATGATGTCACCAGCGCGTGCGCAGTCTGTCGCTTGATTCACGGCATGCTATGTGTGCCATTTTCGGGTTAACAGCATGCCGGTGTTCTGCCAAAAACTGTCCCCCCATCGGATAGCGTCCGCCCCCTACTGCGCAGGTGCAGCGCTTGCGCAGTACGGAGGACAAGTAGACTCCGAAGGTCTCAGAAGATGAACGGCTCCTTGAGAAGCTGCGTGTCCTACCAATGTAAAGATGCCAAGCAACTTCCACGAGAAACCTCCTGCCTCCTAGCAACCGAATCTGTCATGGAAAAGTCGCCTGCATCCTAGCCTTTCGGTTGCTAGGATGCAGGAGGCTTTTTAAAGCGGAGCCAAACCCTTCTATCCCTTTCAGCCAAGGAAGCTGCCATCTTAGCTTCTGCCATGGTGCTGCCCATGTAATCACTTATGACACCGGCCATTTGATGGTTTGACAGCCTGGTTGAGAGCACAGGCAAACAGTTTTTTTTAAACCTTTAAATTGATGGGTTTACCTCCACCTACCTTGCTAGGATGCAGTTAACTTATTCATGAAGCCATGTGCGACATTCATCGAAAGAACGTTTTATAAATAAACCCCTAAGTGTATGTTAACTAGGGTTGTCCCGATACCGATACTAGTATTGGTATCGGGACCGATACCGAGCATTTGTGCGAGTACTTGTACTCGCATAAATGCTCCCGATGCCTAATCCGATACCTGTAATCGGAAGTCGGCGGGCGGAGAGGCGATCGATCTGGCAGCAGTGGAACAGGGGGGTAAGCTGGCCGGGGCAGGGATGCAGAGTGCTGCCGCATATTCTGTCCAAAGCAGTGAACAGAGCCGTCACATTCAGTACAGGAAGTGACGTCTCCATTGGGAGGGTAAACATCATGATGCCCATCTTGGTACACCTTGCACTCGGCTGCAGTAAGCCAGCAGCAGACATCTTGTTACACCCAGCCCATATCGTTTGGGCTGGGTAGAACAAGATGTCTGCTGCTGGCTTACTGAAGCTGAGTGCAAGGTGTACCAAGATGGGCATCGCAGCATACTAGATGTTAAATGACGTGAATGATGAGAGGCAAGGAAGGATTTTGCAATGCTATATGCCATATAGCAGTGATGGCGAACCTATGCACGCGTGCCACAGCTGGCACGCAGAGCCATCTCTGTGGGCACACAAGAGGGTCCAGGACAGAGCTAGAGGTCTCTTGCTCCTCTCAGCCCCCCTCTTTTTCTGTCCCCCTCTCTCTCAGCTCACCCCTCTCTCAGCATCTATCTCGCACCCCTCTCTCTCTGTCCCCCTTCTTTCTCTGTTCCCCCTCTCTCACACCCCTCTCTCTCTGTCCCCCATCTCTCGCTCGCTTTCTCTCTGTCCTCCCTCCCACTCTCTGTTCCTCCTCTCTCTCTCAGCACCTCTCTCTCAGCATCTCTCACCCCTCTCTCTCAGCCCCTCTCCCTCTTTGTGTTGCCCCTCTCTCTCAGCATCTCTCTCACACCCTCTCTCACATCCCTCTTTCTCTGTCCCCTCTCTCTCCCTTTCTCCCTCTCAGCCCCTCTCCCTTTCTCTCTCTCACCCCCTCTCTCTCTCTCAGCTCTCACTCTCTCTCTCAGCCCCTCTATCTCTCTCTCAGCCCCTCTCACTCTCTCTCTCACCCTCTCTCTCTGCATCTCTTTCTCAGACCCTCTCCCTCTCTTTCTCACCCTCTCCCTCTCTCTTTCTCTCAGCCCCTCTCTCTCTCTCAGCCCCCTGCCCCCCCTCTCTCTCTCAGCCTCCACTCCCTCTCTCTCTCCCCTCCCTCTCTCAGCCCCTCTCCCTCTCTGTTCCATCTCTCTTTCAGCATATCTCTCCTACCCCTCTCTCTCAGCCCCCCTCCCTCTCAGCATCTCTCTCACACCCCTCACTCTCGCTGTCTCTCTCTCTCACCCCCTCTCTCTCTCTCTCTCTCACCCCCTCTCTTTCGCTCAGCCCCCCTCTCTTGTGAATTGCTGTGTTGGAACTTTGCAACACAAAACCAATGTATTTATTTCAGTTTGGGCACTCAGGCTCAAAAAGGTTTGCCATCACTGCCATATAGCATTGCAAAATCCTTTCTTGCCTCTCATCATTCATGTCATTTATTATGCAATTGCAAATCAGTGCTGCATTTTTGTGCCCATAAGTGCTGCCTAACAGTGCCATCTATCAGTGCCGCCTATCAGTGCACATCATTCAGTGGCAGCCATCAGTGGCAGCCATCACTGCCAGCCACCTGTTTGTGCCACCTATCAGTGCCACCTATCAGTGCTCAAAAGTGCTGCCTATCAGTGCCCATCAGTCAGTACCATCTAACAGTGCTCAGTCAGTACCCTTCAGTCAGTGCCAGCCATCAGTGCTATCAGTGCCCATAAGTGCCATCTATCAGTGCCAGCCACCAGTCAGTGCCCATTAGTCAAACTGTCACATGACATTAAAAAAAAAAAAAAAAAAAAAGTATCGGTATCGGCGTATCAGGACAACCCCAAAATTTTGTCAAAAGTATTGAGACACCTGCCTTTACATGAACTTTAATGACATCCCAGTCTTAGTCCGTAGGGTTCAATATTGAGTGGTCCCACCCTTTGCAGCTGTAACAGCTTCAACTCTTCTAGGAAAGCTGTCCACAAGGTTTAGGAGTGTGTCTATGGGAATATGTTTGACCATTCTTCTAGAAGCGGATTTGTGAGGTCAGGCACTGATGCTGGATGAGAAGGCCTGGCTCACAGTCTCCACTCCTATTCATCCCGAAAAGGTGTTCTAATCAGGTTGAGGTCAGTCAAGTTCCTCCACCCCAAACTTGCTCATCCAATAGATCTTTGCTTTGTGCACTGGTGCTCACTCGTTTGACGAGAAGGCCTGTCTCGCAGTCTCTGCTCCAATTCAAAGCCCACCCACTTTGCCACACATATGCGTTACATGCGTGGCAAAAGGTCAAACGTTGGGCAAAAGAAAAAAAAAAAAAGACAAACACTCTTAAACTAGTGCCAAGCATTGAATATTCCACAGACAGACTATAAGAAAATGACTTCAATACTTTATTTCACAAATCAGTGCAATAGAACTTCCATCGGTAACTGCGCTCAATCTTGTACATTGAAAAAAAAAAAAAAAGTTTAGATATGGAATTCCAGAATGATATTTACCAGCAAGCAACAAAGTGTTTCACAATAACGTGCGGCGGCGGGGGGTGTGGTCAATTATTCGCCAGCTTCGAAGCAACAAGAGGGTTGGTAGCCAAAAACTGATAAGAGTGCATGCCAGAGCATCTTCAGGAGAATGGCCACAAAACGACTGGCTGAACAGGCCAGCCCGAGGATGCATCAAAACTAAAGAGGAACTCCACTTGTTGGCAAAAAATAAAAAAACAGGAGCAATAACAATAAAAACAAACAATCAGTATTTACTTTCAACCTAGTTAAGGAATACAGTAGCAGACATAAAAATGTAGTGTCCAAGTCCCCCTACCACTTTGCATCTGGCAGCACAAGAGGCTCCAATTGCATCTAGGGAGCAGAATCCCTGTTGCCAGGTTCAGCCTCCCCCCCACTATCATATTTTTAATTCTTCTACATGTTCCTACAGAAGTGAATGTACAAGGATGAGAGCGCCACAAATCCAGAATAAGTCTTGCAAAAGTTTATTTATTTAGAAGTGATCAGACAATACTGCCAACATGTTTCAGGGATTAACATCCCTTCATCAGGGCTAAGAAACACAACAACATAAATACAAGAACATAACAGAGAAACACAATGAAATAAAACAATAGGGTAACAACCACAAAACCACCCATAGGAGGCCCACTTATTTTTATTATATATATATATATATATATATATATATATATATATATATATATATATATATATATATATATATAATAAAAATATTTCATAATCTACTATACTATAGGGCAGGAATATGCAATTAGCAGACCTCCAGCTGTTGCAGAACTACAAGTCCCATGAGGCATAGCAAGAATCTGACAGCCACAAGCATGACACCCAGAGGCAGAGGCATGATGGGACTTGTAGTTTTGCAACAGCTGGAGGTCCGCTAATTGCAGATCCCTGCTATAGGATCATTAGGATGGTAACCAGATCATCTGTTGGTAAAGTCTGCATTCTATAGATAGCCAACATGTAATCTAAGTTATACTACCATAATAAAACACCACATTTGATAATTATTATATGCAGCATTTTATTAGGATAGTATCATAACCTATTTAATAGAATTATGATCATCAGAATATAGCAGATTTTTAAATAAGCTTTTTTACATTAGTGGTTACATTTTATTTATATATAAAATTCTTCTAAAGTACACTACACCTCTGCAGGTGGTTTGATGGTAATCATTTCATTTATAATATTTAAGGTTATTGTGTTTCTTTTATGCCTGATGAAGAGGGGGTCAAGCCCTGAAACATGTTAGCTACATCTTCTAACATCTTACTGTTACTACATTTTTGTTGGACTTATGGTGCTCCAATCTTTTTACATAGTCTTCAGACTGCTCTGGGAGACCCCCACCTCAGTTGACAGAGTGTAACCTTTACAAAATGGTGTACACAAAGAACAAGTATTCCACCATAGGCACCAATCCTGGGAGTGGGCTCCTATAGTCAGTGGCCACTAGCACAGTCTCTACGAAGGGTCCAGAGAAGGAAGGAAGAGCCGCTCATTGTACTTTATTATTGAGTCATCTAACGCAAAGACAACTCCAACTGATGTACAAACACAACCCCCCCCCCCCCCGCCCTCAACATGTTTTACTCAGTAAGAAGCATACTCTAATGCCGCGTACACACCGTCGGAATTCTCATCGGAAAAAGCTCTGATGGTTTTCCCGTCGGAATTTCGCTCAAACTGCCTTGCCTACACACGGTCACACCAAATTCCGACGGTCAATAACACTGCGCCTTAAAAAAACGTTCGACTGCACTATAAAAGTGAAGTTTAATGCTTCTGAGCATGCGTCGAATTGTTTCCGAGCATGCGTCGGAATTTTGCGTGTCGGAATTGCATACACACGATCGGAAAATCCGATAGAAAGGTTTTCCGTCGGAAAAATTAAGAACAGGTTCTCAATCCAAAGTCGGTCGGAAATTCCGACAGAAAATGACCGATGGGCATACACACGGTCGGAAAATCCGATGAAAAGCTCCCATCGGAAATTCAGACCGTGTGTATGCTGCATTAGGGTAAGTGCCTTACCAAGTGAAACATGTTAGAGGGTTTGTACTTCAGATTGAGTAGTTTGTGTGTTGGAAGACTCAATTGTTACAAGGCTTTCAATATGGTGCGTGGTCTCCCCCCCCCTTCATTCTTTGGACCCTTTACAAATCAGAATTTCAACTTGGTTTCGCCTACATTTGAGTCCAGCGCCCTATCAATACATCTTCAGGTGCCAACTGAAAAGCTGACCGTATATGTGGAATTTTCCATTGTAATCAAGATCAAAGGAATCATACGGTGCATTTGACCGGCAGGCAAGTTTAAGAAACCCAGATTCAACCACAACAGCCAACAGGGTTCCCGTTTTCTATTCAATTGCAACTATACTTTCAAAGTATTAAACATGTTTCAAGCTGGTGGTAGGTTGCATTGGTTCTTCCAATCACTTTTGAGTCTGTTAGCAAAATCTAAATTGCTTCGCAATTGCCTAAAATAATTTACGTGAATGAACAGCATTTAGGTATTGGGACCCCGTAAACCATCTGTATTTAAAGAGAATAGAGGTTGTATTTTCTGAAAAACGATTGGCTCTGTTGTAAACAGCTTAGAAGCCAACAGTGCATGGCGGAGTTCTCCTTTAAATTTAGAATGCAGGAGACGGTCAGTTCCAAGGATCAAATGTTAGGACAGAATTAGCCAAAAGCTGCCAAATCCGACTCCAATCTGAGATCAGGTGACTGACTGGGACCCTCAGACTTGGAGCCCCTGAGATGGGTGGTGTGCTTTGAGACATTCCCTAAAGTGTTTTTGTATTTTTTTGTTTATCTAAGCTGCTAGAACAGAAGAATGTCTGGCCAGAAATCCAGTGAGCCCTGTGTGGGCTGATAACCCCCATGCCGCACTGAAACCCCAAGTCTTGTGTTGTCAGCCCCTCCCCCTGGACTATAGAGCTCCACCCATATAAGCCTGCCCAGATACTGTGCGCAGAGAAAGGGATCTTGGGAGACGTAGTTCTGGGAGTGTGCCGACAGCAATGTGAACTGAACTCCCAACAGCTGCCCCTGCATACATTTTACAAGCCTGGTGACAATGTCACAGAGGAATAAAAGCTTTTCCTCTCCAGAGAAACAAATAAAAATAAAAAAACAAGGCAATGACAGGATTTATGGCCCGTAAACACGATCCGAATATCGGACGACCGATCGTACGACCGTTTTTCAGTTAACAATCGCAAGTAGAAATTGAATAGCCAATAAAGTCACGAAAATTCTCAGAAAAAAAAAAAAAAAGTGATGTCATGTGTTGTGTTGTATTTGTATTGTATTTTCGGACGACAACTATACTGACTAAACGAAAATCGTACGATCTGGAATCGTACGAGGAAAATTTCCGTGCATGTCTGATCGAATAATATCGGACGAACGGTCGTGATCGGCTGTCGGAAGTACTGTACACACTATCCTCCCTCGGACGATCGTTTTCGTCCGATATTCGGATCGTGTGTACAGGCCATTAGAGGGGAAGGATTTTTTTTTTTTTTTTAAAATAACAATCATGTTATACTTACCTCCTTTGTGCAATGGTTTTGCACAGAGAAGCCCCGATCCTCCTCTTCTTGTCCCCCCCCCCCCAAATGCAGCTTGTTATGGGGGCTCCCGAGCTGCTGCTCCATGTGTCCATTCACACACACACACAGCCGTGGCTTGGCCCCGCCCCCCACTCTCGTCATTGGCTCACTGGCTGTGATCGACAGCAGCGGAAGCCAATATCTCTAGCTGCTGTCTCAGCCAATAAGGACAGAAAGTTCCCAGAGAGCCGAGGCTTCCATGCACAGCCCTGGAGGAAGATCGGGCTCAGGTACGCATTAGGGCTCTTTCACATGGGTGGTCAGCTCGACGAACCCCACTTTGCTCAGCGGGGGAATCGATCTGCTGATCCGGCGGATGACAGGTCTGTCTCCACCCACTGTGCGGATACGGACCTGTCAGAGCCCCGCCCTCCTCTGTGGAGATCGGATAAAAAAACTGTCCGTTTTCATTCGATCAGATCCTCCAGACGGATGGAAAACAAGAGTCTCCATCTGTCTGGATTTGGTGGACAGGATCGGATCGAATAGCAGCGGGTATCACCGCTGACATCCGCCGCTCCATATGGCTGAATGGAACCCCCGATCAGGTCCACCTGAAAAAAATAACATGCGGACCTGATCGGAAAGCTCATGTGAAAGGGGACTTGGGGGGGAGCTGCTGCACAAAGACCTTGAGCCTTTAGAACCACTTTAAGGTAAATATTTATATAAAATTTGCATAACTGTTTGGCTATAAAAACTGCATGAATATTTGTGAGGAATATACCGCATCATGGCCACTAGATGGAGCAGAGAAGCATTACATATTCGCTATGATAGTCAGCACCATCTAGTGGCCACTGGCCATATTGCAGTATATTCCTCATTCACACATTCGATCTGCAGAGAATAAAACCTGAGAACATTTGATTTTGTCCTATTCACACAAAACAAATTTGCATGCAGTTTTGATCGATGAACAGCAATGCAAATTGTTTTTTTTTACACATGGTCACATGTACAGTACATTAATCCTAGACTAAACTGGAAACAGATCATTTTGATATTCCTGTCGTATTTAGGGGAAAAAAAATAAAAAATTAAAGCTTTTTCGCAACCAAGAAAAAATGGAAACAAAACGGACTGCACAGACCATTTCTGCTTGTTTTCAGTGCCATGTTAGGTGACATCAAATAGTTTTGATTTTGGTCAACCCTTTAGTGCATAAATAAAAAAATAAAATTAAATTGGCTCAAATACAACAGAACATTTTGTGTAATTGATAGAGAATTCAATGCATAACATTTCTAAATGAATAGTAAAAAGAAAGAAAAAAAAAAAAAAAGCAAAATTGATTGTTGTGCGGCTAGCGTTGTATACATCAATGACATCAGACTGGGACGTCCCCAATATGGACCAGCGCCAGTGACCAGTCTCAGGAGGGCAGTCTGGAGGAACCCTGGGCCACCAAAACTGGCATTTTTTTGTTCTATAAAGTACATTTCACAGTCAGGAGGTTCACAGTCTCCATTTCACCAGCATTTCAGTTGGGGATGGGCCCCTTCTAACGTTTTTTTTTTTTAATGACACACACTATGTAGAGAAGGGGCTCTTGGGAGATGTAGTTCTGGGGACGGGCTTACATCAATAAGAACGGACCTCCCTATCGAACCTTGGGGACAATAGTTACATTTACAGCCAACCATAGTAATGAATGGCTGGATAAAGGGAGATAACCACCGCTCCAAGATAATCCTTCAGGGCGAATGCTCCTGCTCCTAATTAGGAGCCCCAAGTGCAGGCTAATAACACGGTAGATTTAGAGTATCAGGAAGAACTCTGGACAGCCGCACACCGGAAGAAGATAAAAATTCAATGAATTTATTTAAAAAGCAGGGATCATATCAAATCCAAAACACGGCAAAGCAGAATGGGGGGTACACAGCTGACGCGTTTCACATTATCTATAGCGCTTACTCATGAGCTATGAGTAAGCACTATAGATCGTGTGAAACGCGTCAGCTGTGTACCCCCCATTCTGCTTTGCCGTGTTTTGGATTTGATGTGATCCCTGCTTTTTAAATAAATTCATTGAATTTTTATCTTCTTCCGGTGTGCGGCTGTCCAGAGTTCTTCCTGATACTCTAAATGAATGGCTGGATGTTTACACTGCCATTTGCTTTATGCACACGGGCACATGAGGCTGTACAAATGTAAATGGCATATGGCACTAACCATAGTAATGAATGACCATATTCAGGTTTATGTTGCCCCTGGATGCATCCAAGATTATGCTCATATGAATGCGTGGGTATATGTAAGTGGGAGCATAAACCCGCGTACTGCCATTCAATACGGAATTTACATTTACACAGCCTCATGCACCCATAGTGGCTCAAACCTGTGCACCACCGCCATACAACCATTTATTACTATGGCTGGTTGTATGCAGCTGCGGTGTATACAGCCCCGGGCGCCCATGCACTTAAAGCAGAACTATAGGCAAAAATTAGAAACTGATAATTTTTTTTTCAGCATTCTGTAATCCCTTCAGCTAACCTACTACTAAATACCCGATAATCCCGCCAGAGCTCTCTGCTGTGTGGAACTTCCTGCTTGAGGGTGACAACACTTTGCTGCCTCTTGAGAAATGTCAGCGTTGTCATCTTTGTGCCAGCTGTGTCTGCAAGCACTACGACGTGACATGCCAACGATGGGGGAGAAGGCATGCTGTCTCCTCTGATAAGCAAGCTATTTGCACATCCAGCATCTACTGAAACAATGTGATCTCAACAACGGCAACAACAGCACGAGAGCCACGAATGACCAGACTAGTTACTGAAACCTCCAAGCTAAAGCAGATTTAAGGCCATAAAAATTTTTTTTTTAATTTAGGATAGAGCAGGAAACGATTAAAAACTCTGGTCAAGATTATCTGGCCTTGGGGAGATCTCTATTCACTTCCTGCTGAAACAAAAAAACAGGAAGTGATCATAAATGCCCTCAAATGGTTGTCACCAAAATTCATGTCCATATGGGAACATTCTCTCTCTTCTGGAATAAAGTTTATTGAAATAGAAAAAAAATATCTGGTGGTTGTTCCCCATGGCTGGCAGTGAGGCTTTAAGTCTGGCTACTGGCATCTTCATTAAAGAATAAGTCCACCTTAAGGAGCAAGTTACGCGTTACACCCATATTTAGTGTGCAACATGCTCCTATACACCCAACCATCAGCGGGCAGGGGGAACCTTCTCCTTGCACCCACTGTCACTTTTTGAAAACAGCAGGGCTGTGTGGGGCATGGCCTGGTTGGAATCCAGGCTGAAGTTTCCACTAACCTTCGATCCATGAGATGTGCAGCCATAGGGAGACTTTCTTACACATCCAGCGATCATAGGAGCCGGGACACGCTCCCTCCTAGACCAGAACTCTCGGTGGTGGTTGTCAAGGACTTGTGTCCCTTTTGAGAGTCTGAGCGGCTCACATATTGGGTCTTTTGTCTTCATCCACGCAACCAAGCCATTCCTTCAGTTACCCGCGAATAAATAAACTACAATTACCGCCAGCCACAACGGGCAGGCAGCTTGCAATTCAGTGACACTTCCTGCTCTTCAGTAACTGTATCCCCGTACGGGAGGTACGGGCAGACAGCTGACAGTCTGCAGGATCCTAGCATTGCACCCGCAATCTGCTAATCATAGGAGCAATGCGTTACAGGATCCTAAGAAGAAAAAAAAATGCACATTTTTACCTCCAAAAACATGTGCATCTTTTTTTTTTTTGTTGGAATGGTGAACTTATTCTTTAACACTTGCTTTTATTTTTTTACCAAGGGGTGGAATGATCCTTTAAATCAAAAGTATCCAAACCTTTCATTATGAAGGTCACATATTTTACAAATACTCATGGGCCAAAAAAAAAGGTTAAAAAAATTGTTCATTCCCCCTTACACCAGGGTCCCCAACAGAGTCCCCTTTACATCAGGATCCCCAGCAGAGTCCCCTTTTCATCAGGATTCCCAGCAGAGTCCCCTTTTCATCAGGATTCCCAGCAGAGTCCCCTTTTCATCAGGATTCCCAGCAGAGTCCCCTTTTCATCAGGATTCCCAGCAGAGTCCCCTTTTCATCAGGATTCCCAGGTAGAGTCCCCTTTTCATCAGGATTCCCAGCAGAGTCCCCTTTTCATCAGGATTCCCAGCAGAGTCCCCTTTTCATCAGGATTCCCAGCAGAGTCCCACCTTACATAAGGGTTCTTATCAGTGCCACCCCTTATTACCTGGGATTCCATCAGTATCCCCTTTAGAGTCCCCCTTGCCACTTTAAGGCTTACAGCAGCTTACTAGTTGCCAAGACGCCAGTGAAAACCTGCACTAGAAATCCTAGGGGGGGTGGGGGGGGTGGGCATGTGGCCCAGGGGCCGTAGTTTGGAGACCCCCGCCTTAAATCATAAAAGAACAAAGAAACGTAGTGTAAACAAAAGAACTGCAAGTAAAATACATTCATGATGAGGAGGGGCTGGTAGGAGGAGCTAAAGAATCGAGTGACTTCGGGTACTTGAAGACGGACGAAGCCGCATGCATAGACAAAATCCAGCGTGGAGCATGCCGACATCTAGTTTTGCAACAATACGATCTCTAGAAATCCCCACCCGACGCGCCGACGACACTTTGGAAGTCACATTACAGTTTCGAGATGTCCAGTAAATAAAAAGTTCCTCTATACAGCAATAAAACGTTTGTCTCATTCGGCTTGCCGTAAGAATTAAAAAAAAAAACTTTTCAACTTAAAAAAGAAATGTTTACGCTAGGTGCAATCAGAACCCTGTATCGGAATAAATTAAAGTTCAGAGCGATCGATTCTTCACCATTTCCAGCCTCAAGGACGCAGTTTTTGCGCCCATAAATGACGCCACTTTGGAATTTTTTTTTTCTTTTTAAAAAGCATAAAACTGCAATTCCCGCTTCCCTACTACGTCCATGATTGTATCTTTTCTTAGTCGTATCGCCGTGTAAAATGAAGTCCTTTTATATATGTTGGCGATTCCAGCATTGACGAGGGAATTCGGAGGGTTCCGGTTGTATCGGATCAGACGGAGAATTCGGTGCCACCTTTTCTTGCTCTGAGGAATCGTCTCATCTGTAAACCCATGAAGGGATTGATCCAGAGTAAGGATGGCTGCCCGCCGAACACAGACCTCATCCCGTCCCACCTCAGCCTCCGCTCCCACGTGGGCTTCTCGCTTTTCAGCCTTTCGATTTCCTACAATGGAGACAAATTAAAAATACGTTTGTGAGACGCGACGTGATAAGCTGAAGGAGATAAAAATTGGTCTACGGATCATATATGTACACTCAGTACGACCTTGGATTGTGAGCATAATTTGTTCTAGAAAATTGCTTGTAATACAAAGCACTCTAACAAAGCAAATTTCCCCATAAGAAATAATGGAAACTCAGATGATTCATTCCACAATCATTTATTCATAAGTCCTTCAGTTTATAGTTCATATAAAAAGATTATAGCAATGTGATGGGCTTGTAACCATAAAATATTTATCCACAAATGGAAGCCTCCACAAGGGGATTAGAAGCAAAATCCAGCAGGAGCTACGGAGTATAAAAGAGAAGAGAGGTATGTATATATATAATATATACACACACACATAATATATGTATGTATGTATGTATGTATGTATGTATGTATGTATGTATGTATGTATGTATGTATGTATGTATGTATGTATGTATATATATATATATATATATATATATATATATATATATATATATATATACACACACACACACACACACACACACACACACACACACACACACATACACATGTATATATATATATATGTATATATATATATATATATGTATGTATATATATATATATATATGTATATATATATATATATATATATATATATATATATATATACACACATACATATACATACATATACACATACACACACACACACATGTATGTGTGTGTGTGTAGTATGTGTGTGTGTGTGTGTGTGTGTATGCGTGTATGTATGTGTGTGTTGGAGAAACTTGACTGGCCTGCACAGAGTCCTGACCTCAACCCAATAGAACACCTTTGCAATGAATTAGAGCGGAGAACGGGAGCCAGGCCTTCTCGTCCAACATCAGTCCATGACCTCACAAATGTGCTTCTGGAAGAATGGTCAAACATTCCCATAGACACACTCCTAAACCTTGTGGACGGCCTTCCCAGAAGAGTTGAAGCTGTAATAGCTGCAAAGGGTGGGCCAACCCAATATTGAACCCTACACCATAATCCCCTCCTCCACTAAATGATTTGAACCAGTGCACAAAGCAAGGTCCATAAAGACATGGAATTTGGGGTGGAGGAAAAAAATATGTAGCAGAATACATATTGGCCTAAATTTATAAAGAAATTCGATTTTTAGAATTCGAAATTCTTAGTCTGGGGGTAAACTTGAGTCATGCCTTTATAAATTCTTAAAGGGGTTGTAAAGGTTCGTGTTTTTTCACCTTGATGCATCCTATGCATTAAAGCGGAAGACCCACAAAATGTATTTCATTTTTTTTTTAAAAGTCAGCAGCTACAAATATTGCATCTGTTGACTTTTAAAATAAGGACACTCACCTGTCACAGGGTCCAGCGTTGTCGGCACCCGAGGCCGAACCGTCCCTCGCTCCTCAGATGCTGCCGCCGCCATCTTTGGTAAGGGAATCAGGAAATGAAGCCTTGCGGCTTCACAGCCTGGTTCCCTACTGCGAGTCGCGATGCGCAATCCGAATGGTCCCTGCTGTCTCTGGGACCCATGTGTGTCCCATGAGACAGCGCCGGGGGACGGGAAGAGGCGTAGACTCCTGTGGGAGTCTATGCCCGGGACTGGGTGCAAATACCTGTCTCAGACAGGTATCTGCACCCCCCTCCCCCCTGAAAGGTGCCAAATGTGATACCGGGGGGGGGGGGGGGGTTCTGAAAAGTGGAGGTTCAATTTTTGTGTGAACCTCCTCTTTAAAGAGGGAGTCCGGTGAAAAAAAGTGTTTGTTTTAAAAGTCAGCAGCTGACTTCTTTAAAATATGGACAATTACCCGTCCAGCGTGCCCGCGATGTCGGCACCCAAAAGCCGATCTTTCGATCGTCTCTCGAATGCTGCCGCTGCCATCTTCAGTATGGGAATCAGGAAGTGAAGCCTTGCGAGTCGCGCTGCGCAATAAGGACGCTCCCTGCTGTCTCTGGGATCCGTATTTTTCCCTGCAGACAGCGGGGGGGATGACAGGAAGTGGCGTAAATACCTGCAGATTCTTGCAGATACCTGTATTATACCGGTATCTGTACCCCCCTACCCCTGAAAGGTGCCAATTGTAGCACGGAGGGGGGGGGGGGGGGGGGGAGGGGGTTCCGATGAGCGGAAGTTCGACTTTAGGGTGAAAAAACACCTGTCAGTGACCGGCCCCCCAGACCCCCCCCCCCCCCCTTTTTACTTACCTGAACCCTCAAACTTGTCCCACAGCGTCTCTCTGCCCGGGGTTAGCGGCTGTTGATTGGATAGATTGATAGCAGCGCAGCCATTGGCTCCCGCTGCTGTCAATAAAATCCAATGATGCGACCGTCGGGATCCTGCATTTGGCCTCTATGGACGCCGAATGCGTGACTCAGGAGCGCCCCCGCAAGGTAACCCCCCGGGAGAGCGCTTCTCACAGGGGTTTATCTGATGCGGAGGGGAGCCGAGAGACCCTAGAAAACCAGGTTCGGGGCCACTCTGTGCAAAACCAGCTGCACAGTGGAGGTAAGTATGAGATGAAAAAAAATGTACCTTTAGTGTCACTTTAGGAGCAGAACTTCACTTAAAAAAGGGACCCACCCACTCCACTGCCATTCAGATCACCTAGGCAATCACCTAGGTTTTAGGAGGGTGCAGGTCCATTGTACATGTGCAGTGGGAAGCACCAGAAGTCACAACTGGCTTCTCACTTCCAAAATGGCAGCGCTAGAGACCCAAAGACCAGCAAAAAAACAGCCCGGGTGAGGACAGCACTGAATCCCTGGAATGGTAAGTGTGCGTTTATGGAAAGTCAGCAGCTACAGTATTCGTAGCTGCTGGATAATTTTTTTTTCCTAGGGAAAGTTCCTCTCTAAGGTTTTCTTTTGCCCCCTAAACAGAGACAAAACACCAACACCAGAAATCATTAGAGCAGCAACAGTCATGGACTCCTAATAACATACAGGGAACCCCCACGTACCGTTTCATCATTGCATATGGAATGAATCTGTGTCCCAAACATGACGGCTGTGAAGGTGAGAAAGAGGAGGCCCTCGAGGCAGAGGAAGATCATGAGGATGACAGTGACAGGTGGACTGAAGCTGCTGCAATCTGCGGGATGACAAAGAAGGTAAGTGGGAGGAGAGGGGGGGGGGAGAGAGGTGGTCAGAGAACGCCAACATAAAAAACAAAATATATATTTTTTTAAAACCTATGAGGTTTTTATTGCAGTGTGCCTTTTTTTCCTTGCTTTCTGCCTGGGGAAGTGTCCCCATTTCCAGTACATTTTAAGGGTGCAAGACAAAGAGTGGTGATGGGCAAAACGTATCAGTGGTGCAGGCAGCTAGACGGGTGTGCAAAACCACCCACTGCTGCCTAGGTATGCCATACATTGATGGCAACTGAAATGTTAAGGGGAAGAATGAGTTAATTAGAGCTGATTACGGTAAACTAAGGGTTAATAGGAAAAAAAAAAAAAAAACAATTGTACCTCAACTTCTTTTCCATGTCAGGTTGCTTTATCTGACATTATATGCAGATGGAGTTCATCGCTTGATCTACAGAGGCATGAAACAGTAGATACAAAAGTAACAATGTTACATTTTGTATCTCACCATCTCCTGTCTGACCAATGTTTATAAACATTGTTAAAGTGGTCGTAAAGTCTAAACATTTTTTACCTTAATGCATTCATTGCATTAGGGTAAAAAATGTGTAGGTGTCAATGTGCAACGGCCGCTCTGTGCAATTCCATTTGCACAGAGTAGGTAAGTATAGACAGGTTTGTTGTTAAAAAAAAAAAAAAAATTGTACTTTTACAAACCGCTTGTATTTGTAACTTTATATTTATTATTAAATGTAATTATATTATTTGTAACTATATCTTTTGTATGAATGTTGTTTTTTTTAAACACGGTGCCAGACCTTTGACAACAGCTACTGCATTTACACAGAAACTTCTGGCTGTCATTTTGACAGCATGGAAATGTGTTCTAATGCAAGAAGTTGGGGGTTTAAGAGACCATTCAAAAAGGACAGGGCATACTACACATATCCTTTGTAGTTTAATAATTATGTTTTTTTTGGTACACAACTGATTATATATATATATATATATATATATATACATATACACACACACATATATATATATATATATATATATATATATATATATATATACACACACATACATACACATATATATATATATATATATATATATATATATATATATTTTTTTTATATATTTATTTTGTAGACTAAAAAAAAAAAAAATATACGAGTCGGGTTATTTTCACCAAAGAAATGTAGCAGAATGCAGTTTGGCCTAAATTTTTAAAGGAGAGATTTATTTATTTTAAATTGTATAACAGAAACAAAAGAAAACATTTTTGTTTTTTTATTTTGTGTTTATTTAGCAAAAAAAAAAAAAAAACCCCAGTAGTGATCAAATACCACCAAAAGAAAGCTCTATTTGTGAGGGCAAAATGATAACAATTTCACATGGGTACAGTGTTGCATGACCGCACAATTGTCAAAGAGCAACAGCGCTGAAAGCTGAAAATCGGCCTGGGAAAGAAGGGGGTGAAAGCGGTAATGAAAAGGATCATTACCCTCTGTTGGCCACTTACCTGTCCACTGCCCCCGGACACAGGTGAAGAGATGGAAGCCACAAAGAATGAGGGCGTGCAGAGAGATCAGTGCTATGTACATCTAAATAGGAGGCAAAAAACAATAAAAGTTCTTAATATACCGTAATGTGTGAACAATGAACTGTCTGTATTGCTTCAAAAATGATTAAAAATTGGTTGAACGGAATCTGGGGTTACCAGTCAGGAAATTAGCTGGCAGCACATCAGACAATTTCTGATACATTTTTGAATTTATAAATTTCATTTGTGACTCTCAAAGTGTGTGTAAAACCCCAACACTGAACTTGTCTTTTTTTCTCCCTTTTTACCATCGAAAGCGTTTTATTATATCTGTTTGATAAGCGCAGATATAACTGTTGATCCTGCCAGAAATCTTATGAGCTGCCAAGTTCCTGTGCTCTCTGCCTGTGTTGCGCTCTATCCAGTTACATCTTACATTCTTCCCAGTTCTCTCTGAGGATAACAGAATTGTTTCAATCAGGAGACTCAGCATCACGAATGGGTGATACCTATTCAAATACACCACTCTTCTAGACTGACCCACCCCCATCAAGGCATTTTGTTATTAACATAACTCCTCCCATGAGCCAACCCAATGCTTGCATCAGTACTGAGGACTCTGGAGAGGAGGACTGAGGTCGGGGGCTGTGATGTTTTCAGGAAGCTATGTACAGCCCCCTGCCAGCCCCTCCCACCAGCTCTGCTCTACCAGCATTGCATAGAGAAGCACGGGATCCCAGTGATGACATCACTGGGTTTAAAAAAGGATTTAAAAATTCCAAAAACATGTTGATTTGAAGGGGGGGGGGGGGGGGGGATTTGGGGAGAACCAGGGAAAGCAAAATACAAGCAGATTAAAACTTCAGCTTTTAGTAAAAAATAATTTTATGTTCTGAAGCAAAACCTCCAAAATTTTCCCAGAAATTGTAAATTATAAGCAACACTCACAGTGAAGAGCACGAAAAACCTTTGGTTCTTCTCACCCACGCAGTTATTCACCCACGGACAGTGATGGTCCATCTTCCGGATGCATCGCTTACAAATACTGGAGGTGGAGAGATCACAAGAGAGACAGATAAAGAGAGGTGCAGAGGATTATGGGAATAGAGCTCCATGTACATTGTGACACTTCTACAGCAGGGACAATAGACGGGATTTTATGAATCAGCCAACAGGCTTTAAAACCTTTTGTGACCACAATAGACGGGATTTTATGAATCAGCCAACAGGCTTTAAAACCTTTTGTGACCACAAGTCCTTAAAGGGTTACTAAACCTAAAATTAAGGAAAACATTTTTTTTACGTTTTTCTGTGCTCCCCCTTCATCTGTGTGAAGGGGAAGAGAAGGGAGAAGAGATCAGCGCTGTGCACGGTTGCTTCTTTTCTCCCCTTACTTCCTCTTCACACAGCATTCAAGCAGCAGCAGGAGTCATTGGCTCTTGCTGCTGTCAATCAGATACAGTGGAGGAGAAAGTGGGGGGGCGGGTCCAAGTCCCGCTATGCAAGTCTATGAGGCGCTGGGTCTATGCACAGGTCGGGAGCGCTGGGTCTACACTCTCCCCATAGCCAGCGGCTGGCAATGGTAGTCCCTCAAAAAGAAGAGGAGGAGCCAAGATCAACGCTGGGGACCCCAGAAGAAGAGGATCGGGGCCACTCTGTGCAATAACACAGTCCAACTCTAGCAGACATTGGTTTGTAATGGTTACTCAATAATTCCAAATAATTCTGACATTATTTAATAAGGACATATAAGGCATACTGTTAATTTAGCCCCTGCATAATTAGTACATGCAGACAAAAAATAAATAAAAAAAAGGGTTAACCAGTTGTGGACGCTGGATGTACTGCGCGTCCTTCAGGAAGTACACAGGGCAGTATGTCCTTGTTGTCTGTCCCACTGCAGCACCTCCCCTTGCACTTGATGGCAATTCCCAATGGTCCAAATGACAGCCAGAGGTTGCTGTCAAAAAGCAAACTGACACACAGGGGTTGATTTACTAAAACTGGAGAGTGCAAAATCTGGTGCAGTTGTGCATAGGAACCAATCAGCTTCCATTTTTTTTTTTGTCAAAGCTTATTGGAACAAGCTGAAGTTAGAACTTGATTGGCTACATTGCACAGCTGCACCAGATTCTGCGCTCTCCAGTTTTAGTAAATCAAGCAGGAGTTTCACTGTTCACATGATATAGAGAGATACAAAATAACATTGTTATTATATACATCGCTCAGAAGTAACAATGTTTATAAAAAAAATGACTCAGGGGGGTTGATTTACTTAAACTGGAGAGTGCCAAATCTGGTGCAGCTCTACATAGTAGCCAATCAGCTACTAACAGCTTGCTCAATGTAGCTTTTGCAAAAAAAAATTAAAAAACCTGGAAGCCGATTGGTTTCTATGCACAGCTTCACCAGATTTTGCACTCTTCAGTTTTAGTAATCAACCCTGGAGATACAAAGTAACATGAGGGAGAGAGGCAAAGTAACATTGTTTGTAAACACTATTCAGAGATACAGAAATACAAAGTAACATTGTTTGTAAACACTATTCAGAGATACAGAAATACAAAGTAACATTGTTACTTTTGTAGCTACCCAGTTTCATTCATCTGTAGATCAAACAAAATAACTTGAGTCTGTCATGGCAGTTAAAGCAGCCATTTAGATAGCATTTTTTTTCCTTATTAACCCTTAGTTTACCCTAATCATTCCTAACCCTAAAGTGATTGCAAGGCTTTATTTTTTTTAAACAACAAACATGTCATACTTACCTCCACTGTGCAGTTCGTTTTGCATAGAGTGGTCCCGATTATCCTCTTCTGTGGTGCCCTGGCAGCTCCTCCCCGTATCGGGGGAGAAGCGCTCTCCTGGGGGGTTACCTTGCAGGCGCGCTCCTAAGACCAGCATACGGCGTCCATATACGCCGAATGTAGGACTCGGCACTGCCCCTAGCGCCCGTGTCATTAGATTTGATTGACAGCAGCCAATGGCTGCGCTGCTATTAATCTATCCAATCATGAGCCGAGAACCCCAGGAAGAGAGCATCTTTGGTGGGAGAATACAGGACTTAGATAAGTAAAAATGTATAAGTACATCTGTGATTAAAAAAAAAAAAAAAAAAAAAACTTGATTCACGATTCGAAATAGAGTTTTTTTTTTTTTTTTGATGGACACCGCGCCGGTCCCGAGGAGCTGTGGGCAGGAGTTTTTAGGCGAGGCCGCGGCTTCGGCCAAGTCCACGGCGTCCGGACTAGGCCGAAGCCGTGGCCTTTGCTCCTCAGGACCAGCGTGGTGTTAGCGCCGTTCCTGGTAAATCAAAAAAAATTGATTTTCTGAAAATTTGAATCGATTTGACCTCTCAACTCGATTCAAATCAATCTAGGGGACGGTCAGTGACAGAAGTTTTTTCACATTAATGCATGCCCCTTTAACTCATTCTTCCCCCATCTTCCCCAAAACCATTATTTTCTTGCTTGTTTTTTTTCTAGCCGTTTATTTAAGTTTACTTTGAGATTTGTTACCTTTATCAAAAGGCATATTAAACAAAATATATATGCAAAATCCAAAAAAATGTAATGTTAAACAGAAAAAAATATATATAAATTTATATTTAGAGTAATATTTTTTTAACTTAACACTAATCAAAATAAAAAAACAATGCTTTTGGATACATTTCCGTCTATAGATTGCATAAAAAAAAAAAAAAAAAAAAAGATGCATTTCTTGTTATCTTAAAGCGGAGTTCCACCCACACCAAAAATATTAAAAGTCAGCAGCTACAAATACTGCAGCTGCAGACTTTTAATAATCGGATACTTATCTGTTCCAGGGTCCAGTGATGCGGGGGGGGCCGTCGAAGCTCCGAGAGCCCCCCGATCCGCCGGCATTGCAACTGTGGGCACCCGGCTATGGCGCGTCTTTATTGGTCCCCGTTGTGTCCTGGGAACTGTGTGTTTCCCAAGACACAACGGGAACCCTCGGATATGGGCGGGCATTCCCATATATGGGCGGGGCAGATACCTGTATTATACAGGTATCTGCACCCCCCTCCCCCCTCCCCCCTGAAAGGTGCCAATTGTGGCACCGGAGGGGGGGAGGAATCCGATAAGCGGAAGTTCCACTTTAGGGTGGAACTCTGCTTTAAGCAATGACAAAAGAATATTTCTTTCTCTTGGTGCACAAAGACATTCTCCAGCAGCTTTCACTCTCAGCCATTTACAAACAAAACCCATGTGATCACCACGTCACATCTGTTGGAATGAGCAGCGTGCCTCCTTAAAGTGAACATTCACCCTGTCCTCATTCCCTGGTTCTTCTCCCAGAGTAGTGCAGTGTGAACAGACAGAGGACTGAAGTTTCCACTTTTAGTAAACCAGGTTATATCGCCACATTCCCTTTATAACAACTGAGAAAGCAGTAAAGTTCCTCATATCTGACGGATTCAGTGCCAGCAGCCCTGACAGTTTCCCAGCACATTGCTTCTCTACAGTGTCTGGAAGAATGCAATAAAACATCCAGACAGGACAAGGAGGAAGTCATGTTCTTTGTATGCTGACCTATTGTGAGCTGGCCTAATGAGCTTGTGCAAGGCAAAGGCCGAGTATCAGAAAACAGAAGAGTATTTAATCAGGTCCCCTGATATCCCTACAGCTCCTGGAGGACAGCAGGAGGAAGGAAAAAAGCTGAACAGTTTTATTTGCAAACTTGCTTGATTTGCCTGAATGGTTTAATAGAAGAATACTTTCACTGGTGGGCTTGATCTGGTACCCCAAACACAAGGTATTACCTGCAGTGGTGCGCTCGCTCCGGTTTGATGCTGCAACACTTCGGACATTTGTAGATGACTTCCCCCGGTTTCAGCTGTAGGCTCTCCATGTACTCCTTAGTGGCATTGCCTTTGGGCACCGCTCCCTGCAATCACCGCGCAACACAGCAGACATTAACAGCAGGCTGGAGAACCAACAGATGCTTCTTACATCACCCATACAAAAAAATTTCATTTTTTTTTAAAAAAAGTACACCATTTTTCAGCTTACTGAAATCCCCTGCTACACGTTAGAGCAGGGGTCTCAAACTGGCGGCCCTCCAGCTGTTCTGAAAATACAAGTCCCATGAGGCATTGCAAGGCAGACAGTTACAAGCATGATGGGACTTGTAGTTCCACAACAGCTGGAGGGCCGCCAGTTTGAGAGCCCTGCGTTAGAGCCTGTAACTCTATATAGACCCCATGTCATGGCCCCGCCTCCTTGTCACGGCCCCGCCTCCTTGTCAGCTTTCTGGGCCTGGGACAGTAAGCATCTAGTCACACCTACCCTCTCCATCCTCCAAGTTTTTTCTAATATCACCTATTAGGGTTACTACACAGGCACCTCCCACTACAAGGCTGATTTCAGTGAGTACATAGCACCTCAAAAATAAAAAAATGGCAGATCACCCCCACATGCTATAGATCAGTGTCACTCAACCTTTTTTTTTTAGTCACGGCACCCTTTAAAAGTATGCAAAATTTCAAGGCACCCAAACCTAAGATGGTGTCATCAGAAGCCCCCCTTTCACATCATGAGTTCTCTCCCCCCAAACACACACACACACACACACACAATCAGAAGCCTCAGTCCTCCTTTTAATATTAGAGTCCTCGCCCCCCCCCCCCCCCCATTTTCACATCAGAGTCCTCAGTCACCCCATTTCACATTGGAGTACTCAGCCCCCCACCCTTTTAAATTAGTCATTCACCCATCCCCCTCCACAGCCCCCCCCCCCCCCATTCTTGGCTGTCCCATCTGCACCACGGAAATACATGACACTATGCACAAATATTGAAAGCAGAGCAGCACCTCTGATAAACCCAAGGGTGCTTTTACATGGCTTATCCAGGACCCGGAGGCGACGGCTTACATGTCACATCCGTGTCAGTAACAGATTTACACACATCTTGGCAGCTGCAGCCACCAGGAGTGTGCGAGTAAAACCCCCAAAAGCCATGACAGCAGGGCATTCCCTCCCATTGCCCAGACCCACAAAGTGTCATGTGGGGGGGGCTGCTGTCAAACGCCATGTGATGTAACAGCAGAATGTTCCATCCTTTTCCCCCAGGGCCACAAAGAGCGTCACGTGGAGACCACTGTCAATGACGATTACGCCAAAGCAGGACATGCCCCCCTTCCTTGCCCCTGGGCTGTAGAAAGTGTCATGTGGTGGCTGCTGTCATTTATGACATCACAACAGAATGTACCCTACCTTTCATGCGGCCATAAAGTGCGACACTCGGGGGCCACAGTCGATCACCATGTGATATCACAGTGGGACATTCTCGCCCTTTCCTCAGGGCCACAAAAAGCATCACATGGGGGCTGCTGTCAATCACAATGAGATCTTAGCAGGACTTTTCCCATCTCTCCCTGGGGCCACAAAGTGTGTCTCACGTGGGGGCTGCTGTCAATCTTGATGACATCACATCGGCATATTCCTTTCTCCGGGGCCACAAAGAGTTTTACGTAGGGGCCACTGTCATTTACCATGTCGTCACAAGCAGGACATTCCCTCTTTTTCCCTAGGGCCACAAAAAACGTAAAGCACGGGCCGCTGTTTTTGCCATGTGATGACACTACGGGACATTCCCTCCCTCTCCCTGGGGTCACAAAGAGCGTCTCTTCCTTTTTCCGGGGCCACAGCGTCACATGGGGGGGTCATCATTTATAATGATCTCATAGCAGGACCTTCGCTCTTTTTCCACAGAGACACAAAGAGCATCAACCATGGGCCGCTCTCAATCACTATGTGATGTCACAGCCAGATATTCCCTCCCTTTCCCTGGAGCCACAGAGTATCACGGGAGGACTACTGTCAATCATGCGATGTCAAAGTGGGACAGTCCCTTCTTTTCCCCAGCGCCACAAAGAGTCATGTTTGGGGCCACTGTCAATAACGATGAGGTCTTAGCAGGACATTCCCTTCCTTTCCCTGGTGCCATATGGGGGCTGCTGTCAATCATGAGAATGTCACAGATGAACATTCCCTTCCTTTCCTCAGGGCCACAACGAGTGTCACACGGGAACAACTGTCATTTACAATGACGTCACACCAGGATCTTCCCTCTCTTTCCCTGGGGCCACAAAAAGCATCATGTAGGGCTCAGTGTCATTCACGATGAGGTCTTAGCAGGACATTTTCTTCCTTTCTCCAGGGCCACAAACAGTGTCACGTGGGGGGGGGGGGGGGCTTCATTTTCAATGATCTGACAGCAGGACCTTCCCTCTTTTTCCCCAGGGCCACAAAGCATCAAGCATGGGTCACTGTCAATCATCAAGTGACGTCACAACTGGACATTCCCTCCCTTTTCCCAGGGGCCACAAAGAACGTCATGTGGGGTTGCTGTCAAAATTAGGGCATTCCCTTTCCTTTCACTGCCACAAAGAGTGTCACATAGGGGCTTCTGTCAATCATGAGGACGTCACAGCTGGACATTCCCTTCCTTTCTCTGGAGCTGCAAAGAGTGTCACATGGGGGGGGGGTCACTGTCATTTAGGATGATGTCACAACAGGATCTTTACACCTTTCTGTGGGGCCACAGAGTGTCAAGGGAGGATTGCTAAAAATCATCATGTGACATCACAGCGGGACATTTCCTTCCTTTCCCCAGCGCTACAAAATCATGTGGGGGCCACAGCCAATAACAAATGAGATCTTAGCAGGACATTCCCTTCTTTTCCAGGGGGCAAAGTGTCTCATGCGTGCGGTGATGTAAACCTTGACAACATCACTGAAGGACAGTCCCTCCTTCTCCCTGGGGCCACAAAAAGCGCAATGCTGGACACAAACAGTGTCACTGGGGGGGGGTCATCATTTACAATGACAGCAGGACCTTTCCTCTTTTTCCCCAGGGCCACAAAGAACATCAAGCACGGGCCACTGTCAATTACCGTGTGACATCACAGCAGGACATTCCCTCCCTTGCACAAGGGCCACAAAGCGTTATTCAGGGGGGGGGGGGGGGGTACTGCTGTCAAACACAATGTCAGACGTTCCCTACCTTTCCCTTGGGCCATAAAAAGCTATAGTGGGGGTCAGCATCAATAACAAGGAGGTCAGTCTTAGCAGGAATTTCCCTTTTCTCCAGGGCCACAAAATGTCACAAGAGGACTGCGGTCAATGATGTTGGAGACACCCTGCACGCCTTCGAAGAATGTCACATGGAGCAGCTTTCAGAGAAGAAGAGAGGAAGTGCACGGCTTCCTCCCTGGGAAGAACTGAAACAATGCCTGGTGAGAATGGCAAAGATGAAGGACTGGCTGGACTAGCGTTGGCACTCTGAGCAGGGAAAGAAACATTGAGCAGACAAGTAAGAGCAATTCATTTTCTAACTAATGACACAAAAATTTGATTTTAGGTTCACCGACACTTTAAAACACCAGATGCCGTCTCTGCAGTTCATTCCAATGAGACGTCTCGTTCACTTGCTTTTGTCAGACAGGGATGCCCGCTCTTCTCTGTGCAGCACTTCCGGGATGGACCAGAGGGATTGTGATTGGTCAGTACCAGCAAAGAGCATTGCTCTGATCCTTCCTGGAAACTCTGCACAGAAAACAGGGAGAACAGCAGGGATCTTAAATGCCTGGACCAATGCACGGACTGTGTGGACAATGACAGCTCAGCACCCACGGAGGTAAGTACAGTAGGGACCAAGGGGTGGTGGGAAGGGTGTACGGTGTTAGTTCACATTTTAATGTATTTCTGAAAAGGTGAACACGTTAACCACTTGAATACAGGACACTTTCGCACCTTCCTGTCCAGGCCAATTTTCAGCTTTCAGCGCTGTCACTATTTAAATGACAATTGCGCGGTCATGCTACACTGTACCCAAACTATATTTTTATCATTCTGTTCCCACAAATAGAGCTTTCTTTTAGCGGTATTTGATCACCTCTGTGGTTTTAAATTTTTTGCTAAACGAATAAAAAAAAAAATAAAAAAAAATTTCCACCCACGACTGATGTATCACTGAGCGTCGGCAGATTGCATTACAATTTAGAAACCGGCATAAAGTGGGTGTTGAAACTGGGAGGAGGGGGAGGGGGGGGGGTTGGGGGGTTCTCGCACTCACCGGATCAGTTAGCATGGTCCTCATGTGGGAAGCCAGCGCCATGACCGCCAGGCAGTTGAAAAGGGTCCCGTTAATGACGGAAAACCAAAAGTCTTTGGATGGCAGCAGCATTACAAAAGTCACCACAAAGTCTGCATACAAGACCAGCATCCATGTGATTACGGCGCACACCATGCCGCAGCCGTCCCGGATGAACCACAGTCTGTCCGGCAAGTCGCCGTCTGGAGGGGCGGGGCCGTAGCCATCGCTTTCGTTTAGGAGAGGATGGTGCTCCACGTCGCGGAAGCGGTGCCCTGAGGACTGCATGTCTGGCGGATTGTCCTGGATACACACAGGGATAGATCATAAAAAACACGAACTATAAGAAAGAGGGTTTAAAATAACAAAAAAAAAAACGTTACATAAACTGAATAAATAGCATAAAGTAGACTTGTTTTCAGAGGTATCTGCAGCATGCTCAGCAATGATGCTTTTTTTATGTTAGTTATCTGTCAGTGTAAGCAGTCCAGGTATTTATTACCTCTCTCAGAGATCACAGTACCCCCCCCCCCCCCCCGACAATCCCTTCATCCGCTTTTCTCTCTAGGGTAGGGCAGTGATGGCGAACCTTGGCACCCCAGATGTTTTAGAACCACATTTCCCATGATGCTCAACTACACTGCAGAGTGCATGAGCATCATGGGAAATGTAGTTCCAAAACATCTGGGGTGCCAAGGTTCGCCATCACTGATCTAGGGTCACCATCTACTTCCTGGATTGAGATGCCTGCTCAGATTGATTAAGTAAATCCTGGTGCCTGAGCAGTTCTGGGATGAGTTCACAAATGTCTGACTCAGACCTCCTACTCCAGCCTCTCACCTTGTGACTTTCTACAAAAGCACAACGTACAGTCTGATCATAGGGGGAGACGAGACTGAGGAAATGCTTCCTCTTCCCTGCAGCAGACTGATGACATCACAGCCTAGGCAAAAAGTTACTGACAATGTCAGCTATGCGACAAAGGAAAAAAAAAAAAAAAAAAGTGATTGCAGTGAAACACAGAGCTCCCTCTAGTGGCTTATCTACAGACCTCTATATTTAAAGAAGAAGAAGGGCCAAAGCTTTTTTGGCCCCACTTCTCCTGGGGACCACAAGGCTAGAGTCCGTCAGCTGGCGTCACAAAGCCGGTCCAGACTCCAGACGGATCCTGACTTTAATATTAGGATCCACCCAGATGCTTGAGTGGCAGCTGGCTCAGCCTCTCAGTGCGCCGCCAAGAACCTGAGCCAGCCATTCCCGCGCCTTCCACGTTCCGGAGCTCCAGTGAGCGCTGGAGGGGCACAGCAGAGAGCCAGTGACTGACAGTCACTGAAGACCGGGAGCTGAGCAATTGGCGATCTTTGATGTAAAGGCAGCAGGGGGACAGATGCAGCATGGGATCGGTTCTGCACCCTCCTTGGCAAGTATGAATTTTTTTTTTATACCTCTTAAATACAATAACATAAATATGGAGAAGCAAAATGGTAAAAAAAAAAATAAAGTGTCAAAAATTACTTAAAAGTTAAAACTTTAAAATATCTGCTCACTAAAAATGTATACAGTGGAACCTTGGATTATGAGCATAATTCATTCCAGGAGAATGCTTGTAATCCAAAGCACTCATATATCAAAGCAAGTTTCCCCATAGAAGTCAATGGAAACTCAGATAATTTGTTCCACGTTGACTTCTATTGTATGCAGTACCGCATATGGCCAAAGGTAGAGGGGGGGCACCGGAGACACTTGGAAACTGCTTGGAAGCATTCGGAGAGGCACAGAAACACTCAGTTACCGAGTGTTTCCAAGTGGCTCCAAGTGTCACAGGCGCCCCTGCGCCACTGGCCAAATGCGGTACTGCACACCGCAGAGGCTTGACAATAATTTTAAATAGCAGCCCGTGTTGCGAAACACTTGTTAACTGCGTTCCGAGGTATTACTGCATTTCTGTTTAAGAGAGATAAATAAAGATACTTACCTCACAGCGTCATCAATGTTATTTGGACATAGCCTTCTCCTTTCCTCCGCAGGTGGAATCAGTCATGTCCGGGAGACCTAACAAGAATCAACAAAAGGCAGAATTAAGCCCCATATACTGAGACATTGAAACTATTTTCTGGGTGATGGTATATAATGGGATCGAAGACTAAATGTTTAAAAAGAGAACCTGCCATAAGAAAAACATGTTGCCCTATTAAAAACGCAAGTTGCCTGACTGCCATGCAGTCCCAGTAGTCTAAAAGCATTTTAACAAAACAAATATTTAGATATAACCCACACGTTTCAGGGTATCAGGGATGCTGCATCAAGGCATCAGTTGTAATAGAATGCCAAAAATGTAATCAGGAGACAGAAAACGCCATCATTGGTTCGGGATGTAACGTAAGGCACACTTGTCACAGCAGATGGCTGTTGCCATTTTGCTTTTTCAACTCAAATCCTGATACATGACACTCCCACCACCAGGCTTGACTGTAGAAAATACACACTTGTCTTTGTTCTCCTGACCCGGTTACCTCCACACACACTTGACACCATCTGAACCAAATAAGTTTATCTTGGTCTCATCAGACCACAGGACTTGGTTCCAGTAATCCATGTCCTTAGTCTGCTTGTCTTCAGCAATCTGTTTGCTGGCTTTCTTGTACATCATCTTTAGAAGAGGCTTCCTTCTGGGATGACAGTCATGCAGACCAATGTGATGCAGTGTGCGGCGTATGGTCTGAGCACTGACAGGCTGACCCCCCACACCTTCAACCTCTGCAGCAATGCTGGCAGCACTCATACATCCATTTCTCAAAGACAACCTCTGGATTTGACGCTGAGCACGTGCACTGTTCTGAGTGGAACCTGTCCTGTTAAACCGCTGTATGGTCTTGGCCACCGTGCTGCAGCTCAGTTTCAGGGTCTTGGCAATCTTATTATAGCCTAGGCCAGTGATAGTGAACCTTGGCACCCCAGATGTTTTGTAACTCTATTTCCCATAATGCTCAACTAAACTGTAGAGTGCATAAGCACTATGGGAAATGTAGTTCCAAAACATCTGGGGTGCCAAGGTTCGCCATCACTGGCCTAGGCCATCTTTATGTAGAGCAAAAAAGTTATTTTTTTTTCAGATCCTCAGAGAGTTCTTTGCCATGAGGTGACATGTTGAACTTCCAGTGACCAGTATGAGTGAGAGCGATAACACCAAATTTAACACACCTGCTGCCCATTCACACCTGAGACCTTGTAACACTAACGAGTCACATGAAACCAGGGAGGGAAAATGGCTAATTGGACCCAATTTGGACATTTTCCCTTAGGGGTGTACTCACTTTTGTTGCCAGCGGTTTAGACATTAATGGCTGTGTGTTGAGTTATTTTGAGGGGACAGCAAATTTACACTGTTATACAAGCTGTACACTCACTACTTTACATTGTAGCAAAGTGTCATTTCTTCAGTGTTGTCACATGAAAAATATAATAAAAAATAAAAATAAAAAATGTGAGGGGTGTACTCACACGTGTGTGTGTGTGTGTGTGTGTGTGTGTGTGTGTGTGTGTGTGTGTGTGTGTGTGTGTATGTATATATATATATACACATATATACACACACACACACACACACACACACACACACACACACACACACACATGGAAAAATAAGTAAAATAAGTATTTGATCCCCAATCAAAACACAACTTCGTATTTGGTGGAGAAACCCTTGTTGGCGAGCACCGAGGTAAACCATTTCTTGTAGTTGGTGACCAGGTTTGCACACATCTAAGGAGGGATTTTGGTCCACTCATCTTTACAGATCTTCTCTAAATCATTAAGGTTTCTTGGCTGTCGCTTGGCAACTCGAAGTTTCAGCTCCCTCTATACATTTTCTATAGGATTAAGGTCTGGAGACTGGCTAGGCCACTCCATGACCTTCATGTGCTTCTTCTTGAGCCTTGTTGCCTTGTATGTTTTGGGTCATTGTCATGCTGGAAGACCCATCCACGACCCATCTTCAGGGTTCTGGCTGAGGGAAGAAGGTTCTCATCCAAGATTTTACAATACATTGGCCTCGTCCATGGGCCCCTCGATGTGGCAAAGTTGGCAGTTGGAAACAGCCCCAAAGCATCATGTTTCCACCTCAGTGCTTGACTGTAGGGATGGTGTTTTAAGGGTCATAGTCAGCATTTTTCTTCCCACAAACACAGCGAGTCGAGTTCATGCCAATGAGCTAAATTTTGGTCTTCTCTGAGTCATTAAGATGTTCATTGGCAATATATTATATACACACACACACACACACACACACACACACACACATATATATATATATTAATGTGTGGTGTGTATGTATGTATGTATGTATGTATGTATGTATGTATACATACATACACACCACACATTAATATATATATTAGTGTATACATATAACATAGATACACACACACACACACACACACATATACATACATATACATATACATACATATATATATATATATATATATATATATATATATATATATACATATACACACATACAGAATATACATACCCTAGTTACATCCTTCCAATTTTCAGCCAAAACATCCAGAAGTCCTACAAGCCTCAACCTTGAGCTCCAAAGCGTCCAAAATCTGAGGAGAAAAGTGGCCGATTAGAACGGGTCAAAGTTCTGGTCCCAAAAACTGAAATCTCATCTGAGAGGATGAAAGAAAACGATTCTGTACTCAAGCTGAACATCCCAAACCTGTCATCAGATGTGACCTACAGGGAGGACTTTATGGGCTGGAGCAGAACCTGGACCTATAGGAAGGGAGCTTGTGAGGATGACAACTATTCCTCGCAAAACGTGACAGTGAGACCTTCCCAATGCCTGACACCATTCCAGAACCATCCACCGCAACACCAACAATAAAAATCAATTTGTATAATGTATTCCAACTTCTCATTTCCTAATTATATACAGGAGGATTTCTATAAAACACGCTGCTAATGGAACGCAATTAGGAGGGTACAGTACATTGCAGTTGGACGGGTTTGGAAGAATGCGGCCAAACTGGTCCGATGTTTATTGAAGAGCGAACGCAGAGAAGATGTTTATGGAAGCCGAGAAAACACGAGGGACGAGACATGAAAAGATTTGTGTCAGGAGCCAAATGGCAGCATTACCAAGTATTAAAGGATTGACACATTACTGTATACATAATAAAAACAGATACTGAGAATGGCACCAGAATATAAGACAAGAGAAGTAGTACTGTGCAGAGTCCATACATACAGAATAAGAACAGATACTGAGAATTACACCCAGCATACAGGACAAGAGAAGTAGTACTGTGCAGAGTCCATACATACAGAATAAGAACAGATACCGAGAATGACACCAGACATATGGGACATAAGAAGCAGTACTGTGCAGAGTCCATACATACAGACAGGGATTTGCAATTTGGATCACTCAACATCCGAGACATGCAATTCCGAGCGCCTGGCAGGTAGATTTGTTCTCTACATTTAGCCCTGCTGCGGGTGAGCAGGAGGGCTCATGTCGGTAAAGTGCCCTCCCCCCCACCCCCGCCATGTATCCCGGGCCCCACATTGCCCATCTGCTGGCCCCTGACAGGCATAGCAGGCACCGTGTGCACTCTCCTCCCCTTCTTGATCCTGACTCGGAAGCGGCGTGTATGAAGTCACTTCCGGGTCCCCGTTGTCAGTGTCCCCGGCCATCAAGGCCTGGAATGAATGTAATGCAATGTGATCTGCATTGCATTACATTACATTCAGTGGAGCACAGGGGGGACATCCAGGGTCCTTTAGTCCCCTATGTGATGAAAAAAAAAAAAAAGAAGAAGTACAAAAAATAAAATATTATTTTTTTTAAATTGTAAAAAAATTAAGTTATACCCAAGCCCATAAACCCCCCCAAAAAATGGTGAGCACCCCCCCCCCCACATAGAGAAGCATGAACGCACATGCTGGGGGGGCCTACAAACTAGAACGGCGATTGTGATACACATTACATATCGCTCCACACGCCGAAATGAGCGCAATAATTCTAGCACCAGACCTCCTTTATAACACTAAATAGATGACCTACAGGGGGCTATTCAAGTGTCACCTATAGAAAATATAGGGTATTAAAGTTGGTCGCCATTTCATAGGTGCACACAAATTTAAGGTGCGACATGTTGGATATCTATTTACTCAGCACAACCTCATCTTTTATACTTTACTAAACAATTGGGTAATTTATTGTATATTTGTGCCCTAAAATTTACTTTAGTGCATTGTTGTGTGTTTTTATATTATATACAATATATACCTATAGATTATATCGCGTGACATAAAAATAAAATAAAAACTACCACTATTTAAAAAAATGTAATCTCTAGGGTGTCTGCTTTCATTTTTTTTTATTTTTTGTTGGGGGGGGGGGGGGGGGGGGGGGGGTGTTAGGTTATCTTCAGGCCTAAAATGATTTTTTTTTGTGTGCAAAAAAAAAAACTAAAAAAAAAAAAAACACAAAAACAGCTCCAACCGCGAAAGGGTTAAAGGATAAGTTCACATTCAGGAACATGTTACATGTTCAACCCGTTTTCAAGGTGGAACATGTGACATGTTCCCGCTCCTGCAGCCCTCTGTGACAGAGGTGCGGTGACGGAGACAGGCAGGGAGGTGAGTAGGAGATAAAGAGCGCAATTTTAAAAATATTAAAAGTAAAAGTTGCCATAAAGCACTTTTCGTTTTTAAAAGACTCAGATATTCCCAAAAGCACCTCAGATTTAAATACGTTTATTTTTTTTATATCAGGACAAGTAGATTGTCATGAGGGACAAGTAGATTGGGCCCCTGATTTAGTCCCTTTGGCAAATTGTTTTTTTTTTTCTAAATTTCCACACCCCTGATACAGAATAAGAACAGACCCTGGTACTGTGCATACATACAGAATAAGTAATAAATGTACATAATATGACTGGGTACTAACATTTATAGGTAAAGTTGATCCAGGAAGACATTTTTTACCTTGCTGGAACAAATTGGATCACGCTTTTCTGGGGTTTTTCGCCTTTCTATGGGTCAATTGTGGGTATAGGGTTGTATTTACCATATTTATCGGCGTATAACACGCACTTTTTTCCCCCTTAAAATCGGGGGGAAATAAGGGGTGCATGTTATATACGCCGATCCCCCCCCAAAAAAGTGCCGGAAAAAAACAAGCGCCGCCAAAAAAGACCGATCTGTCTGTTCGGCTCCGCTCGCAGTCCCGCCTCCCTGCGCTCGCTTCCGAAACAGCAGGGAGGCGGGACAGCGAGCGGAGCTGAACAGACGGCTCGGGCTTTTCCGCCGGCGCTCGGTCTTTTCCGGCGGCGCGGTCTTTCAAGGCGGCAAATTTAAATGTGGGCAAAGCTGCAAATCACGCTGGGCAAAGCTGCAAATCACGCTTAAATGTAAGTGTTTTCCCTAAACTTCCCTCCTAAAACTTTTTTTCCTTAAAATGCCCTCCTAAACTTGGGGTGCGTGTTATACGCCGATAAATACGGTATTTATTTTTTTTTTTTATTTTTTTTTTAATTGGTTGAACTGGCTGGGACTTTTTTTTTTTTTCAACCAGACTAACTATGTAACTTTATACAGAATAAGAACAGAGATGTGAGAATGACATCCAGCATACCGTGCAGGCCTGGTTATGTTCTGCACCGTCTCTCACTACATTTAGTTCTGTGTCGGTCATATTTCATGGTGTTGTATACAGAATGCAGCAAAGTCGGGGAACGTTATCAGCGCGGCCCACACACAGCACATCACAGCGATGAAGATTTCTGAAGTCGTTCGGCTTATAAGCAGTGCAGTCATCAAAGCCAACAATCTGTTTGGCATTAAAACAAGGCGGCTCAATACTAGAAGACGTATGTGCTGGAATTACGCGACTCGGTTCTCTATATATTTAGCTGAGGAAACGAAGCGGACAGCTTGCAAATTAAAATGACAGACAGGTTATAAAAATTAAAAAAGGTGATACATCTACACAGGAAAAATATATCACCCACTAAAAAAAAGAACAAAACAGGGTTGCTCCGATTTATGTGCACACTTGCTTTCTATTACAGGACAGAAGACATGTGCAGTACAGAAATAGATTTTTTTTTTTGCTCTTAGCACAGAATCAGCCACATATGGAAGGCAGACTATCCCTAGATATTTATTACAAAGATGTTCTCACACTTTAAACATTCCCCATTGCTCTCTGCTAAGCAGCAGCCACCAAGTACTGCATGCAACAATGTATAGGGAATTGGTCTTAACCAGGATTAGGTAACCCAGAAGAGGTAGAATCTACCCAACAATGTGGAGGAAATCAAAAATCACCAGGGTACAATTTTTTAAAGTAGATAGCCTAGCAAGGCAGGGGGCCTGGTGGCAGGCTGCGCGGGGAGCCAGGGGGCCTGGGCGCAGGGGGGCCAGGGCGCAGGCTGCTGGGGGGGGGGGGGGGGGGGGGGGGGCCAGGACGCAGGGGGCCTGGGTGCAGGCTGCTCGGGGGTGGGGCCAGGGCGCAGGCTGCTCGGGGGGGGGGCCAGGGCGCAGGGGGCCAGGGCGCAGGCTGCTCGGGGGGGGGGGGCAGGACGCAGGGGGCCAGGGCGCAGGCTGCTCGGGGGGGGGCAGGACGCAGGGGGCCAGGGCACAGGCTCTAGAGGAGGCCAGGTTGCGCAGAGGCTGGACGCAGGGGTCAGGAGTAACTGGATGGACTGGTGTCTTTATTCAACCTTACTAACTATGAAACTAGGAGTAAGTAATGTAGAGTGTAGTGGTCAAGAGTAGGCAACACAGACTACAGGGGTTAGTAGTGTATAATGCAGAGTGCAGATGTCAAAAGTAACAGAGTGCAAAAGAATCAGTAAGTAAAGCAGAGTACTGCGATCAGTAATAAGTAGCACAGAGTGCAGGGGTCAGGATTAAGTAATGCAGAGGTTGGTGTAACGTAATACACAGTGAAAAGCTTTGTAGTATGTAACACAGTGCAGAGGTTAGGCGTAGATAACACACATCTCTCCCACTACAGTCAAGAATCCTCCTTTCCAGCATAAACATCTACACACCCTCCCAACTCCAAAGTTACAATCGCTCTCAGTACTAAGTTGCCCTCCCATGTAAAAATGTACTCACCAGGCCTCCAGATACAATAGTGACCAGCAGAGGCCAGAGGCGAAGGCAGGTCATCCCAGGTCTCTCCTCGTCTTTATCACATGACACATCGGAGTCGAGGAGGAGCCCAGGACTTTTCCTGGCTCTGCAACAGTGCTCCGATATGAAGGCTAGGTGGGCAAGGTTGGGAGCTGGTGGCTGGCATTGGGGAGGTCCTAATGTACCAATCACATGACTGCAATAACCATAGATCACGCTCGGCCTGTTGCCAACTCTCGCACTAAACGGATAAGGAAACACATACACTGATCAGCGTCAGCAGCTGATTGGCTGCAGTCACTAATCATTGGGAAATAATTGCAACATTTCACTTCAAAAGAACACTGATGGAAGGTCAGCGGCCTCCTGCCGAACCGGCCAATCAGTGTATGGCCAGACCCATTCCCCACCCATCCCACAAATGTAAAATTAGAATGTAGCTATGATATAAAATGTAGAACCAGGACAAATCCCTATACGGTGACATCACACATTTTATGGGATTAAATTGCTATCGGTGTTCTTGATGAATTCATTGACATAAAATTAGTGATACAAGAAACTTGATATAGACTAATTATAGATCTGATAACAGGATTTATGTTAATGAATGGAGGACCTCTCCCTTTGAAAACATTATTCATCATCTGCATAATCTAATTTATGAGATTGTCTAGAAGTCGTCTACGGAGCAGATTCTCCCTATGGAGAGAACTGGCTTGAAACAAATCTTCCTGCTGGGGACAGAGACTAATATCCTTACTCCATCCAAGATCTCCAATCAGATATCATTTTCATGTAAGATGTAGCATTATGTATCAGTATAAAACATCCAGTACTCCCTGAATAGACCTTTACCTGCTCTTCATTCCAGAAGAACAGCGCCATCTTTGTTCAGGCATCTTCCAGGGTCACCATCTATTTCCTGGATTGAGATGCTAAATCAGATGGCACAATCATGTAAATGATGGTGCTTGTGCAATTCTTGAGTGTGTTCACAAATGTCTAATGCCGCGTACACACGATCGGAATTCTCGTCGGAAAAATCTCTGATGGTTTTCCCCTCGGAATTTCGCTCAAACTGTCTTGCCTACACCCGGTCACACCAAATTCCGACGGTCAATAACACCGCAAAGTAAAACACGTTCTACGGCATTATAAAAAAGGAAAGTTTAATGCTTCTGAGCATGTGTCGAATTGTTTCCGAGCATGCGTCGGAATTTTGCGTGTCGGAATTGCATACACACGATCGAAAAATCCGATAGAAAGGTTTTCCGTCTGAAAAATTAAGAACAGGTTCTCAATCCAAAGTCCGTCGGAAATGCCAACATAAAAAGACTGATGGGCATACACACTGTTGGAAAATCAGATGAAAAGCTCCCATCGGGCGGCTTCCATCGGAAATTCCGACCGTGTGTACGCGGCATAAGGCTCTGTTCACACCTGAGCGTACTGGAAGTCCAAAATCATGGCAAAACACGGGAAGAGTTTTGCGGTGCCATTATTTCTTAAAAGGCTCCCCAAACGCAGTGCATTTTTTGCCGCCATTGTCGAGCGACAAAACACACTTAAATCGTGGCAAAAAAAAAAAAAAAAAAAAAAAAAAAAAAAAATCGCAGCACCAAACACGCCTGGCTCTGTGCCAAGATTTGGTTCATGAGACTCTTTGGAGCGTTTTTTTTTTTTTGAGCGGCGGGAGGCCCATTCAATCGAACGGTGCTGCTCCAAAAACACCCCCCAAAATAGGTTCCACTCCTTTGGACCTGTATACCACCCCTCAGGAGCAACTTTAGGTAATGTATCAAGACCAAAAGGAGTCCTGGTTCCTGGGGTCCAGCCCTCAAAGAGAGGCGTTACAGGCAAAACCTCGCACTTCTATGCGAGGCCCGGGTACCATCCTGTGGCCTCAGTGGCTTGGATGGATCCGGCTGTGGAGGTTATTTAAATCCAGCATGGATCCCTCCTGGAGCTCCTCAGAGCACATCTTCACTCGTGACCAACACCTTAGACTAGGGATATGCAATTAGCGGACCTCCAGCTGTTGCAAAACTACAAGTCCCATCATGCCTCTGCCTCTGGGTGTCATGCTTGTGGCTGTCAAAGTCTTGCTATGCCTCATGGGACTTGTAGTTCTGCAACAACTGGAGGTCCTCTAATTGCATATCCCTGCCTTAGACACTTGCAAAAAACGGAGGTACTCCTGGAAGGAGGAGGGGTTATATAGGGGAGTGAACTTCCTGTATTGGGTATACCAGAGTCCAATCACCTGAAGGTGGCCCATAACCCATTAAGTTATTACTTAGGCTCTGTGTCGCTTGATGTACAATACAAAATACAGTACAAAAAATTAATTGAGGCTTCCTGTCATTCGTTAACTGCCTGCCTGTAGAAGGTACGAGCAGAGAGATACCCCGATAGTCTGCAGAAGCCTGAGATTGCACCCACAATCTGCTGATCACAAGTGCAATACTTTACAGGCTTCTACTGTTTTCTATAAAGGTAAACTTATCCTTAAAAAATGTTTTTAACGTACTGGCACCATCCAGTATCCCCGATCAGCACCACACCATATGATGATGCTGTACTGCACTAGTGAGAGTATGTAAAAAAAATAAAAAAAGTTTTATTTAATTTCTTACATTTTCCCCAAATTGTGACAAAAAAAACATACAATAAAAGTTTGTGGACTCTATAACTTTCCTACAGACTAAATAATATACACTGATTTGGGTTATTTACCAAAGAAATGTAGCAGAATACATTTTTGCCCACATTTAGGAATAAACATTTTTTTTTTCAAAATTTTACACTTTTTCTTTATAGCCCAAAAAATAAAAAAAAAAACCATAAAAAAACCCAGTGGTGATTAAAAGAAAAGATCCGGGCTCCTTCAGAAAAAAAATTTAAAGTAAGCAACTACAAATATTAGGGCCAATATTAGGGCACTTACCTGTCCAGGAATCCAGCGGTGGCCTCACCCGAGCAGATTTTTAAATCGGCTATTGGGTGCTGCCATCTTGTCTAAGGGAAACCAGCAGCGAAGTTTTGCGGCTTTACAGCTGCTTCCCTACTGGGCATGCGCAAAGTGCGCTGTGCTTTGCGAATGGGACTGAACTGCTGGCTCAGTTTGCCATGGCAAACTGAGCCGGAAGTGGAAGCAGGGACCTGTCAAAACCAGATACCCGCACCCCCCAAAAGGTGCCAAATGTGGGTGGAGCTCTGCTTTAAATACCGCCAAAACAAAGCTCTATTTGTGTGAAAATAAATATCATTTGAGTACAGTGTGGCATGACCGAGCAATTGCCAGTAAAGTAGCACAAAAAATGTCCTGGCCATGAAGGGGGTTAAAATCTTCTGGAGGTTAAGTGGTTAATAAAGAGTTGGGTGAAGCTGAGCTCTAGAATAAACTTCCAATATTTTCTATTATTTCCAGAAGATGTCAGCCCTCCCCCGTCCTCTGCTGTGATTGGGATACAATGTATCAGTGCAGGCAGTCAGCACAACAATGTGAGAGGTGATTACAGTGTAACCAACAGCCTGCACAATGTCCACAATTCTATAGTTAATATTTAGATAAATACAGCTTTGTGCCGCAGGAATAATCGCCGTTATTTACACACAGCAAAAAACTTTGAACGGTGTAATCTGAGTATTGATAACAGCTCTGCTGCGCCCTCCTGTCTGGCAGCCGCTATAGAGCCACTCTTATCGAAATCAAGTATAGGATTTCAAGGACAAAAAGACACAGCGGGAGCCATCCAATGCCCAAGTTAAGGCAGAACTCCGGGATAAGCAAACATTGTCTAAATCAAGTCATTATGTGTATTGGTTCTTGAATCTCGATGTGCTTTGTGCATTTCTTCCAGATCTGTGCAGTAATCCAGTGTGAGACTTCCTGTAATAAAAGACCGCTCACTGCTGCTCTCACCTTGTGCAGGGGGACTGGTCTGGTCTCCTCCCCCTCCTATAGTTTCTGTAGTGGGTGGAGTCTGCTGGCCCCTCCCACAGCTCTGTTCTCTGCACAGATTATGTACAGCACAGTGATTATGTCATTGCTACTTTTGCAAGGTCATATCTGACTTTGCAAAGGCGTTTAGTGCACAAAAAATGGATTTATATCCTTTAGGACTATGCTGGGTGTAATTCTCAGTATCTGCTCTTATTCTGTATGTATGGACTCTGCACAGTACCACTTCTCTTGTCCTGTATGCCGGGTGTAATTCTTGGTATCTGTTCTTATTCTGTATGTATGGACTCTGCACAGTACTACTTCTCTTGTCCTGTATGCTGGGTGTAATTCTCAGTATCTGTTCTTATTCTGTATGTATGGACTCTGCACAGTACTACTTCTCTTGTCCTGTATGCTGGGTGTAGTTCTCAGTATCTGTTCTTATTCTGTATGTATGGACTCTGCACAGTACTACTTCTCTTGTCCTGTATGCTGGGTGTAGTTCTCAGTATCTGTTCTTATTCTGTATGTATGGACTCTGCACAGTACTACTTCTCTTGTCCTGTATGCTGGGTGTCATTCTCAGTATCTGTTCTTATTCTGTATGTATGGACTCTGCACAGTACTACTTCTCTTGTCCTGTATGCTGGGTGTCATTCTCAGTATCTGTTCTTATTCTGTATGTATGGACTCTGCACAGTACTACTTCTCTTGTCCTGTATGCTGGGTGTAGTTCTCAGTATCTGTTCTTATTCTGTATGTATGGACTCTGCACAGTACTACTTCTTACTGTAATTCCTAATTATCCATAATATAAATATTGTAAAGGAATCATCTCTCACAAACACACACCTGGCTCGCCATTCACAGCAGTATGCCATTAAATATACATTAATATCACACGACTATACCACGCACAGTGATTGGTTAGTGGCAGTTTCTATACAGCGCACACACAGAGTGGACTCTCCAATCAGATCTCAGGAAGATTTGATATAACAACAGAAATGCGGAGAACGGTAGAGAACAGAGGATGGGAGGGTAGAGGAGTCGAAGGTTCTATAGGAGAATAAAAGAACCCGGATCAGGATAGAAGAACTTCTATATACAATGTATCTCCTGGAGCACACAGGGATCCATAGGAGAAATCTTCTATAGGATGCCATTATAGAACACTTAAATATATATATATATATATATATATATATATATATATATATATATATATATATATATATATATATATATATATATAATTAATAATAATAATATTATATATGTACATCCCCCCCAATGATTGATTGGTGAAAAATTCAATATAATACATGTGTACACAATTCGTGATTGATTAAATATATCTGTACACCCCCCAATGATTGATCAGTGATAGATACTATATAATATACAATATACATGTACACCCCCCCCCCCGCCCCCCCCCCCCCAAATAACTGATCAGCGATAGATTCTTTAGCATATAGATGTACACCCCCCCCCCCCCCCAATGATTGATCAGTGGTAGATTCTATATAATATCACCTCCATGGTGATGGTTTCTATACAATATCTATGTATTCCCTTCTATATAATATCTGAATGACTCCAGTGACTTATACTATGATATAATATCATAGATCAATGAGCAAATTTAAAGAATATTTGTACAGCTTTAATGATTAATGCTATATAATATGTCTTTACAGCTCCCCCAGTGATTGAACAAAGATAGATTCTATATATTATTAATGTACACCCCCTTTATGATTTATCCTATCTGGTATAACATCTATGTACACCCCCCAGTGACTGAGTAAAAGATTCTATATAATAATATCTTCATGACTCCAGTGAGGTTTTCTATATAATATAATGATTGTACAACCCCAGTGATTGATCAGAGATAGACTGTGTATTAAATTATGTACACCCCCAGTGATCTACTCTATACAATATCTGTACACCGCCAGTGATCTACTCTCTCTCTCTCTCTCTAATGTATATCTATATCTCTATACACCCCAGTGATCTACGCTATATAATATCTGTACACCGCCAGTGATCTACTCTATATAAATATCTGTACACCGCCAGCGATCTGCTCTATATACAATAGGGGTGTTGAATATAATCACAGCATTGATGCATCGCGATTCAGACATTCGCGATTCTGCATCGATGCTGAGAGTCGGCCAAATTGATCTCCGATGAGGTCATTCAGCGCTCCGTGCGGGGCTCTGCCTCTCCTGGACACGCGGAGCCTGCCTGGTGGATAAAGCCCCCTTGCCTTTCCTGCCCACCGCAGTGAGATGGGCACCGAAGCAGAAAGTCAGCTGAGTCAGCCAGTAGAGTGCAGGGGGAGAGGCTTGAGGGGACCCTACGTCAGGAGAGGCTTCACTGGAGACACTGGAAGGGAGAAGAGAGGCAGAGACACACTGAGCATGGAGGAGGGGGAATTGACTGATACTGAGAGCAGGTGAGTGCCAGTGTCACTGATCCCATCCATCCCACCACCATCCCTCTGTCACTGGTCCCATCCATCCCACCATCCCTCTGCCCCTGATCCCATCCATCCCACTGCACCTGATCCCATCCATCCCACCGCACCTGATCCCATCCATCCCACCGCACCTGATCCCATCCATCCCACCATCCCACTGCACCTGATCCCATCCATCCCACCATCCCTCTGCCCCTGATCCCATCCATCCCACTGCACCTGATCCCATCCATCCCACCATCCCACTGCACCTGATCCCATCCATCCCACTGCACCTGATCCCATCCATCCCACCATCCTTGATCCCATCCATCCCTCTGCCACTGATCCAATCCCAACCCTCTACCCCTGATCCCATCTCTTCACCACCACCCTTCTGCCTGATCCCATCCCCCCACCACCCCTCTATCACTATCACTTACATTTTGTGCATTTAAGACAGGAATGAATTTCAGGTCTTGGTTAAAACAATCTACTGAGCAGCCCAGAACTAGTTTGTGAGAGAGTCAGTCTATTCCCCGTTTTCACAGCTCTTACGGCAAAGAAGCCTTCCTGTTTTTCCTCTAGATGTAACAGATTATATATAAAGTAGATCACTCTATAATTATAATATTAATAATAGTATCACATAGCTCCCAACTGTCCCTGATTTTGAGGGACTGTCCCTGATTTGGAGCAATGTCCTTCTGCCCCTTTGTTCTCTGTAATGAACTGAATGTGAATGACTTGTAGTCCTCTTTTGGGATGGTTATGAGAATCACCCTCCCCAAATAGGATATTACACTCAAAAAAGCTGCTTGAATTTTTGGATAAAAACCACAAGCATTAATCGTGATGCATCATGGAATCAAGTCATTGACAGGATAACTGTAATCAAATTGAATCGTGAGACCAGTGAGGATGTCCACCCCTAATATATATATATATATATATATATATATATATATATATATATATATATATATATATATATATATATAATCTGTACACCCCCAGTGATCTACTCCTATATATAAATCTGTACACCCCCGGTGATCTACTCTATATATAATCTGTACACCCCCAGTGATCTACTCCTATATATAAATCTGTACACCCCCGGTGATCTACTCTATATATAAATCTGTACACCCCCGGTGATCTACTCTATATATAAATCTGTACGGTGATCTACTCTATATATATATAAATCTGTACGGTGATCTACTCTATATATAAATCTGTACACCCCCGGTGATCTACTCTTGTATATAAATCTGTACACCCCCGGTGATCTACTCATATATAAATCTGTACACCCCCGGTGATCTACTCATATATAAATCTGTACACCCCCGGTGATCTACTCATATATAAATCTGTACACCCCCGGTGATCTACTCATATATAAATCTGTACACCCCCGGTGATCTACTCTATATATAAATCTGTACACCCCCCAATGATCTACTCTATATATATAAATCTGTACACCCCCCAATGATCTACTCTATATATAAATCTGTACACCCCCGGTGATCTACTCTATATATAAATCTGTACACCCCCGGTGATCTACTCTATATATAAATCTGTACACCCCCGGTGATCTACTCTATATATAAATCTGTACACCCCCGGTGATCTACTCTTATATATAAATCTGTACACCCCCAGTGATCTACTCTTATATATAAATCTGTACACCCCCGTTGATCTACTCTTATATATAAATCTGTACACCCCCGGTGATCTACTCTACATATATAAATCTGTACACCCCCGGTGATCTACTCTACATATAATCTGTACACCCCCAGTGATCCACTCTATACAATATCTGTACACCCCCAGTGATTGATCAGTTCTATATATTATCTATATACACCCCCTAATGACTTCTCCTATATATGAGATAATATCTATGTACACGTCCCAGTGATTGATCGGTTATAGATTCTATATAATATCTGTACACCCCCAATGATTGAACAGTGATAGGAGATTTGATAAGATATATAGATCACCCCCCTCCAGTGACAGATGTCTGGGGTCACGTGACTCCCTTCCTCCACACTGATACATGACATCCTCTCAGTGATACATTGTATATACATTGTATCAGCGCTCCTGCCGGGCACATACACCGCGCTGTGCTGCCCACAGGGGCCCCTCCTCAGCCTCCAGCCCGCTCCCGGTCTTCCCCCCTCACCTAGCTGCCGCTCTCCTCCATTGTGCCCTCGGCCTCCGCCGGCCACACAGACCCACCGACTGGCTGTGGTCGCCACTTCCGGGGTCGCTGCTGGGATCGGCTCTTTCCGGAGGCGCAGGAGGCGCAGGCGGCGCCTCTCGACAGAGTTCGGACGTGATCTCTCCTCGCATGCGCATCACTCATTGAGCGTATGGGCGGCCATGTTGGTTAATGGTGGGCTTCTGTGCACACAGGCGCTGTGCGGCGGCCATGTTGGTTGAGGGCAGGCTTCAGTTGAAGGGTACTGTATGGACGCTATGTTGGTTCACAGGTTTTCGTCATAGAGTACTGTGCGGCTGCCATGTTGGTTGAGGGAAGATTTCTATGAACTCTGAATTAGGAATCTTTGGGATAATAGATTAACTAGAAATGGAAGATTATAAACTCTATCAAGCAGGGCCCTCTGATTCCTCCTGCATTGAATTGTATTGTAACTGTACTGTTTGCCCTCACGTTGTAAAGCGCTGCGCAAACCGTTGGCGCTATATAAATCCTGTATAATTATAATATTAATAATAGTATCACATAGCTCCTAACTGTCCCTGATTTTGAGGGACTGTCCCTGATTTGGAGCAATGTCCTTCTGTCCCTCTTTCCTCCTCATTTGTCCCTCATTTTGGTCTGATCTATAGAGTTGTACATAAAATGCACTTTTTATCTTTCAAAAAGTGTTTCCCAGCGCTAAACCTTTCATCCAACTTCTAAATTGCTGCATTTGTAAATTACGAAAGCCAATATAACGGAAATGGTAGTGGTAAAAAAAGCACTTGTGGGTTTAACCAATCAATTTCTTTTGTACAATTCTACTTTAAGGGGGTGTGTCCTATGCCTGCATACTTTTGCTAATAGGTGTCCCTCATTCCCATCTCAGAAAGTTGGGAGGTATGGTAATATAATCCCAAATTCTAAAATATCAAAGCATCTATTTGCAGTGTACAGCCATGTTATCTGGGAGATGGGAACCCTTTCAGATATTGGCGTTGTCTGGAAAAGCCAATTCTGTTTTGTGGAGAGGAAGAAAGAAAGGTGAACTAATAAAAAAAAAAAAGAATAAAATACGCCACCATTTTTAATTTTTTTTTACGTTGTAATAATATTCTAGACTGGGCCTGGGAGACGCAGTATATTTATTTTAATGGAAATACATTTGGTGTGGCAGTTTTGGGCGCACTAAGAAAAAAAATATTTTCTTATGGAGAGGGGAACACATTTACAAATTCTGTCCGTGACCCCCATCGGGGGGGGGGGGGGGGATTCCTTAATTTCCTGTCCCGGTGACACCTGTACAAGAAATGTGGGGTGCGGTAGTCACTGCGACAGGAAGATACAGACTGCATTATTGCGTTCTAAAAATAAAGGCTCTATTTAGGCTCCATGCACACTGAAGCTCATAAACTGCAGTTTATTGGAGTTTGGGCATTTTTTTTAAAAGCCCATAAACTCCACTCTATGTTAGCCTATGTGTCCATGCACACATTGACGTTTTTTAGCTTTAATGAGCAGTGGAGTTTATGGGATTTTTCTGAACGCCAGAAATTTGCGTTCAAAGTGCCGTTTTTCACCGCCAAAAAAAGCCAAACGCTGATAAACGCTCATGAACGCGCGTTAATTAGCGTTCGGCGTTCTATTTTTTCAATGCATTGGGGGAGTTTGGAATGCATTGTGGGATTTTTGGAGTGTCTTCTGTGTATTTTATTTAAAAACGCCCATTAACGCTAACGCTAATAAACGCTCATAAACGCTAGTACAAAACGCTGTAAAAAGCAAGTTTTTCAACCAGTGTTTTCTGCCAGCAATCTGGCGTCCAGAAAAAGCTTTTTTGAGCTTCAGTGTGCACGGAGCCTTAAGGCTCCGTGCACACCGAAGCTCATAAACTGCAGTTTATTGGAGCGCGTTAATTAGTGTTCGGCATTCTATTTTTTTAATGCATTGGGGGAGTTTGGAATGCATTGTGGGATTTTTGGAGTGTCCTCTGTGTATTTTTATTAAAAACGCCCATTAACGCTAACGCTAATAAACGCTCATAAATGCTAGTACAAAACGCTGTAAAAAGCAGGTTTTCAACCAGTGTTTTCTGCCAGCAATCTGGCGTCCAGAAAAAGCTTTTTTGAGCTTCAGTGTGCATGGAGCCTCAAAAAATCTTTTTCTGGACGCCAGATTGCTGGCAGAAAATGCTGGTTGAAAAACTTGCTTTTTACAGCGTTTTGTACTAGCGTTTATGAGCGTTTATTAGCGTTAGCGTTAATGGGCGTTTTTAATAAAAATACACAGAGGACACTCCAAAAATCCCACAATGCATTCCAAACTCCCCCAATGCATTGAAAAAATAGAATACTGAACGTTAATTAATGTGCGTTCATTAGCGTTTATGAGCACTTATGAGCGTTTATCAGCATTTGCCTTTTTTTTTTGCGGTGAAAAACGGCACTTTGAACGCAAATTTCTGGCGTTCAGAAAAAAGCCTATAAACTCCACTGCTCATTAAAGCTAAAAAACGTCAATGTGTGCATGGACACATAGGCTAACATAGAGTGGAGTTTATGGGCTTTTAAAAAAAACGCCCAAACTCCAATACACTGCAGTTTATGAGCATCAGTGTACATGGAGCCTAAAGGGTAGTGTAAGTAGGGTCATCGCGACCGGCGGCCACGAGCATCGGCAGCCCCACAGTGCAGCGCGCGCAATCCCACGAGTGGACGTATAGCTACAACGGCTCGTGGGATTGTGCCGACCTGACGCAGTAAAATTACGGCGGCTGGTCGGCAAGCGGTTAACTGACAACTGTGCAGTCATGCAAAGCTGTAAACAAAATTTGTGTCATTTTTACCCACAAATAGAGCTTTTTTATGGTGGTATTTGATGACCACTGCAATTTTTATTTTTGTGCTATATAAGCAAAAAAGAGACTGACAATTTTGAAAAAAAAGAAAAATATTTTTTTACTTTCTGCTATAAAACATATTCTATAAAAAATAAAATAAATCTAATGTCTTCAAAAATTTAGGCCAATATGTATTCTGCTACGTGTTTTTGGTAAAATAAATCCCAATAAGCGTATATTGATTGGTTTCTCGCTTGCCCATGTCTTTATGGACCTTGCTTTGTGCACTGGTGCGCAGTCATGTTGGAACAGGAAGAGGTCATCCCCAAACTCTTCCCACAAAGTTGGGAGCATGAAATTGTCCAATATGTCTTGGTATGCTGACGCCTGAAGAGTTCCCTTCACTGGAACTAAGAGGCCCAACCCCTGAAAAACAACCCCCCACCATAATCCCCCCTCCACCAAATGATTTGGACCAGTGCACAAAGCAAGGACCATAAAGACACGGATGAGCGAGTTTGGGGTGGAGAAACTTGACTGGCCTGCACAGAGTCCTGACCTCAACCCGAAAGAATACCTTTGGGATGAATTAGAGCAGAGACTGCGAGCCAGGCTTTCATCTCCAACATCAGTGCCTGACCTCACAAATGTGCTTCTGGAAAAATGGTCAAAGATTCCCATAGATACACTCCTAAATAGCCTTCCCAGAAGAGTTGAAGCTGTTATAGCTGCAAAGGTTGGGCCAACTCAATATTGAACCCTACGGACTAAGACTGGGATGCCATTAAAGTTCATGGGCGTGTAAAAGCAGGTGTCCCAATACTTTCGGTAATACAGTGTATATGTGATTCTGCACAGCGCAGCCACCCTGTAGCAGTAAATCTGCTATGGGGCGGTCGGCAAGTGGTTAAAATATATGTAAACCCTCACTTTGTAAAACAACCCATTTAGTTTAAAATAGAAATGAAAGTCAAAACATTTGTTTATAGATACAAAAACATAATAAATACCCTTTTTTCCCCTCTGTTCTCAGGTGCATTAGGAGCTCAGAGAGCTGGGGGAGGAGAAACAGCAGCACACTGATCTTCCAAGTGGATGTCTGTGGTGGTGGGATGGGTGAGGGCGTATCAGGACAAGTATGATCATTGGAGAAGAACAGGCTGAGTTCCCAACACAGCTAGAGAACTGACCATGACATGCTCTCAAGCCTAGTGTGGTCAGTGTGTAATAGGAAAGCAGAAGCACTGGCAGGAACACCAGGGTTTTCACATAAAGGAAGCAATACAAAGAGAACAGGAGACTTTCTCATACAAGTACATGGTACAGCAGGTACAAATTACACATTCTTTAACCGTAAGCCGACCAGCAGCTGCAGTTACACTGCGGCAACATGGCTCGGCTGCGCGAATCGACGTCATGGTACGTCGGTACCAAAGACGGCCACTAGGAGGTGCATGCGTGCGCCCCCTGCTCGCCCACGGAGCTGATGCGAGTCGATCACCGCCGGGGCTCCCGCGATCACTCGGGGCACACCGAGAACCGGGATCTCTGTGTATAAAGACACAGTTTCCGGTTCTCTGAGGGGAGAACAGACAGATCGTCTGTTCCTACAGAGTAGGAACAGACGATCTGTCATTTCCCCTGCACAGTCCCCTCCCCCCTTTCGTTAGAACATGTACTAGGACACATTTAACCCCTTCACTGCCCCCTAGTGGTTAACCCCTTCACTGCCAGTGACATTTTCACAGTAATCAGTGCAATTTTATAGCATTGATTGCTGTAAAAATGACAATGGTCCCAAAAATGGGTCAAAATTGTCCGAAGTGTCCGCCATAATGTCGCAGTCCCGATAAAAATCGCAGATCGCCGCCCCTTACTAGTAAAAAATAATTAATAATAAAAAAGCCATAAAACTATCCCTTATTTTGTAGACGCTATATCTTTTGCACAAACCAATTAATATGCGCTTATTGCGATTTTTTTTAACCAAAAATATGTAGAAGAATACGTATCGGCCTAAACTGAGGGGGAAAAAAAATTTATATATTTTTGGGGGATATTTGTTATAGGAAAAAGTAAAAAAATATTGCTTTTTTTCAAAATTGACGGTCTTTTTTTGTTGATAGCGCAAAAAATAAAAACCGCAAAGGCGATCAAATACCACCAAAAGAAAGCTCTATTTGTGGGGAAAAAAAGGACGTCAATTTTGTTTGGGTGCCACGTCGCACGACCGCGCAGTTGTCAGTTAAAGCAACGCAGTGCTGAATCGCAAAAAGTGCTCTGGTCAGGAAGGGGGTAAAATCTTCCGGGCCGAAGTGGTTAAATATTAGAGGAAGGGAGGGGGAGCTGCGGCTGCTGTTACTGTTGTTCCAAAGTTCAATGATATCCGCCTCCAAAGGATTCTATAAACTACGAGAGCCGTGCAGCCAAAAGACCGACATCTGACTGCAGCTACAACTGCCAGGTACAGGTGATCGACTAAAAAAAGCGATCTGTCTAATGGTGGCCATACAAGCTTTGACCTTTTTTTATCCAATCAATCTGCAATTTGAGATTCAGAAAGATTGAATCTGTAAAAAAAATGAATAGCCATAACTTCCCTTCCAATTCATTTAGACTCAGTTTTGATTGGATTCGATCAAACTGAGTCTACCGGCCAGGGAGGAAAATTATTAATCATTTTGCATTGATTGGCAGCACCGAGATACTTTGTTCATGAACTCCATTGTATTTTGATCAATGAAATTAAATTATGAGGTTACATGGTGGAAATAGAAATGCGTCGGTACCAAAGACGGCCACTAGGAGGTGCATGCGTGCGCCCCCTGCTCGCCCACGGAGCTGATGCGAAGGCCCGGCGGTCGAATCAAGATCACGAGTGCCCGGCGGTCGCATCACCATCACGAGTGCCCGGCGGTCGCATCACGAGTGCCCGGCGGTCGCATCACGATTGTGTTACAATAGCATCCTAAATATAGATCAAAATCCACTTTCCCATGTGCAGCATATCAGTCGATTGGGTTGTCGACTATAGATCGATTTAATCGGAGGAGATGGTTGTAAAAGAAATCAATTATTTATTCAAAGGTGTATGGCCACCATAACATTATGTTCCCACATGAGCTGAGTCTCATGCCGCGTACACACGATCGGAATTCTCGGCGGAAAAAGCTCTGATGGTTTTCCCTACGGAATTCCGCTCAAACTGTCTTGCCTACACACGGTCACACCAAATTCCGACCGTCACGAATGCGGTGACGTACAACACTACGACGAGCCGAGAAAAAATGAAGTTCAATGCTTCCGAGCATGCGTAAAATTGTTTCCGAGGATGCGTCGGAATTTTGCGTGTCGGAATTGCTACAAACGATCGGAATTTCCGATAGAAACCTTTTCCGGCGGAAAAATTTAGAACATGCTTTCAAATTTCTGCTGGCGGGAATTCGGCCAGCAAAATTCCGATGGAGCCTACACACGGTCGCATTTTCCGATGAAAAGCTCTCATCGGTCTTTTGCTAGCCGAAATTCTGATTGTGTGTACGCGGCATTAGGTTACTTTGCGGTTGTTTTTTTGAGCAATTGTACATTTTTGTGGGTGTTTGAGGGCTCGTTCACACCGCAACATGTAGCGGGAAACCCGCGTTCTGTGCGCGGGTGTGCAATCTGCTTCTGATGTCACTAACTAACTGGTCACTTTATTAGGCACACCTGTTCAATTGCTTGGTAACACAAATTGCTAATCAGCCAATCACATTATTATTATTATTATTATAATAATACACAATTTATATAGCGCCAACAGTTTACACAGCGCTTTACAATGTATAGGGGGACAACACAATTATAGTATAGTTCAATACAAAAGGTACAGGAGGGACATGGCAGCAACTCAATGCATTTAGGCATCTAGATGTGGTGAAGATCAAACCGAGCATCAGAAAGGAGAAGAAAGGGGATTTAGGTGACTTTGAACGTGACATGGTTGTTGGGGCCAGACGGGCTGGTCTGAGTATTTCAAAAACTGCTGATCTACTGGGATTTTCACACACAACCATCTCTCGGTTTACGGAGAATGGTGGAAAAAAGAGAAAATATCCAGTGAGCGGCAGTTGTGTGGAGGAAAAATTGTTGGTGTCAGAGGTCAGAGGAGAATGGGCAGACTGGTTCCAGATGATAGAAAGGCAACAGAAAGTCAAAAAACCACTTGTTACATCCAAGGTATGCAATTTCCATCTCTGAATGCACAACACATCGAACCTTGAAGCAGATGGGCTACAGCAGCAGAAGACCACACCGGGTGCCACTCCTAAGAACAGGAAACTGAGGCTACAATTCGGATCACCAAAATTGGACAATAGAAGATTGGAAAAACGTTGCCAGGTCTGATGAGTCTCGATTTCAGCTGCGACATTCAGACAGTCGGGTCAGAATTTGGTGTAAACAACATGAAAGCATGGATCCATCCTGCCTTGGCAACCTTGCCTATCAACGGTTCAGGCTGGTGGTGTAATGGTGTGGGGGGGATATTTTCTCGGCACACTTTGGGCCCCTTGGTACCAATTGAGCATCGTTTAAACACCACGACCTACCTGAGTATTGTTGCTGACCATGTCCATCCCTTTATGACTACAGTGTCCCCATCTTCTGATGGCTTCTTCCAGCAGGATAATGCACCATGTCCCAAAGCTCTAATAATCTCACCACTGGACAATGAGGTCACTGTACTCCAATGGCCTCCACACTCACTAGATCTCAATCCAATAGAGACACTCACCAGATCTCAATCCAATAGAGACACTCACCAGATCTCAATCCAATAGAGACACTCACCAGATCTCAATCCAATAGAGACACTCACCAGATCTCAATCCAATAGAGACACTCACCAGATCTCATCCAATAGAGACACTCACCATAGAGACACTTACCAGATCTCATCCAATAGAGACACTCACCATAGAGACACTCACCAGATCTCATCCAATAGAGACACTCACCAGATCTCATCCAATAGAGCACCTTTGGGATGTGGCAGACGGAAGATTCACATCATGGATGTGCAGCCAACAAATCTGCAGCAACTGTGTGATGCTATCATGTCACTATGGACCAAAATCACTGAGGAACATTTCCAACAACCTTGTTGAATCTATGCCATGAAGAATGAAGGCAAAAGAGGATCCTACCCAGTACTAGCAAGGTGTACCTAATAAAGTGGCCGGTGGGTGTAGATTCCTAACGGCACCCCAAAGATCACAAACCCAGTGCGTTGCCTGCACAGGATTGCACAGGACTGCAGTACCAGGTGATCTGGTTGCAGTGCCCTTTTAACAGTAGAGCACGCCCTACTTTTGGCACCATCCAGTGCGATTTCAGTCCCTTCAAATTCCTGTTCACTGAATTGCAAAGGAACGTGGAGCAAGATCCTTTGTGTGAACCGGCACTAAGGTTTGATCATTTTTTTTTTTCACAAGAAAACTGATCGTTTTTTTTTAAACAGAAAGCAAGTTAATGGGGAATGCGATTTATATGCATTATTTGCACATTTTTCACACGTTTTTCAGGCACAAAAAGCTTGAAGCTCACGTATTTTTCCATGCAGGCGCTGCGCTCAGGTGTGAACAGGCACAATTGATAACCGTGGGATTTCACATGCTGAGCGTTTTGGAACTTAGCTCAGGGGTGAGTGGATCCTGATTGGCTGATGGAATCCTGATCAGAGGGTGTCGCCGGGCAGGTAGGTAATTTGCTTCTATGAGTAAGAACAAGTGAATTGTTAAAAGTCCATTTATGCTGCACCAATTCCCATAGAGCCCTTCCGCTGTACACTATGGTGTCAGCACAGGAAGGCGTTCAGGATACAGGTAGTATTGTCTATGTCGGGTGGACTCTTCCTGCACAGCAGCTTGGCGATCAGCACACAGCAGAGACTATTTGAATTACTGTCTACCCCTGGGACTGGGTAGGATCTGCAATGAGAAGGGCTTTGCTGTTTGGTGTTCTTCATACAGAGGGGACTAATGAAAAGGCCATACATACCTCCCAACTTTCTGAGATGGGAATGATGGACAGCTAGCAGCAAAAGTATGCAGGAGTAGGACACACACCCTTGCCACGCCCATCAGTGCCTCCTCCTCATCAGTGCTGCCTATCAGTGCCCATTAGTGCCTCTCATCAGTGTCACCTATCAGTGCAGCCTACCAGGGCTCATCAGTGCTGCCTAACAATGCTGCCTATCAATGCCGCCTATCAGAGCCCATTAGTGGCCATCAGTGCAACCTCGTCAGTGTCACCTATCAGTGCTGCCTACCAGTGCCCATCAGTGCCGCCTATCAGAGCCCACCAGTGCTGCCTTATCAGTGCCCACCAGTGCCGCCTCATCAGTGCCACCTATCAGTGCAGCCTCATCAGTGCCCATCAGTGAAGGAGAAACATTACCTGTTTGCAAAATTTTATAACAAACTATCAAAATGTTCAGAGTTTTTCATTTGTTTAGCAAAAAATAAAAAACCCAGTGGTGATTAAGCGCCACCTAAAGAAAGCCCTATCTGTGTAAAAAAAAACATACAAATTACATATGGGTACAGTGCTGCATGACCGTGCAATTGTCATTCAAAGTGTGACTGCGCTGAAAGGTGAAAATTGGCCTGAGCAGGAAGGGGGTGAAAGTGCCCGGTAGGCAAGTGGTTAATCAGAGCTGCAAAGGGTTAAAGCGATGTTTCACCTTAAAAAAAAAAAATTTAAAAGTCAGCAGCTAAAAAAAAAAGTCGCTGCTGAGTTTAATAAGTACACTTACCCTCCCAGGGCGCCCGCAATGTCGGTCGTGGAGGCCAAGATGTCCCTCGGCGATCCGGATCCAGCACCGCCATCCTCAGTAAGGGAAACGGCTTCCCGTTTCCTACTGCGCATGCGCGAGTCTAATTTGTGAATGGGGAACGCGATGTGTTGTGGGACACAGTTCCCATAACACACCGCGCCCCATTCACTAGTAGACAGAAGGAGAGAAGATCACCGCGGCGCTGGAAGAGGCAGATTAGGACGATCTGCCTAGCAACAGCCATTTCTGGTAAGTAAAAAAAAATAATTTTTTTTTTTTCATTTTAAATTGTTATTAACATTTTTTTAAAGTTTTTTTTTTCAGGGTGTCCCACCACTTCAAATTGACTTTTGAAATGTCAAAAATATGTAAAAATTTACATGATATTTAGTATTTTTAGGTTTACTTAATCCTAAATGTTACCCCTAAATGTAACACTTTAGGTCAATCTGACCCCTAAGGGGCCATTTAGACCCTGGCACAACATTATCTTTTTTTTTCTTTTTCCCAAATAACTTTTTATTCAAGGTTTTGCAATTTTACAAAGAAAAAAAACAAAAGAAAACCAAAACAAATCACAATGCACTTTGATAGTGATACATTTCCTTAGTAGTAGTACATAGGATTTCTAGCACTATACAAAAATAATAAGAAGGCCAACTAACCAAAAAACAGTTCAATATACATAATATATACAGGCCACTTCACAGCTTGAATGCATTTATGACTTTACTCAAAGCTCTCTGTGCTTAGAAATAAAATAAAATAAAAGCAAAAAAGCTAAACTCAGTATTCAGCATACATAAAAAACGTAACCACTTGCCTACCGGGCACTTACACCCCCTTCATGCCCAGGCCATTTTTCAGCTTTCAGCGCTGTCACATTTTGAATGACAATTGCGCAGTCATGCAACACTGTACATATATGACATTTTTATCATTTTGTTCACACAACTAGAGCTTTCTTTTCTTGGTATTTAATTAACACTGGGTTTTTAATTTTTTGCTAAATAAATGAAAAAAGATCAAAACTTTGAAAAAAAAATGTTTCTGTTATAAAATTTAGCAAATAAATATTTGTTCTTCATAAATTTAGTCCAAAATGTATTCTGCTACATATGTTTGGTGAAAATAACCCAAATCAGGGTATATACTCATCCTACGCGCTTTATGTAGACACTGATGGAAGTCACAAGACTGCTATATACTGCTGATGAAAAAAGGTATTTAGCAGTTTATATTTAGTAAAACTATTGCATTTCCATGTTCTGTGCACTGTGGGAGACCAAATATATTAAATGAAGTGTCCTGGATTTAGTAACACTTTAATCGCTTTTTAATCTATTTTTCATAAAATAATTTCTTCTTGTGTTTTTTGCCTCCTTGTTTAGTCCTCTGAGAGCTTCCGACTCTCTCCTTTTCCCCCTCACTTCCTTTTGTTCAGGAGAGAGCAACTGGAAGTCAGATCACAGCAGGAACTCGGAGAAGGCAGAGAGAAAAGTGGAGTTCCCCTTTAAAAAGTAAAAATAGCTTCTCCGTTTTTTTAACCTGCTCCCGAATGCTGAAATCCGGTTTGAAACAATTTCATTATGATTATGATTTTTTCCTGCAGATTCCAGAGAATCGGATACTAAAGAATGTGTATTTTTTTTTATTTTTTATAATATCTGGCTTCTTCTTCCAAAACGAGATAGTTACTGAACAGTGTTGTTATGTGGAAAGAATTCATGAAAAATGTGATTGCTGTGAAGTGCTCTTCTGGCTACAAAGAATCCTAATAAACTGATGTGACTGGCTCAGTGTTCTCTGTACAAAACTGCGATATATAATAATATATATATATATATATATATATATAATATGAGTGTGTGACTGCACACCTTCCAACTTTTAAACTTGAGCCTACCTTAAAGAAGAACTTCATAAAAATAATCAGGGTCTGCCTAGCAAAAAGAAACTTTCGTAAGAAGCACCAGTTCTATACAGTGTGTATAGTGCAGGAGTCTGTAAGGCAGAGTGCAGGGGTCAGGAGTATGTAATGCGCAGTGCGTTGCAGTCAGTGCCGGGTTTAGGAGTACAAAACACACAAAAAAGCAGAGGTCAGGAGTACAAACCAAAAAGAGTGCAAGAGTCAGGAGTCTGTGGTGGGTATGTTTCTGAAGATCATGATTGTGGCTATGTTCAGAGATCAGGAGTGCGCTATGTACAGAGTGCAGAATTCAGGAGTGTGCTACGTAAAGAGTGCAGAGTTCAGGAGTGTGCTACGTAAAGAGTGCAGAGTTCAGGAGTGTGCTACTTAAATAGAGTGCAGAGTTCAGGAGTGTGCTACGTAAAGAGTGCAGAGTTCAGGAGTGTGCTACGTAAATAGAGTGCAGAATTCAGGAGTGTGCTACGTAAATAGAGTGCAGAGTTCAGGAGTGTGCTATGTGTAGAGTTCAGGAGTGTGCTATGTGCAGAGTTCAGGAGTGTGCTACATACAGAGTGCAGAGTTCAGGAGTGTGCTACGTACAGAGTGCAGAGTTCAGAAGTGTGCTATGTAAAGAATGCAGAGTTCAGGAGTATGCTATGTACAGAGTGCAGAGTTCAGGAGTGTGCTACGTACTGAGTGCAGGGTTCAGGAGTGCGCTATGTACAGAGTGCAGAGTTTGGAGTTCACTATGTACAAAGTACAGAATTTCAGCAGTTTACTATGTGCAAAGTGCAGAGTTCAGGAGTGCACTACATAAAGAGTGTAGGGTTCAGGAGTGTACTATGCACAGAATGCAGAGCTCAGGAGTGTGCTACATACAGAGTGCAGGGTTAAGGGGTGTGCTACATACAGTGTGCAGGGTTCAGGAGTGCGCTATGTACAGAGTGCAGAGTTCAGGAGTTCACCATGTACAAAGTATAGAATTCAGGAGTTTACTATGTGCAGAGTTCAGGAGTGCACTACATAAAGAGTGTAGGGTTCAGGAGTGTACTATGTACAGAGTACAGCATTCAGAAGTGGTCTTGGTACAGAGTGCAGGGTTCAGGGTTCAGGAGTGCACTATATGCGGAGTTCAGGAGTGGGCTGTGTACAGAGTGCAGTGTTCGCCCCCCCAAAATATTTTAACACCAGCCGCCACTGCACCTGGGACCACGGAGGTGATTGGAAAACCTAAATCCAATGATTCGGAGTGGTGTCCCAATACCTTTTGACAATATAGTGTAATGCCCCGTACACATGAGCGGAATTTCCATCAGAAAAATCTTGGATGTTTTTTTCTGACGGAATTCCGTTCAAGCTTGTTTTGCATACACACGGTCACACAAAAGTTCTCTGAACTTTCGACCGTCAAGAACGCGGTGACGTACAACACTTCAACTAGCCGAGAAAATGCAGTTCAATGCTTCCGAGCATGCGTAGAAATGTTTCCGAGCATGCGTAGGAATTCTGTGCGTCGGAATTGCCACAGATGATCGGAACTTTTTCCGTCGGAAAAAATAGAGAACCTGCTCTCAATATTTCGCTGGCAGAAATTCCGCCAGAGAAAGTCTGATGGAGCGTACACACGGCCGGAATTTCCAACGAAAAGCTTACATCGGACTTTTGCTGGCGGAAATTCCGCTTGTGTGTACGGGGCATAAGTGTAAGCTCCTTTGATGGCAGGGGCTGCTGTATATGGCTCATTATTTTCTGTATATATATCTACATTGTTTCACTGAAATATTTAACATCCGCCGGCTTCCTCTATGGCTATTGTAGATTGATTTGGTTTCCTCTTTGCAGAGATGGAATGAGCCATATCAGTCATCACCAGTTGGTCAACGTTGGAAATTCCTATTTATTCCTCAAACTAATCATCTGTCTCCTTTCACTGCAGACTCCAATGAAATGTCACGGAAGAGACGCACTTCTATGGAAGTTTTTGAGAATAATCTTTGATACAATGCCTCGAATCATGTCCAAGTCGTTGTGAAACATTGGCTCCTTCTTATTGGCAGGACACAGAGCCAATCTCTGCCTTCTGCCCAGTATATAATACATTTTGCAGAAGAGCAAAAGCTTACACCCAGCAAGGACTGACCAGAGACAACTCCCTCTGAGCCTTACACGGGGAGATGTCCGTGTTCATCGCGGTGGGCGTGACCGCCCTCGCTGCCTTTTTGGCTAAATGGCTTTTAAGTGGAAATAATAATTCCACTAATAATAATGGGATGTATCCAGTTCCAGGGAGATGGTATCATCTGAAGAAAGGTATTTTCTGGCTGCTGGTCCAGTTAGGCTCTGTCATTCAGTCCCTTGGATTGAGGAAGCCACCTGGGGAAAAGCCTGCGCCGCTGACCGAAGACGATCAGAGAAAGATAGTGCCAAGCGCTGAGAAAACGCACGTAAGTTTTTATTTAAAGTGAACCTGTCGCCAGACCGTTCATGTCAACAACAATTTTCCCATAATGTTATATGAACATTTAATGTATTTTATACATGATATTTACCTGTAAAAATTGCACTTGTGTGGACATCAAAAAGCCCTGAGATGCCAGCTGGGTGGCGCCATCTTGGATTTGATGTCGATATCCCCAGCAGACTCCAAGTTGCCACTTAAGTGTTACTCTGTGGCATGGACAGGCAACCTCAGCACTCCCTCTGTGGTGAAACTACAAATTCCATAATACCTCTGCATCTGGAAGTCATGTATGTGGCTGTCAGAGTCTTCCAATATCTCATGGGATCTGTAGATTCACCACATCTGGAGAGCTGAGCTTGCCTTCCCCTACTTTATGGTATTCCCCCTTTCTCCTCCCCCAAGTGCTACATAAAAGGTTATGTAAGGAGGTGTGGGGGAGCTGGGGCAGCACAGGCAGTAATTACTCATAGAAGAGGAGAGGGCTATAATCAGAGACATTCCTTAATTTTTTTTAATGTTTCTTAAGAGAAGGCTTGGCTGTGAGCAATTCTCAACAATGCCAGAGTCCAATCTGTAACAATAGAAAGGGTCAGGACTGGTTGGCTCTCCTCTCATTAACTAGTTATGTGCAATTAGTATCGGTCAGAATGTAAATTCGGACAATTTTTTGGTTATTTAGAGAATCGGATGTATCCAAATCTCTGAATTAAATAGTAACAAATTTACCGTATTTAGCGGCGTATAACACACACTTTTTCGCCCTTAAAATAGGGGGGAAATCGGCCGATATAGGCTGCCACCGAGGGGTAGGAGGGGACGAGCGCTGCCGAAGTAGAGCCAGATCTCCTGTGTACTCGACTCGGCTCGCAGTCATGCTCAGTCCCGCCCCCTGGACGGCTCCTAGAATGGACGTCCTGGAATTGGACCGCGTTATGTCCATCATAGGATCCGGGCCAAGGGGCGGGAATGGGTGTGACGCCGAGCCGAGTACACAGGAGATCTGGCCCTATTTCGGCAGCACTCGTCACCACCTATCCTTTTGATGGCAGCATACATAACGGCAAGGCTGCAGATGGACACTGAGCAATGCTGCAGGTGGGCAGTGATTAGACTGCAGGTGGGCAGTGATTAGACTGCAGATGGGCACTGATTAGGCTGCAGGTGGGCACTGATTAGACTGCAAGTGGGCAGTGATTAGACTGCAGGTGGGCACTGATTAGACTGCAAGTGGGCAGTGATTAGACTGCAAATGGGCACTGATTAGACTGCAGGTGGGCACTGATTAGGCTGCAGATGGGCACAGATCAGGCTGTAGATGGGCACAGATCAGGCTGTAGATGGGCACAGATCAGGCTGCAGATGGGCACAGATCAGGCTGCACTGAAGCTGCAGATGACCACAAATCAGGCTGCACTGATGCTCACTGACCATTATTTTGCTTCAAAGTGGTTTCTTTTAAAAAAAAGTTTTTTATCCTGAAACTTCCTTCTTAAATTGGGGTGCGTGTTATATGCCAATAAATACGGTAGTTTAAATTCATTTCATTTAGATTAGTTTATTCATTTTCTAACAAATTCCCACATTTTTGGAATGATTCGAATTCGGATTGCTCGAAAAATGATCGGCAGATTCGATTTCTGTGTGAAGAATAGTTGGTTGTTAAGGAGTGGGCCAGGAACAACCGATGACTCAACAAAATGTAAACAAAAGAATAGGAAATTCAGAAAAAAAAAAACAGGGTGGTGTTACCCCCACAATCCATACCAGGCCCTTCAGGCAGAGCCCCCCCCCTGCCTAAAAGCACCCCCCCATGTTGAGGGCATGTGGCCTGGCTTGTTCCCCTCCTTTCCTCGGATAAGGGTCTGGTATAGATTTTGGGGGGGCCCATGACGTTTTTTTAAAGAACTTTGGCATGGGGTTTACCTTAAAATCAGGCCTGGTATTGATTTTCTGCTATATAAACAAAAAAGAACACATATCTAGTTTTCCTAGTATCTGTTATAAATTGCAAATAAATAATCTTTCTTCGGAAATGTAGGCCAAAAAATCACCCAAATCAGTGTACATTATTTAGTCTGTGTGAAAGTTATAGAGTCTACAAAGTATGATATGTGTATTTGAAAATTGATCAGTTCTGATCTACTAACTGCCTGTCTCATTTCTTGAGGCTCTAAAATGTCAAGACGGTATAAATACCCCCCAAATTGACCCCTTTGGAAAGCAGACAGTCTAAGGTATTTAATAAGTGGCATGGTGATTTTTTTTTTAAGTTTTAATTTTTTTGTCATAGTTTTGGGGAAAATAAAGATTAATTAATTTAATTTTTTTTTTCACAAAGTTTAACAAATTATTTCTCACACACAGTATAGGCATACTTAAAATTCTGCTATGTCTTCCAAGTATAGAGATATCACATGTATGAGACTTTTTCACAGCCTAGATGCACAGAGGGACCCAAATTCCAAGGAACACCTTCAGGTGTTCTAGAAGCATAAGCTACGCATCAAATTTTCGGACTACCTATCACATTTTTAGAGGCCCTGGAGAACCAGGACAGTGTAAAAACCTACAAAATTACCATATTTTGGAAAGAAAGCATCCTATTGTATATTCTAGGAGGCATAGGGAGTCTTTTGAAGAAGAAAAGAAAATGAAAATTTATATTTTTTTTAACACAAAGTTTTCTAACACACAGCATAGGTATACTTAGAGTTACACACTAAAACACATTCTTCTACAGTACTTGAGTGTGATGTGTGAGATTTTTTCACATAGGGAGGCCCAAAATCTAAAGATCACCTTGAGGCTTTCTAGGGGCATAAATTACACATCTAATTTCCTGACTATCACATTTTCTGAGGCCCTGGAGCACCAGCATAGGGTGAGCCATTTGAAGAATTATTTTTGCCACACGTTTTTAGATAAGGCGGAAAGAAAATGAAAATACTTTTTTTTGCACAAGGTGGTCAATTTAATAAGGTATTTCTCACACGCAGCATAGGCAAACTTAGAATTATAACCCCAAACACATTCTGCTACTCCTCCCGAGTATGGCGATACCATTTATGTGAGACTTTTTCATTGTTCTGGACTGATTATATATCGGACATTGTATCTTGTGTATCAAACAAATCAACCAGTTGTATCGAAACCAATGTACTGTAATGTGGCGTCACCTATAGCAGTCCCAGTTCCTATAAGCCAAGCAAGCCTAGCCTATGGGTGTGTGGTTGCTCCCAGGAATGGCATGTTCACTGGTCAGGAAGTAAAGGAACTTGAAGAAAGGAAGAACAAAATAGTTACAGGACTATACAGGACTATAGATGTCCTCAGGGGATGGCTGGGACTGGTGTCTCACAGAAACGTAGTCAGTGGGATGTGCAGATGGGTCTGTTCAGACTGCAGGCACATGGTCTGCATGGTTTGGTGAAAGTGGGACTTGTGTAGTGGCAATCAGGAACACTGTTGCTGGCATACACTGGTCTGATGACACTGGGGACTAGTGTGGCAGCAATCAGGAACACTGTTGCTGACTTACACTGCTCTGGTGACTCTGGGACTGCTGTGGTGACAATCAGGGACACCATTGCTGGCTTACACTGATTTGGTGATGCTATGACTGGTGTGGCGGTGATCAGGAACACTGTAACCAGGGTGGCAGTGATTAGGGGCAATATGACTGGTGTGGTGTGATCATGGACATGGGGACTGGTGTGGTGGTGATCATGGACTCTGTAACTGGTGTGGTGGTGCTCATGGACCCTATAACTGGTGTGGCCATGATCATGGACACTGTAACTAGTGTGGTGGTGATTGGGGCAAAATGACTGGTGTGGCGGTGATCATGGATCAGGGACACCATTGCTGGCTTACACTGTGATCATGGACACTGTAACTTGTGTGGTGGTGATTAGGGGCAATATGACTGATGTGGTGGTAATCAGGGACACTGGAACTGACGTGGCTGGGATCAGGGACAATATGACTGGTGTAAAAACAATCTGTCTTCAACTGTGTTTGGCATCCATTCACAATGCCATTGTTTACTATTGTGATTGCTGTGATTGACCACAGCTATCACAAGATACATGGTCACTGTGATTGGTCCTGGTATCATGTGATCGCTGGGACCAATCACAGTTGATCACCAGCTTGAGTTGTCACCAGAACTGAAACAGAAAACAAAAACTTTCAGTAGGGGTTTTAACCCATTGCTTCAAGATCTAATATGATAAAAAAAAGTTTGGGCTTTAGATATGCTTTAGCCCCTACATACCACAGTATGTTTTTCAACGGCAGATCGGTGGCCCTTTATTTACCCAGTGCTGTTTATGAACGGTAGTGGATAAATAGCCTTCGGGAGGCCAATTGCTGTGTTCCCAGCCATCATTAGACAGCTGGGTACCCATGCGAGTACTATTTACAATCTTAATCCCTATGTACAATGCTGATGAAAGTGGATTTTCATAATATTCTGGCCATTTTATTTTACCAGAAATTAAGGGAAATATTTTTTTTTTTTTTACTTTTGGATTTTATTCCTTTTTTATTTGTAAAAATAATAATAATAATAATAATAATAAAAAAACAGCTATTAAATATAACCAAAAGAAAGCTCTATCTGGTTAAAAAAAATGCATGGAGTAATTGTCAGTCAAACTATCACAGTGTTGAAAACTGAGAAATGATCTGGTAATGAAGGGACGTTACAGGCCAGTACTTAAGTGGTTAAAGGAATCTATCACAATGTATATTACCTGTGTGTGCGAGAAGCCTCAGGTGGAAGCTGCTATACCCTGTATGGGTGTACTAGGGCAGGGGTGGTGGTTGGCAGGTGCTACTATAGTTACTGTATTTATGTGTGTGTTAATGCCCAGTAACAGTGGGGTTAAATGCATGCAGTGGCATGTCAACGAGAGGTCACTTCCCTTGTGAGGGTAAATAGAGGAGTATTCCCAGGGGTGTAGCTCCCTTGAGAAAGGTGGAGGACTGTTTGCCAAATGCAAGGGAGTGTTTGAGCTGAAGGAACATGCACTATGGGGACAGCCAACACTAAGTTGACAGCCAGTACCATAGTGACAGCCAACACCATGGTGACAGCCAGTACCATAGTGACATCCAATACCACTGTGACAGCAAACACCATGGTGACAGCCAATATCACGTTGACAGCCAATACCACGTTGACAGCCAACACCATGGTGACAGCCAATACCAATGTCACAGCCAATACCAATGTCACAGCCAATACCACTACTGCAATTCATGGTAATATATCTCAATAATTCAGTGGGCATTAATGTTATAACTGGGAAAGTTACTGTCATAATGGAAGTTGATTCCACCAGTATTTCAATATAATTGTTTACTAAGAAGTAATTTATAGTGACTGGGGATTGTATAGGAGACTTTTTTTTATCTCGAAAAAAGTTTTTATTGAGAACAAAAAGTAAAATACAAACATTAGTTCGGTCCATAGAGATTACAGCGAATATATCTATAAGGCACATTTGAATTTCCACATCTGTACATCAACACAAAGGTTCTAAATCGACATAGGCAACAATACAATGTACTATTTTAATACCGACTCCACACATACAATCTTTGATTTAGCACATAAAGTACCTGGTTAATCACAAAATTCTATCCAGAATTAAACTGACCGGGGATAGCCCTGGTGTATCCAGCCAGGGTGACCATACTGCTTGGTATTTGCCCGGGTGCCCTGTGTGTTGGAAGGTAAACTTCTCCAGACATAGTATCTTACTCATTTGTGCTACCCACTCCTTCCACAAGGGAGGCTCGGTCTACTTCCAATGTTAAAGAATCAAAATGCGGGCCTGAAACAGAACCCTGGCTTTAGCTTGTTTGGCCACCTCTGAAGATCATCTGTAATACCTAAAAGGCAACGTTTGGGATCCATGCTAAGATCCACTCCAAATACTCTTGAAAGGGTATCATCAGTAGCCTTATTCCAATATATATGTAATTTCCATAAAAGATGGATCAAATCTCCATGTTCCTAGGAACATCTAGTACATATAGGGTCCTTTCTTTTCATATTTTAAATAATCTTGCTGGTGTGAGGTGAACCCTAAGGAGAATGTACAACTGAGAAAGCCTTTGGGTAACATTGAGGGAGCACATTTGTACAGCCTGCAGGGCTTCTTCCCACTGATCCTCCTCAAAAACACCCACATCTTGCTGCCATCTGTGCTCCGCTCTCAAAGGAAAATCCTTTAAAAAGATTAGCAACAACATGTAATAACACCTGGAGATTAATCCCTTGTACATTTCCACCTCTGGCATGTAATTAAATATAGGAGTAGGCATCAGAACCCAAATGTCTTCTCCAGACTGTGCCCTAATATAGGAGACATCTTTGATGTGGCACTGAATACCATTCATGTACCAATTTCATGGATTGTAACCAGTAAAGAAGTTTTTCTGCAAAGTCTGGTCACCTAATGAAGATGAGTTCATGTGAACCTTCACAGTGTATGCAAAAAGGGGAGCAAAGTATAAATGAGCAATAGCGATGAAAAAATACATGTGAAACATGGAAGGAAGCCAGTTCAGAACAGGGATGGTGGTGGCCTGTTTGGGAAGGTTCCAGTCGGAAAGGTATTATGAAGTTTGCCTTGTTGTGCCCTTCTCAGCGGTGGGTCCCTATTTTAGAGCTGCTGTGGTACAGAACTTTCCTGGGGACATTTCCTGCTCATCAAATATTTTTCCTGGGGACAGGGCCTGGATCATGGAAGATGCCAAGCCATGAAATCCTCTTCAATGCCCACGGGATGGAGCAAGACAAGTGCGCTGTGCTGGAGAACCGGTGGAGGACAGCTAGTGTTCTACAACTTCAAACTGACTCTGTAGTCTAGTGCAAGTAGGAGCAAACCAATGTCGCCGGCTGGAGAGAAGGTGCTGTCCTTCCGGTTTGAGGCCTAATGTAATGGTCTGTTCAATGGCTATACGAGGTTGTCAGCTCACACGATTATTAATTATACTGGGCTGGGCAGTGGCACATATAGTATGGTTTCCTCGTGCCACCGTGGCAGTGGCGCCCACCGAATTGGACTTTCCTACACTGTAATTTCACTTGCTCATTTCCATCAGGTTCAATTTCACAGCCATGGAAAATGAGAAACGCTCAAGAAGTCACCTTCCATCTGCATCTAGACATCTAGACCCGCGGCAGCCATTGTGTTTAGTACACAGAACGCCTGCATACCAGGCACTATGGAATAATGATATTCTTTTTACTCAATAAATCAAGTTGGACGCAGAGAGCACTAGATTTGTTCCTTTATTTCATGTACCTTACCTGGGTGGAGTTCTGCTACTCCCAATAAGGAAATCAGGACCAGTGGCACATACCAGTGTTGGAAAGAAGAAAGAAATGGCTGCACATTCAGAACTTCCGATTTACTACTTGTGCTTAATCATTACCATAATTATAAACAAACCAAAAATTTTGAGCACCGGCCGCCACTGCTTAGCTCTATACACCTGGAACAGCGGTTCTTTTTCTTGAATGTACCAGTGTTGCCTGTGATCTAGATCTAATGAAAAGTCATTTATTAACCCTGTATGGGAAAGCGAATTTGACCAGACTGTTTATTCAGGGATCCATGTGATGAGATGAGCGGTCAGTGGTGGAGGTTCTACACGCTGTCACCTGCATGAAAATTTGCATCACGAGTGAACACCCATTGGTGCTTGCCTGTGCCTATGAACTTTTATTGATTTTATGATCTAGACAAGATCCCCTTAAAGGGGCCACAAGCCCAATATTTCAGTTTTGGGTTGGTGACCACAGTTGGTACTCCCCCCCCCCCCCCATGAACTGCACATATCAGGGATTGTTGCAGCCACATTTCTGCACCTAGGTTCCTGGCTTTGCCCCCCCTCCAACATTGTTTTCACTCTTCCTTTTGGACTCTACTGTCCCTGTTGAGGGTCTATTTATTTCCTTTATTCGTCAGCTCCATCTAGTGGCCATAATGCAGTGTTTTTTCTGTACTACCTCAGTCCGAACAAATACCACATTATGGCCACTTGATGGAGCTGACAATTATAGGAATTTATAAGCTGAATATGGTTAGAATTTGTCATGGCTGGGTAAATGCGTGGTATATTTATCTAACAATTTTTTTTTTTCTACAAATAGACCCCATAGTTTGTGTTACATTACACAGAATGCAAAGTTAGATTGCAGGACAAAGCCAGGAATCCCGGCACAGCGAAGCCAGGGGACGATACAGCACATGAGTCATATATACCCATATCTGAATTATTATTTTTGTGGAATTTATCCCTTTAAAATCTGTTGTGTAAAGGCAATGAGTGTCGTGGTGGCATCTCTTCCTTGTTACAGTTTATCGATTCTGTGTACTTCATGGCGGTATCTAAAGTGGACAAGAGCTTCCTAATATGTCGCATCGCTCGGAGGCAGAACAAAAAGTGCGAAGCTTGGCTTTTTTTGAGAGTGGATGGCGTTGGCGATTTTCAAGTAAGTGCAAAAAGATAAGAAAAAAAATATGTGTCCTCTACCCCCCCACTGTGTCCTCCACCCCCCACAGTGTCCCCCTGTGTCCTCCACCCCCCATGGTGTTCCCCTGTGTCCTCTACCCCCCACTGTGTCCTCCACCCCCCACAGTGTCCCCCTGTGTCCTCCACCCCCCATGGTGTTCCCCTGTGTCCTCTACCCCCCACAGTGTCCACCACCCCCCACAGTGTCCCCCTGTGTTTACCACCCCCCGCGGTGTCCCCCTGTATCCTCCACCCCCCATGGTGTCCTCCGCCTCCCACTGTGTCCTCCACCCCCCACAGTGTCCCCCTGTGTCCTCCACCCCCCATGGTGTTCCCCTGTGTCTTCTACCCCCCACTGTGTCCACCACCCCCACGGTGTCCTCCACTCCCCCCCCCATGATATCCCCCACACCCCACTGTGTCTCACTGTGTCCTCCACCCCCCATTATGTCCACTGTGTCCTCCACCCCCCACTCCCCCCCCCCCCTGTGTCCTCCACCTCAGGATCCCTGGATAGGTAAGTGTCTATATATTAAAAGTCAGAAGCTACAGTATTTGTAGCTGCTGGCTTTTAATTTTTTTTGGGGGGGGGGGGGGAAGCCTGGAGCTCCTCTTTAAGGTATGTAACAAAGAAAGAAGGGTTTTATTTAAAAATGTCATTAGAATGTTGATGAGGGGGAGGGAGGAACACCTTGTGACTGCTCAACACTGCTCTTGCAGTAAATAACCCTTTCCACATGGAAAGGGTTTTTTGCTGTAAGAGCAGCATGGAATCATCTTTTGCAGGAATTAGTGAAGGTAGTAGAAAATTTCTGTTACTTCAAAATAGGGTTGGATGTGTTCCTTAAGGGTTTAAGGGTTTCTCGCACATATAATAAATACTGTATACAATTGAGGATACATATAGAAGATGTCCTCTTATTGGTTTTAGGGCAAGGATGGACTTTTTCCCCCTGTTGTGATAGACTGACTAAGCTCTATAAGGAATTTTGGCCTCAGTTCATATCAGATCGGGTTTTGGGGTTTCTATGTTTGGACCTGGTTCTTGCATTCATCCATGTGACCTTGTTATTCAGCACACCGAGCACCCCGACACCATTGTGGATGATGATTCTGACACGGCCTGGAGAACCTTTGGATTCTGCATCGGATATGAGGAGCCACTTCAGAAATGGAAAATAACCTTTGATGGGAACCTCAGGTACTGCGCATGTTCCTGTAACATCTCACCTGCAGCACAGCGGTAGACCAATCAATTGTCTGTATTGTCCATTCTTTCCCGTATACACGCTGAACAGGAGAGCACTCAGCTGTCATTTCCTGCCAGACTTTATCCAGATGAAGATTTCAGATCTTATACATATTTCTTCAACATTCAGTGATGGTTCACATGAGAAAAAAAACAAGGGGCCATTCAGTTTGGACCACATGACAAAAAGATTTATTAGATAAAAACACTATAGTGATCAAAGACAAAAATAATACACAAAATGATACATAATGTCCATATATAGTATATAAGCAAAAAACACTTCTCCTATAGCCCGACGCGTTTCGGGAAATTCAGGGTAAATCCCTTCTTCAGGGACATGAAGGAGACAATAATTGGAGATGCTCTGAAACAAAAAAGCAGATAAAGTCTAGACTTAGCCCCCGTACACACGGTCGGAAATTCCGACCACAAAATCTGTCTGATTTTTTTCAGACGGATTTTGTCCGACACTGGTGTTGCATACACACAGTCGGACGAAGTTGTCAGAAAATCCGATCATTCTGAGCATGGTGACGTTCGTTGCGTACGACGGAACTACGTAGAGGCTAGCAGCCAATAGCTTTGGTCTCGTAATGTGATCTGAGCATGCGTGGTACTTTGTCCGTCGGAATTTTCTACACACGATCGGAAAAAGTCCGATCGGATTTTGTTGTTGGAAAATTTGAGATGGAAAAAGTCTGATGGAGCCCACACACGGGCGGATTTTCCGACAACATGGTCCAAACGGACATTTTCCGTCGGAATTTCCGACCGTGTGTACGGGGGCTTACAGAAAAAAACATCAATCACCAACCATCCAATCCATGAATGCAGTATTGGTATGTGCACATTTTATAGCCACAGTGTATTCCATGTCTGACATTGCCTTTGCCCTTCTAGACTTTATCTGCTTTTTTGTTTCAGAGCATCTCCAATTATTGTCTCCTTCATGCCCCTGAAGAAGGGATTTACCCTGAATCTCCCGAAACGTGTCGGGCTATAGGAGACGTGTTTTTTTGTTTATATACTATACATGGACATTATGTATCATTTTGTGTATGACTTTTGTCTTCGATCACTATAGTGTTTTTATCTAATACATTTTTCTATTTTTTTAATAATATTTGTGTCTTCTAAAAAAGTCCCGGGGGGTACTTGCCTTTATATACATATTATATTTGGGACGGTGGCAATAACAAAATTGAGTTTTCTCTCCATAATTGTTCCTCTTATGCCTCGTACACACGTACGGACTTTTGCCGGCGGACCTAGTCCAGCGGACAATCCCGCGGGACTTTCCGGCTAGGTCCGCTGGACTTTCCGAGGGTGTGGACTTGCCCACACACGCACGGACTTCTCCAGCGGATAATCCGCCGGCCAAAAGTCCGCGGGACTTTTGAAAATGAACGGACTTGCCCACACACGGAGCAGTCCGTTCATTTCGAACGTAACTTCAGGTTACGTAGCTAGCGTAGGCAGTAAATGCCGCCGCGCTAGCTCCGCAAGCTGGCATGGATTTAAAGGGAATCCCCACGCCGAAAAAAACGGCGTGGGGGTTCCCCCCAAATCCATGTCAGACCCTCATCCGAGCACGCAGCCTGGCAGGCCAGGAAAGGGGTGGGGACGAACGAGCGCCCCCCCCTCCTGAGCCGTACCAGGCCGCGTGCCCTCAACATGGGGGGTGCCCTGGGGAAAGGGGGGCCGTGCGGCCCCCCCACCCCAAAGCACCTTGTCCCCATGTTGATGAGGACAAGGGCCTCTTCCCGACAACCCTGGCCGTTGGTTGTCGGGGTCTGTGGGAGGGGGCTTATCGGAATCTGGGAACCCCCTTTAATAAGGGGGCCCCCAGATCCCGGCCCCCCACCCTATGTGAATGAGTATGGGGTACGATGTACCCCTACCCATTCACCTAAGGTGTAAAATGTAAAGTAAAAAAAAAACACCCACACTTTTGAAAAAATAGTTTATTGCACTGCTCCGGGGGTCTTCTTCCGTCTTGGGGGTCTTCTCGCCGGACTCCCCCGCCATTTACCAAGCTCTTTTACCGAGCGGGGGAAGTCCGGCTACCTTCTTCGTCGTCGCCGCCGTCTCGGGGTCTCGATCCGCCTTCGGGGGTCTTCTTCCGTCTTGGGGGTCTTCTCGCCGGACTCCTCCCCTCTCTTCTGCTCTTTTACCTAGCTCTTTCACGAGGGGAGGAGTCCGGCTACCTTCTTCGTCGTCGCCGCCGTCGTCTGGGGGTCTCGATCCGCCTTCGGGGGTCTTCCGGGGGTCTCTTCTGTTCTTGCGGCGGTCGTCGTCTTCCGCGCCGCCGGCGCCTTCTTCTTCTTGTCCTCCTTCTTGTCCTTCTTGTTCTTCTTCTTCTTGCGATGTTGACCCGACGCTCTCTCTGCCCGGAATGCCTGTGCCGCTCTGAGCTCGGACTTATATAGGGACATGGGCGACAGGGTCACATGTTCATGTCACATGGTAACCCCGCCCCCTTGCGATGTCACAGTCCCAGCATCCTCCGGGACTGTGACAACACAAGGGGGCGGGGTCACCATGTGACATGTGCATGTGACCCTGTCGCCCATGTCCCTATATAAGTCCGAGCGCAGAGCGGCACAGGCATTCCGGGCAGAGAGAGCGTCGGGTCAACATCGCAAGAAGAAGAAGAACAAGAAGGACAAGAAGGAGGAAAAATTTGAAAACAAAACTTCAAACTTTAGTCCGCCGTACTTTGGCGCCAAAAAGTCCGCCGGCGCCCACACACGAGGGGATTATCCGCTGGACTTCAGTCCAGAGGATAATCCCGCGGGATTGTCCCTTCGTGTGTACGCGGCATTAGAGATTCTACATGACAAAAAGAGGAATAGAGCCAATGAACAGGCAGCTGAAGTCACATGCAGATCTCAACAGTTCAGCCACACTAATTGCTGGGTGGTTTCAGTGACCAATAAGGAGGCTCAGGAGGGCAGCAGGGCTAAAAAAAATATATATATATATATATATTTTACAAAAGAATGAATAAAATCTAAATGAATGAATAGGTTTTACTCAGACCTTTTTTTTGTAAACTGCATAATATGATTCAATACAAAGGAGAAAGAACTTCAGTAAGAGATCCCATCAGAGTTCCCCCTTACATTAGTGTCCCCATCAGAGTTCCCCCTTTACTTCAGGATAGCCATCAGAGTCCCCTCCACATCAGAGTCTCCCTTACACCAGAGTTCCCATCAGAGTCCCACTTACATCAGGGTCCTTTTTAGAGTCCCCTCTAAACCAGAATCCCCATCAGAGTCCCCCTTGCATCAGTGTCCCCATCAGAGTCCCCCTTGCATCAGTGTCCCCATCAGAGTCCCCCTTACATCAGTGTCCCAATCAAAGTCCCCCTTACACCAGAGTCCCCTGCAGCACAATCATATAATTGTGTATCTGTAGCAAGGTGCCGGTGTAGAGCCAGGTTCCAAGGGTAGGTACAGGCAGCCTCAGAAGTGACCACTGGGGTGATTGCAAACACAATAAAGGCGCTCCAAAACACTTTGGTCTGGAGCACCTTTATTGTGTTTGCAATCATTAGCTTCATTCCAAGCTTTCTAGTGTATTCCATTTGTGTTTATTAATGTCTGTTGTTCCGGCCCTGAAGAAGGGGGAATCCTGTCTTCAGAAATGTGTTGGCTGTATCGGATGCTCTTAACCAGTGGTCTCAAAACTGCGGCCCGTGGGCCAGATGTGGCCCATTGCTTGACTTGACTTTAGGGCAGCTATTGGCTACTGGCTATCCTTATTCTAGTCCGGTCGTACGTCATCGCGTTTGAATCTGTCGGACTTTGGTGTGATAGTGTGTGGCCAAGTCCGTTCATTCGGAAAGTCCGTGGGAACTCTGCCAAAAGTCCGTTGGGAAGACCGTCGGACCTAGTCTGCCGGAAAGTCTGTCCGTGTGTACACGGCACTAGGTTTAGATACATTTTAGCAATTCTTTAGTTATGTATAGGTACAATCCTTACATTATTATCAGACTATGATTGCTTTTTCTTCTTCATTAATCACCTGGTGATGTCTCTTACAGAAAGGGGCCATTCCAATACCGTGACAGCAAAGACGAGACGCAGACCATTCATGTGAAATTCTCACTTCTGTAAGATAAAACCTTCTTTCTCATATTTAAAAAAAAAAAAAAAAAAAAACATATACTTGTTTAGCCTTTTTTTTTTTAATTCAGCTAATGCAATTACAATCTGTTTTTATATTGAGTCCCCAAATGTCAGCTGAAAGTTGAAATCAGGATTGTAGTGGGAGTGGCTGCTCTCTCAGGGCGGAAGATGGGAGGTGCTTAGTAGACACGTGCACTGCCGAAAAATTAGTTTTTCGTTTTAATAAGGTTTTTTTTGGATCATTCGTTATGATCAGAATTAGTTATTTTGAATGAATTTGTAAATTCAGAAAAATTTTAATTTGGTACGTTCCATTCATATAGATGCGGTATTTATTATTTCAGTAATTCGTAAATTCTGAAAAATTCTAATTCGGTATGTTCCATTCCTATAGATGCGGTATTCGTTATTTTGAAAATTCATAAATTCGTATTCGTTACATTCACTAACAGGCAGCCAAATTTGGAATGAAATTCCAATACCTATAATTTAATAGTTTAGAACTATTATTATAGTTATTGTTATTATTATTATTATTAATAATAATAATAATAAATATTAATAATAATAAAAACTATAATAATGGTTAATAAACTTAATAATTTAATTATAATAGAAATAGTTATTATTATTATTATTATTATTAATAATAATAAATATTAATAATAATAAAAACTATAATAATGGTTAATAAACTTAATAATTTAATTATAATAGAAATAGTTATTGTTATTATTATTATTATTATTATTATTATTATTAATAATAATAATAAATATTAATAATAATAAAAACTATAATAATGGTTAATAAACTTAATAATTTAATTATAATAGAAATAGTTATTGTTATTATTATTATTAATAATAAATATTAATAATAATAAAAACTATAATAATGGTTAATAAACTTAAAAATGTCATTATAATAGAAATAGTTATTGTTATTATTATTATTATTATTATTAATAATAATAATAAATATTAATAATAATAAAAACTATAATAATGGTTAATAAACCTAATAATTTCATTATAATAGAAATTATCCAAATGTTTTTTGTTCTTTTGGATTTTAAAATTTTCGGATTTTCATTCTTTAGAATTTTCAAATTTTTGCTCTTTTAGAAAAAAAAAATTTCTAAAAAAATTTGTTAAAGGCTTTTTCGTTAATTCGGATGTCTCCAAAATTACGAATATGCCGAATTCTGACGAAAAAAAACGAATTTGGAACAAATGTGTATTGGGATGGGAGCGAGTGGTGTGGTGATATTTGTCTGTTAGCTAAATAAAAAGAGGAGGGGATCACATTTCAAAGTTTTTGGTCCATTAAAACAATTGGTGGTGTAAATAGAGCTGCTTATTTCTTAAAGCTGAACTCCAGGAAAAAACGCACAACACACAGATGAAAACATACATGAGAGTTTTATTTTAATGTGTATTTCTGTCCATCCTGTCCTGAGATTTACACAGCTCTGCGGCACAGCATACTCCTGTCTTAGCAGAGAAGGGGACCTGATTTTTTGCAGCTGTATTCATTTACAGGCAGTGGCGGCTTGTGCTAAACTTTTATTTGGGGGGGGGGGTGGCAAACCCCCCCCAGGTCCCTCACTTAGGTCCCAGTTCGTGGCACCTTAGCTTCTCGGATTCTTCTCCCAGCCAACCTGATCCGCCTCCTGTCCTGATTGGCCAGTAGAAGAAGCCGGAATACAATAGCGAATATTGATTCGCTAGTGTGACAAGAGGGTGGGTTCAGGGCTCTGCGCCCCGAGCCCAACCTTTTTAAACCCAATTCGAGCTTCAGGCTGTAATCATGTGGCTTGAAAAAAAAAAAAACCTCATAGAAACGTATGAGTCTGCCGCTCCTGCTTATGACTCTCCTCCTCCTCTTTGTTTGGACAGTGAAAGGAGAAGCAGCAGACTGATGAGCTTCTCCTTTTACTGTCCGGGGATCGGTCAATGTAAACAAACAGATCCCCGTTCTGACCGTTCTACAGAGGGATCGTCTGTTCCTAGTGATCAAGAACAGCGATCTCTCTCTGTACTCCCAGTCAGTCCCCTCCCCCCCACAGTTAGAAACACCTCCCAGGGAACAGATTTAACCCCTTGATCACCACTAGTGTTAACCCCTTTCCCTGCCAGTGTCATTTATACAGTAATCAGTGCATTTTTGTAGCACTGATCGCTGTATAAATGTCAATGGTCACAAAAAAGTGTCAAAAGTGTCCGATCTGTCTGCTGCAATATCGCAGTCCCGCTAAAAATCAATGATCACGGCCATTGCTAGTAAGAAAAAATGATATAATATATATAATGTAATATAATATATAATAATATAATATATATAATATATATATATATACAGTATATATATATATATATATATATATATATATACATATATATATATATATATATATATATATATATATATATATATATATATATATATATATATATATATATATATATACTGTGTATATATATATTATATATTATATTATTATATTATTATATATTATATTACATTATATATATTATATATATATTATATCATTTATATATATCATATATATATATATATATATTATAATATATATAATAAAAAATTAATAAAAATGCCATAAATCTATCCCCTATTTTGTAGACGCTATAATTTTTGCGCAAACCAATCAATATACACTTATTGAAATTTTTTTTTTTTTTTTTTTACCAAAAATATGTAGAAGAATACATATTGGCCTAAACCGATGAAGAAGTTTATTTTTATTTTTTTTTGGATATTTATTTGAGCAAAAAGTAAAAAAAAAATACTTTTTTGCAAAATTGTTACTCTTTTTTTGTTTATAGCACAAAAAATAAAAACAGCAGAGGTTTGATCACCTCTGCTGTTTTTATTTTTTGTGCTATAAACAAAAAAAAGAGTAACAATTTTGAAAACATTTTTGAATTTGGTATTTGATCATACCACCAAAAGAAAGCTTTATTTGTGGGGATAAAAAGGACGTAAATTTTGTTTGGGTGCAATGTCGCACGACCGCGCAATTGTCAGTTAAAGCAACGGAACAAATGGTCTGGTCGTTATGGGGGAAAATCTTCTGGTCCTTAAGTGGTTAAAGAATATATTTAAATTAATGTTTTTGTTTCTTCTTTGCAGCTGGTCTCCCAAATCCAAGCTCTTTGACTTTGGATCGGGGATGCACCCCGGTGCTATCACACACAGCATGGCCCTGGAGGACATCGATCGTTTGCCGGCGATATTGAGGTAAGCCCACTCATATCATCACCCATAGAATTGGTCTTTATACAGCAGCACCGCACAGATTTTTTTTAGGTTTTTTTCCTTTTAATTTCGCCGGGTGACCCTTCCAGTAACACCCTTCCTGTCCTAAAGTGACAACACTCATTGGAGGATAGAGTCTGTCATCCTAGAACAAGATGTGTGTTAGGACTACAGAACACCCACCACTCTTCTCTATACTATAGAGAGGAGGTGTTGTGTAGTCCACCAAGATAGCTAGGGATAATATAATTGATAATAGTGCAGCACAGGAAGATATCAGTGAAAAATTATTTCTGGCAGGGCCAACAGGTATTTTATTGGCACAGATGAACCAAAATGCCTTAAATTTTATATTTACCCGAACAGATACAAGGAGCAAATTTTTAAGGTATACCGACACTTTATTTGAATTCACGCTCATGTGGCTCCCAACTGAAGTGGTCATAAAAAATAATGGGGGGGGGGGGCGTGTATTTATAAAAAATTTGCATTAGCACAGCCGCCGTGAATAATCCCCGCAACGCGGGTTATTTACTAAATTATTTAAGTTTATTAATTAAAATGATTTAATTATTTATTTACGCCAAAATGTTTCTAATTTCGTCAGCTCCATCTAGTGGCATTTTACAGTATTTTCCTGACTGCAGTATTTCAGGAAAATACCACATTATGCCCACTAGATGGAGACGACGATCATTGGAAATAAAACATATTAGACACAATGGAGTTGATTTGCTAGAGGGAAATCCACTTTGCACTACAAGTGCACTTGGAAGTGCAGTCGCTGTAAATCAGAGGGGGACATGCAAGGAAAAAAAAAAAAAAAAACTATTTTTGCTTGCACATAATTGGATGATAAAATCAGCAGAGCTTCCCCTCATTTCAGATCTAACCCTCAGATCTACAGCGACTGCACTTCCAAATGCACTTGTAGTGCAAAGTGGATTTGCCTTTAGCAAATCAACTCCATTGTGTCTAATATGTTTTATTTCCTATGATCGTCGTCTTCATCTAGTGGGCATAATGTGGTATTTTACCTGAAATACTGCAGTCAGGAAAATACTGTAAAATGCCACTAGATGGAGCTGACAATCATATGAAATATACACATTAGAAACATTATGGCGGCTGTGTGTATGCCTAGTAAATTTTTTAGAAATCGACCCCTAAGTGTTCTTGGAATGAGTGAACACAGAAAGGAGCAATACATTTTAGTTATATGTTCCCCTTGCTTGTTTGCCTGGTGTCACGGGACAGGAAGTCAAGATAAGTTTCCCTAACAGGGACATTGATATTGATACAAAAAAAAAAAAAGACAAATATTGTAATCTTTATCCAGTCCACTGAAGACAAAGTAAAATAAATAAAAAAAAGATAAAAAGATAAATAAATTCTCTTTCAGATCTAGTAATGAACATTTCCGTTTTGAGCAGTGGGGCGACTATGATATAAATGTGGAGATTGAAGGCCAGGAGAGGAAGACACTTAAAATGGAAGGACTTCGCAATCGTTCATATGGTGAGTAAGTTCTGCCAGCAAAATGCTTCACCATTCTATTAGATTGTAAGCTCTTATACACTTGGCCCTCTTGTTTTTTTTTTTTTTGCATTGTACCTGTACTGTATATCTTTCATAGGTGTGCGCACAGGGTGTGCCAGGGGTGCCTGGGCACACCCTAATGAACCTGTGCTGGGCAGATTCCCCCTGCTGCTTGGCTGCAGAGAAAGGGACTGGGGAATCTCTGTCCTCAATCCCTTTCTCTGTCTCAAAAGTGAGGCATCAGGGGTCTGTTTAGCCCCAAAGGGGCTCCTAAAAATTAAAAAAAAACAAAAAAACAATAATATAAAAATATCGTAAAAAAAAATAATAATATTGTAAAAATTTAATAATATAAAAGATATAAAAAATGAACTACTGACAGTAATCTCTGCCCTTCTTACACCGTCCACTGCTCTACTGACACCAACCTCTGCCCTACTAACATCGTCCACTGCTCTACCAACACTGTCCATTGCCTACCGCTATACATATACATTAAACCCCCGATCTATCGCGGTTCAGTTTTTGCGGTCCCGGTATATTGCGCTATTTTAATTAGGACCTGTTATTCTGATATTGCACTAATATTTCGCCATTTTGCAGTTATGTACTCTATTTTTTACTGTACAGTATGCTGTACTGTTAAGACAATATTTTTATGTTTTAAAAATCCTCTTGATCTCTCTCTCTATCTTTTATGTGTTTCTATTGCATAAAAGTGTGTTTAACCACCTGCCGACCGGCGCACGACGATATACGTTGGCAGAATGGCACGTACAGGCAGGAGGGCGTATATATAAGTCCCTCCTTTAGCCTGTCTGTGCCATCGGGAGCGGCACGCTCCCGCGCCGGTCGGGACCCCCGTGAGCCCGGTCGTGGTCCCCGCGGGCTCGATCACCGCGGGGACACCCGCGATCGTCTCACGGGAAGGCTGAACGGGGAGATGCCGAGATAAACAGCATCTCCCCATTCTGCCTAGCAACTAGTGACGCCGATCTCTGCTCCCTGTGATTGGAGCAGAGATCAGCATTCATTAGCTGACAGCCACGCCCCCCACAGTAAGAAATACACCCCTAGGCATACTTAACCCTTACACTGCCCCCTTGTGGTTAACCCCTTCACTGCCAGTGTCATTTATACAGGAATCAGTGCATTTAAATAGCATTGATTGCTGTATAAATGACAACGGTCCCAAAAATTTGTCAAAATGTCCGATGTGTCCGCAATAATGTCGCAGTCACAAAAAAAAACGCAGATCGCCGCCATTACTAATAAAAAAAAAATTATTAATAAAAATGCTATAAAACTATCCCCTATCTTGTAAACGCTATAACTTCTGAGCAAACCGATCAATAATCGCTTATTGCGATTTTTTTTACCAAAAATATTTAGAAGAATACGTATCGGCCTAAACTGAGGAAAACATTTTTTTTTTATATCTTTTTTGGGGATATTTATTATAGCAAAAAGTAAAAAAATATTGCATTTTTTTCAAAATTGTCGCTCTAGTTTTGTTTATAGCGCAAAAAAAGAAAAACCGCAGGGGCGATCAAATACCACCAAAAGAAAGCTTTATTTGTGGGAAAAAAAGGACGTCAATTTTGTTTGGGAGCCACGTCGCACAACCGCGCAATTGTCAGTTAAAGCGACGCAGTGCCGAATCGCAAAAAGGGGCCTGGTCCTTTGGCTGCAAATTGGTCCGGGGCTGAAAGTGGTTAAAGACCAAAAATGCTATTAAAAAATTTACAAAACATGCCTAGGGTGTATTTAAATAGGGTCTTTCTATTTCGCGTTTTTTCACTTTTCGCGGGTGGGTCCGGAACGTAACCCCAGCGATGGAGGGGGTTTACTGTATATGCATTATTTGATGTGCACCCCAAAGCTCAAACACACATTCGTGTGTATGTATATATATATATATATATATATATATATATATACAGTATCTCACAAAAGTGAGTACACCCCTCACATTTCTGAGAATATTTTATTCTATCTTTTCATGTGACAACACTGAAGAAATGACACTTGTCTACAATGTAAAGTAGTGAGTGTACAGCTTGTATAACAGTGTAAATTTTCTGTCCCCTCAAAATAACTCAACACACAGCCATTAATGTCTAAACCGCTGGAAACAAAATGTCCAAATTGGGCCCAATTAGCCATTTTCCCTCCCCGGTGTCATGTGGCTTGTTAGTGTTACAAGGTCTAAAGATGGCCTAGGCTATAAGAAGATTGCCAAGACCCTGAAACTGAGCTGCAGCAAGGTGGCCATGACCATACAGCGGTTTAACAGGACAGGTTCCACTCAGAACAGGCCTCACCATGGTCGACCAAAGAAGTTGAGTGCACATGCTCAGAGTCATATCCAGAGGTTGTCTTTGGAAAATAGAAAGAGTAAATAAAAACACAGAGAGTTTTTGACACCAGTCCTTTATTAAAAAACAAAAAAATGTCCCCCGAAGTAGATCTATCGTCAATTTTGTTAAACAAAAACACCCGATAAAGGTTCCTGCAATCTGACAGTTATAACTATGGGGCAGGGCTGCCGATGACATCACTGTCTGAGCCTGCCCCCTTGTGACATCATTTAGCAGGGCATGCTGGGTCAATGACGTCACAAGGAGGCAGGACCATCCCTGCACAAGCACATTAAGGACATGGTTCGGGGGAGGGGGCTTTCGCTTGTCCCCCCCCTTTCCTGGCCTGCCAGGCTGCATGCTTGGATAAGGGTCTGGTATGGATTTTTTCAGGGGGATGCCATGCCATTTTCTAAATAAAAAATTGGCGTGGCAGTTTTCTTTCTGCATTGCCGCCATTCTTATGTTTACATTCATCTGTCAGTGGGGAACCTTCCCGGCCCACTCCTTAACCACATAACGACCGGCGCACGCCAATGTACGTCGGCAGAATGGCACGGTCAGGCAAATGGGCGTACCTGTACGCCCCTTCGAATTTGCCACCGTGCCATCGCGCGCACGTCGCGTGAGCGCCGTGAGTCCGACCGCGGGTTCTGTGTACTTGATGTCCGCGGGGATACCCGTGGTCGTCTCATGGAGAGGAAGAACAGGGAGATGCTAATGTAAACAAGCATCTCCCCATTCTGCCTAGTGACAGTGTCACTGATCATAGCTCCCTGTAATCGGGAGCAGAGATAAGTGATGTGTCGCACACAGCCACGCCTCCACCACAGTTAGAATCACTCCCTAGGATACACTTAACACCTTCCTAGCCAGCTAGTGGTTAACCCCTTCACTGCCAGTGTCATTTTTACAGTACCGTATATACTCGAATATAAGCCGAGATTTTCAGCCTTTTTTTTAGGGCTGAAAGTCCCCCCCTCGGCTTATATTCGAGTCACCGCCGTCTGCCTACATGAACAGCGTGTCATGCAGACAGACTGCAGTTTTCAAAAGCCGCGCCTCCTCCTCCTCCTCCTCGTCCGTGATAGGAGGAACACTAATTTTCCCAGCAGTAAGTTAGTGCAGTGTTCCACCTATCACGGACGTCCTGTCATTCTCATCTCATGGACGAGGATGAGAGGACGTCCGTGATAGGCGGAACACTGCACACTGACTGCTGGGAAAAAAAGTGTTCCTCCTATCACGGACGAGGAGGAGGAGGAGGCGCGTTTTTTGTAATATTGGAATGGCGCCGTACACGCTGTGGGGGGACAGAGCGGGACTGCATCGCCTGCAAAGTTGGAAGCGACACAGGACCTACAGATGGGCAGATGGGAGGATCGGCGGATCGGCACAGGTAGGCTGCAATGGGGACACGGGGGTCTGTACAGGGGACATGCAGCTGCAGATGGGCATTGCTGACCCTCTTTTCCACTTACAGTAGCTGCTGCATTTTTGCCCCTCGGCTTATACACGGGTCAATACGTTTTTCCTATTTTTTTGTGGTGAATTAGGGGCCTCGGCTTATACTCGGGACGGCCTATACTCGAGTATATACGGTAATCAATGCAATTTAATAGCACTGATCTCTGTAAAAATTACAATGGTCCCAAAAATGTGCCAAATTGTCCGATGTGTCCGCCATAATGTCGAAGTCACGATAAATATCGCAGATCGCCGCCATTACTAGTAAAAAAAATAATAATAAAAATGCCATAAAACTATCCCATATTTTGTAGATGCTATAACTTTTGCGCAAACCAATCAATAAATGCTTATTGCAATTTTTTTTACCAAAAATATGTAGAAGAATACGTATCGGCCTAAACTAAGGGAAAAAAAATGTTTTTTTATATATTTTTGGGGGATATTTATTATAGCAAAAAGTAAAAAATATTGCTTTTTTTAAAAAAAATTGTCGCTATTTTTTTTGTTTATAGCGCAAAAAATAAAAACCGCAGAGATGATCAAATACCACCAAAAGAAAGCTCTAATTGTGGGGAAAAAAGGACGTAAATTTTGTTTGGGAGCCACGTCGCACGAGCGCGCAATTGTCAGTTAAAGCGACGCAGTGCCGAATCGCAAAAAGTGCTCTGGTCTTTTGCCAGCCAAATGGTCCGGGGCTTAAGTGGTTAATAACCATCTATTCTTCACACAGAATTGGAATCGGTCGACCATTTTTAGAATGCTCTGAATTTGAATTTGAATTGTACTGAAAATTTTGAATTTGTTAAAAAACGAATAAACAAAATGAAATTAAACACATTTCAATAACAAATAACCAAAAGCTAGTCCAAATTTACATTCAGGCCGAAACAAATTGCACATGTCTAGTTTGTGTCTCTGCCCCTCCCACAATGGTGAGATTTCCTGCAGTAGTTTGTGTCTCTGCCCCTCCCACAATGGGGAGATTTCCCTGCAGTAGTTTGTGTCTCTGCCCCTCCCACAATGGTGATATTTCCTGCAGTAGTTTGTGTCTCTGCCCCTCCCACAATGGTGATATTTCCCTGCAGTAGTTTGTGTCTCTGCCCCTCCCACAATGGGGATATTTCCCTGCAGTAGTCTGTGTCTCTGCCCCTCCCACAATGGTGATATTTCCTGCAGTAGTTTATGTCTCTGCCCCTCCCACAATGGTGAGATTTCCCTGCAGTAGTTTGTGTCTCTGCCCCTCCCACAATGGGGAGATTTCCTGCAGTAGTTTGTGTCTCTGCCCCTCCCACAATGGTGAGATTTCCCTGCAGTAGTTTGTGTCTCTGCCCCTCCCACAATGGGGAGATTTCCTGCAGTAGTTTGTGTCTCTGCCCCTCCCACAATGGGGATATTTCCTGCAGTAGTTTGTGTCTCTGCCTCTCCCACAATGGTGAGATTTCTTGCAGTAGTTTGTGTCTCTGCCCCTCCCACAATGGTGATATTTCCGTGCAGTAGTTTGTGTCTCTGCCCCTCCCACAATGGGGATATTTCCTGCAGTAGTTTGTGTCTCTGCCCCTCCCACAATGGTGAGATTTCCCTGCAGTAGTTTGTGTCTCTGCCCCTCCCACAATGGGGATATTTCCTGCAGTAGTTTGTGTCTCTGCCCCTCCCACAATGGTGAGATTTCCCTGCAGTAGTTTGTGTCTCTGCTCCTCCCACAATGGGGAGATTTCCCTGCAGTAGTTTGTGTCTCTGCCCCTCCCACAATGGTGATATTTCCTGCAGTAGTTTATGTCTCTGCCCCTCCCACAATGGTGAGATTTCCCTGCAGTAGTTTGTGTCTCTGCTCCTCCCACAATGGGGATATTTCCTGCAGTAGTTTATGTCTCTGCCCCTCCCACAATGGTGAGATTTCCCTGCAGTAGTTTGTGTCTCTGCCCCTCCCACAATGGTGAGATTTCCTGCTGTAGTTTATGTCTCTGCCCCTCCCACAATGGTGAGATTTCCCTGCAGTAGTTTGTGTCTCTGCCCCTCCCACAATGGTGACATTTCCTGCAGTAGTTTGTGTCTCTGCCCCTCCCACAATGGTGATATTTCCCTGCAGTAGCTTGTGTCTCTGCCCCTCCCACAATGGTGAGATTTCCCTGCAGTAGTTTGTGTCTCTGCCCCTCCCACAATGGCGAGATTTCCCTGCAGTAGTTTGTGTCTCTGCCCCTCCCACAATGGTGAGATTTCCCTGCAGTAGTTTGTGTCTCTGCCCCTCCCACAATGGGGATATTTCCTGCAGTAGTTTGTGTCTCTGCCCCTCCCACAATGGTGAGATTTCCCTGCAGTAGTTTGTGTCTCTGCCCCTCCCACAATGGGGAGATTTCCTGCAGTAGTTTGTGTCTCTGCCCCTCCCCCCTCCCACAATGGTGAGATTTCCCTGCAGTAGTTTGTGTCTCTGCCCCTCCCACAATGGGGAGATTTCCTGCAGTAGTTTGTGTCTCTGCCTCTCCCACAATGGTGAGATTTCTTGCAGTAGTTTGTGTCTCTGCCCCTCCCACAATGGTGATATTTCCGTGCAGTAGTTTGTGTCTCTGCCCCTCCCACAATGGGGATATTTCCTGCAGTAGTTTGTGTCTCTGCTCCTCCCACAATGGTGAGATTTCCCTGCAGTAGTTTGTGTCTCTGCTCCTCCCACAATGGGGATATTTCCTGCAGTAGTTTATGTCTCTGCCCCTCCCACAATGGTGAGATTTCCTGCTGTAGTTTATGTCTCTGCCCCTCCCACAATGGTGAGATTTCCCTGCAGTAGTTTGTGTCTCTGCCCCTCCCACAATGGTGACATTTCCTGCAGTAGTTTGTGTCTCTGCCCCTCCCACAATGGTGAGATTTCCCTGCAGTAGTTTGTGTCTCTGCTCCTCCCACAATGGCGAGATTTCCCTGCAGTAGTTTGTGTCTCTGCCCCTCCCACAATGGTGAGATTTCCCTGCAGTAGTTTGTGTCTCTGCCCCTCCCACAATGGTGACATTTCCTGCAGTAGTTTGTGTCTCTGCCCCTCCCACAATGGCGAGATTTCCCTGCAGTAGTTTGTGTCTCTGCCCCTCCCACAATGGTGAGATTTCCCTGCAGTAGTTTGTGTCTCTGCCCCTCCCAGAATGGGGATAGTTCTCTGCAGTAACTCATATCTTCATCCCCCCTATAACATCATAAACTGTCGCTCTCACAGCTGGTCTGTCTAGTAAGTGCTTTATTGCATATTATAGAGATTATATTATAGAGAGTGACACATTAATCTGGACATTATTTTGGATAATAGAGTTGTGTTGGGTTGGAGTGGCCATTGAGGACCCCCAAAAATAAAATGCATTTTTAATTTGGAGTGGAATTATCTACATACTAGGAAAACCCTGTATAGTAAAAGTGGCAGAATAAATGAGATATTTCCTAGAATTTGTAATGTCACGTTATGTTCTTAATCTTATAGGTCTGAGAAACTGGGCAGAATTCCACCGATATATCATGTTTTTGATGGTGTTTGAGGTATGTGAGATTGTATGAGCAGGAAGAGAGACATGGATGAAGTGACAAATGACACAAATCTGTGGACATGGATAGAAAGAATGACATTTGACACAAATTGAGATCCATGGGTGGATAAAGTGACAGATGAGACAAACCTAGAGACATGAATGGACAGAGTGACAGATGATACAAACCTAGAGACATGAATGGACAGAGTGACAAATGACACAAACCTAGAGACATGAATGGACAGAGTGACAAATGACACAAACCTAGAGACATGAATGGACAGAGTGACAAATGACACAAACCTAGAGACATGAATGGACAGAGTGACAAATGACACAAACCTAGAGACATGAATGGACAGAGTGACTGATGACACAAACCTAGAGACAGGAATGAACAGAGTGATAGATGACACAAACCTAGAGACATGAATGGACAGAGTGATAGATGACACAAACCTAGAGACATGAATGGACAGAGTGACAAATGACACAAACCTAGAGACATGAATGGACAGAGTGACAAATGACACAAACCTAGAGACATGAATGGACAGAGTGACAAATGACACAAACCTAGAGACATGAATGGACAGAGTGACTGATGACACAAACCTAGAGACAGGAATGAACAGAGTGATAGATGACACAAACCTAGAGACATGAATGGACAGAGTGATAGATGACACAAACCTAGAGACATGAATGGACAGAGCGATAGATGACACAAACCTAGAGACATGAATGGACAGAGCGATAGATGACACAAACCTAGAGACATGAATGGACAGAGCGATAGATGACACAAACCTGGAGACATGAATGGATCGAGTGATAGATGACACAAACCTAGAGACATGAATGGACAGAGTGATAGATGACACAAACCTAGAGACATGAATGGACAGAGTGATAGATGACACAAACCTAGAGACAGGAATGAACAGAGTGATAGATGACACAAACCTAGAGACATGAATGGACAGAGTGATAGATGACACAAACCTAGAGACAGGAATGGACAGAGTGATAGATGACACAAACCTAGAGACATGAATGGACAGAGTGATAGATGACACAAACCTAGAGACAGGAATGGACAGAGCGATAGATGACACAAACCTAGAGACATGAATGGACAGAGTGATAGATGACACAAACCTAGAGACAGGAATGGACAGAGTGATAGATGACACAAACCTAGAGACATGAATGGACAGAGTGACAGATGACACAAACCTAGAGACAGAAATGGACAGAGTGACAGATGACAGAGACTATCTGACACAGTTGGGTAAAGTGATAGCTGATTCAAGCTGAGAGATATAGATAGGAAAAGTAATAAATGACACATTCTGAATAATCTGAATGACACAGACTGACAGACATGTATGAATAGATGATTAATAATGCAGGAAGACAGTCATGGATAAACAGATGGATGATAGATGGATGACGCAAACTGACACACATGGATAAAGTGACAGATGACAGACTGAGGGACATGGATAGGTAGAATAATGGATGACGTAGGCAGACAGACAAGGGTAGATAAAATGAGAAATGATACAGACCAAGGACCATGGAAGTGTAAAGTGACAGATGACACAAATTTATGGACCTGGGTTGATAAAGTGAGAGATGACACCAGTTCCGTCCACTCAGCTGTCCCTGATACAATGTACAGGAAATGTTATATAATTCTCTTGTAGATTGTAATGCTGACTGGTTCTCTCTGATGTTTGTCCCCCATAGACGGGAGAATTCGTACATCTGAACGTGGTCAGCATTCCTCTGACTACAAGACAGTAAGTAGAAATCAGCCGACATTCAGGAATTCCAGTTTCCGGCTCGGATTCTTTCTTCTAATTCTTTGACGTCAGTGAAGTTATTTTCCCAATTAGGATTCGATTCCCCCCCTGTGTGGTCCTATATATCACCCTGGGTGTGTTTTCTACAACTATAAGAAGAATATACAAGTCCATGTTCCAATTCCAATCTATTGGAAGAATTAGAGGGATGAGGTTACAAATATGTGAACTCAGAACCAGCATTCTGTCCACTGTACAAGTATTATTTGTTATTGGGATATTCAAAGAGACGGGGGGGGGGGGGGGGAGAAGAGTGGGAGGAGAGAAAAGAGGGAAAGGGAGAGAGAAAACAGAGGTGAAAAAGAAAATAAGGGAAAGAAAAGAAGGGGCTGAGAGAGAAGGAGGGAAAGAGAAGAGGAGAGAGAGAGAAAAAGGGGGGGGGGGGAGTGAGATGAGGGTGTGGGGGGAAGAGAGAGAGGGGGGTAGGAAGGGGAGAGAGTGGAAAGGGGGGAGAAAGGGAAGAGGGGTAAAGAGTTAAAGGGGAGGGGCAAGAAAAAAAAGGGGAGGAGGGAAAGGGAGAGAAAAGTGAGGGGAGAAAGAAAAGAAGGGGTGAGAGAGGAGGAGGGAGAGAGAAGAGGAGAGAAAAAGAGGGGGGGGAGGGGGAGAGAGAGGGAGGAAGAGAGAAAAGGAGGAGGGAGAGAGAGAAGGGGGGGGGAGAGAGAAGGGGGGGGGGGGGAGAGGGAGGAGAGAAAAGAGGGGAAGGGGATAGAAAAGAGAAGTGAAAATATAGAGAGGGAAAGGAAATAAGGGGGTGAGAGAGAAGGAGGGAGAGATAAGAGGGGAGAAAAAGAAGAGGAGAGAGAGAAAAGAGGGGGGAGAGGGAAAAAAAAAGGGGGGGGGGAGGTGGAGAGAGAGAAGGGGGAAGAGAGGGGAGAGAAAAAAAGGAGGGGGAGGGATAGTGAGATGGAGGTGTGGGGGGGGGGGGAAGAGAGAGGGGGATAGGAAGGGAAGAGGAGAGAGTGAAGAGGGGGAGAAAGGCAAGAGGGGAAAAGATGTAAATAGAGAGGAAGGGGAGAGAGAAAAAAGAGGGGTTGAGAAAAAAGGGGGGAGGGGAATGAGGGGGGGAGGAAAGAGGAGGGAGAAAGGGGAGAGGAGGGAAAAGTGAGGGGAGAAATAAAATAGGGAAAGAAAAGAAGGGGGTGAGAGAGGAGGAGGGAGAAAGTAGAAGGGAGAGAATAAAGGGGGGGAGAGAGAGAGCGAGAGAGAACGGGAGAGAGAAAGGGGGGTGAATGAAAAGGACAAGAGAAAAAAAGGGGGGAGAGTGAGATAGGGGTGTGGGGAGAAAGAGAGTGAGGGGGATAGGAAGGGGAGAGAGTGGAGAGGGGGGAGAAAATGAAGAGGGGTAAAGAGATGACGAGGGGAGAGAAAAAAAAAGAGGGGGCAAGAAAAAAAAGGGGGAGGTGAAAGAGGGGGGGGTGGAGAAAAGAGGGGGGAGAAAGGGAATGGGGATAGAAAAGTGAGGGGAGAAAGAAAAGAGGAAAGAAAAGAAGGGGGCGAGTGAGGAGGAGGGAGAGAGAAGGGGAGAAAAAGAGGGGTGGAGAGAAAAAAGGGGGGGGGGAGAGATAAAAGGAGGGGGGAGAGAGAGAGAAGGGGAGAGAGAGAGAAGAGGGGAGAAATAGAAGAGGGAAAGAAATTAAGGCTGTGAGAGAGGAGGGAAAGTAAAGAGGGGGAGAGAGAGAAGGAGGAGGGGGAGAGAGGGGGTGAGGTGGGGTTGAGGGAAAGAGAGAGAGGGGTTATAGGAAAGGGAGGGAGTGGGGGGGGGAGAAGGGAAGAGGGGTAAAGAGAGGGGGAGGGGTGAGAAATAATATTGAACTTGCCTCTTATCCTCTTTATATCATCCCTTACCCTGATATTTTACTAGGAATTGTGGAGGGTGGGAACCACAATGATTTATTTTCTTTTATTTTACTATAGTGGAAGTCCAGTAAATCCAGAAGAATTTTGCTCCACAGGCGATCGCAAGAAAAAATCTATGCGATTTGGTGGCTCAGTGCTCCCCGTTCATCAGGGCTGGGAATCTACAGAACATAAAATAAAAATCTAATTATATAGATGCATTTTAAGATGCTTAATGCCAAGATGTTGTTATATGAGAACCATGTTCTATAATATTCTATGTAGTATGTAATGTTCTATAATTATAACTACCAACACACCTGATCATTTTCTATGACCTATCAGTTTCCACACACCTCCATTCCTACCTGTAATAAATATTCTGTTTATTAGGCAATGCTGAAATGTATTCGGTTCTCCCAATAAGTAAACATATGGGATAGATGGATGGGTGGATGGCTGGATTTATATATATATATATATATATATATATATATATATATATATATATATATATATATATATATATATATATATATACACACATACACATATATATATATATATATATATCTATATATATATATATACACACACACACACACACACACACACACATATATATATATATATATATATATATATATATATATATATATATATACATATATATATATATATATATATGCACACACTGTAGATAGACAGATAGATAGATAATATTATAGAATAACCATATACAATTAATTAGTGCGGCATCATACATCATAAATTGGTCACACTAATGCCCCGTACACACGGTCGGATTTTCCGACGGAAAAATGTCCTATCGGACCATGTTGTCGGAGATTCCGACCGTGTGTGGGCTCCATCGGACTTTTTATGTCGGAATTTCCAACGGAAAAAGTTTGAGATCCTGCTCTCAAATTTTTTGACAACAAAGTCCTGTCGTACTTTTTCTGATCGTGTAGCGAATTCCGACAGACAAAGTGCCACGCATGCTCAGATCACATTACAAGACCAAAGCTATTGGCTACTAGCCTCTAGGTAGTCCCGTCGTACACAATGAACGTCACCACGTTCAGGATGATCGGATTTTCCGACAACTTTGTCCGACCGTGTGTATGCAACACCAGTGTCGGACAAAATCCGTCGGAAAAATCCGACGGATTTTGTGGTCGGAATTTCCGACCGCGTGTACGGGGCATAAGGATACATCACAGATGACCGTACACCCCCCGGGGTCTCCTATGTGCCGGTACATACTTGTGTTGGTGGTTGTACATGTAGTGCACACTGTCAGCATAGATATAGGCTCTGGTGTAGGAACTCATCGCAGATTATGGTGGAGAGCCATGCTGGCCTGTCTTTATGGGCAAATCTGAACTAGTTTGGAATGGGATTGATCAGCCAAGCAGCCAGAACACAATTATCATCTCTTCTTATTACTAATTATCTCTGTTATATTCCAGTTTTACTCTAGGTTACATTTTTCTCCCGGATGGTAGAAAGGAGGGAATCCAGAGCTCCAATGTTCACCTCTCACAGTATGCGGAGGATGAGGACATCAAAGATCATTACGTCTTCAACTTCACAGCAGGTGAGAGCGAGCGTGCCCCCTACAGGTTGCAGGTTCACAGCAGGTGTTGATGGTATACACCGGACATCTAGAAGGGTTGGATCCATCTGACACGTAACGGCATATTACAGGGGGTCCCCAGGTTAGGAACCCGTTAGGGACTTTACTCCTGTTTGTAATTCGGAAATGTTCATAAGTTGGCCGCGCATTTGCAGAACGACATTTATGAACATTTTGATGTTCCGCCAAATGCCGTTCTGCGCATGCGCGGTAAAGTACGGCCATTTCAGACTTTTTCCGACATTTTCAGAGGCTCCCTCTGCGCAGAACAGCAGAGGGTCCGCGCAGAACAGCAGAGGGTCCCCGCAGCGCCCTGTTCGTAAGTAGAAGTGGTTCGTAAGTCGGGCGTTCGTACGTCTGGGACCCCCTGTATATGCAAAGGCGCTTGTTAATTTGGAATTTGGTGTGTGCAACTCCTAAGGGAGTGGAATCACTTGGTGTGGTGATGGTCGAACGTTCAAACAGCTGATGTTTCCATATGAACTGTCACACAAATATTCCGAACTGTTTCTCACCTGGAGTCACATCACTATTGATTGATTTATTGTGTTTTAAATGTTTTAGCGCTGCTTAAGCTCGAAGGACTATTAGATCTTTTTTGCTCACCCTTTATAATATCATAAACCATTGCAATTATTTCAGAAAATTTAGTTTCACCTTCTTTTTTCATCCTTTTTCCCCATCTGGTGCTGCTGATCTCCAATTGCCTCCTTCGATCACATCCTGTCTATATGCAGCGTCATCGTTCTCTGGAGAAGCTTCCTGATAATGAAAAGAGAGGACCATTCCTGTATGATTTGTGTCAGCATGACAGCTTGTAGTCTTCATCAGGGACGAATGTGTAAAGCCTCGTACAGGCAGTTGGCGGAAAATCCGACCGTGTGTACGCTCCATCGGACAATTGTTGTCGGATTTTCCGCGGACAAATGTTGAATAGCAGGTTTTTAAATTTCCCAAATGTCTGTTGTCGGATTGTCCGAGCGTGTGTACACAAGTCCATCGGACAAAAGTCCAAAGTACAAACACGCATGCTCGGAAGCAAGGACAAGCCAGAAGCGGTCGGTCTTGTAAACTAGCGTTCGGAATGGAGAATTAACATTTGTGACGCGGCAAATTATGAAATTTTGAAATGCAGCGCACAATTCTCTTCTTCTTTAATGGGATAATAATGAAGCTGCTTTGCTGGTGATACTGATGGAGTTTATTGCAAACTAATTTTCAAATGCTTTTTTTTCTAGTGATTTCAAGAATAATATTATTTATTTTATTATTTTTTATTTTTTTTGGGCAAGTTACCACGACACCATTATCCCGTAGTTTTTAAGATCAAAGATACAACTATGTTGGTGTCTCTTGTCAATTTTACATTGTATTTTTTTAAATGTAACTGCCGACTCCCAAACTGTCATCTCCTCAATTTTTCTATTGTGCATAAAAAAAAGAAAACAAATAAAATTAGACATGATATCTGCCAATAGAACTTAACCAAAAAGTGCATTCTATGCATCCAAAAATATAGAAAATATACCAAATCAAATCATCATTATTCAACCAAAAAAATTATGTTAAAGCAATAACTCCAAGGCCAATAATAAATAACACGTTATCTCCTATGATTCCGCAACATGTCTAGTTGACGAAACAAACTGAAAATCACGAACTGAAAAGCGCAAAGTGAAAAGCGTGAAATGAAAAGCGTGAATCAACACTCACCAAACTTCTACTAACACGAAATTAGCAGAAGGAGCCCAAAGGGTGGCGCTAAAGAGCTGAAAAAGCATGTAGTACGTCGCTACGTTCGTTATTGTTGGCCAACAATTGTGTGCCGTGTTTTATGCAAGACAAGTTTGGGCCAACGCCCTTCGGACAAAAGTCCACGGTTTTGTTGGCCAACGATCCGATCATGTGTACGAGGCTTTAGGGTGACATCACAGGAGCACAATTCCGAGACAGTTGTCACCTCATAACAAGAACATAACACCTGCATTTTTCTTCCTGTTGTAACTCACCTTCATCCATTCTTGCAGGAGGTAAAACATACAATGTGTGCGCCAAGCTCAAACAGAAGACAAGCCCCTTTGTCTATAACGGAAAGCCGCCAGTCGGATTCACACACGAATGTATCGCCGATTTCACGATGGCTCCTGCGCACAAAGGGTGGGGCGTAGTTGAGTTTTATTTCAGGTACGGGTCACTGAGTTATTATTAACGCTGGCCGCATTCTGGTGATTTTTTTTTTTTTTTTTAATACCAATGGTTATTTTTATTGTAGAACAAAAAACAAATAACAAGGAAATTACATACAAAATCTTTTACAAAACAGGATAGTGAGAAGCTTTCCAAAATATGTCCAACGGCTCTGCAGGGGGTTCTTCCTCAAGAACAACCTGTGTATATCCAATACCATGGCCATAGTTCTTAGTTGAGCCTTAGCCAGAAGGTAAAGTACAAGAGTTACTTATCAATAACCAAACATAAAGTAGAGAATGAAAACAATAGAAATACATCAAAGAAAAGAAAATACTACGAAAATGAAAAAAAAAAACTATAAGGGCACCAAAACAATACCTGCAGAATTGCTAGTATCTCACAAGCTATGTCTATACACTCACAAAGCCATAGGCTGTCCAAAGCTCCCATTTTCAGTTATAAATTGGCACAGTGTCCATAATCGTATGATGAACCCTTTCCATGAGTTGAATGGCAGCCATACGTTTCAAAATCTGATCCCAAGGGACCCAGGATCTGCACCAGTGCAATGCAATTGTCCAGTGAACTGCACTAAACAAGGTATGAGCCAGTTTCTGTCTGGTCAGGTTCCACTCTGAACAGCCCTCGCCATGGTCAACCAAAGAAGTTGAGTGCACGTGCTCAGCGTCATATCCAGAGGTAGTCCTTGGGAAATAGATGTATGAGTGCTGCCAGCATTGCTGCAGAGGATGAATGGGTGGGGGGTCAGCCTGTCAGTGCTCAGACCATACGCCGCACACTGCATCAAATTGGTCTGCATGGCTGTCGTCCCAGAAGGAAGCTTCTTCTAAAGATGATGCACAAGAAAGCCTGCAAACAGTTTGCTGAAGACAAGCAGACTAAGGACATGGATTACTGGAACCATGACCTGTGGTCTGATGAGACCAAGATAAACTTATTTGGTGTCAGATGGTGAAAAGCGTGTGTGGGGGCAACCAGGTGAGGAGTACAAAGACAAGTGTGTCTTGTGTACAGTTGTGTACAGTTAAGCATTTGTTTTTACTTTGGTTTTGGGATCTGGATGGTATCTGGACAGTGTGTATATAGGATGTATTTGGAATGTGTATTCTGTATGTTTGTAAAGAAAATAAATAAATCACTGAATTTAAAAAAAAAAAAAAAGCATGGTGGTGGGAGTGTCATGGTCTGGGGCTGCATGAGTGCTGCCGGTACTGGGGAGCTACAGATCATTGAGAGTATGATTTCCTCTCTTCAGAGGGCAGTATTCCAACATGATAACGACCCCAAACACACCTCCAAGAAGCTGAGGGTAAAGGTGATGGACTGGCCAAGCATGTCTCCAGACCTAAACCCTATTGAGCATCTGTGGGGCATCTTCAAACAGAAGGTGGAGGAGAACAAGGTCTCTAACATCCACCAGCTCTGTGATGTCATCATGGAGGAGGGGAAGAGGACTCCAGTGCCAACCTGTGAAGCTCTGGTGAACTCCATGCCCAAGAGGGTTAAGGCAGTGCTGGAAAATAATGGTAGGCACACAAAATATTGACACTTTGGGCCCAATTTGGACATTTTCACTTAGGGGGGTGTACTCACTTTAATTGCCAGCGGTTTAGACATTAATGGCTGTGTGTTGAGTTATTTTGAGGGGACAGCTAATTTACACTGTTACACAAGCTGTACACTCACTACTTTACATTGTAGAAAAGTGTCATTTCTTCAGTGTTGTCACATGAAAAGATATAATAACATATTTACAAAAATGTGAGGGGTGTACTCACTTTTGTGAGATACTGTATATACCCCTGTCAGACAGCACAGAGCAGAGACTTCACTTTTCTCCACTGCAGTTAAAGCAGGGGTCAAGTCCTGGGGAAAAAAGTGTGGGAACTCCCACCCAACATCCACTCGCCCACCAAAAAAAAAAAAAATGATACGCTCATATGCACGAACGCTTCAAAAGTGGTATTTTTAATCCAATTTTCTTATTGTGTGTATGAAGCTTAACTGTTAGTACATAAATAAAAACAATCCTCAATAAACATAAATACGGTAATTCTCTAAATAATCAGCATTCATTCAATTGTGGTTCCATGCAAATCTCTTAGCAGCAGGGACATGATCTACCTGTCAGCTAGCTGTGATTGACAGGTAGATTGAAGCGGAAGCTGTCATGGGGCCCCCTACTGGCAATGACTGAATGGTCAGGTGTGCGGCACTTACTGTTGCGAGCTGTGTCGGCGGCTGCTGGTGTAGCACCTGCCACACAGCTCGCATACTTCAAAGTCTTGCAGGACACGGCTGCTAAAGGGAACTGAGTTCCTGTTGTGGAAAAAGTACAGGAACTCCGTTCCCATGCGTTCCTGCAGGACTTGAGAAGGAGGCAGGGTCATGCTCAACTTGGAATGAATTTGGTTAAAATGTTTCAATATTTTTATTTCTGTTATTGATAAACTTTTATCTTTGATTTGACAGGAAGAAGCAATGAGTGGCCATTCTGTTAGTCATCGTTGTTCATCCTGAAATGTTATCAGCCATACACTATATCATTATCATTGTTCCTGTTGTATCGGATTCTTCCACCTGTGTCGATATTTTAGGCATGTCTGATCTTTGTATGATGTTTATTCTTATAGTAGGGGGATTCTGTATATTAGAACATGAACACTATACACTTTTATGTCACTACGGTATGGCTTTCCCATCTGTCTGCTCATGTAGCCAAGCTAAGACCTCTGTTTTGTATTTAAATATTTTAATGGCTAACTGGGGAAGTTTTCAATGTTCAATATCATTAACCACTTCAGCCCCAGAGGATTTTACCCCCTTCCTTACCAGAGCACTTTTTGCGCTTTGGCACTGCGTCACTTTAACTGACAATTGCGCGGTCGTGCGACGTGGCTCCCAAACAAAATTGACGTCCTTTTTTTCTCACAAATAGAGCTTTATTTTGGTGGTATTTGATCACCTCTGCGGTTTTATTTTTTGCGCTATAAACAAAAGAAGAGTGACAATTTTGAAAAAAACGCATTATTTTTTTACTTTTTGCTATAATAATTATCCCATTTTTAAAAAAAAATAATAATTTTTTCCTTAGTTTAGGCCGATATGTATTCTTCTACATATTTTTGGTAAAAAAAAATCGCAATAAGCGTTTATTGATTGGTTTGCGCAAAAGTTTTAGCGTCTACAAAATAGGGGATAGATTTATGGCATTTTTTTTTTTACTAGTAATGGCGGCGATCTGCGATCTATTTCGTGACTGCGACATTACGGCGGACACATCGGACACTTTTTTTACACATTTTTGGGACCATTCACATTTACACAGCGATCGGTGCTTTAAAATTGCACTGATTACTGTGTAAATGTGACTGGTAGGGAAGGGGTTAACACTAGGAGGGGTTAATTATGTTCTCTGGGAGTGATTCTAACTGTGGGGGGAGGGGACTCACAAGGGGTGGAGACCGATCGGTGTTCCTCTGTACTGGGAACACACCATCGGTCTTCTCTCCACTGACAGGACCGTGGATCTGTGTGTTTACACACACAGATCCACGGTCCTGCTGTGTTCCCGGGCAATCGTGGGTGCACGGCGACAATCACGGCCGGCGGGCACGTGCACCGGGTCCCGAGCGACACCGCAGGCGCGCGCCCCCTAGACGGCCGAGAATGAGAGGACATCATATGACGCCCACCCAGGATGGGAGATCCCATCTGCGGGCATCATATGTCTATACGTGGGTATTGAAGTGGTTAAAGAGCTGCAGTCCTATCCATTGGTGTGCACAGCCTGTTGCATTAGGCTGTGCACACCAGAGCACAATCACACTTTCGTGTATATCAGTAGGGCAGTGGACGATGTCAGTAGTTTTTTTATTTTTATTATTTTTTGCAATTTTCTTTTTTTTAATTATTTTTTACAATATTATTTTTTATTTTTTTTTTATTATTATTTTAGGAGCACCGTTATGGGTTTTGGTGAAATATCAAGGGTCTAAACACACCCATGATGTCTCACTTTTAAAACAGAAAGAAACTGAGGACAGAGATTCCCCAGTCCCTTTCTCTGTAGCCTGCAGTAAACATAGTTTACTGTGCTTCCGTTAAGAATGAAGACAGGAGCAATCAGCACAGATCACTTGCTGTGTTCATTTAGAAAAGGAAGAGGAGGGGAGAGGAGGGAAGCTGGCAGCATTGCAGGGGGAGAGAGGAAGCAGGGGGAGTCAGCACCACACGGGAGGATTAAGGTGTGCCCAGGCACACCCAGCACACCCTGTGCGCACGCCTATGGTCCTATCTATGGAATAAAAAATTTATTTTTACATCCAACTTCTTGTGTTTACTTATTAAGTCATGACTCGTTATTATTTTCTGACAAGACTTTATGAAGAATTCAGTGACATCTTCAACACAAGATTTGCAATAGCTCACTGATGATCATCAGTAATCTGTATATAAGGTGACAGTGTGTGTCTTGTCAGATAATGAAGGAGGAAGCGGCGCTGGTTCAGTAATCTGTATAAAAGGTGACAGTGTGTGTCTTGTCAGATAGGGGAGGAGGAAGCAGCGCTGGATCAGTATTCTGTATATAAGGTGACAGTGTGTGTCTTGTCAGATAGTAGAGAAGGAAGCAGTGCTGGATCAGTATTCTGTATATAAGGTGACAGTGTGTGTCTTGTCAGATAGTGGAGGAGGAAGCAGTACTGGATCAGTAATCTGTATATAAGGTGACAGTGTGTGTCTTGTCAGACGGTGGAGGAGGAAGCAGTGCTGGATCAGTAATCTGTATATAAGGTGACAGTGTGTGTCTTGTCAGATAGGGGAGGAGGAAGCAGCGCTGGATCAGTAATCTGTATATAAGGTGACAGTGTGTGTCTTGTCAGATAGTGGAGGAGGAAGCAGTGCTGGATCAGTAATCTGTATATAAGGTGACAGTTTGTGTCTTGTCAGATGGTGGAGGAGGAAGCAGTGCTGGATCAGTAATCTGTATATAAGGTGACAGTGTGTGTCTTGTCAGATAATGAAGGAAGAAGCAGCGCTGGATCAGTAATCTGTATATAAGGTGACAGTCTGTGTCTTGTCAGATAATAATGGAGGAAGCAGTGCTGGATCAGTAATCTGTATATAAGGTGACAGTGTGTGTCTTTTCAGATAATGAAGCAGGAAGCAGCGCTGGATCAGTAATCTGTATATAAGGTGACAGTGTGTGTCTTGTCAGATAGTAGAGGAGGAAGCAGTGCTGGATCAGTAATCTGTATATAAGGTGACAGTGTGTACCTTGTCAGATGGTGGAGGAGGAAGCAGCACTGGATCAGTAATCTGTATATAAGGTGACAGTGTGTGTCTTGTCAGATAGTGGAGGAGGAAGCAGTACTGGATCAGTATTCTGTATATAAGGTGACAGTGTGTGTCTTGTCAGATGGTGGAGGAGGAAGCAGTGCTGGATCAGTAATTTGTATATAAGGTGACAGTGTGTGTCTTGTCTGATAGTGGAGGAAGAAGCAGCACTGGATCAGTAATCTGTATATAAGGTGACAGTTTGTGTCTTGTCAGATAGGGGAGGAGGAAGCAGTGCTGGATCAGTAATCTGTATATAAGGTGACAGTTTGTGTCTTGTCAGATAGTGGAGGAAGAAGCAGCGCTGGATCAGTAATCTGTATAAAAGGTGACAGTGTGTGTCTTGTCTGATAGTGGAGGAAGAAGCAGCGCTGGATCAGTAATCTGTATATAAGGTGACAGTGTGTGTCTTGTCAGATAGGGGAGGAGGAAGCAGTGCTGGATCAGTAATCTGTATATAAGGTGACAGTACAGTAAAACTGCTCTCTTCTTTATTCTCTAATGTCACACAACACTGAGATCTTGCTTTTCGTGGGACATGTGGCCTCGGTAGAGATTCTGATTGGAGAAAAGTAATGAGACACATTTGGTCTGAATTGACGGATTCCACTAATCTGGAATCTGAGACAAAAATAAACTGTCAGCGGATTTGGCATCTCTCAGACTCGGAGTTCCTCATTAGTATATAAAGCTTTATATCAACACGCCACCAAGGAGAGCAAATTTCCCGTAACACAGTGCAGACCCGAGATAAACAATTCCTTCTATTCACACACGGGGGAGCAATTAGTGACGCAGGATCGTGGCTGGATTGTAATATTACTGGGGTTCTCTTTAATTGCTCACAGAAGTCAAACGCCGCTTTTCCCATCCTTGTTCCTTGTTACTGCAGGAGAATAGGGTAGAGCCGAGCACCACCCCGTCCCCCCCCCCCCGGTTCGGTTCGCAGCAGAACATGCGAACAGGCTAAAAATTTATTTGAATACGCGAACAACGTTAAAGTCTATGGGACACGAACGTGAAAAATCAAAAGTGCTAATTTTAAAGGCTTATATGCAAGTTATTGCCCTAAAACGTGTTTGGGGACCCGGGTCCTGCCCCAGGGGACTTGTATCAATGCAAAAAAAGTTTTAAAAACTACAATTTTTTTGGGAGCAGTGATTTTAATAATGTTTAAAGTGAATCAATAAAAATGAAATATTCCTTTAAATATCGTGCCTGGGGGGTGTCTATAGTGTGCCTGTAAGTGGCGCAGTTTTCCCGTGTTTAGAACAATACCACAGCAAAATGAAATTTCTAAAGGAAAAAAAGTAATTTAAAACTGCTCGTGGCTGTAATGTATTGTCGACTGGCAACATAGATGAAAATCATTGGAAAAAAAACCCGGCAGGGGTCCCCCCCCCCAAGTCCATTACCAGGCCCTTTGGGTCTGGTATGGATATTAAGGGGAACCCTGCACCCCAATTAAAAAATGAATGGCGTGTGGGTCCTCCAGGCCCCCAGGCACTATATACTCTGAACAGCAGTAGATATACTATATGACCTGCCATATATACTCTGCATAAAATTGGGCCTTAGGTGTTGGTGGTACCAGAACACTGTAAGCCCTCACAGTTAATCTTTTTGGGTGCAGGAACAAGCCCTGCTGTGAAATATTATATCAAGATTTGGAATTGCATACCCCTGTTAAACAGGGGCAGAAAAAATTGGGCCTTGGGTGGTGGTGATGGTGCCACAACGCTGTAACCCCTCACAGATACTTTGGGCGCAGAAACGGGCCCCAAGTTTAAATATTATATCAAAAATTGTAATTACATTCCCCTCCTTTGGTGGTACCAGAACACTGTAACCCCTCACATATACTCTTGTTGGGCACAGGAACGGACCCTGCGTTGAAATATTATATCAAAAATTGTAATTACATGCCCCTGTTAAACAGGGCCTTGGGTGGTGGTAGAGCTGCACAATAAATCGTTAAAAAATCTCGATTCAACCCCTCTGACGATCTCTATTGCAGAGTTTGCCGATTCTTTCATATAACAAGTGGAAAGACTTATCTGCTCACTCAGCTGTCAAAGAAAACATCTGGGCAGTCTGCCAAGTTTTTAATATGAAACATTGTAACTAAGCTTTCTTCTTAGATCAAAGGGATACCCTTCTGTTTGTAAAGAAAAAATTTGGGCGTGTAAATACAGGAAGTTTAACCACTTAAAGTCTAAATCTTTTTCTGACACTTGTTGGAAGCTAGCATCATCAAGATTGAGGAGGAATAGGATAGTCACTCAGCATAGGCAGTCTTCAAGGGATCCCACAGCCATAGAAAATGCAATCAGTTACATCAGCATCAGGTGCTTGATAGCTGCTGATCCAAGACTGATTATTTTTTATGAATGTGAGCATATCAACGGAAACTGTGGACAGGCGCACTCTATGATCCGTTACAAACCCTCCTCTGAAAAGGCAGCAGTTGCAGTGCTAGCAATTTGGCCAAGCTAGCATTCAGACGCCGAGCATGAGGATGGCTGGGACCAAATTGCTTTTTACAATTCAGCAACTGGGGGTAGGGAAATTTGCCTGCTAAAATCAGATGGTGGTGTACTGCTAGCAGATTCACTGCAAGTTCTTGGGACACCTATTGCTATACCTTCATTTCTCTCAGTGCAGGTTTTTGAGAGGACTGGAGGTATAGTGGGGTTGGAGATCTTTGATGTGTGTATTTCAAGTGCTGTTGCCAACGGACTGCATGGCAGGTCGTCATATATCTGGTCAAGCATGTGGTGCCCAAGCGGCTGCTGTTCTGGCCATGCTTGATCCACTTCAGATAGGTTGCAAACAGCAATGGTGCGATCTGCTGCACATGTGTTGAAAAAGGCCCACACCAAGGAACGTTTAAAAGTCAGTAGGGAGTCAGCAGCGTCGGGTGCGGTGCGATGCAATAGGGTGGCTGCCCTTAAGCTGCCCCCTAGAGGACATGCTGCCTCGTTGGAGATGTGCCCCCTCCTTCCCCTCCTCCTCTCTTCTCTTAGGCACCCAAGTACAGTCAGTGAACTCATCATCCCCTCCCTCCTCGTCACTTGAGCAAACTTGGCAGTATACTGCAGCTGGGGGAACATGAATGCCAGTTTCTTGTCCTTCATGGGCACCCCCTCTCTCTAGGCTCACGTTACTGCCTTCAAATCACTGTGCATCCTCCAGCAGCATGTACCCGACACTGAGGGCGAATAGTTCTGGGGACTCCTCCGTGCATGATGGCGGGGCTACGGACGGAGTGGCTGTGGACAAGGAGCCAATGGAATAAAGGCAAACTACTCTGAGCCTGGGTGACAGAGGATGAGGATGGCTTTGTTATCCACTCCACCAACTCTTTTGCATGTTCTGGCTCAATAACACGGCCAGCAGCAGAAAAAAAGGACACACGTGAGCTGCGGCCACCTGCAGAGGATGCACCATGTCCACGACCAGCACTGTTGACTGTAGAAACAGAGGCTACTTGCCCTCTTTTAGTGGCCTCTGAGCATCTGCCTCTCCTTGGTGGCCTTTCGAACATGATGTATATTTTGTTTTGCAACACCACACTACACTGAATTAGATACTGTGTACACCACCAGAAGTGTAGTAGAAACAGTACACCTCAGAATGCTCCCTAAATATAGGCTACACTGGATGCAGAGTATATATATATATATATATATATATATATATATATATATATATATATATATATATATATATGTACACGTTTATATATATATATATATATATATATATATTAATATCTATAGGATGCATTAAGGTGGAAAAAACACGTAGGTTTACAACCCCTTTAACTTTTTGATGATATTCTAATTTTATGAGAGAACATTGGGTGCCATCTAGTGGACATTAATGGGAAGTGTGCAATATTGAGTTTTAAAGCAGAACTTCAGCTTGGTCATCAGTTGCACAGTTGCACAGCCTCCTCTCCTGTACTGAAATTGCTTAAGCCGGGTGTAGATGGATTGAAATTCAGCCAGTTTAGCAGGAACTGGCTGAATTTCAATGCTTCTATGGGCAGGCTGGTTGTACAAAAGTCGATCTCTCAATTGACTTCTATACAAACAGCCTGTTGGTTTTTTCTTTCACCCAATCACTGCTGCCGGCTATACCCAGCAACTCAAATTATTGTATTCTCTCCACCAGCAGAACACAATAGCGCTGCTGAAGTGATTCCACATTCGATGTGGATAGGAGAATCGGTGCATTATTTTTATTTTGTTCAAACCGATGGGTTGAACAAAAAAAATGTATAACGTTTGGCCTGCCTTACTTTGATATCACTGCACACTGTGTGTTCGGGGTTCCCCACATTTGCACATCTGTCAAATTTTGAGCTGTGGCTGTATTTGTGCCACTGCTGCGTCCCATGGACATGAATGGGACTGCCTGCATGTGGATGCACGGAACACCTGCACATCCCCATGTGGGCAAACAAGGCTCTCACACAGGTATAAGCTTAACCACCTCCCACCTGCACTATAGCCAAAAGATGGCTACAGCGCAGGCTTCCAGTTCTGGGAGGGTGTCCGTGGATGTCCTCCGAGAACCCCACCTCCCGCACACGCCACCTGGGGCACGCATTGGGCACGTTCTGTCACCGATGTGTCCAAAGGACACAGCTGATCACAGATCATGGTAAAGGCCACAGCGGCACTTTACCATGTGATCACCTGTGTCCAATCACAGATCGTGGTAAAGGCCACAGCAGCACTTTACCATGAGATCACCTGTGTCCAATCACAGCTGATCACATGATAACAGACTTGCTGGTTGCTGGTTCCTCCCAAGCTGTGTCTGTGTGAGGAAAGGAGAGCCAATAACTGGCAAGCCTGTCAGTACATTGTCAACCTGGTTTGAACCCCACACAGTTTTTTTTCCTTTATTGATGGATAGTACACATACAAAAATGGAGAAAAACAGTATGGGTTCCCCCCTTAAATTACAACCAGACCCTTGTCCAAGCATGCAGCCTGGGTGGCTAGGAAAGGGAGGGCAGTAAGTGTGTGGCCCCTCTTTCTGCACCCTTTTAGTCTATATACATTACAACATTGGGGGGGGGGGGCTACCTTGCAAGGGAAGGGGTGTCCATGCCTTTCCCTTTGCAAGGCACTTTGTCCTAATGTTGAGGGACAAGGGGCCTCTTCCCCATATCTGGTACCCAAAAGGATGTGGGGGTTTATAGTAAGGGGGCCCTCAGATATCCACCCTTCCCAGAAGAAGAAGTACAGAGGTACATTAGTACCTTAAAATCCCCCAACAATGGATTGAATGGCTGGAATACTCTGCAGTGTGTCGTGTGATAGTTGTAATGCTCTGCAATGTATCATGGGATGGGAGGAATACACTGCAGTGTGTCATCATGGGTCAGGTGAAATGCTCTGCAGTGTGTCATGGGGTGGGTGGAATGCTCTGCAAGGTGTTGTGGGATGGGTGAAATGCTCTGCAGTGTCACCTTTCAAAAAATCAATCACACAACTGGGTACTGCACTGTAGGGGGAGGTAGAGAGCACAGGACTCGGGAAGACACCTCTCCTTTATTTTCTTTCACTTTGCTGAGTGTATTTACGGTCACCATTGCGATCCCCCATGGCTACGCCACTGGCAAGCCTGTCAGTACATTGTCAACCTGGTTTGAACCCCACACAGTTTTTTTTTCTTTATTGATGGATAGTACACATACAAAAATGGAGAAAAACAGCATGGTATTCCCCCTTAAATTCCAACCAGATCCTTGCCCAAGCATGCAGCCTGTACATGTTATTAATATATATTATATATATATATATATATATATATATATATATATATATATATATATATATATATATACATACATACAAAGGCTTTTTTTTATTAAGGTAAGGTTTCAAGTAACAAACAGGCTCCTTTATCAATGGAAAGGTAACAAAATAACAGAGTAGACACATGGAATTTGAGTACGGTTAAGACACATAACAGCACTATGGAAAGGTCCCGGGTGTAATCATTCAGCTGCTTAGCTTAACACTTTCCGCAGTGCACACAGGAGGAGAGGGGCGGGAGGAGAAGGAGCAGATCAGGTCTCTCCTGTCCTGTCCGTGCGAGGCAGGAGGGAGTGGGAACTGTCAATGCAGACTCTGAGCTGTATGAGAGAGATGCTTTCAGCTCAGAGTCCTGCTGATGGGAACTGATAGGCAGCATTAATGAGCACTGATAAGTGGCACTGATGGGCACTGATAGGGGGCATTGATGAGCACTGATATGTGGCACTAATAGGCAGCACTAATGGGCATTGATTAATTTTATTGGCAGCATTGATGAGCACTGATAGGCGGCATTGATGAGCACTGATAGGTGGCACTAATAGGCAGCATTGATGAGCACTGATAGACAGCACTGATGGGCAATGATAAATGGCATTGAGCACTGATAGGTGGCACTGATGAGCATAGCTTTCAACTGTCCCTGATTTCGAGGGACTGTCCCTGATTTCGAGCAATGTCCCTCTGTCCCTCTTTCCTCCTCATTTGTCCTTGATTTTGGTCTGATCTATATAGTTGTATATAAAACGCACTTTTTATCTTTCAAAAAGTGTCTCCCAGTGCTAAACCTTTCATCCAATTTCTAAATTGCTTCATTTGTACATTTTAAAAGCCAATATAAAGGAAGAGTAGCAGTAAAAAAAAGTCCCTGGATTTAGTTAACCTTTTTTTTGGTTAATTCTCCTTTTAAGGGGGTGTGACAGGGGGGCGTGTCCTATGCCTTCATACATTTGTTAGTAGGTGTCCCTCATTCCCATCTCAAAATGTTGGGAGGTGTGCTGGTGAGCACTGATGGGCATTAATAGGCAGCACTGATAATCAGGGCACTGATGAGCACTGATAGATGGGCACTGATGGGCACTGATGGGGCTGCACTGATAATCGGGGCACTGATGAGCACTGATAGGTGGCACTGATCAGTGCGGCACTGATAATCTGGGCACTGAAGATCAGTGCCCTGATTATCAGTGTAAATAATGTACTGACAGCCTTGCTGGTTAATGGCTCTTTCCTCAAACAGACACATCGTGGGAGGAAAGGACTGCCGATAACTGGCAAGTCTGTATACATGTGATCAGCTGATCACATGGTAAAGGGCCGCTGTGGTTAGCCCTTTTCTGTGATCTGTGATCAGCTGTGTCCCAGAGCGTGCTGAATGCCCACCGCAGGTGGCGCGCAGGAGGCAGGGTTCTGGGAGGATGTCCAAGGACACCTTCCCAGAACTAGAAGCCCAGGGCTTGGATGGAATGGGGGAGAGGGTTAGGTTTCTTGCATCGGGGCCCTGAAGGATCTAGTTATGCCTCTGCCTCTAGGGGTGTACACTCGAGAATAAATAAACAGTTATACACAGTGATGTAAGTAACTGAGTTAAAATAAACGGAGTTACTTAACGCAGTTACTTTAGAGGGTAACGAGTAATCTAACTGATTACTTTTCCCCTCGTGGTAACGCAGTTCCCACGGCCCATGGCAGTTCCCACGGTTCCCATGGCAGTAGTGTAATTCCGGTGTCCTGCCGAAAAAGTTCCCCCGCCGGATAAGGACCCCCTGTATTGCGCAGGCGCAGCTCTTGCGCAGTATGAAGGACTACGGAGCTTACGAAAATTGCCGAACCTAAACAGCTCTGAGTGAACTCTACACCGCGCAGGCGCAGGCGCAGTTAACATGTAATTGTACGAGGTGATGCCGCACGCTCGTGCTACTCTGCAAGGGGCGTCTATCGTGTAAGTAAGGGGCGGGTCTAGTATTACTGTAACCAAGGGGCGCATTTATTATTATTGTTATATATCGAGCTCTGCCCATTAATTTAACAGATGCCCTCTTCTGTAGCCATCCGCCCCTTACACAATATAATAATAATAGACCCGCCCCTTGCTTACACGCTATAACAGATCTGCCCCTTGGTTAGAGTAATAATAGAGCAGCCCCTTGGTTACACGATATATAACAATAATAATAATAAATGCGCCCCTTGCTTACAGTAATACTAGACCCGCCCCTTAGTTACACGTATAGAATATTAAAAAAAAGGTCAGTTACTTTGCTGCGTAACTAATTACTTTTCCAATGTAGTAACTGAGTTACTAACGCAATTACTTTTTGGGAGAAGTAATTTGTAACTTAACTAATTACTTTTTTAAAGTAAGATGACCAACACTGGTTATACGATACAATTACATGTAGGATCAAGTAATAGTAAATGAAAGATACAAAAATTATTCCACGTTCAACAGTGTAAATGTACCAAGTGACCATAATAAAATGTTTGTACAGATAATAGCAGAAGATATCGTCCCTGGAAAGAAAAAAAAAGGGAAGAGAAGTGGGGTGTCACTGAGGGAATCTCTGAGGCGCACTCAATACACCCTATCAGGATAATAAATCCATGGCTGATAAGTTTTATCAAACTTCGAGTATTGGTGAGAATAGATGACAATTTCTCATTGATCATTATCCAGTTCAGTTTATGCTTTAACATATTGAGATTCTTTTTTAATGGCATCTGAATGTATCAGGGGTCTCAAACTGGCGGCCCTCCTGCTGTTGGGAAACTACAAGTCCCATGAGGCATTGCAAGGCTGACAGTTATAAGCATGACTCCCACAGGCAGAGGCATGATGGGACTTGTAGTTTCACAACAGCTGGAGGGCCGCCAGTTTGAGACCCCTATACTAAGGCAACACAGCTCCAATGCAGCACATCACAACGCGCAGTAATGCACTGCCATGTGTTGTGGTGCAATGCCTTGCCAAAAATGGTGCATGTCTGATTTCTTGGACACTTTGGTTGCTTTGTGTGCCTATGCATGCCTGTGCCTGGCCTTAACATAATGCACATTAACGTGAAAATAAATGCATGTGCATTAACAAAACCCACCAGGATGCCAAGCTCTAAATGAGCCCTCAATACAGATTCTGTGAGCGATCGTTTATCGCTGCTGAATGTCAAATTTTACAAACCAACAAATGATGGTTTAGAATTTTTTTATTGCTTCTGCATTTTGGCTCACGCAGCTAGTTTTCCCCCAAATACTAATCGCCATGGTAACTATCTGGCCTCCATGGCCGCGGGCATAGATGGCGAACACATAATCCCCCACCCCAGTTGTGTTATCGCAGCTCGCAGGCGGTTTTATTTGTCCGTGTATTCCTGGCTGCGGGCTACATGTGATCTATCTGGACCGTCATGCCGCGTGGAATGACCCCAGCGGGGCTCCACATCCTGTTATGAGGATCCTAATGGTAATCAGGGACCACCAATCCAACTTTCCCTTTATTTTCAGACAGATAACGCTGCAGAGGGCGATTAATCAGCGGCATAATGAGCGTGCTGGGAATTCGAAGGGGGACACTTTTTTTTTTCTTCTGGAGAGGAACATCAACATCTATCACAGACTGGGCTTCCGTCCAAATCCAGGCGTGGAGTCCCAGCGCGGTGACACTAATTAATGTGTGATTGCCAACGGTTAAAGGGAAAACGGCGATCTCATTACAGTGCGTCTCAGATAGATGTTTAACCCGTTCAGCTCTCACACCTGTGTGCCCCTTATGGAGCATTTTTACATTAAAGTGGTTCTAAAGCCTAAGCATTTTTTACCATAATGCATTCCCTTCATTGGCCCATTCACACCAGAAACTGCACATACAGTATCGCACAAAATTATTCTCATGTGACAACACTGAAGAAATGACACTTTGCTACAATGTAAAGTAGTGAGTGTACAGCTTGTATAACAGTGTAAATTTGCTGTCCCCTCAAAATAACTCAACACACAGCCATTAATGTCTAAACCGCTGGCAACAAAAGTGAGTACACCCCTAAGTGAAAATGTCCAAATCAGGGCCAAAGTGTCAATATTTTGTGTGGCCACCATTATTTTCCAGCACTGCCTTAACCCTCTTGGGCATGGAGATCACCAGAGCTTCACAGGTTGGCACTGGAGTCCTCTTCCACTCCTCCATGATGACATCACGGAGCTGGTGGATGTTAGAGACCTTGCGCTCCTCCACCTTCTGTTTGAGGATGCCCCACAGATGCTCAATAGGGTTTAGGTCTGGAGACATGCTTGGCCAGTCCATCACCTTTACCCTCAGCTTCTTTAGCAAGGCATTGGTGGTCTTGGAGGTGTGTTTGGGGTTGTTATCATGTTGGAATACTGCCCTGCGGCCCAGTCTCCAAAGGGAGGGGATCATGCTCTGCTTCAGTATGTCACAGTACATGTTGGCATTCATGGTCCCCTCAATGATCTGTAGCTCCCCAGTGCCGGCAGCACTCATGCAGCCCCAGACCATGACACTCCCACCACCATGCTTGACTGTAGGCAAAACACACTTGTCTTTGTACTCCTCACCTGGTTGCCCCCACACACGCTTGTCACCATCTGAACTAAATAAGTTTATCTTGGTCTCATCAGACCACAGGACATGGTTCCAGTAATCCATGTCCTTAGTCTGCTTGTCTTCAGCAAACTGTTTGCAGGCTTTCTTGTGCGTCATCTTTAGAAGAGGCTTCCTTCTGGGATGACAGCCATGCAGACCTATCTAATGCAGTGTGCGGCGTATGGTCTGAGCACTGACAGGCTGACCCCCCACCCCTTCAACCTCTGCAGCAATGCTGGCAGCACTGGTGCATCTATTTCCCAAAGACAACCTCTGGATATGACGCTGAGCACGTGCACTCAACTTCTTTGGTGGACCATGGCGAGGCCTGTTCTGAGTGGAACGTGTCCTGTTATACTGCTGTATGGTCTTGGCCCCCGTTCTGCAGCTCAGTTTCAGGGTCTTGGCAATCTTCTTATAGCCTAGGCCATCTTTATGTAGAGCAACAATTCTGTTTTTCAGATCCTCAGAGAGTTCTTTGCCATAAGGGTGCCATGTTGAACTTCCAGTGACCAGTATGAGAGAGTGAGAGCGATAACACCAAATTGAACACACCTGCTCCCCATTCACACCTGAGACCTTGTAACACTAACGAGTCACATGACACCGGGGAGGGAAAATGCCTAATATGGCCCAATTTGGACATTTTTACTTAGGGGTGTACTCACTTTTGTTGCCAGCGGTTTAGACATTAATGGCTGTGTGTTGAGTTATTTTGAGGGGACAGCAAATTTACACTGTTATACAAGCTGTACACTCACTACTTTACATTGTAGCAAAGTGTCATTTCTTCAGTGTTGTCACATGAAAAGATAGAATAAAATATTCTCAGAAATGTGAGGGGTGTACTCACTTATGTGAGATACTGTATATCACCAGGTTGCCTATTTGATTAATAAAACATTGTTTCCATCAAAAGGATCGTTTGATCGATCGACAATTAATTGGTAGCTCGCCATGTCATGTACGGCAAGAAAATGGATCATCTGTGACCTGTTGGAAAGTTCACCTTTTTGTCATTTCTGAGCGTGTAATCGCGGCGCATTGCGGTACGTATGAGTGACAACACAACAGCCGATGATTGACGTGTGCTGTGTGTGTGTGTAGGGGGGTGGGGGGGTCAGTGTTTTGTCTGCAGCGTTCATCGCCAATCAGATCATCCTCCTATCAGACGGAGGGAGGTGGCGGTTCCCCCGGGGGGATTTTCAGAGTGTTTATCTTATTGGCTTCTCCCAACAAACAGATGATGGCGAGGATCTTATATCAACAACGGCTGAGGACAGACAGGCGGGTGGAGGGGATGGGGGGGGGGGGGGGATGTGACAGCGCAGCCCGGAGGTGATGAGGGGCGCAGAGGATTCTGGGAGATGGGCAGACTGGGTATATGAATATCTATCCATGGAAAATAAACATCGACCTGTCAGAGGGGAGAATGACAAGACAATGACGTGTCTAGATATGAGGGAGGGGGTGTATCTACAGATCACAGGGGGGCCCCATAGAAAAATGTGGATGGGGCCCCCAGTGACCTCTGTCAGTGCTGTCATTTGTATTAAAGTAGTACTAAGGGCTCGCTTTTTTCTTTATAGATCATATGCCGAGGACAGCAGATGTTTGCTTCCAAAAAAGTCCAGAAACACAATTTGATCTCGATCCTCCGGATTCCTCAGGGCCACTTCCCTGATTCCCATAGATGTCTCCTGATCCCTCTCCTCCGGATCACATATCCTTGGAACTTTCATTTCTGCATCTGTGTCCGGAGCTAATCATGGTGCTAAAAGTGGGAGGCTTAAAGGATAGGTCCAAAGTCTACAGAATGGTGGATCAATGGGAGCCAGGTGCTGTATATTCCAGTGACACTGACAGAGCACCCGGCTCTCATCTATTCACCAATCCAATGACACTGACAGTGCACCCGGCTCCCATCTATTCACCAATCCAATGACACTGACAGAGCACCCGGCTCTCATCTATTCACCAATCCAATGACACTGACAGAGCACCCGGCTCCCATCTATTCACCAATCCAATGACACTGACAGAGCACCCGGCTCTCATCTATTCACCAATCCAATGACACTGACAGTGCACCCGGCTCCCATCTATTCACCAATCCAATGACACGGACAGAGCACCCGGCTCCCATCTATTCACCATTCCAGTGACACTGACAGAGCACCCGGCTCCCATCTATTCACCAATCCAGTGACACTGACAGAGCACCCGGCTCCCATCTATTCACCAATCCAATGACACTGACAGAGCACCCGGCTCCCATCTATTCACCATTCCAGTGACACTGACAGAGCACCCGGCTCCCATCTATTCATCAATCCAATGACACTGACAGAGTACCCGGCTCCCATCTATTCACCAATCCAATGACACTGACAGTGCACCCGGCTCCCATCTATTCACCAATCCAATGACACTGACAGAGCACCCGGCTCCCATCTATTCACCATTCCAGTGACACTGACAGAGCACCCGGCTCCCATCTATTCACCAATCCAATGACACTGACAGAGCAACCGGCTCCCATCTATTCACCAATCCAGTGACACTGACAGAGCACCCGGCTCCCATTTATTCACTAATCCAGTGACACTAAGGCCCCGATCACATACCATGTAGCGGTAACAAGCATCCCACTCGTAATTTTTGTTGTGTGCGATTTTTACACAATTTTGTGTCTCACACATAACGCATTTACTTCAATGGACAGCCTTATCCACATTTGTCTTCCAAAAGCAGTTCCTTTTTGGGCAACAATCTCAGTGCAAATTTTAAACTTGTGTTTTGCCTTAAGATTCTGATGCTCAACAATCGTGGCAGAATTTCATCGCATTTGGGGTGCCATTGAAGGATGTTTTGCTGTGATTTGGAATTGCAGGCAGAATTGGTGCAATTCTGCCTGTGGTTTTGAGATCTGAACGGGGCCTAAGTTGTATATTTATATATATAAAAGCTAAAGCAAAAACAAAAAAACTTGCACTTAGTCTAGTGAAACTACATAGAGAGCACCCGGCATAACATTGATGTTATGAAAAGTTATGAAAAGTTTCATTGTGATTTTAGTTACATTACAATAAAGGATTCTTTCTTTACCCTAAAATCTTTTTATTTCAAATTTTATTATTTTATTTTAGCATGCTACTTTGGCGTCCGTTATGAAGTCGTGAAAACATTTCACTGCTCCATTCTCCGTCATTCACAGAGGATATCGTTCTCTGTATGCCAGTATATATAGGTTTGTAGATCGCTTTTCCTTTGGAGGAGTGAAGCGATCTACAAACGCTTAAAAAAGTGGAGAACGGCCTCTGATTCTGGAACCTCGTGAGACTTTACGAGATTACAGTATCAGAAATTCACTGAAACACAAGGATGTGAGAAATTATCACTGATCAGTACACGGACAGACGGCATGGTTATAGTAATAAAAAACATATATATATACACACACACACGTTATATATACAGGGAAACCCTAACCGTAACCCCCTAACCCTGTTCTTCAGGGGGAAACCCTAACCCCTAACAGGAAACCCTAAACCCTAACCCTGTCCTTCAGGGGAAAACCCTAACCCTAATGGGAAACCTTAACCCTAACCTTGTTCTTCAGGGGGAAACCCTAACGCTAATCCTCTAACCCTAACGGGAAACCCTAAACCCTAACCTTGTTCTTCAGGGGTAAACCCTAATGGGAAACCAAAACCCTAACCTTGTTCTTTAGGGGGAAACCCTAACCCCCAATGGGAAACCCTAACCCTAATGGGAAACCCTAACCTTGTTCTTCAGGGGGAAACCCTAACTCTAACCCTTATGGAATACCCTAACACACTTAAGCCCCATACACAGGCGCGGATTATCCGAGGACCAGGTCCGTCAGACCATGTCCGTCATACTTTGTCTGATGTTGGTTTTGCGTACACACGGTCGGACAAAGTTGTCGGAAAATCCGATCATTCTGAACGTGGTGACGTTTGTTGCCTACGACGGGACTACGTAGAGGCTAGTAGCCAATAGCTTTGGTCTTGTAATGTGATCTGAGCACGCGTAGCACTTTGTCCGGTCGGAATTCGCTACACACGATCGGATTTGGTGTGATCGGACTTTGTTGTCAAAAAATCTATCCAGCAGGAGATAGGACTTTGTCCGTCAGACAATCTGATGGAAACTGTCCGATGGTGCCTACACACGGTCTGATTTTCCGACAACATTGTCAGATAGGACAGAATCCATCGGAAAATCCTACCGTGTGTATGGGGCTTTACAGGAAACCCTAAACCCTAACCTTGTTCTTCAGGGGGAAACCCTAACCCTAATGAGAAACCCTAACCCTATAGGGAAACCCTAAAAACGAACCTTGTTCTTCAGGGGAAAACCCTAACATGAAACCCTAAACCCTAACCTTGTTCTTCAGGGGGAAACCCTAATGGGAAACCAAAACCCTAACCTTGTTCTTTAGGGGGAAACCCTAACCCTAATGGGAAACCCTAACCTTGTTCTTCAGGGGGGAAACCCTAACTCTAACCATTACGGGAAACCCCAACCCTAACCCACTAACTGGAAACCCTAAACCCTAACCCTAACCTTGTTTTTCAGGGGGAAATCCTAACCCTAATGAGAAACCCTAAACCTAACCTTGTTCTTTAGGGGGAAATCCTAACCCTAATGAGAAACCCTAACCCTAAAGAGAAACCCTAAAAACTAACCTTGTTCTTCAGGGGGAACCCTAACATGAAACCAATATAGTTTGGTAATTGATTTTGTGGGAAAAAAAAATTACAACTTCAAAAAAATCACCGTGCCTCTTACTAAATACATTGGAATGTCTACTTTCTAAAAAGGGGTCATTTGGGGGGTAGTTATACTTTCCTGGCTTGTTAGGGTCTCAAGAAATGAGATAGGCCACCAGTACATCAGATGTGATCAATTTTCAGAGACTAGCACCATAGCTTGTGGACTCTATAACTTTCACAAAGACCAAATAATATACACCAATTTGGGTTATTTTTACCAAAGATATGTAGCGGTATAAATTTTGGCCAGAGTAAAAGGGTAACTAGTGCGCTCAACCAAAAACTACGGTAGAAATAAATAGGAAAGGAAAGCAGCCGACATATAAGTGATCTCACACTTGCAAAGGTAAATACCCCATTATATAAATTTTGGCCAAAATTTATGAAGAAAAATTACTAATTTGCAAAATTTTATAACAGAAACAAAGACCGAATTTTTGGTCTTTTTTCTTTTATAGCACACAAAATAAAAAACCCAGCTGTGATTAAATACCACCAAAAGATCAACAGTTAGAGCACATCTTCCCCACCATTACACACCCCAAAATGAGCAGGTTAGGCATTTATAGTGTATACATATATATATAATGTGTGTGTGTGTTTATTTCAATGTGTGTATATATATATATACTGCCTCACCAGTGCCGTCATATGCAGCCTCACCAGTGCCCACCATATGCAGCCTGTGAAGCTCTGGTGAACTCCATGCCCAAGAGGGTTAAGGCAGTGCTGGAAAATAATGGTGGCCACACAAAATATTGACACTTTAGGCCCAATTTGGACATTTTCACTTCATTTCAGGGGTGTACTCACTTTTGTTGCCAGAGGTTTAGACATTAATGGCTGTGTGTTGAGTTATTTTGAGGGGACAGCACATTTACACTGTTATACAAGCTGTACACTCACTACTTTACATTGTAGCAAAGTGTCATTTCTTCAGTGTTGTCACATGAAAAGATATAATAGAATATTTGCAAAAATGTGAGGGGTGTACTCACTTTTGTGAGATACTGTATATATACGGTATATATATATATATATATGCACATACACATCTAAATAATATATCCACTTGATGACCAGTGACATAGCAGTAAGTCGCTGTGATGATGGCAGCTGAAATCACTGTTATTAACGATTCTTTATATATACAAATATATATATATATATATATATAAATATATATTAATATATATATATATATATATATATACATATATATATATATATATATTATTCTACCTGCATTAAAATGCTATTATTAATTTCATTTTTATATAATTTTAAATTTATATATGGTTTTACCCATGGACTGTCCTATTACAGTTATACGGGGGGTTTATCAATTATGAATCATATTTTATTTTAATTTATTAATAAATATTTATATTTGTATACTTTATAAAAAAAACAAATAACAGAAAATATAAAGAAGAAAGTATTATCATATCTCACACAAACATAAGTATACTTAAATAAGTTCCAGTGTCAAATATGAAACATTTAAATGCAATTAACTTTTATCTAAGGAATTACAATTTCATGAAAACAGAAGAATGACAATACAAAGATTATATGGTATTGGTAATCCAAGTAAAATGAAAGCAATAAAAAAATGATTTAAAATTATTTTATTTTTTTATTTTTTGTATTTTTCATTTATATGAATGGTGTTTAGTTGCATTACATATGTGGATTCAATTAATTTACTGTACACCATTCACATTTAAATAGGCACATGTATGATCTTTAAATATTGATAAAAACATTGTTTTTGAATAATTATGTTAATGTATATTGTGTAGGGGGAATGTAACTTTATTATTTTATTAATATGAGGTGTGTAATGTGTGGTGTTTGTGTTAAACTTCAGAATTGTTCACTACCTATTACTGTAATCCCACGATGTAGATTGTAGCACGAGATTACAGTGAGAGGAGCCGTTCTCAGGATTTCCCGGCGTTTGTAGATCGCTTCTCAACTTAACAGAAGTAGCGATCTACAAAGCTTGATAAACAGGCACTCAGAGGAGAGCGATCTCTTCTGAGAATGCCTGAGAACTGAGTAGCGGTATTTTACCGCTGGATGGAAAACAGACACCTGAGTCTGGCTGCATCCATTTTAACTGTGGGCAGCTGAAGCTGCTGCCTGTTTACTTCCTGGATTTACACAGACTCACAGAGGCACACCTCCAGCTCTGCAGCCCTCATTGGCCCTCCTATGACTCACCCCCCCCCCCCCTCCTTTCCTGACAAACGCTCATGAGAGTGAGAGAGAGAGAGAGCTGTACATGATGTGATAAGCCTAGGCTAATGACCAGACAAGAAACATGAAGTGGGCTTTATAAGGTATTTACTGGCAGACAAAAAAAAATGTTTTACTATCCAAAGTTAAAAAAAAAAGGGCAGAAGATTTAATAGATGGAATGTTGAAAAAATGATTGAAGGTCCGCTTTAAGGCTAGGTTCACACTTCTGCGCGTGGCTGCAGAAATCGCAGCCACAGTGAAAACGCACTGCTCTGCAGAAACGCATGCCCCCCCCCCCCATGTAAAATTGCAGTGCATGTGCGGGTACCGATTTCCCTGTGGCCGTGTTTTTGAAAAGGTGCATCCTTCTTTTTTTTTTTGCAAACATTCATTCAGTTGAAGGGGCTGCCATGCCCGTCCAGCATGCAAAAAACGCAACCTAGTCAACTAATGCTAGTCAACCTAGCATTAGGGCCCATAGACACTCTGCCTCGGCATTGCATGCAACATGCGCTACTGCATTGGGGTGCCATTGTTTTTGAATGACATCCCAAAGCACTAAGGCACCTGCACTGTAGCCTGCCATAAGGATCAGCAACATACAAAGTGTGTTGCAGAGCATTGCATTTGAAAAAAAAAGAGTAACGTACTTTTTCTGCATGTTAACGCACACTAAGGCTTGATTCACACTAATGCGTTTTTTGATGCATTTTGCATTTTGCAGAAATGCAGGGAAATTTTTTAAGATGGGTTCCTATGGAACGTGTTCACATCAATGCATTTTTGTGCCTCTGCGTTTTTGGAAAGAATCGGGGACTTTTTTTCATGCAAAATGCAGCGTTTTGCATGTAATAGAAGTCAATGGACCCACATCCAAAAAGCAAGTAGCGCGTTTTTACCGCGATTTAGCAATTTTGCATTTTTTTTTATTATTTTTTTTTTTACATTGTATATAGCTGGTTGCTAAGCAACCACAGCGTAAAAAAAAAAAAAAAAAAAACGCAAAACGTGGCAAAAACGCGTGTCCAAAAACGCAGGAAGCACCGCAGAAAGCACTGCAGAAACGCTCAAAAGCAACATGCATAGATGTGAATCGAGCCTAATGCACCACTATTAGGTAAACGGGCCCTGAATGCGGCAGAAATTTGGCTGGACTTCGCCATCGGCAGGGCTGGACTTACCATTGGGCTTGACTGGGCTCAAGCCCATGGGCCCCGCCCAATAGGGGGCCCCGCCGAGATACATAGCTGAGTGTACTCGGCTCGGCTCCCCTCACAGTCACGCCCAGTCCCGCCCTATGATGGACATAACACAGGGACTGGGTGTGACTGTGAGCCGAGCCGAGTACACTCGGCTACTCTCGGCTCCGCTTGGGACTGCGAGAGGACCCGAGAGCCGCAGAGAGGACCCGAGAGCCGCAGAGAGGACCCGAGAGCCGCCGAGATACACAGGACTCTGTATCTCGGCTGCGCCAATTTTAAACTTCAAGACTGCAATGACAAGGCTGCAAATGACACTGGGGCAAGGCTGCAAATGACAAGGCTACACTGACAAGACTGCAAATTACACTGGACAAATCCGCAGATGGATGGGCAAGGCTGCAGATGGACACTGATAAGGCTGCATTGATGGGCATTTAAATGTAAGTTTTCTCCTTAAACTTCCCTTCTAAAAGTTTTTTTTCCTTAAAATTCCCTCCTAAACTTGGGGTGCGTGTTATACGCCGATAATACGGTAATGTATAGAAGGTAGAGCCCAAAAGTAACTCAAGCCCAGGGGCCCCCACCACCCTAAGTCCTGCCCTGGCCATCGGTCACTGAAGTTGCTCTGAGATCTTATACACATCCCCCCCCCCCCGGAGGAGAAGCAGGTTCTGGAACTTCTGTGAACATGTTACAGGTTGCGTGTTGGAAAAAAAAAAATCTGCTGAATCTGCACTTTTAATTACTTGTGTTGGACAAATTCCAACATCAACAAGGCAGGAAAAAAAAAATCCCAATCCTGCCAACAGGGAGAGAAAAGTACAGAGAGCTATTACACAGAACCATGTTCTCCCCCCAGCGAAATACCGCGCGGCCTGACCTCGCTCGCCTCTCATATGTAGGCAGCTAAACGTCACTAATAGTAAGGCAGAACTCTAACTTACACCAATTTATTTACAAACAGTACAAATATGCAAAAACAGTTGCCTTGTAAGGCCCCTTTTTATACTGGCGGGGTCTGGCAGAGGATCCACTTGCTTGGTGGGGGATGTCTCCGTTGATCCCCGCTGAGCAGACGGATGACGAGTCCGCGTCCGGGCCGCTGATGCAGAGCAGACATGGACACAGGCCGCTGTCCTCTATGGGGCTGTCAGATGGCAGTGGACCGACCGCCTGTCCGTTTCCATCCAACTGTCATCCGGTCCGATCCGCCGGACGCATGGCGAATGCCCATCCAGCTGTTTTTTAGCGGACAGGATCGGATTGGATGTTGGCGGGAGTCTGACATCCACTGCACCCATAGGTGTGCGCAGCCTATTGCATAAGGGTGTGCACCCCAAAGCTCAAACTCACATGCGTCTGCATATATATATACTGTAAATATATATATATATATATATGTATATGACAGTGTCAGTAGAGCAGTGGACAATGTCAGTAGGGCAGAGATTGGTGTCAGTAGTTTATTTTAATTATTTATTTATTTTTACTCTTTTACTATTTTTTTTTTATTATTATTATATAATATATATTATTTATATTATATATATATATATATATATATATATATATATATATATATATATATATATATATATATATATATATAATTTATTTATTTTTTATTTATTTATTTATTCTTTTTTACAATATTTTTTACAATAATTTTTTTATTTTTTTTTTACATTTTTTTAGGAGCCCTTTGGTGAAATATCAGGGATCTAAACAGACCCCTGATGTCTCACTTTTGACACAGAGAAAGGGACTGAGGACAAAAACTCCACAGTCTCTTTCTCTGCAGCCAAGCAGCAGGGGGAATCTGCACAGCACAGGGCGATTAGGGTGTGCCCAGGCACACCTGGCACACCCTGTGCGCACGCCTATGACTGCACCATAGAGAGCAATGGCTGGTCCAGTCGGGTCCACCGGAAAACTGACAGGCAGACCCGATTGGTCCATCTGTGTGAAAGGGCTGTAATGCCCCGTACACACGATCGAATTGTTGGCCAACAAAACCCGTGGACTTGTCCCAAGGGTGTTGGCCTAAACTTGTCTTGCATACACACAATTGTTGGCCAACAACTACGAACGTAGTGACGTACTACGTTATTTTTAAGCTCTTTAGCGCCACCCTTTGGGCTCCTTCTGCTAATTTCATGTTAGTAGAAGTTTGGTGGAGTGTTGATTGGCGCTTTTCATTTCGCGCTTTTCAGTTCGTCAACCAGACATGTCGCGGAATTGGAGGAGATAACGTGATATTTATTATTGGCCTTGGAGTTATTGCTTTGACATTTTTGGTTGAATAATAATGATTTGATTTGGTATTTTTTCTATATTTTTGGATGCATAGAATGCACTTTTTGGTTAAGTTCTATTGGCAGATAGCATGTCTAATTTTATTTGTTTTCTTTTTTTAATGCACAATAAAAAAAATAGTGGAGAATAATATTATGTGTTTTACTTCAAATGACAGTTTGGGAGTAAAAAAATACAATGTAAAATTAACAAGGGACACCAACATAGTTGTATCTTTGATCTTAAAAACTACAGGAAAATGGTGTTGTGGTAACTTGACCAAATAAAAAAAAAAAAAAAAAGCATAAAAATATTATTCTTGATATCAGTAGAGAAAAAAAAAAAGCCTTTGAAAATTAATTTGCAATAACTCCATCAGTATCACCAGCAAAGCAGCTTCATTATTATCCCATTAAAGAAGAAGAGAATTGTGCGCTGAATTTCGAGATTTCATAATTTGCCGCGTCACGAATGTTAATTCTCCATTACGAACGCGAGTTTACAAGACCGACCGCTTCGGGCTCGTCCTTGCTTCCGAGCATGCGTGTTTGTACTTTGGACTTTTATCTGATGGACTTGTGTACACACGCTCAGAAAATCTGACAACAGACATTTGTCCGTGGAAAATTTTAAAACCTGCCATCCAACATTTGTCCGCGGAAAGTCAGACAACAATTGTCAGATGGAGCGTACACACCCTCGGATTTTGTCGGATTTTCCGCCAACAGCCTGTCATCGAAACCTTTCCCGTCGGAAAGTCCGATCGTGTGTACGAGGCTTTAGCGTTCATGAAGTGGAACAACAGACAGGGAGTCTGAACAGGTTTGCTGTCTGTGTCCCCTTTAAGTGTATGTAAAGCCTGAATAGAAAATAATGTCCTCTGCCAGCATGCCAGCACCTGTAGATCTGCATTAGGAAAAGCTTATTCTCCCTGCTGATTAGAGGGATTTTACCAGGGGTCAAGTCCTGGGGAAAAAAGTGAGGGAACTCCCACCCAAAATCCACTCGCCCACCAAAAAAAAAAAAATGATACGCTCATATGCACGAACGTTTCAAAAGTGGTATTTTTCATCCAATTTTCGTATTGTGTGTATGAAGCTTAACTGTTAGTACATTAAAAAAAACAATCCTCAATAAACATAAATACGGTAATTCTCTGAATAATCAGCATTCATTCAATTGTGCTTCCATGCAAATGTGAACATCATGTTCTGATCTTTATTGGGGAATTTTATTTTGTATAAAGAGTGTTTATGTGGTGAGTTTACACTTTTCATTGAACCGAGTTTGGATAACACAGGGTTAAACGGAACGGTCATAAATGAACTGCACATTATCTGGACAGAATGCTTGGGGAGATAGTGATGTGTTCCTGCTTAGGAGATGTATGTTAGCTTGGGGGGGGGGGGGGGGGGCTGCAAACTCTGCAGGGCTCCAACACACAATCGCTGCTATTCCAACCCTTCACATATTTCCACATAAACTTCCCTCCTGGCATTAAACTTTGCCAGGTATTGTGCTCAGCTTACCACCCCAAACTGATGTTCCTCCCTCAGATCACCTCTCTCCCTGCATGTCCTGTGAGCAGAATAGCTGTGCTCCTCCTCTGGGTTCTCTCATCATATGGCACTGAAGATAAAGGAGGGGGGATTCAGCAGGACACACAGAGCAAGTATGCAGGAGACTGGTTGTGGGGAGATGAGGAGACAGAAAATCAGGAGGGGCTGGCGGGGAGGAGCGCATCACGAGAGGTCTGACTAAATACAATCTCTTAGCAGCAGGGACCTGATCTACCGGTCAGCTAGCTGTGATTGACAGGTAGATCGAAGTGGAAGCTGTCATGGGGCCCCCTACTGGCAATGCCTGAATGGTCAGGTGTGCGTCACTCACTATTGCGAGCTGTGTCGGCAGCTGCTGGTGTAGCGCCTGCCACACAGCTTGCATACTTCAAAGTCTTGCAGGACACAGCTGCTAACAGGAACTGAGTTCCTGTTGTGGAAAAAGTACAGGAACTCCGTTCCCATGCGTTCCCGCAGGACTTGAGCCCTGGATTTTACTCTAACTCAGTAAGGGGCATGTTGGACCTATGCAGAGAGACCACACGGAGACTTATGCGGCGTACACGCGGTCGGAATTTCTGCTGCTCACCCTTGAGAGGTATCAAAAGGAGAAGATTCCCCCACGTTGGGGTTTTTAGGCAGCATGCAATGAGAAAGTCAAGGGTAATGTGCATAAAAAGAGTTTATTAAATGAAAAAAATTATGACAACTGGGTTAGAACATGAGCTCCAGTGGGAGAACAATTATAAAATAAACATGGATATACATTTAGTGGGCTAATACTCTCATATCAACAAAATACAGTGTCTGTCATACAAATGAGAAGATATCTCTGCCGCGTTTCAACCCACACGGGGTCTTCCTCAGAGGGACAAGTCCGCTAAAAGAAACATAATATCAATATCTTTGACAAAAGGTAATTTGCAAGACAAAGAGAAACTCTCAAGCGAGAGCATGCAATATAACTGTTCCATATAGTTACCACAATGATGTATATCCTGAAGATAAAAAGATAATGCTTCCACATGGAGAACCCCTTGTGTAGAAGGTGGAACAGTTATATTGCATGCTCTCACTTGAGAGTTTCTCTTTGTCTTGCAAATTACCTTTTGTCAAAGATATTGATATTATGTTTCTTTTAGCGGACTTGTCCCTCTGAGGAAGACCCCGTGTGGGTTGAAACACGTCAGGTATATCTTCTCATTTGTATGACAGACATTGTATTTTGTTGATATGAGATTATTAGCCCGCTAAATGTATATCCATGTTTCTTTTATAATTGTTCTCCCACTGGAGCTCATGTTCTAACCCAGTTGTCATAATTTTTTTCATTTAATAAACTCTTTTTATACACATTACCCTTGACTTTCTCATTGCATGCTGCCTAAAAACCCCAACGTGGGGGAATCTTCTCCTTTTGATACTGTCAGCGGGCAGCAGGTACAGGCACAGTCACGTACATGTGTGTGACCGACCCACTTCCAGCCCCCTGCCAACCAATACTGTGATTGGACACAGCACGAGTTTGGAAGCATATTTCAGCCAATGGTTTCAGCTGAAACCTGCTAATTGGTCGGGTCAAATCAATCACGGTGTTCTGTGTTTACAAACACACAGAACTCTGTCTACATAGGAACAGTGATCTGGCTGTTTCTTCTCCCTGAAAAGCAGGGGGGAAAAAAACAGCCAGGCTAGTAATTAAGATCAGCACACACTACACTTGTTAGGCACGCAGTTGACCCCTTGATAGCCCCTATATATTAACCTCTTCCCAGCCCTGGTCATTAGTACAGTGTCAGTGTACAGTATTATCACTGATCACTTTATTAGTGTCGCTAGCGATGTCACTAGTGATGTCAGTGTCAGGTATGCCGCGTACACACGACCGGACTTTCCGGCAAACTAGGTCCGACGGGATTAGTCCATTGGACAATCCGATCGTGTGTGGGCTAATCCGTTCGTTTTTCGGGGGGAAAAATCCAGTGGACCTAGAAATAGAACATGTTTCAAATCTATCCGACGGACTCAATTCCGACGGACTAAAATCGGGAAAACCGTTCGTCTGTGTGCTGGTCCGACGGATGCAATGGCAGCTATTGGCTACTGGCTATTGAACTTCCTTTTTTAGTCCTGTTTACGTCATCACGTTCAAAACGAACGGACTTTCGAAGGGACTTAGTCCGTTCGTATGTGGCAAAGTCCGTTCATTCGGAAAGTTCGTCAGAAGTCCGTCGGCAAGACTATCGGACCTAGTTTGCCGGAAAGTCTGGTTGTGTGTGTACGCGGCATTAGTGTTTTTCCCAGCCAGTGTCTGTTAGCGCTAGATTGCTCGCCACCCTATGAGACACTAATCAGCGCCATTATAGTATAGCGTCTATAACTGAGTAAATTCCAGTATATATACACCATAGAATGTAGACGCTATAACATTCATACAAACCAATTTGTATAAACTTATTTTGATTATTTTTTTTTGCACTAAATACTTGTAGCAGAATACATGTGATTTGTAAAAAAATTGCATATGTTTTATAACAGAAAGTAGAAAATATTTTTTTTTTTTGTCTTTTTTTTTTTAATATAATAAAAAAAAAAAAAACCCAGTGGTAAGTAAATACCACCAAAAAGGAAGCTCTGTTTGCGTACCATGTTGCATGGCCACGCAATTGATAGTTAAATTAGCGCAGTGCTGAATAGCAAAAAATGCTCTGGTCATAAAGGGGATAAAACCTTCTGGAGGTCAAGTGGTTAAAGGGTTTGAACCTGAATGTTTCCACTATATCTGCATATACTGTATGTGATTTTTGTTGCATTAAGGCTAAGTATGAAATTTGAGTATACTTGTATGTGGCCACTAGATGGTGCCATGAGACTCTCCTATTGGTAATAATGTTATTTTCTTTTACCTGGGATAACATCTAAGGCAGCCTGAGGAAGGGAATTGAGGTTATTCTGTCCAATATGATGTCATACAGTAGAAGAAGGATCTGGGTGATGAATGTAGAAAAATAATATTTACACGGCTGAGATTCACAGCGCTGGGCCTGAAAGACAAAGTGATCAGTGGCGGAATTACAGGGCATTACAGGGAAACTCCAGCCAAACACAGAATTCTATGCATGACATAGAGATGTGGACCCCCATACACTGTACATGTTTTAATGTTTTTCTTCAATTGCTTTAGGATAATATTGCAGCTCTGCAGTATGTATGTGCTTCCTGTTTCGGGAGCAGGTCTTCTCTGGATGCCCCTGTTCTATCCAAGAGCCCAAAATGAACCTACCTGATCTCTAGACAGATTAGCTATAAGTGGAGGTGAGGTAGTAAAGGTGCCCATAGACATGAGATGACAGTTATCACAAAATGGATATGTTGAACAATTTATTAAAATTACATTTTGGTGTTTGGTAGATGCTAGAGAGTTAAATCCCATGAAAAGGTCTTCTATCTCTTAGGGACTCTATTGGTGAGATCTCTGCACCATCCCTGTGCTGAGTTTTCAGGTCTGTACACCTGCTGTGCCCATTATGAGGGGTTCCCGCCATCCCAAGGCTGAGTTCCCGAGTCTGTACACCTGCTGTGCCCATTATGAGGGGTTCCCGCCATCCGAAGACTGAGTTCCCGGGTCTGTACACCTGCTGTGCCCATTATGATGGGTTCCCACCATCCCAAGGCTGAGTTCCCGGGTGTGTACACCTGCTGTGCCCATTATGAGGGGTTCCCGCCATCCGAAGACTGAGTTCCCGGGTCTGTACACCTGCTGTGCCCATTATGAGGGGTTCCCACCATCCCAAGGCTGAGTTCCCGGGTCTGTACAACTGCTGTGCCCATTATGAGGGGTTCCCACCATCCCAAGGCTGAGTTCCCGGGTCTGTACACCTGGGCCCATTATGAGGGGTTCCCACCATCCCAAGGCTGAGTTCCCAGGTCTGTACACCTGCTGTGCCCATTACAAGGGGTTCCCACCATCCCAAGGCTGAGTTTCCGGGTGTGTACACCTGCTGTACCCATTATAAGGGGTTTCTCACCACCAGCTTCCCTGTCCCTGCTGAAGAAAAGCATCCCCACAACACGATGCTGCCACCACTATGTTTCACGGTGGGGATGGTGTGTTCAGGGTGATGTGCAGTGATAGTTGGTCTCATCTGACCAGAGCACCTTCTTCCACATGTTTGCTGTGTCCCCCACATGGCTTCTCGCAAACTTCAAACGGGACTTCTTATGGATTTCTTTCACCAATGTCTTTCTTCTTGCCACTCTTCCATAAAGGGCAGATTTGTGGAGTGTAGGACTAATAGTTGTCCTGTGGACAGATTCTCCCACCTGAGCTGTGGATCTCTGCAGCTCCTCCAGAGTTCCCATGGGCCTCTTGGCTGCTTCTCTGATGAATGCTCTCCTTGCCCGGCTGGTCAGTTTAGGTGGACGGCCATGTCTTGGTAGGTTTGCAGTTGTGCCATACTCTTTCCATTTTTGGATGATGGATTGAACAGAGCTCCATAAGATGTTTAAAGCTTGGGAGATTATGTTTATAATCTAAACCTGCTTTAAACTTCTCCACAACTTTATCCCTGACCTGTCTGGTGTGTTTCTTGGCCTTCATGATTCGGTTTGTTCACTAAGGTTCTCTAACAAACCTCCGAGGGCTTCACAGAACAGCTGTTTTTATACTGAGACTAAATTACACACAGGTGGACTCTATTTACTAATTAGGGGACTTCTGAAGGTAATTGGTTCTACTAGATTTTAGTTAGGGGTATCAGAGTAAAGGGGGCTGAATACAAATGTACCCCCCACACTTTTCGGATATTTATTTGTAAAAAAAATTTAAAACCATTTATCATTTTCCTTCCACTTTACAATTATGCGCCACTTTGTGTTGGTCTATCACATAAAATCCCAATAAAATACATTTATGATTTTGGTTGTAACATGACAAATGTGGAAAATTTCAAGGGTTATGAATACTTTTTCAAGGCAAAAAAAAAAAAAAAAAAAAAAAAAAATATATATATATATATATATATACACATATATATATAGCACCTTCATTAGTTCTCATTGTTTACTAATTTAACCAGCAGCATAAGGACTTGTTTTAGCATATGTAGACAGAGTTCAAACCACACATGTGAGGTATCGCTGCGAACTTTAGAGCGATAGCAATAATTCTAGCACTAGACCTCCTCTGTAACTCTAAACATGTAACCTGTAAAAAAATGTAAAGCTTTGCCTACGGAGATTTTTAAGTACTGAAGTTTGGCGCCATTCCGCGAGTGTGTGCAATTTTAAAGCGTGACATGTTAGGTATCTATTTACTCTGTGTAACATCATCATTCACATTATAGCAAAAAATCAGGCTAACTTTAGTGGGGTTTTTTTTTGTTCATGAAAGTTTTTTTCCAAAAAAAAAAAAAATTGAAAAATTGCTGCGCAAATACCGTGTGACATAAAAAGTTGCAACAACCACCATTTTATTACCTAGGGTGTCTGCTAATATATATATATATATATATATATATATATATATATATATATATATATATATATATATGTATATATAATGTTTTGGTGTTCTGAGTGATTTTCTAGGGAAAAAAAATTATGATTTTTACATGCAGGAGAGAAGTGACAGAATTGGCCTGGGTGGCAAGTGGTTAATTACCATAAGTAAGTAATATACAAATAATTATTATATATTGTTTTTTAAGGTAATTTACTATATTTTCAAAAACTGTACTCAAGCAGGTGGCTTAACAGACAAATTACTAAAGTTTGAAATTATAACTTCAAACCAGTAATTTTACTGGTAAAATAGATAAATAATAAATGATTATGTATTATAACATATAGCATAATAATATATTATTTAGCTTAATTAAAAAAGTACCTTTTCAGCAGCAGCAGATTCTCCCTTCTGACTGTGTGAGAAAAACATGGGATTGTGGGTAAACCTTATACCCATAAACCCATGTTTTTTCCTTCTAGTTAAGAGGGCTGTTCTGGAAGGGAGCATTTCTATGACACTGCAGCGAGAGGACAGCCTCTACTGCACCATTTTTATTGGACAGCTTGGACCAATGGTGCTTTACCATTGGTCCAAGGCTCCAAGCTGTCGATTGAACTCAGTGCCTCTGACAAGAAGCATTCTTCATTTACAGCATTCTTTCACACCTGCCTAAAACCTTTGCACAGTAATGTATATGCACATAATATATATATATATATATATATATATATATATATAATAAATACTATATATATATAAATACAGTGTATATATATATATAATATATATATATATATATATATATATATATATATATATATCTGGGAAACAAATAAAAAAAAAAAGAAAATGTGCACTGAGTGTTTAACCAGTTCCCGCCTGGACTATAACAAAATGATGGCCGGACGGACCTTTCATCGTTCTGGGTGGACGTTATGTGACGTCCTCCCGGTTTACGCCGCCGAAGGGCGTGATCTGTCACCGGCTGTGTCCGGTGACTGATCAGTGTAACGGCTAACTGCCGATACCATGTGACCGCTATGACCAATCACAGCAGGTCACATGACAGTTGTAAACAATAGATGGCTTCCTTTCATGCCATCAATTGTGTTGCTAGTTGTGATCGGTCAAGCTGATCACATGGTACAGACAGGGCCAATCACAGTCCATCTGTACCACGTTATTAGCTCTGGCTAATCACAACAAAACAAACTGAATGAATCAGTTTAATTCAGTAAAATGCTTGCTTATAGCAATGAAATTCCTTGCTATAATCAATCTTATTGTGTAAAAAAAAAAAAAAAAAACCTGATCACTTCTTTTCCTCTTCACTTCTGATCATTACTATGGTAACATTATATTGTTCTGGTCACATGTGTTAAGAAAATATTTAAAAAAAAGAAACAAAATGAAACTAAAAATGAAAAAAAAATAAAAATATATGGATTTTTTTCGTACTGTTACCAGTCAGTGTCCCTGATCACTGCCACACCAGTTATATGATGATGCTGTACTGCACTGGTGACAGTATCTAAAAAAAAAAAAAAAGATTTGAAAAAATAATTGTGAATATTTTTTTTTCATTTCTTCATTTTCCAAAAATTATGACAAAAAATCAGAACTCACCACGCCTCTTACTAAATACCTTTGAATGTCTACTGTCCAAAAAGGGGTAATTTGAGGGTCTTCTGTATTGCCCTGATATTTTTGGGCCTCAAGAAATGAGAGTCAGTTTATCAGGACTGATCAATTTTCATATATATACCATAGATTGTGGACTCTCTAACTTTCCTACAGACTAAATATTATACACTGATTTGGGTTATTTCCCCCGAAGAAATGTAGCAGAATACATTTTGGCCTAAATTTATGAAGAAAGATGATTTATTTGCAACATTTTATAACAGAAACGAATAGAAAAGCGTGTTTTTTTTTGTTTTTTTCTAATTATTTTAGTTAATTTAGCAAAAGAAAAAAAAAAACAACCCAGTGGTGATTAAAGTGGTGTTTCCTTCAAAAAAAAAAAAAAAATAGCTGAAAATTCCTAAAAATATTTAAAAAAAATTATTGGAAAAAAATGAAATTAACTTACCTCTAAATGCCTGTTGCTAGGGGGTCCTTCGTAGTCTGCCTCCTTCAGTGCCCGGGCTGGTGACATCACTTCCCCTCGGTGCAGTCAGTTATCTGGGACACATGACAGGTCCCCGATGACTGTGCGGCGTATCACGGCGTGCGGCGCCGCTCGTGCATGTGCAGTGGGTGTAGGGTTGCCACCTTTTCATCAAGTCAAACCCAAACACTTTAGCGGCGCACAGCATTTTTTTTTTATAGTATAAACTATACATATATTTTGCTATGAAATTATATTTCTAATCATATGAAGTTAAGTCCCCCTTTACATCTGGATCCACAGAGTTCCCCTTTTACATGTGAACTCGCAGAGTTCCCTTTCACTGTAGGGGGAAACTGTAGGGGGGACTCTGCTCACAGACAGGGATGGATGGTGAGCTCACTCACCCCTTGGCAGTCAGCACCTCTCATCTAGATGTATCTGAGGCTGCTGGACTTCAATCCCCGGCACTATGCCTCAGGAAAGGAAAGTTGGGGCTTCAAATTTGGAGTGTGGGCAGACACAGAGGAGTAGGGGTGGGGGGATGAGGTGCAGATTGAGCCCTCTCTCCTCTCCCGTCTATGTGGGTGTTTGGGGTTTATTAATGCTGGCTTTTGGCGCTGTGAAATAGTAACAGACACTCTCAGCTTAGACAACTGCAGCCAGAAACCCAGCTGGTATGCCATAGTCCAGTCTAAATAATGTGTCCGGGTTTCAGACAGTCTGAAACCTGGACACATGATTCCAAACCCGAACTGTCCGGGTGAATCCTGGACAGGTGGCAACCCTAAGTGGGTGCCCAGCTGTGGAGCCACAGCCGAGTGCTCACAGTAATAGTGCCGGCGCCGCTAGTGGGGCGGGGAACGAGGGGGGGGGTTCGTTCACCCACATCGCTGGACCCTGGAACAGGTAAGTGTCCGATTATTAAAAGTCTTATCTGCAGTATTTGTAGCTGCTGACTTTAAATTTTTTAATTTTTTTAAGGGGCACCCCACTTTAAATACCACCAAAGGAAAGCTCTAGTTGTGTGAACAAAATGATAACAATTTAGTTTGGGTACAGTGTTGCATGACCGTGCAATTGTTATTCAAAATGTGACAGCTCTTTTGGGGTTTTTTTTTTTGCCTTCCTCTGGATCAACTGTGGGTATAGAATTGGGTATATTGGATTGTACGATATTTTTTATTTCTTTTTTTTATGGTTGAACTGGATGGACTTGTGTCTTTTTTCGGCCTAACTATGTAACTATGACAGCGCTGAAAGCTGAGAATTGGCCTGGGCAGGAAGGGGGTAAAAGTGCCTGGTATTAAAGCACTCCAGTAAAAAACAAACAAAAAAAACCCCAAAAACTGTAACCTTATACCTCCATCTAGGTGCCTTGAATTGGGGGTGTAAAATCTAATAATGAAAATCTAAGACCATGCATATAAAAATGAACCCACAACCGATTTCTGATAAATGCTACATAAAGGGGGTGAAGGAGATCACGTACTCAAACCATACAGTAGTGTCCTTGTAAATGCAACCCTTCCCCCTCCTATACATGGAAGTGTTAACTGGCCCAGTAACGGACGCGTTGCTGTACGCTTCCGACAAATGGTGGGGCCTTTGGTTTCTGCGTGTTTATTTTGGATTTTTCAGACCCCCTAATTATTTCACTTTAACAGACTGCGCTCGCTCCGGCCAATTTTCACACCTTAAGTGAAGAAAAAAAAAGCAAAAAAAAAGCAAAAACTAAGATATCCTCTATAAAGGCTTTCCTAAAATACCTTTTTCACGAGCTGCCCGAAACAACTAGGAAATTAGCGGGCGGTAGAGGACTTTCTAATGTACATTCTGCTGACCAATGTAATGTGACATGAAAATGACATGACTTTTATCATAACAACACCTTGTAGGGTAGGAAGAAACACTTTCTATGGGGTCCCCATGGCTGTAACAGTCACATGAATGATGAGGAAGAATTAAAAAGAAATGGGATTTTAATATGGTCCCTCCTGCACCCAAATGTGTGCAGTAAAAGCGGAGCTGGTCTGAACCAGGAAATAATCATGTGACAGTCACAAGTTTTTCTATCAGTGCTCCATGTCTCAGTCATGATGGTGGAATGGGGGTAATGCACCCACCATAGACTGTTGTCATTTCCCACTTACTCAGGGGTGGGAATGGACACCTTGTGCTTTCCACTTACTCAGGGGTGGGAATGGACATGTTGTGCTTTCCACTTACTCAGGGGTGGGAATGGACACGTTGTGCTTTCCACTTACTCAGGGGTGGGAATGGACACGTTGTGCTTTCCACTTACTCAGGGGTGGGAATGGACACCTTGTGCTTTCCACTTACTCAGGGGTGGGAATGGACACCTTGTGCTTTCCACTTACTCAGGGGTGGGAATGGACACGTTGTGCTTTCCACTTACTCAGGGGTGGGAATGGACACCTTGTCCTTTCCACTTACTCAGGGGTGGGAATGGACACGTTGTGCTTTCCACTTACTCAGGGGTGGGAATGGACACCTTGTCCGTTCCACTTACTCAGGGGTGGGAATGGACACCTTGTGCTTTCCACTTACTCAGGGGTGGGAATGGACACGTTGTGCTTTCCACTTACTCAGGGGTGGGAATGGACACCTTGTCCTTTCCACTTACTCAGGGGTGGGAATGGACACCTTGTCCTTTCCACTTACTCAGGGGTGGGAATGGACACATTGGGGATGATTTACGAATGGTTTGCGCCATAAGTTGCGGCGCACGGCGATGCGCAACGGGTGTTTTTGTATTTACAAAACATTTGCGCCTGTAACACAGCGCTATTTCCCATTTACTATTATCTTGCCGGTGCGCAGGAGGCGGTGATCGGTGTGCCGCTATAGACATGGTGCACGGCATCTTCAACTCAGGATTAAAAGAAGCTGGAAGTGCTAATATTATGGGGGTGATGTGGGGTGATGTGAGGAAGTATAGATATAGCTATCCAAGTAACAAATATTCCCAAAATAGACTGATAAAGTGACTTTCCCTGAACAAACCTGCTGCGCCAGCAACTACACTTATGCCCCGTACACACGGTCGGAAATTCCGACCACAAAATCCGTCTGATTTTTTGCGACGGATTTTGTCCGACACTGGTTTTGCGTACACACGGTCGGACAAAGTTGGCGGAAAATCCGATCTTCTTGAACGTGGTGACATTTGTTGCGCACGACGGGACTACGTAGAGGCTAGTAGCCAATAGCTTTGGTCTTGTAATGTGATCTGAGCATGCGTGGCACTTTGTCCGTCGGAATTCGCTACACACGATCGGAAAAAGTCCGATAGGACTTTGTTGTAGGAAAATTTGAGAGCAGAATCTCAAACTTTTTCCGTCGGAAATTCCGATGGAGCCCACACACGGTCGGAATTTCCGACATCATGGTCCGATAGGACAATTTCCGTTGGAAAATCCGACCGTGTGTACGGGGCATTAGAACTACATGAGGTCAATTATTGCACTGCACATGCGTAAGCGGCATTTGCGCGTGTTCAAGTGCTCTGGTTCACTGCGCCGGCAAAATCTTAGTAAATGTCAAGCCACGTAAATTCATTTGCATATGTTGAACAGGCGTAACTCTCAACTTGACTTTTTTTTTTTTTCTTACGCTGGTTCACTTCTATGTTTTTTTTTAAAGGCTATTTGCACACAGGTCATGTTAGCATTAAGAAAAAAAAATTAAGAAAAAAAAAAATGCGTGGGGGTCCCCCGAAATTCCATACCAGGCCCTTCAGGTCTGGTATGGATTTTAAAGCGGTTCGGCACACATTTCATTTAGTAAATCTCTTTGCCTTCCAAATCAGGCAAAGAGTACTAAATGAAATGTGTTTTTTTTTTTTTTTTTTTTACTTACCTTGTAATCGATGACTTCCTGTCTTCTGTGTCTTCGGGGGTGGGCGGGGTCTTGCGGGGATCCTCGTCACGCCGCACTGTCTCCTGGGATCTGGTGTCATTGATCCCAGGAGTCAGTGCGGGCATCTTCCGAAATCTCGCGAGATTTCGGCCACATCTTCCGAAATCTCGCGAGATTTCGGACACATCTTCCGAAATCTCGTGAGATGTCGGCAGATGTGCCGTTACTGCGCACGCACGAGTAACGGCGGTGCATGCTGGGCCATCTAAAGTGCCTGTGGGGGTTTCACATGCCCACAGGCAAGATGGCCCCCAGCACAAAAGAAGAAGATGAAGAACTTCATCGGACGAAAACCGGCGGCGATCGAGATGGAAGATGGAACAGGTAAGTCCCCCAATTGAGCTATATGCCCTTGGCATATAGCCCAAAAAAAAAAAAAACGAGTGCAGAACCGCTTTAAGGGGAACCCCGCGTCAAAAAAAAAAAAAAAATGGTGTGGGGGTCCCCCTCAAAATCCATACCAGACCCTTATCCGAGCACGCAACCTGGCAGGAATCAGGAATGCAGTGTGACTCAGAAAGTCACTTTATCAGACACAAAAGGGATAAGCTGATTGGCTAAAGATATTACGTAAGATACATCACTCACTAATAGGGGTGCAACGGATCGTCACTGATCCGTGATCCGAACGGGTCAACCTGTTCGGATTGGCACACCCCTCGATCCGCGGAGCGCTCCGCTGCCTTGGCCTTAGGAAAGGCCACGGCTTTGTCCTAGCTCCAGAGCGGCGGCCATCTTAGTACACGCGGCGGCTGTTTTCATGACATGACGCCGGTTTCTCTCTCCCCTCTGTGTACTGAGCTGTACAGTGGAGGGGAGAGATCGGATGGCAGCAGCACTGTGGGCTGGATCTGTAGTGCCCACAGTGCTGCTCTGTGACAATTGCAGTCACATCCATCCATGCTCAGCCATCCTTCCATACTCTGCCAACACCCTGCCAATACTCTGCAATACCCAGCCAATACTCTGCAATACCCAGCCATACCCTGCCAATACGCTGCAATACCCTGCCAATACTCTGCAATACCCAGCCAATGCCCTGCCAATACTCTGCCAATACCCTGCCAATACCCAGCCATACTCTGCCATACTCTGCCATACTCGGTGATACCCAGTCATACTCTGCAATACTCAGTGATACCCAGCCATACTCTGCAATACCCAGCCATACTCAGCGATACCCAGCCGTACCCAGCCATGCTCAGCCGTACCCAGCCATGCTCAGCCGTACCCAGCCGTAATCAGCCACTGTAACTGTAATATCCACGGCATCTCCCCCACTGTAATGGACATCTCCCCCACTATAATATTATAGTGGGGGAGATGTCCATTACAGTGGGGGAGATGACGTGGATATTACAGTGGGGGAGATGACGTGGATATTACAGTGGGGACTATATGGTGGTGGAATTTTCACAGGTTTTTGCAAATTCAATTATTATTTGCTGATCCGAAAAATGATCCGATCCGTTGAACGATCCAATCCGTGAGTTTTTTGATCCGTTGCACCCCTACTCACTAATACACTGCCCATTCAAAAGAACGATTCGAGAACACGAAATTCCGAACATACAAAATTCCGAATATACATATTAAGGTACACTAAAGCCTCATACACACGATCGGACATTAAACAAACTTTTCCGTGGATTTCTGTCCAAAGGGCGTTGGCCGTGAACTTGTATTGCATACACACGGCAGGACTTTTTCAGCCAACTTTCACCAAATCACGTGTTTTTTCTGCTCTTTACCGCCACCCTTTGGTCAACTTCTGTATTGTCGTCTGATCTTTTGCATTGGTTCTGAGCATGAGTGTTTTTACTTTGGACTAAAGTCCAATAGTTTTCTGTACACACGTTCGGACTTTGCTCCATTAGACTTGTGTTGCCGAAAAGTTTGTCTGTTTGCAGAGCGAACATTTGTTGATGAAAAACAAAAAAGTTTGTCCGATGGAGCGTACACACGGTCGGATGTTGCCTTACAACAGCTAATTTGCATGTTTGTTTTAAAAAGTGCGATCGTGTGTATGGGCCTTTACACTGTCCATTCAAAAGAACGATTCAAGAACAGGAACAAACGAAATTACAAACAGACGAAGAAACTAAATTACGAACACACAAATGAAAATACGTACATACAAAATTATGAACAGACAAAGGACTGAAAATACGAAATGTAAATCATTCCTTATAGATGTCATTTTCTTTCTTTTACTGTTTTGGAGTTTCGTATTTTCGTAAGTTTGTCCGTTCGTTATTTTTTCGTATTTTTGTTCTTTCAGCTATTCGGATGTTCGAATTGATCCGAATGTATGAATACTAACAAATTCGTAAGAAAATCTATTCGTTTCCAAATCGAATCGCACATGTCTAGTGCCTCTGTGTGTTTGTGTAAATCCAGGAAGTGAACAGGCAGCAGCTTCAGCTGCCCTCAGTTAAAATGGCTGCAGCCAAACTCAGTGGAGGGAGATTTCTGCAGCATATTTGGCAAGTACAGAATCACAGTATATATCAAATAATATGCAAAATACCCAAAATACCCACATGACTGACCGCCCGCAGCGCCAGGATCACCAGTCAAAGATTCAACCCAAGTCATCAGCTGGGGCTCACTGAAAGAACCTGTCACCACTGACCCTATGAAGAAACCCAGAGAACCAGCCACCACTAAACCCACAGAAGGAACCAAAGAGAACCATAGAGGAACCCAAAGAGAACCAGTCACCACTGAACCCACATAAGGAAACAAAGAGAACCATAGAGGAACCCAAAGAGAACCAGTCACCACTGAACCCACAGAAGGAAACAAAGAGAACCATAGAGGAACCCAAAGAGAACCAGTCACCACTGAACCCACAGAAGGAAACAAAGAGAACCATAGAGGAACCCAAAGAGAACCAGTCACCACTGAACCCACAGAAGGAACTAAAGAGAACAATACAGGAACCCAAAGAGAACCAGTCACCACTGAACCCACAGAAGGAACCAAAAAGAACCATATTCACACGTGATGTGCCCCTGCCCAGTAACAGGGGGTGCAGCAGTGGCGGTGCGTCCATAGAGAGCGCAGGAGCTCCCCCCCTCTCTCCTGCACCCGTCAATCTTCAATAGAGGGGTGTTTTCGGAGTAGAGTAGAGTAGAGCTGTCGGCTGTAATAGGCATCCTGATTAGAGCCGTGGGCTCTAATAGGCTTCCAAATTGGTAAACAGCGGGCGCACTGCTGTGCGTTCGCTGCTTACGTAGTGCTGTGTTAGGGAATCAAATAAATTGCTTCCCTAACACTGACCCGCCTCTCAGCCAATCAGGTGCACCGGGTCTGGTTACCTGTCACCTGATTGGCTGAAGCGACAGGCGCTGTGATTGGATGCCTATCGGGCATCCAATCATAGCAGAAGAGGACGGGAGAAGACATCGAGGACTCGGAGGGAGCGTGGAGGAATGCGCCGCTGACCCGAGACAGGTAAGTGCCGGGCGGGGAGGACACTGGCAGCATTTGATGGGGCAAACTGGTGGAAATTGATGGGGCACATTGGTGGAAATTGATGGGGCACACTGGCGGCAAATGATGGGGCAAACTGGTGGAAATCGATGGGGCCCACTGGCGGCAATTGATGGGGCCCACTGGCGGCAATTGATGGGGCCCACTGGCGGCAATTGATGGGCAAACTGGCAGCAATTGATGGGGCACACTGGCGGCAATTGATGGTTACAGTGGCTGTGCTTGATGGCACAGTGGTGGCAATTTATGGTACAGTGGCTGCGTTTGATGGCACAGTGGCTGCATTTGATGGGCACAGTGGTGGCAATTTATGGGTACAGTGGCTGCATTTGATGGCACAGAGGCTGCGTTTGATGGGCACAGTGGCTGCATTTGATAGGCATAGTGGCGGCAATTGATGGGCACAGTAGCTGCATTTGATGGGCACAGTGAGGCTGCAATTGATATTTTTTTTTTCAGTTTGCGCCCCCCCCCAAAAAAATTTTGAGCACCAGCTGCCACTGGGGTGCAGTTCCTCTTTAAGTAGGGGTTCCCGTTCAAGGTACAACACATTTTTGTATTGTTATATTCCCCTAAAAGTGCAATCATTTACCAGGCGCTTGTATCAAATACAGAATGGTATTATTCCACGTGCCATTCTGGTGCGCACTCTACGCCACGCCAGCCCTTCAGAATTGACCCGTCACTTTGAAATTCTCCAGCCACTTCATTAGGGAGGTGAATGAGAAGAAAACAAAAATAAATGTATTTAGTAAACAGTCATGAAAGGAAGCCTTGAAAGATCACTTTGACTTATTAAGTACCTGTTCTGCTCAGAGGCATTGCCTTTCCAAAAAAAAAAAAATCCCCCCTTATGGGTCCCCGAGGACGCCGGACCGCTGCCAAGTACCATGAGCTCATATTTGTTTAGCGGAAAGTCTCCACGAGACGGGGTCGCCTGTTCCATTCCCATTCCTACCTTCCTAACAGGATGGACCTTGCTTTACCTCAGGATTTCACCTTGTAAAGTGGCGGTCGTGACTCGCGTTTCAGCTGCGCGTTGATGGCTGTCCGGGACCCCCATTAAACCAGAAAAAATAAATGAAGCAAAATAAAAAGAAAAATAAAAAGAAAAGTTCTGTTTAATTCTCTAAAGGAACCAAATCGCCTTCACGGCCGTCCCGCGATCCCGGCTTTACGAGGTGCGTCGGAGCGCCGGTGTAAATTTGCGTTTTCAAAGAGGTCGCTGTTCCCCCCAGTAGGTGTCAAGCGTACGGTTGTATCAGAATAGGCCTCCAGCGGGAGGGCGCGCTCTGCGTCTAAGTCCGAAAAGCCTTTTTTCCACCCTCCTCTTAAATGGATTGAAGTGTCAATTTTTAACATTCATTTCTTTCTGATTTTTTTTTTACGGTCAATAAAAGTTCTAAAGTGAGCGGATTCCAAACACAAACTTTTCTGGACGGAGATAATATTCCGCACCGATGCCTTTGATTTGGGTTTTATAGTCCGCCGGTAATCTGGTGTTTTATGGACAAATAAAATCCTATTGGTTATTATGTGACATCGGTCGGTGTGAATTTGGAGGAGTGAGGGGTAAAGTAGATGAGATTAATTTGGATTTCTGTTATTTATTTAGTTTTGCTTTTCTATGGAGAGCTGAGATTTTTATTGTAATATTATGTCTAGGGGGTTAAATCCGAACTCCGGCCTTCCCTTCGGTCTTGCGCGGTTGTATCGGCTCCTCGTCTGGACTGAAATGGCTTCCTCTGATTTCACTGCACACTGTGAGCAAACTGGGCAAAAACAAATGTTCATAAGGCAAATTTCTCTTCGGAATGAATGTACTTTTTTTATGGACAGTAGTAAAATCCCACATTATGGCCACTAGATGGAGCTGAGGAGCATAGGAAATACATACATACCACTTGCTTACCGGGCACTTTCACCCCAGTCCTGACCAGACCGATTTTCAGCTTTCATCGCTGTCACACTTTGAATGACAATTACGCCGTCATGCAGCGATGTACCCAAATTACATTTTTATTATTTTTTTCATACAAATAGAGATTTCTTCTGGTGGTATTTAATCACCACTGGGGTTTTTTATTTTTTACTAAACAAACAAAAAAAGACTGAAAATTTTGAAAAAAAAAAAATAAGCTTTTCATATTGTGTTTTTGCAAACAGGTAATTTTTCTCCTTCACTGATGGGCACTGATGAGATGGCACTAATGGGCACTGATGAGGTGGCACTGATAGGCTGCACTGGTGGGCACTGATAGGCGGCACTGATGGGCACTGATGAGGCGACACTGATGGGCACTGAGGAGGCAGCACTGGTAGGCACTGATCAGGAGGCACTGATGGGGACTGATAGGTGGCACTGATGGGCACTGACAGGTGGCACTGGTGGGCACTGATCAGGAGTCACTGATGGGCACTGATTGGCAGCACTGATGGACACTGACAGGTGGCACTGATCAGGAGGCACTGATGATGAGGCACGGATGGGCTCTGATTGGCAGCACTGATGGACACTGATAGGCTGCACCGATGATGCGGCACTGATGAGGCGGCACTGGTGGGCACTGATCAGGAGACACTGATGAGGCTGCACTGATGGGTGGCACTGATGGGCACTGATAGGTGGCATGGAGAAGTGGCACTGATAGACGGCACTGATGGGCACTGATAGGTGGCACTGGTGGGCACTGATCAGGAGGCACTGATGATGAGGCACTGATGGGCACTGATTGGCAGCACTGATAGGTGGCACTGATAGCAGTACTGATGAACACTGATAGATGGCACTGGTGAGCACGGATTTGAAGCACTGGAGGGCACTGATTAGCAGCACTGGTGGGCACTTATGGGACAGATGTCCCTCTAACAGAAGCCGATTACCGTCTTTATTCTTTTCTTCACGCTGACAGCTGAAAGCTGAAAGCTGGTATCCGACTTCTGTAATCAGCTGTCATTAGCTGACAGCTGATCACTTGGTAAAGGGTCCACTGTGATTGGCCCTTTACCCTACTTTGTGAACAGCCGAGTCCCAAGAACTCTGCGACGCCGCGTGCCCCCTGGGGCATGTGGGTGGCGTGAGAACTGGAGGACATAGATGGACACCCTCCCAGATTTTGAGGTCCACGCTGTTTACTTTTCCTTTTTTTTACTTTTATGTACACATGGCACCCTTCAATTGTCCTGGCATAGAAAATGTGGGCATTTTATTATTTATATTTATTATACCATGCAGAAAACAAGAACATTCTATTCACAAATCAACTACTATTAGTGGGTGTAAAATGTACCTATAAACAAACAAGTTATGGTCTATACTTACCTTACCCCCATCTTCCACCCATGGCGCCTAGGACAGCATGGCATCAGACTCCTTTCCGCCAAATCCTGGGAATACAGAATAGCTGAAATCTGGACAGGAAAAGGTAGATGGCTGGTAAACACTTTTATGGCAATAACTATAAGCCTTTAAAATGAACACGTTTGATTTTTCACGTTCGTGTTCCATAGACTTTAACGATGTTCGTACACATTTTTTGTCTGTTCGCAAGTTCTGGTGCGAACCGAACTGGGGGGCGGAGGCGGGGTCTGTTCGGCTCATCCCTAATTAAAGCGGATCTGCACACATGATTTTATTTTATTTTTTACAGTTTAAAATTCAAAAAGGGAGACAATACAGTTATAATACAATAAAATACAGGAGGATTAAGTGGGTCCTGCTCAGAAGAGCTTACAATCTAATGGGGGGGGAGGTGGTGCAAAAGGTTGTAACTGTGGGGAATGAGCTGATGGAAGTGGTAGAAGATTAGTTGGAGACGTGATAGGCTTCCCTGAAGAGATGAGTTTTCAGGGATCGCCTGAAGGTGGCTAGAGTAGGGGATAGCCGGACAGGTTGAGGTAGAGAGTTCCAGAGGATGGGAGAGGCTCTGGAGAAATCCTGGAGATGAGCATGGGAGGAGGAAACGAGAGAGCTTGACAGGAGGAGGTCTTGGGAAGAGCGGAGAGGACGGTTTGGGATATGTTTGGAGACAAGATTGGTGATGTAGCTCGGGGCAGAGCTGTGGATGGCTTTGTAAGCTGTGGTTAGTATTTTGAATTGAATTCGCTGGGTGATCGGGAGCCAGTGTAGGGATTGGAGGAGAGGGTTGGCAGACGCTGAACGGTTGGTAAGGTGGATAAGTCTGGCAGCAACATTCATGATAGACTGAAGAGGGGAGGAGCCTATAGAGAGGCCGGCCAATGAGAAGGGAGTTGCAATAGTTAAGGCGAGAGATAACAAGGGAGTGAATGAGGGGCTTGGTGGTGTTATTTGTTAAAAAGGGGCGAATTTTAGAGATGATTTGATTTGGATTTCTCTTTTGTTCATTTCCTTTAAGAAGTACATTTTTAACACTTCTTATTTCTGAAATCATTTTTCATTTACAGCATTTTTCACTACTTAAAACTTTTGCATATTACTGTATGTACCCACGAATGTTCTTAAAGAGTTACAAATGTGTCCACGAATTAGACATGTGCAATTTATTTTATTTTTTTTCGTTTTTCGTTAAAATTTGTTTATATTCGTTCATTCGTTATCGTACGAATGAACAAACGATTCACTAAAATTTTTAACGAATAACGAATGTTCGAATCAAACGAATCCGAAAAAACAACGAAAATCCGAATTGACCAAATTAGAAACAACGAAAATACGAAAGAATAAAATCCGAAAAACGAAAACAGGAACAACGAAAATCAAAATGAACGAAAAAATTCATACATTCGTAACTTTTTTTTTTTTGTTGAATCGGTCATTTTCCGTGTCTATTACAATGGCGCTGCTTAACGTGCTTCAAATAGATTGAACGAAAAAAATTCGTACATTCGTAACTTTTTTTTTAGATTCGTAATTTTCCGTGTCTCTTAACCACTTCAGCCCCGGACCAATTGGCAGCCAAAGGACCAGGCCCCTTTTTGCGATTCGGCACTGCGTCGCTTTAACTGACAATTGCGCGGTCGTGCGACGTGGCTCCAAAACTAAATTGGCGTCCTTTTTTTCCCTCAAATAGAGCTTTCTTTTGGTGGTATTTGATCGCCCCTGTGGTTTTTATTTTTTGCGCTATAAACAAAAATAGAGCGACAATTTTGAAAACAATGCAATATTTTTTGCTTTTTGCTATAATAAATATCCCCAAAAAACATATAAAAATTTTTTTTTGCTCAGTTTAGGCCGATACGTATTCTTCCACATATTTTTGGTAAAAAAAATCGCAATTAGCGATTATTGATTGGTTTGCGCAAAAGTTATAGCGTTTACAAAATAGGGGATAGTTTTATAGCATTTTTATTAATATTTTTTTTTTTTACTAGTAATGGCGGCGATCAGCGATTTTTATTGTGATTGCGACATTATGGCGGACAAATCGAACATTTTTGGGACCATTGTCATTTATACAGCAATCAATGCTATTTAAATGCATTGATTCCTGTATAAATGACAGTTGTAGTGAAAGAGTTAACCACTAGGGGGAGGGGAGGGGTTATGGGCTCTGACGTGTGTGTGTTTTTTTACATTAGGGGGCGGGGCTGACGTCTGACATCATTGATCGGCTTTCCCGATGACCGGGAACAGCCAATCAATGACAGGGAGAGTAGAAAGCGCGGGGAGAGGTTTGTTTACACAGACCTCTCCCCGTTCTTCAGCTCCGTGACCCGATCGCGGGACACCAGTGGCGATCGGGTCCGCTGGTCCCGCGGCCGGGGTCACGGAGCTCCCGACCGGGTCGCGAGCGCGCTGCTGGTGGCGCGCGCGCGACCCAGGGGCAGGCATTTAAAGGGCCACGTACAGGTACGTGGTTTTGCCTGCCCGTGCCATTCTGCCGACGTATATCTGCAGGAGGCGGTCGGGAAGCGGTTAAAATATAATAATAGCATACACATTACATAAAATTATGAATTATGCTCCGATTGCGAATCTACGAAAACAATGTTACGAAAGTACGAATAAATCAATCTAACGAAAGTACGAATGTAACTAAATCTACGAAAATACGAATGCGTACGAATTTCGAATAAACGAAAATTAAACTAACGGAAAAACGAATCAACGAAAAAATAACTCTAACGAAAATACGAATCGTTACGAATACGAACACCGACGACTTACGAATTTACGAATCGTTACGAATCAACGGAAACGAAAGAAACGAAACGAAAATAAACTAATTTTTCTATTGTGCACATGTCTACCACGAATGTTATTTGATTTACATTATATATATCAATGAATGTTATTATTCATTTAAGATTACTGCCCCTTTAAAGCTCCCCCCCCATCCAAGTCACTCCGCTCCCCCCCCCCCCACCGTGGCGGGGTTCAATTTCTCCCATTTCCGGTTTCAATTTGTACCTGCAGAAACTCCGGGATAAAGGTCGAGGTCAGACTTGTGAAATTACACCCTCTAAACAGGCCCAAATGTTTGACTTCGCCATAAAACTTTCACATGTCGTTTGGACGACGTGCTGATTAGCGAGCCGCGCAGGTGCACCTAATTACTGCGCCCTCATAACGGGGGGCTTCTCAAGGATTTTGCACCTTCCACGGGGCAGCGAAATGAATGGAACTCATTTATTATGTTATTTTTATGTACTTTGCTGCAATAATCTAGCTTGGCGTGGCTTGTAAAACAAGGTAATTACTGAAAGCCCCATGGAACTACAAGAACAGGGTGAGCCAATAAGAACTGAGCGCTCTCCAAATGAATTTTCTGTATTTTATTCCCATTGCCTCCTAATATCCTGAGATGGGAGACAACATTTAGTGCCAAAGTTTTTTAGGCAAAAGACCGGTGACTCCATCTGTATTCCAGATACCCGTGTCTATTATCACGGGCAAATATATAAACTGCAAAAAGTCAATTTTCTTTTCTTCATTGTAATGTAATTATCTATGTGGAGTTCAATAAAATGACCATGAAGCTAAAGGGGAACTCCAGCTAAATACAAAGGTGAAATATAAGCCAGACACCTTTTCTAGGCAGATCTAGAGTCCACACTGAACTGCCATCAAATAATACAGCTTGGTATTAGAACCCCTCCCCCCAGCCTGTGATTGGATAGTAAGCAAAAGCACACTGTGAGGTCATCCTTGTACTTCTCCTTCTTGTTGTAGGAATGTTCACTTTGTAAGACTGACAGCACTGTGCACCCCAAAGCTCAAACATGGCATGTGCATGTGTATATATATATATTGACAGTGTCAGTAGAGGACGGTGTCAGTAGAGCAGAGGACGGTGTCAGTAGGGCAGAGGACGGTGTCAGTAGGGCAGAGGACGGTGTCAGTAGAGCAGAGGATGGTGTCAGTAGAGCAGAGGACAGGTGTCAGTAGAGCAGAGGACGGTGTCAGTAGAGCAGAGGACGGTGTCAGTAGGGCAGAGGACGGTGTCAGTAGAGCAGAGGACGGTGTCAGTAGAGCAGAGGACGGTGTCAGTAGGGCAGAGGACGGTGTCAGTAGGGCAGAGGACGGTGTCAGTAGAGCAGAGGACGGTGTCAGTAGGGCAGAGGACGGTGTCAGTAGGGCAGAGGACGGTGTCAGTAGAGCAGAGGGCGGTGTCAGTAGAGCAGAGGACGGTGTCAGTTGAGCAGAGGACGGTGTCAGTAGGGCAGAGGACAGTGTCAGTAGGGCAGAGGACGGTGTCAGTAGGGCAGAGGACGGTGTCAGTAGAGCAGAGGGCGGTGTCTGTAGAGCAGAGGACGGTGTCAGTCTGGCAGAGGACGGTGTCAGTTGAGCACAGATTAGTGTCAGCAGGGCAGTGGACAGCATTACTAGTTTTTATTTATTTTTTTTCTTTTTATTCTTTTTTTTTTACAATTAAATTTTTTTATTCTTTTTTTATTTACAATTTTTTAGGAGCCTTTGGTGAAATATCAGGGGTCTAAACAGGAGGAATCTGTGCCACACGGGGTGATTAGGGTGTGCCCAGGCAAGCCTTTGGTACTGTGAAAAGCCAACTGAGTCCTGGCCATCCTAGCCTTGTCATGCTGCATTATATAATGGATTTTTTTTTGTATATATCCTATGTATCTTCCAGATAGAAATTATAATTTACTTGAATGACATCACCGCTCTCCAGATCGAAGTTATATTATAGAGGAGTGACACCTCTGTTCTCCAGATATAAGATATATAGAGGAGTAACATTACCGCTCTCTATATATAAGATATATTATAGAGGTGTGACATCACCGCTCTCCATATATAAGATATATTATAGAGGTGTGACATCACCGCTCTCCATATATAAGATATATTATAGAGGTGTGACATCACCGCTCTCCATATATAAGATATATTATAGAGGTGTGACATCACCGCTCTCCAGATATAAGATATATTATAGAGGTGTGACATCACCGCTCTCCAGATATGAGATGTATTACAGGGGGTCCCCGACTTACGAACGCCCGACCTAAGAACAACCCCTACTTACGAACGGGGCGCTGCGGGGACCCTCCGCCATTTTTCGCCGTCTTCCGGCCGTTCTGCGCATGCGCGGCCATACGGAGCCTCGGAAAATGCCGGAAATGTCCGTAATTTGCTGCGCATGCGCAGAATGGCATTAGACGGAACATCGGAAATGTCCGGAAATGTCCGTATTTGTCGGTCAGCGCATGCGCGGCTGACTTACGAACATTTCCGACTTCCGTACAGACGGGCAGTCCCTAACGAGTTCGTAACTCGGGGACCCCCTGTATAGAGGAGTGACATCACCGCTCTCCAGATATGAGATATATTATACAGGAGTGACACAACCGCTCTCCAGATATAAGATATATTATATAGTGAAATCACCGCTCTCCAGATATAAGATATATTATACAGGAGTGACATCACCGCTCTCCAGATATAAGATATATTATACAGGAGTGACATCACCACTCTCCAGATATAAGATATATTATAGATGAGTGACATCACCGCTCTCCAGATATAAGATATATTATACAGGAGTGACACCACCGCTCTCCAGATATAAGATATATTATACAGGAGTGACATCACCGCTCTCCAGATATAAGATATATTATACAGGAGTGACATCACCGCTCTCCAGATATAAGATATATTATAGATGAGTGACATCACCGCTCTCCAGATATAAGATATATTATACAGGAGTGACACCACCGCTCTCCAGATATAAGATATATTATAGATGAGTGACATCACCGCTCTCCAGATATAAGATATATTATAGAGGAGTGACATCACCGCTCTCCAGATATAAGATATATTATAGAGGAGTGACATCACCGCTCTCCAGATATAAGATATATTATACAGGAGTGACATCACAGCTCTCCAGATATAAGATATATTATAGAGTATAGATATAATTTCTATCCCTGTCCCTCGCTCTCCCACACCGTTTGGATTTTGGCGTTGGCGTTGTACATCTAATCTTCTCAGAGCCTTGACAACGCGGCAGACAATGTTGAATGAGGATAATTACGGCAAAGTGCGAGCCTTATTTTTTTTTTCTCCACATTTCGGTGGTGAAGGGAAGGGTTGGGGGCAAACAATGACTGTGTGAGCCGTCTGCACATCTGGAAGTCATTCAGCGATCCCGCGTTGCATTTCTCTGCCATGCAGAGGGCCATCTATGGCTCTCACTGAGCCCCTCTGGCCCACTGCCAGCCTCATTAGCACAATTTACTGTATGTATAATTAAGGAATTTTGCTCCATCTCCTCTGCGGGCCTCGGAGGCCCTCTCCTGAGAGCGCAGGTTGTTTGAACGGCGGGGGCCCCCTTTTCCCGATGTTGCTCAGCCAGCTTCCTGAGTTTGCTGACAGGAGTGTCTGGCCGGTCCCAGGAATTCCACGCAGTCTCTGCTCCAAGTCAGCTTCTCCGGGCCCGATTTCAAACAAACACAGACGGACCACCACAATCCCGAGCTCGACGTGGGACTGGCACCACGTGCCTCCGAGATATGAAACATAAATCAGGCCCCGGCCGGCCCAGCCAGATGTGGGCGTCCAGACTAGTGCCAAATTCACAGACGATACGCAGAGTCTCCGGCCCCCTGGGGGTGCTGGGAATTGCGCCGGGGGAAACTTGTTGTGGAAAATTTGGAGTTTAAAAGATACTTCTAACCCCAAAACTCAACCCCCCCCCAAAAAAAAAAGTTATATATCACCGCCATGGATGAGCTCTAGGTTCAGATGAACCATGAGTATGACCCTATCACATTCGCCAAATGGGCAAAATAAATAGTCAGATTTGGGTAGTTCACCTTCCTGCTTGAGCCTCCAGCTGTTGCCCCTGGAAGTCATTCATTTAATGCCAGAATTGCCACTAAATGACAGTTTCCAGCCTCTCTCCAGCTTGTTTCAAATTGTAAACAACATGGCAGGCATCCCAGGGTGACACCGTTGACCAAATATAGTCATGACCATATCTGGTCAATCATATCAGCCAGTAACCCTAACATTCCGTAGTCAGTCCGGGAGCTGTCATTTGCAATGGGAGTATTGGTGGAGGAGGATCACTGTGGCACAGGTCATTGTGTTTGTGTCATTCAGTCATCAGGGCATCAATCATAAACAAGCCGGTTGGCCAGGGTTATGACCATATTTGGTCAATGACGTCAGCCAGGATCCCTGGCCAGTTTGTGGACATTCAGCATCCAGTCAAGGAGCTATCATTTGCAGCGGGAGTAGATTGCCGTGGCACGGGTCATTGTGTTTGTATCAGCCGGTCATCAGAGTGACATTCTTAGTGGTTTTAAACAAGCCAGCCGACAGCGGGCATTCCAGGAGCCGTCCTTGACCAAATATAGCCATTACCATATCTGGTCAATTATATCAGCCAGTAACTCTAGCTGGTTTGTCGACATTCCGCAGTCCAACCGGGAACTGTCATTTGCAATGGGAGTACTGGTGGAGGAGTATCTTTGTGGCACGGGTGGTTGTGTTTGTGTCAGTTGGTCGTCACTCATAATGACTGAATTGTAAATCAGCCGACCGGCTGGGGTGAAATCATTGACCAAGTATTGTTGGAACCGTATTTGGTCAATGACGTCAGCCAGGATCTCTGGCCGGTTTGTGGACATTCAGCCAACAGTCAGGGAGCTATCATTTGCAACGGAAGTAGCGGAAGGGATTGTCTTGGCATGGGTCATGGTGTTTGTATCAGTCGGTCATCCGGGTGTCACTCATAGTGGTTGACGATTGGACTGACATCTCTGGACTAAATGTTGGATTTACATTGTGGGACTTTATTTTTTATTTTTAACAAAGGAATGTTTTAATGATGTGGGTGCTGTTATTTCCTATTTACATGTTTTTTGTTTTTTTGTGCAGTAGTAGTATGTACCCCATACTTATTCATGTAGGGGGGAGGGCTGGATATCTGGTCCCCACTTTATTTTTTAAAGGCTTTCGGATTTATATGAATCCCCTTTTCCCTGCAGACTCCAGCATCCAACGGGTCAGGTATGCTGGGATATAGACATTGTCCCCTTGAGATCCTCCTGACAAGGTACCCTCCTAACACTGAGGGCATGTAGCCTGGTATAGTTCAAGAGGAGGGCTGCATGCTCACTGCCCTCCCTTTGCTGGCCAAGTGGCCATCCAGGTATTTGGTATTCATTTTGGGGGGTCATGCCAATTTTTTCCTTGGGTTCCCCCTTACTCTAGGGTCACACCTATGCGTTTATTGGTGCGTTTTGCAGAAATGTACTACAGTCCATTTAACATGTTTTCCTATGGTACACGTTCACATCCCTGCGTTTTTCAGCAGTGCATTTTTTGGAAAGGGACAGGGACTTTTTTTTCCTGCGGCAGATTGCGTTTTGCATGTAATAGACTTCAATGGACCCGCACCAAAAACCCAAGTGTTGTATTTTTGATGCGTTCTTACATGCATTTTTCATTTGTTTTTTTTTCTCTTCATAACACACTGTGTATAGCTAGTTGTTAAGGAGCTGACCAGGAAGCCGTCCACTATGTCCTTTGCAACCGTCAGCTGTCAGCGAGAATTTGAGGGTCCCCTCCAAAATCCATACCAGACCCTTATCCGAGCATGCAGCCCGGCAACCATACCAGGCCATGTGCCCTCAACATGGGGGGGTGCTTTGGGTTGGGGTCGGGACAAGAGCCTTTTCACCTCAATCCTGGCCGGTGGATGTGGGGGTCTGTGGGCAGGGGGCTTATCAGACTCTGGAAGACTCCTTTAACAAGGGGGCACCAGATCCAAACCCCCCCCCCCCCACATGTCCTCAACATTGGGAAAGTACCTTGTGGTGGAGTATGGTTGCTTTGTAAGGTAACAGGATAAAAAGTTTCCGCATTCACATAAACAAAAAATGAAAATATAATTTAAAATAAATTGAAAATAAAGAAAAAAAATTTTCATAAAGTAAAACAGTTCATCCTATTCTCTCTGAAAGAACGGTGATTGAAAACAAAATCTCCTAGTAAGTGTCCAAATTCAAATAGCAATCAAAAGTTCCCAGGAACAGGTCTGCATGTAAACAGCTTCGGCATGCTTGGTGACATCACAGACAAGGCCTCCGCCCTACGCATTTCGTCAGAGTTGACGTCATCTGGAACTTTTGATTGCTATATGCTAGATTTTATTTGGAATACTGTGAGTTTTTAGTATCACTACTTTTTAATAAAGTGATTTACAGTTTTACACTATGTGGGCCTTCTTATCTCTTTCCCATGGGGCTTTGAGACAGAGCGATCCTCACCATCAGCCATGACACTATCCCCGTCAGTATAACGGAGGGAGCCAATCAGATCTTCTGAGTTTATTAAGTACCACTTTCTAGACTCTTATAATTTGGAGTCTAGGTTTCCGGTAAGGAGGCATTCTATATTATTTATGGTGGAGGTACACCTGGGTGATTGGTACTTACATTTACTGGTTCATTTGAATTTGGACACTTACCAGGAGATTTCATTTTCAATCACCGTTATTCCAATCATGGAGAATAGCATGAACTGTTAAACTTTATGAAAATTTTCTTTATTTATTTTCAATGTTTAGCGCAACAACTTTTTATCCTTTCTATATTTATACCTGGTGATCCAATAATGCACTTCCTGTCCTATATTTTCACATATTTCTTTACATCTGTTTGCGTTCTACCCTTAAATGCACCAACTAAAAATAATAATAGGTTAAAAATAATATTAGGTTCCATTAAGGTTTATGGCTATAGCCCATGTCTGAAATCACGCTTCTTTGGTGGGTTCTGCACAGCATAGTAGCCAATACCCACAATGCAATTTTACAGGGTACTTGCCACACCAGGTAGAGTGCAGGTACTTGTTCAGGCGACATTAAGAAAAACAAATGTATACCATCTTGAGTTTCTTATAAATTTTGCTTTCATGAAGGAAATCTCAAGACGGTCATCATTTAATTTTCAGGTCAAACAAGTGTAAGCCTTTTCAGTGGTGCAGTACATCATATACACCAGTGGGTGGGGCTGTGCACTTTCATAAGACAATGGCTTATTTTCCACGGATAGTGTATTCCGCTCCAGTGCTGATCGAGAACTATTTATAAAGCTTCAAAAGGGCTCGTTCACCGCCTCTCCCTAATTTTTCCATTTGAACTGTTTACGAACGCTAAGCGGAGGGTCAAGCTTGTCATCATTTGTGCAACTTTTATAACTCACTGTTCATTATAATTGTTTTTGTTTTTATATATATTTTAAAAAAAAATGTATAAAAAATTGCAAAAGCAAAATCAACAAAACATGAATGGGCAGCAATAGTATGGCACTGTTATGCCGTGTACACATGACCGGACTTTCCGGCAGACTAGGTCCGACGGAATCAATCCGATCGTGTGTGGGCTAATCCGATCGTTTTTCTCATAAAAAATCTAGAAATAGAACATGTTTCAAATCTGTCAGACGGACTCAATTCCTATCGGGAAAACTGTTCGCCTGTATGCTGGTCTGGCGGACCAAATACGACGCAAGAGAAGCTATTGGTTACAGGCTATTGAACTTCTTTCTTTGTCCCGTCTTACGTGATCACGTTCAAAACGAACAGACTTTCGAACCGACTTAGTCCGTTCATGTGTGGCCAAGTCCGTTCGCTCGGAAGGTCCGTCGGAAATCCTCTGAAAGTCCGTCGGGAAGACCGTCGGACCTAGTCTGACAGAAAGTCCGGTCGTGTGTACGCGGCATTAGTGATTATTCACACCTAGTGCATTGATCGGAGGTGCAAGGAAAATGCTATTGCTGTCTATGTGCCGCATTCACACCAAAGTATTGTGTTAGTGTGTGTTGGGGAAAAAACGTAGACATGCTGCTTTTTTTTTTGCAACACGGCAAACAAAAAATCGCACTACAATGCTCGTTATTGCGTCACAACACACTGCAGTGCGTAGATTTACATACAGTGCATCCGGAAAGTATTCACAGAGCTTCACTTTTTCCACTTTTTGTTATGTTATAGCCTTATTCTAAAATGGATTCAATTCATTATTTTCCTCAAAGTTCTACAAACAATACCCCATAATGACAACGCAAAAGAAGTTTGTTTGAAACCTTTCTCAATTTATTTAAAATTAAAAAACGAAAAAATCCCATGTACATAAGTATCACAGCCTTTGCCATGACACTCACAATTGATCTCAGGTGCCTCCTGTTCCCACTGATCATCCTCGAGATGTTTCTACAACTTGATTGGAGTCCACATGTGGTAAATTCAGTTGATTGGACATGATTTGGAAAGGCACACACCTGTCTATAGAAGGTCCCACAGGTAACAGTGCATGTCAGAGCACAAACCAAGCCATGAAGTCCAAGGAATTGTCTGTAGACCTCCGAGACAGGATTGTATGGAGCCACAGATCGGGGGAAGGGTACAGAAAAGTTTCTGCAGCATTGAAGGTCCCAATGAGCACAGTGGCCTCCATCATCCATGAATGGAAGAAGTTTGGAACCACCAGGACTCTTCCTAGAGCGGGCCGCCTGGCCAAACTGAGTGATCGGGGGAGGAGGGCCTTAGTCAGGGAGGTGACCAAGAACCCGATGGTCACTCTGACAGAGCTCCAGAGTTTCTCTGTGGAGAGAGGAGAACCTTCCAGAAGAACAACCATCTCTGCAGCACTCCACCAATCAGGCCTGAATGATGGAGTGGCCAGAAGGAAGCCAATCCTCAGTAAAAGGCACATGACAGCCCACCTGGAGTTTGCCAAAAGGCACCTGAAGGACTCTCAGACCATGAGAAACAAAATTCTCTGGTCTGCTGAAACAAAGATTGAACTCTTTGGCCTGAATGGTAAGCGTCATGTCTGGAGGAAACCAGGCACCGCTCATCACCTGGCCAATACCATCTCTACAGTGAAGCATGGTGGTGGCAGCATCATGCTGTGGGGATGTTTTTCAGTGGCAGGAACTGGGAGACTAGTCAGGATGGAGGGAAAGATGAATGCAGCAATGTACAGAGACATCCTTGATGAAAACCTACTCCAGAGCGCTCTGGACCTCAGACTGGGGCGAAGGTTCATCTTCCAACAAGACAATGACCCTAAGTACACAGCCAAGATAACAAAGGAGTGGCTGCGGGAAACCTCTGTGAATGTCCTTGAGTGGCCCAGCCAGAGCCCAGACTTGAACCTGATTGAACATCTCTGGAGAGATCTGAAAATGGCTGTGCACCGACCCTCCCCATCCAACCTTATGGAGCTTGAGAGGTCCTGCAAAGAAGAATGGGGGAAACTGCCCAAAAATATGTGTGCCAAGCTTGTAGCATCACTCAAAGACTTGAGGCTGTAATTGGTGCCAAAGGGGCTTCACCAAAGTATTGAGCAAAGGCTGTGAATAATTCTGCACATTATTTTATTATTTTTTAAAAATTTGCAAAGATTTCAAACAAACTTCTTTCATCTTGTCATTATGGGGTATACAGTGCAACAGTTGTCCATTATCATTGGTCAAAGCCAAAGTCGTATCCAAGTCGCACCCATCCAAAGTTGCATCAACGTTGCACTTCAAAATCATGCAACTTTGGAGTCGGACAAGTGTGAATAGAGCCTAATGCCGCGTACACACGATTGGAAATTCCGCCAGCAAAAGAGCTTTTGGTCGGAAAATGCGTCCGTGTGTATTATTACATTTTTTTTAAAGCGCTCATGCGCAAATACGCAAATACGAACGCACACGTAGGTCCTGTATGCATATGTAACCGGTGATCACACCACACATGTGAGATATCAGAGTGAGAGCAATCATTTTAGCACTAGACCTCCTCCGTAACTATAAATTGGTAACCTGTAAAGGCTTTTAAAGCGTCACCTATGGAGATTTTTAGGTACTTTGTTTGGCACAGCTCCACAGGCAGATGCATTTGTGACATGTTTGGTATCTATTTACTTGGCATAACATTATCTTTTTATTATACCAAACAATTGGGTATTATATTTAGCTTTTTGTATTAAAATTCATTAAAGGGTATTTTTTCCCCAAAAAATTTGCATTTGAAATACCTCTTGTGTGACATTAAAATATGCAACACCCACCATTTTATTCCATAGGACCTTTGCTTAAAAAAAATTATAATGTTTAAGCCCCCCGTTCACACCGGTGCGACTTGCCATGCGATTTGACAGATCCAAATCTCAAAACAAGTCGCACCCTACTGTCGGCAATGGAACTTGTTTAAACCGACGTTGCGGTGCAGCACCGATTTGAAAAAACAAAAGTAATTTTTGCGATTTCAGGTGCGACTTGCATAGACATCTATGCATGAGGTCGCACAGATGTCAGCCAAGTTGCACCTGAAGTTGCACTGATCCGCGGCTTTGAAAATCGTGCGATTTCAAGTGAAGTCGCACAATTTCAAAGCCGCATCTAAGTAGTTTTCTAGCAAAACAAATATATTTTTTCATATGTAGCAGAGAATTGTCAGAATTGGCCTGGGCTGGAAGTAATTAAGCAATTACTATTTTTTTGTATTTTTTATTTAATCGTTGTGATGTACTAAAAGCAGTTAGAGACAAAATGCCCCCCTCCCCCTCCATACTGCTGGTGTCAGTTAAGGGACTTTAAGGACTGTGTTATTTTAACCCTTCTTTGGCCCAGGCGGCGTTAAGGCCCAGCTAATCCCGGCTTCAGGCCAGTTTGGAGCTGTAAAGTTCAGCAGATCAGTTTTAGTGGCTCAGAACAGAACGGGGATTGTCTGCGCTGAACTCCCGGGCAGCGTTAATTTACTCCGCACACAAATGGTTCTAATCAGCTCCTGCGATGGGCTGGCTGGTGGACTCCTCATCGCATTCTTTGGGGATTAATCGCAGAGTGTTATAACCCGTCCGACACCTACAGCAGAGCCTTCTGTGTGTAATGGAGAATCTTTTCTACGAAAAACCGCCAAACGACAAAAGACGACGCTGCCCAGAATTCTGACCGATAAGCATTAATGTATTTATGTAGAAAATGATATGTTTGCTAATTACATTAAATGCAGCCAATAAGGGCCCTCACCTCCCACCATGAGGGCCCATTTACACTTTAGAGCTTGGCCATTTTTAATGGCACCCCAACGCATTAACGCATCGCTATGTATAACGCGTTGCGTTCCCAAAAAGGGTCATTTATGATTCAATTTTTTATTTTTTCAACATGTTAGGGTGTGTTGGCAGCACATTAATTTTCAGGCTCCATTCACACCTGGGCATTTTGGATCACGGGCAGAATCGCGCCCAATTCTGAATTCCAGCAAAACACGGGCCGCGTTTGCAAAGCCATTATTTAGCAATGGCAACCCAAAAGCGGCCCGATTTTTCCGCGATTGTCGCACGACAAAACGTGGTTATAAAAACATGGGAGGCATGTCGCCCTACAAGAAGTTCCGAATCTTGTTTTGGGCGACTGCGTCACGCGATTTTGCCAGTATTGTCGCACGATAAATCATGAAAAAAAAAAGGAACCGCGGGAGGCGTGTCGCCCAGAAGTTCCTTGATTGGCACCTCAGAACTTTTTGATTGGCACCTCAAATGCGGCTCGTGATTTTTTCCGCAAATGTCGCGCGTTTGTGTTTGCAAAGCCATTATTTAGCAATGGCAACCCAAACACGGCCCAATTTTGCCGCTATTGCCACACGACAAATCGTGGTTAAAAAAATGTGGGAGGCGAGTCGCCCTAAAAGAAGTTCTGGAACTTGTTTTGGGGCGACTGTGCGTCCCACGATTTTGCCATGTCGCACGACACATCGCGAAAAAATATTAATGTGGGAGGTGTGTCGCCCAAAAGAAGTTCCGGAACTTTTTAAATGGCACCCCAAATGCGGCTTGCGATTTTGCCGCGATTGTTGCGAGGCAAAATCGCGAGCTGCATTTGCAAAGCCATTATTTAGCAACGGCAACCCAAACGCGGCCCGATTTTTCCGCTATTGACGCACGACAAATTGTGGTAAAAAAAAAACGTGGGAGGTGTGGCGCCCTAAAAGAAGTTCCGGAAGTTGTTTTGGGGCGACGTGCGTCCCGCGATTTTGCTGTGATTGTCGCATGACAAATCGTGAAAAAAGAAACACGGGAGGCGTGTTGCACTAAAAGAAGTTCCGGAACTTTTTGAATGGCACCCCAAATGAGGCTCGCGATTTTGCCGTGATTGTCTCGTGGCAAAATCGCGAGCCGCATTTGGGGGTGCCGTTCAAAAAGTTCTGGAACTTCTTTTGGGCGACACGCCTCCCGGCTATCACGCTGTCAAGTATTTGATCAACGCTCCATACCTCACATGGGATCTCTTCTATTGAATATCAGCCATATATTAACTCTTTATATTTGCACTATTTAACATCACAGTTGGCACTTTATATTGTCATTGCATGTTTGCACTTATAGTTCATCGTATGCTACATATGCATTGTATCAGTTATATATGAACTTCTTTCCCCCTTTTTGCACAGTTTTTACAGCTGTTTTTGCACATTTCCACAGTTATAACATGCTACATATGCATTGAGTTATCATGATATGTATAGTTTAATTTAGCGCTCCACTTTCTATTTTACATAATAACTATTAAATTATAGGTATTGGAATTTCCTTTCAAATTTAGCTGTTAGTCAACGTAATGAATATGAATTTATCCGAAGTTATGAAATATCCAAAACAATAATAATTAAACAATTAATAATAATAAAAATAGTTTTTATTGTTAGTTTGTTATGTTCCATTCGTTTAGATACGGCATTCGTTATTTCGGATAATTCGTAACTTCGGATAAATTAGTATTCGTTTTATTTTTTAATTTATTAACAATTAATAATAATTAAAAATAGTTTTTATTGTTAGTTGATTTTATTAATTTGTTATGTTCCATTCGTTTAGATACGGCATTCGTTATTTCGGATAATTCGTAACTTCGGATAAATTAGTATTCGTTTTATATTTTATTTTATGTTCACTAACAGCCAAATTTGAAAGGAAATTCCAATACCTATAATTGAATAGTTAGTAATAGTTATTATTAGTTAGTTATTATTTCAGATTTTCTAATTTTTGGGTTTTTGAATTTTCGTTCTTATTTTCGGATTTTTGTTCTTTTGAATTTCCTTTTTTATTTTTCAGATTTTTTAGTTTTCGGATTTTCAAAATTTTGGATTTTCGAATTTTGAACTTCCAGATTTTCGAATTTCACATTTCAAATTTCGATTTTTTTTTTAAAAATTTTTAAATTTATGAATATTCAGAATTTTTTATTCGTTAATTCAGATATTTCCGAATGAATGAATTTGTCGAAATTTGTTACAAAAACTAATTTGGAACGAAACGAAATCTAGTAGTTAATATGATCAGAATATGTGTGAAAAAATACCTTCAGTAAGGCCGGGTTCACACTTATGCCAATTCGCATGACAGGAGACTGTGATCTCAAAAAATTTAAATATCATCAAAAAGTTCATTTATTTCAGTAAATTATTTGAGTGAAACTCATATATTATATAGATTTATTACACACAGAGAGAGATATTTCAAGCATTTCTTTATTTTAATTTTGATGATTATGGCTTACAGCTAGTGAAAATCTGAAATTCAGTATCTCAGAAAATTTGAATATTACATAAAACCAATAAAAAATAGGATTTTTAATACAGAAATGTTGGCTTACTGAAAAGTATGTCCATGTACAGTATAGTATGTACTTAATACTTGGTTGGGGCTCCTTTTGCATGGATTACTGCATCAATGCGGCGTGGCATGGAGGTGATCAGCCTGTGGCACTGCTGAGGTGTTATGGAAGCCCAGGTTTCTTTGTGGCCTTCATCTCGTCTGCATTGTTGTTGGGTCTGGTGTCTCTCATCTTCCTCTTGACAATTACCCACAGATTCTCTATGGGGTTTAGGTCAGGCGAGTTTGCTGTCCAATCAAGCACAGTGATACCATGATCAATAAACCAGGTATTGGTACTTTTGGCAATGTGGACAGGTGCCAAGTCCTGCTGAAAAATTAAATCAGCATTTCCATAAATCTGGTCAGCAAAGAGAAGCATGAAGTGCTCTAGAATGTCCTGGTAGAGGGCTGCGCTGACTTTGGACTTGATACAGTAAAACACAGTGGACCAACACCAGTAGATGTCGTGGCTCCCCAAATCATCACTGACTGTGGAACCTTCACACTGGACCTCATGCAACTTGAATTCTGTGCCTCTCCACTCTTCCTCCAGACTCTGGGACCTTGACTTTCAAATGAAATGCTAAATTTACTTTCATCCGAAAAGAGAACTTTAGACCACTGAGCAACACTCCAGTCCTTTTTCTCAGTAACCCAGGTAAGACAGTTGTAGCCCATGTCCTGGATACGTCTGTGTGTGTGGTGGCTCTGGAAGCACTGACACCAGCCGTAGTCCACTCCTTGTGAATCACACCTAAATTCTTGAATGGCCTTTGCTTCACAATCCTCTCAAGGCTGCGGTTATCCTTGTTGCTTGTGCACCTTTTTCTACCACACCTTTTCTACCCACCAGCCACCACTCCAGGGATGGCTCACCATCCATCCAGCATCCGGCTCAGTCATCCACCACTCCCCAGCTCGAGGAGGAGAGATCAGAGTCTGGGCAGGACAGAGGTAAGGAGGCCGTCCCTCTCCCGCGGGGGGGGGGGGGGGATAGTGTTCCCCAAGTAAATGTCCGTCTCCCGCCAAAGGGGGGGTGTCGTTGGTTTACTGAGCAACAGCCGCCACTGTGTCTGCGTGTGGTGGCTTTTGAAGCACAGACACCAGCCTTGTGAATCTCCTCCAAATTTTTTGAATGGCCTTTGCCTCACAATCCTCTCAAGGCTGCGGTTATCCCTGTTGCTTGTGCACCTTTTTCCTCCACACTTTTTCCTTCCACTCAACTTTCCATTATAATACTTGGATACAGCACTCTGTGAACAGTCAGCTTCTTTAGCAATGACCTTTTGTGTCTTACCCTTCTTGTGGAGGGTGTCAATGACTGTCTGTCAGCTGGACAACTGTCAAGTCAGCAGTCTTCCCCATGATTGGGTAACCTACTGAACCAGACCGAGAGATCAGTGTTTTGAGTTAATTAGCTGATTAGAGTGTGACACCATGAGTGAACAATATTGAACTTTTTCACAATACAGTGGAACCTTGGTTTACGAGTTACGCGGTTAACGAGCGCTTTGAAAGATGAGCAACTTCTTTTTTTTAAATCCTGACTCGGTTTGTGAGTGTTGTCTCGCAAAATGAGCAGAATTCAAGCTAATGGCGTGTGCAGTACCGCATTTGGCCAGAGGTGCGGGGGCACTGGTGACACTCGGAAAGGTTCGGAGCAGTTCGGAAATACTCGGAAACACTCAGAAATTCCCCGTTCTCGAGTCTTTTCGAGGCTTTTTGAGTTCAGCCGAGCAGTACCCGAGTATTTCCGAGGCTCTCCGGCCCCCCCCCCCCACCTCTGACCACATGTGGTATTGCATGCAATAGAAGTCAATGCAGAACTAATTATCTTCGTTTCAATTGACTTCTATGGGGAAACTCGCTTTGATGTGCAAGTACTTTGGATTACAAGCATTCTCCTGGAACGGATTATGCTTGTAATCCAAGGTTCCTCTGTATTCTAATTTTCTGAAAATACAGAATTTTGGGGTTTTAACTAGCTGTAAGCCATAATCATCAAAATTGACAGAAAGAAATGCTTGAAATATATCACTCTGTGTCTAATGAAGCTATATAATATATGAGTTCCACTTTTTGAATTGAAATACTGAAATAAATTAACTTTTTGATGATATTCAAATTTTTGGGGATGCAACCACTATATATATATATTACTATTTATATATATATATATATATATATATATATATATATATATATATATATATATATAAACATTAGAAACAATATACTGTATATAAACAATATATAAACATTTCTAACACATATTGATATAATTATTTCCATCAGCAGTTTATATGTCTAGAAAAGAAAGATTCCTTTCATTTTTTCACAAACCAGTCATATCACCTGACGGGCCGGGGTGATCACCACCTCCCGGCCATAACATATCTCACGGCGGGGAGCCTCGGTGGAGAAATGACCTCTTGGGCTCTCCAACCTGTTCGCGCATCCTCCGGCAAACATCTGCCGTCTCTGGATCTGGACCAGATAACGCGGAAGACATCGCCTATCGCTACATCTGAAACACAGTGTTCACATTCTCAGGAATTCCCGCAGACACTATGGATGAACTTCGGCATGGCTGCACATTCCGTAATAATCATTGAACACCCCCCCCACCCCCGGGGGAACTTCCCGCTGAGATTATTTGAAGAAGCTTCTTCCGTTTTCAATATTGGAGAGGCTCATGAGTTCTGAAAGGTGTAAATAAATATGGGACGGAAGCCGAGCGGAGATGCCGCTTCCTGTAATAAAAAGACCCCCCCCCCCCCCCGTCTGTCTCCTTGCAAAACTCACACAAATTTTGTTCATGTACAGAATAACTCCAGGCAACTTCATTGCTGATTCCAACCAGAAAACACTGCAGCTGTGGTAAAGTGAGAAACAGGTTCTAGAAATGTACCCTTAAAGTGGTTGTAAACCCTTAAAGACCACTTTGACCTTCAGGTAAGCCTAGATTAAGGCTTACCTGTAGGTCCAAGAAATATCTCCTAAACCTACATGGTTTAGGAGATATTTGCAAAAAAGACAGGCACCGCTATCTATGGCGCATGCGTCGTAGACAGCGGCGCGCAGGCGCACTGAGCTGGCCGCTGCTAAAGGCGATATGCCGCTAGTGGCGGCTCCCTTGCGCATGCGCTGGAGTGACGTCATCGCGGCTCCGGACAGTCACAGCGCGGGAGCCGTGATACCTGTAAAGAAGATGGACACTTCGTGGAAGAGGGGACAGCGATGACATCGCTGGATCCTGTGTCAGGTAAGTGACACATAATGGGCTACTAGTAGTCCATTATGCTTTACCTTTGCAGGGAAACAAAGAGGAAGTAAACCCATTAGGGTTTACTTCTTCTTTAAAGCATGGCTGCATGGCATTTCTCAGGGTGGGTTTCCTGATGACAACAATGGGCCATGTCTGTGTAATGTGTATTGACCCAGCCACCTGTAGCCTCTATTGGAAGCCCATGTAACAGGGTGACAACCCAAGAGCGGAATTGGGCCATGAGGATAGAGCGTTGCCAACCTATAACAGGAAATTCCTTTAACCGCTTGCCAACCGCCGGTTGTACATTTACGTCGGCAGAATGGCACAGCTGCGCAAATGGACGTACCTGTACATCCCTTTGAATTTGCCGCCGGGCCGGCAAATGCGTGCCCCCGCTGTGTGCTCCGTGATTGCACCCGCAGGTCCCATGTCTGCCGGATGCCCGCAATCATTTCACGGAGAGGCAGAACGGGGAGATGTAAATGTAAACAAGGCATTTTCTCATTCTGCCTTGTGACAGGACAGAGATCTACTGCTCCCTGTCATCGCGACCAGTGATCGCTGTCATGCCACTTATAGCCCAGCCCCCCAAAAGTTAGAATCACTCCCTAGGACATACTTAACCCCTTCATCGCTCCCTAGTGTTTTAACCCCTTCCCTGCCAGTGTCATTTACACAGTAAGCAGTGCATTTTTACAGGACTAATCACTGTATGACAATGGTCCCCAAAATAGTGTCAAAAGTGTCCGACGTGTCCCCCATAATGTCGCATTCATGATAAAAATCGAAGATCGCTGCTATTACTAATAAAAAAAAAAAGAATAATAAAAATGCCATAAAACTATCCCCTATTATGTAGACGCTATAACTTTTGCGCCTACCAATCAAATCTGCTTATTGCGATTTTTTTTTTTACCAAAAATATGTAGAAGAATACGTATCGGCCTAAACTGAGGAAAAAATTAGCTTTTTTATAAATTTTTGGGGGATATTTATTATAGCAAAAAGTAAAAAATAATGTGTTTTTTTCAAAATTTTCGTTCTTTTTTTGTTTATAGCGCAAAAAATAAAAACCGCAGAGGTGGTCAAATACCACCAAAAGAAAGCTCTATTTTGTGGGAAAAAAAAAAAGAACGTCAATTTTGTTTGGGTGCAGCGCTGCACGACCGCACAATTGTCAGTTAAAGCGACGCAGTGCCGAATTGCAAAAAATGGCCCGGTCATTCAGCAGTCAAATCTTCCGGGGCTGAAGTGGTTAAAGGACCTCCAATGATGGTTCCATGGCATTCCTCAGAGCGGGTGTCCTGATGGTGACAACAGTGGACCATGTCTTAGTAATGTGTATTGGGATGTGGGATCTGGAGCTTTTCCTTGTATAAAGTCCTATCAAATTTTGCATTTACTGTTGCATGTATTTTATTAGTGTCTTAAGATTGTATTTAATAAAATTATATTTGTATTTTTTTATATCTTTGTCGTAGTGATGCCTTTCCAAAAGTCCCTTCCATAAACCTCCTTTCTGTATCTACTTACCGGGATGTGGCACCATCATGGCTACCAAACTGGGCATTCAGATTTTTTATTGACAATGTATTCTCAATCATAAGCATGTGTGACATGGTGACAATGCAAAGGCAGAATTGGGACACGAGGACAGAGCGTGGTCACCCTGTAACAGGAAGTGCCTTCAGAAGGACCTCCAGCATGGTTACATGCCACTTCTCAGGTTGGGTTTCCTGATGTTGACAACAGTGGACCGCGCCTGTGTAATATGTGTTGAAACAGCCACTTGAAATCTCCATTGGAAGCCTGGGTGACAACGTAGGAACAGTATTGGGAGACAAGGGCAGAGCGTTGTCCCCCTATACCAGGAAGTGCCTGAACATGTTCCCTTCATGGTAGGATCACCAGGGATTAATTTAAAGAAAGCCCGGAGTAAAAAGTCAAAAAGAATGAAGGTAGGGCGGGCATGACAGTGTTAGCAGGGTTGCCTGGCAGCAGAGTTAATGTGAGGAGCAGGTAGGATTGGCCTAGAAGGTGAGGGGGCGGAGCTGTGGGGAAATGAAGGCGAGTCCTTCCCCAGCTCAGTGGTAAGTGGGAGGAGCGAGCTTCGCACCCTCCCTCCCTAATATTGGTAAGTATAGGGTGTGTGGATTAATACACTTGTTTTGCACCTACAGAGCAGTGGATGTCGTGGCAGAGGTTGGTCTTTGCGGGTGAAGGAAGAAACCCCGGATATGGAAGAGTTCGGGATACCCTCGTGGGATTGGGTCCCGTTGGTGGTATTCCTGCTAATGGTGGTGTAGCTGGAATCTGGTTAATGGGGGCATTGCGGTCAGTGGTTTGTTGTCTCTGAGCTAGTATGTCAGCTGGAGGCCTTAGTTCAGTTTAAGTTACTGCAGTGCAGGAGTGGATCAAGTGGCATGATTGGAGTTTTTTTTCCTGCAAAGACCAACGGGAGGATTTAACTGATGGGATGGTTTATTCAGGACGCCGGACTGCTATGGCAGTGTGGGAGGGGTTGTTTTTTTTTTTTGAAGCACCTGTTTAGAGCCTAGAGGCTCTAATTGGCTTCAAAAAGGGTGATCTCGGGGCGCAGAGAGTGTGCCCTGATCCCACCCTGTTGTGTGACCATAGCAAATAAATTTTCACAATTTTTACACCACAGTGCCTCCCCGCCAATCAGGAGGCAGGTCAGTGAGACCTGTTTCCTGATTGGCAAAAGCGCCAGGCATTCTACTGGATGCCCGGTGCTTTTGCGGAAGAGACACACAGGGGAGGAAGCTGGAGGACTCCTCCGCCGCCGCTGCTAAAACAGGAGACACAGGAGGAGAGGACCCAACAGCCCGGTAAGTGCCAGACATCCTCCCGCGAGGGGGGGTAGTGTGCATGCCCCACGCCCCGCGGAATGGAGAAGGAGACGCACAGGAACCATGGAGGATTCAGGAGCCATCGGATGCCCATCCCACAGCTCGCTGCCGTCACCCGGATGGGGTAAGTGCCGGTCTGATGGCAGGCGAGCGTGGGGAGGGTCCACATTGGCTGCATATTATTGGCACAGAAGCTGCATATGATGGGCACAGAAGCTGCATATGGTGGGCACAGAAGCTGCACATGATGGGCACAATGGCTGCATATGATGGGCACAGAGGCTGCATATGATGGGCACAGAGGCTGCATATGGTGGGCACAGAAGCTGCATATGGTGGGCTGGGCACAGAAGCTACCATATGGTGGGCACAAAAGCTGCATATGATTGGCACAAAAGCTGCATGTGGTGGGCACAGAAGCTGCATATGGTGGGCACAGAATCTACATCTGGTGGGCACAGAGGCTGCATATGATGGGCACAGAGGCTGCATATGATGGGCACAGAGGTTTGAATATGATGGGCACAAAAGCTGCATATGGTGGGCACAGAAGCTGCACATGATGGGCACAATGGCTGCATATGATGGGCACAGAGGCTGCATATGATGGGCACAGAGGCTGCATATGGTGGGCACAGAAGCTGCATATGGTGGGCTGGGCACAGAAGCTACCATATGGTGGGCACAAAAGCTGCATATGATTGGCACAAAAGCTGCATGTGGTGGGCACAGAAGCTGCATATGGTGGGCACAGAATCTACATCTGGTGGGCACAGAGGCTGCATATGATGGGCACAGAGGCTGCATATGATGGGCACAGAGGTTTGAATATGATGGGCACAAAAGCTGCATATGGTGGGCACAGAAGCTGCACATGATGGGCACAATGGCTGCATATGATGGGCACAGAAGCTGCATATGATGGCACAGAGGCTGCATATGGTGGGCACAGAAGCTGCATATGGTGGGCTGGGCACAGAAGCTACCATATGGTGGGCACAAAATCTGCATATGATTGGCACAAAAGCTGCATGTGGTGGGCACAGAAGCTGCATATGGTGGGCACAGAATCTACATCTGGTGGGCACAGAGCCTGCATATGATGGGCACAGAGGCTGCATATGATGGGCACAGAGGTTTGAATATGATGGGCACAGAGGTTTGAATATGATGGGCACAGAGGCTGCATATGATGGGCACAGAGGTTGCATATGATGGGCACAATGGCTGCATATGTGGGGCACAGAGGCTACATATGATGGGCACAGTGGCTGCAATTTATGTTTTTTTTTTTTTGTGTTTTTCAGAATTTTTCAGTTTGTTTGCGTCCGTCCCCCCCCCCACAAATGTAGAGCACCAGCCACCACTGCTCTTCAGTTTTTGCTATCTGTAGCTCTGGTAGTGGCATGTTACATGTACTGGTAAAATGTTTAGAAATAACACAATGAATATCAGGCAATCAATGTGATGGTAAAGGAACACTTTATTCTGAAATGCTGATGCAACTCTCTCTGTATCCCCAGTGACTGACACCCGCTCTCTCTCCGCTGTCAGGACCTGGGAGAAGAGGCTTTAGGAATGAAGTGACCCCTCCAAGGACGGGTGACACAATGGCCTGATTCCAGCCAGGTGACAGGGATGACCGAACCTGCTCGGCTGATCCTCGGCACGTCAGCTGTGACAATGGCCGTGTCAAGTGACCCCGAAACTATGTGCAGCTAAGAGGTTTTTCAGGGATTTTAAAAAGCTGTTAAAGCGTCCACCTGGCTCGAAGGCGGCAATGGCGAGATGTCCCAAAAATGTTAAAATGCCTGAAATTTAATCCGGAAAAGAAGCAGAAGAGACAAGAGACTGAAATCTCCAATATCTTTCCTTCATCTCTTCCCTCTGATAACAGGGCACAATGCTGGGCTGAAAGGTTAGGATTTGTATAGCTCTGACATGTACCGCAGTGCTGTATAGGGAACACTAGGGATGAGCCGAATACCCCCCCGTTCGGCTCGCACCAAAACCCCGCGAACAGACCTTAAGTCCGTGCGAGCTTTAGAATCCTATTAGTTATAATGGATGCGAACGTTCAAAATCAAAGTGCTAATTTTAAAGGCTAATATGCATGTTAATGTCATAAAAAGTGTTTGGGGACCTGGGTCCTGCCCCAGGGACATGTATCAATGCAAATTTTTTTTTAAAAAACGGCCGTTTTTTCATGAGCAGTGATTTTAATAATTCTTAAATTGAAACAATAAAAGTGTAATATACCTTTAAATTTCGTACCTGGGGGTGTCTATAGTATGCATGTAAAGGGGCGCATGTTTGCTGTGCTTAGAACTGTCCCTGCAAAAAGTGTCATTTTTGAAGAAAAGAAAGCTATTTAAAATCACTCGCGGCTAATGTGTATTGTCGGCTCCCATAATACAGAGAACAGTCATTCATTGAAAGTCATTCATAAAAAAAAGTCATTGAAAAAAAATAAAAAAATAAAAAAGCGTGGGGGTCCCCCCAAATTCAATAACCAGGCCCTTCAGGTCTGGGTGGATTTTAAGGGGAAACCCTAGCCAAAAAAAATGGCGTGGGGTCCCCCTCAAAATCCATACCTGACCCTTATCCGAGCACGCAACCTGGCAGGCCGCAGGAAAAGAGGGGGGCAAGAGCGGCCCCCCCTCCCGCCTGAACCCCCAAAGCACCTTGTCCCCATGTTGACCCCCGCCCGCAGACCCCCACAACCACCGGTCACGGTTGTGGGGGTCTGCGGGCGGGGGGCTTATCGGAATCTGGAAGCCCCCTTTAACAAGGGGACACCCAGATCCCGCCCCCCCCCCCCCCTGTGTGAAATGGTAAGGGGGTACAAAAGTACCCCTACCATTTCACCAAAAAAGTGTCAAAAATTGTAAAAATGACAGGAGACAGTCTTTGACAATTCCTTTATTAAAATCTTCTTTCTTCTTTTCTTCATCCTTCGGTTTTCTTCATCTTCTCCTTCCGTCATCTTCTTCCATCTTCTTCTTCCTCTGATCCGCTTCTTCTTGCACCTGGTGACCCCGCCCCCCTCTGACATCATGGGGAAAGCCATAGGGAATTCCCCATGACGTCCCCGTGCGTCAGAGGGGGCGGGGTCACCAGGTGCCCTCCATTATAAAAGACCTGTCAGACGCAGCAAAGCCTCACACAGCGGGAGCCTCCCATTGCGAGGAGTGGCCCAAGAAGAGACACCGATGCCATGGAAGAAGATGCCGGACGAGAAGGACAAGAAGACCAGCGCAAGAAGAAGCGGATCGGAGGAAGAAGAAAATGGAAGAAGATGGAAGAAGATGACGGAAGGAGAAGATGAAGAAACCGAAGGATGAAGAAAGAAGAAAGAAGATTTTAATAAAGGAATTGTCAAAGACCGTCTCCTGTCATTTTTACAATTTTTGACACTTTTTTTGGTGAAATGGTAGGGATACTTTTGTACCCCCTTACCATTTCACACTGGGGGGGGGCCGGGATCTGGGGGGTCCCCTTGTTAAAGGGGGCTTCCAGATTCCGATAAGCCCCCCGCCCGCAGACCCCCACAACCAATGGCCAGGGTTGTGGGGAAGAGGCCCTTGTCCTCATCAACATGGGGACAAGGTGCTTTGGGGGGGACCCCAAAGCATCCTCCCAATGTTGAGGGCATGTGGCCTGGTACGGTTCAGGGGGGAGGGGGGGCCGCTCTCGTCCCCCCCTCTTTTCCTGCGCCTGCCAGGTTGCGTGCTCGGATAAGGGTCTGGTATGGATTTTGAGGGGGACCCCACGCCATTTTTTTTGGCTAGGGTTCCCCTTAAAATCCATCCCAGACCTCAAGGGTCTGGTATGGATTTTGAGGGGGACCCTACGCCATTTTTTTCTTGGCTGGGGTTCCCCTTAATATCCATCCCAGACCTGAAGGGCCTGGTTATTGAATTTGGGGGGACCCCCACGCTTTTTTTTTTTTGTTTTTTTATCAATGAATGACGGTTCTCTGTGTTACAGGAGCCATCAATTCATTAGCCGCGAGTGCTTTTAAATAGCTTTTTTTTCCTGCAAAAAATGACACTTTTTGCAGGGAAAGTTCTAAGCACAGGAAACATGCGCCCCTTCACAGGCAACCTATAGACACCCCCCAGATGTGATACTGCAATTCTGTACTAACAGCACGCACACACAAATCCCCAGAAATAAAGCACATATTGTCAGCAGTCAGCAACACACTGACATGCTGACACTGAAACATAATATGCGAGGCCGCCGCCGCGGCGGCCTCTTATACCGTGGGGCGTGTACTAAAGCCCCTGAGCTATAATTGGCTACAGGCATCCTGCCTGTAGCCAATTATGGCTCTCCTCGCTGCCGGCGCTGTGATTGGCCAAGCATGCGGGGGGGTCACAGTGCATGCTTGGCCAATCATCAGCCAGCATTGCACTGCGACTAGCGCAATGCATTGCGGGCCGCTCGCATAACACGAATTTGATGCGAGCGGCCCAAATAGTTCTGGGCCCGCCAAGCGGGCGAACGCCCGATGTTCGATTCGAACATGGGTTCGAATCGAACACCGGGCCCATCCCTAGGGAACACTGAGCCACATCAGTCTCTGCACCAGAGGAGCTTACACTCTAATGTCCCACCACGGCCACACATTATTATTAATAGTATTTATATAGCTCTAACATATACCGCAGTGCTGTACAGAGAACACTCAACATGACACATCAGTCTCTGCACAAGAGAAGCTTACACTCTAATGTACCCACCCCCCCCCCACCCCCCCCAGTCACACACTATTATTATTATACATTTATATAGCTCTGACATATACTGCAGTGCTGTACAGAAAACAATGAGCCAGTCACATCAGTCTCTTCACCAGAAAAGCTTACACTCTAGTGCTCCCGCCTTACCCCCCCCCCCCCCCAGTCATGCTATTACTATTGTTATACATTTACTGTATATACCGTATTTATCGGCGTATAACACGCACTTTTTCCTCCTTAAAATCGTGGGAAAGTCGTGGGTGCGTGTTATACGCCGATACCCCAAAAAAAATGACAAAAATCGGTTGCGGCGCCGAAAAATGGCGACCGCGGCCAAAAAAGGCCGAACCGCGGCCGAAAAAGGCCGAAGCGCGGCCGAAAAAGGCCGAAGCGCGGCCGAAAAAGACCGAAGCCGGCTGTTCAGCTCCGCTCGTAGTCCCGCCTCCCTGCGCTCGCTCCCGAAACAGCAGGGAGGTGGTACTCCGAGCGGAGCTGAACAGTCGGCTCGGTCTTTTTTCGGCCGCACTTCGGCCTTTTTCGGCCGCACTTCGGCCTTTTTCGGCCGCGGTTCGGTCTTTTTCGGCCGCGCATGCGCAGTATTTCTCGCGGCGGGAAATTTAAACGCTGGCGAACTGCAAATGACACTAATAATACAAAAAGCCGCGCGGCTTTTTGTATTATTTTGTCTATTTATTGTGTATATCTATTTATTGTTTATTTTCATCTCTATTTTTCACTTATATTTATATGTCGATGTCACTTATTTGATTAATATCAGTGAGTCTTATGCTTTAAGGTAGGGATCAGCGCGGTGTTTCATTTGCCTTTTCTCTCTTGCAAATGACACTAGCAAGCTGCAAATGACACTAGCAAGCTGCAAATGACGCTGGGCAAGCTACAAATGACGCTGGGAAAGGCTGCAAATGACGCTGGGCAAGCTGCAAATGACGCTAGGCAGGTTGCAAATGACGCTGGGAAAGGCTGCAAATGACGCTGGGCAAGCTGCAAATGACGCTAGGCAGGTTGCAAATGACGCTGGGCAAGGCTGCAAATGACGCTAGGCAGGTTGCAAATGACGCTAGGCAGGTTGCAAATGACGCTGGGCAGGCTGCAAATGACGCTGGGCAAGCTGCAAATGATGCTGGGCAAGCTGCAAATGACGCTTAAATGTAAGTTTTTTTTTTCCCTAAACTTCTCTCCTAAAACTTTTTTTCCTTAAAATTCCCTCCTAAACTTGGGGTGCGTGTTATACGCCGGTGCGTGTTATACGCCGATAAATACGGTAGCTGACATATACCACAGTGCCGTATAAAATTAGAAGAAAAGAGGTTTAACCTTAAACTACATAGAGGGTTCTTTACTGTAATACCCTGTACACACGATCGGACATTCTGACCACAAAATCCATCGGATTTTTTCCGACTGATTTTAGCCGAAACTTGTCTTGCATACACACTGTCGCACAAAGTTGTCGGAAAATCCGATCATTCGGAACGAGGTGACGTACAACACGTACAACGGGACTACGTAGAGGCCAGTAGCCAATAGCTTTCGTCTACAAATTTTTTCTGAGCATGCGTGCCACTTTGTGCGTCGGAAAAAGTCCGATCGGATTTTGTTGATCGGAAAATTCTAGATCCAGCTCTCAAACTTTTTTCCGTCAGAAATTCCGATGGAAAAAGTCTGATAGAGCCCACACACGATCGGATTTTCCGACAACATCACTTTTTGCATCGGAAATTTCCGATTGTGTGTACAGGGCATTAGAGCAGCAAGGATGTGGAATTCCCTTCCACAGGCGGGGGTCTCAGCGGGGGGCATTGATAGTTTCAAGGCACTACTATTAGATAAGCACCCGAACGACCACAACATACAGGGATATACAATGTAATACTGACATATAATCACACACATAGGTTGGACTTGATGGACTTGTGTCTTTTTTTCGACCTCACCTACTATGTAACTATGTATAAGAAACATTGAGCAATTCACATTAGTCACCCTCTATTACTATTATACATTTATATAGCTCTGGCATATACCATAGTGCTGTACAGAAAACACTGAGCCATTCTTATCAGCCTCTGCACCAGAGGAGCTTACACTCTAATTTCCCCCCACAGTCACATACTATTATTATTATACATTTATATAGCTCTGACATATACCGCAGTGCCGTATGAGAAATGTTGAGCAATTCACATAAGTCTATGTACCAGAGGAGCTTACACTCTAATTTCCCACCACAGTAACACACTATTTATATAATATATTTACAGTATATAGCTCTGACATATACCAGAGTGCTGTACAGAGAACACTGAGCCAGTCAGATCAGTCTCTGCACCAGAAGAGCTTACACTCTTGTAAACTCCCCCCACGCTCTTATTATTATACATTTACTGTATATAGCTCTGACATTTACCACAGTGCTGTATAATAAACGTTGAGCAATTCACATCAGTTTCTGTACCAGAGGAGCTTACACTCTAATTGCCCACCACAGTCACACACTATTATTATTATACATTTTTATAGCTCTGACATATACCGCAGTGCTGTACAGAGAACACTGAGCCAGTCACATCGGTCTCTGCGCTAGAAGAGCTTACACTCTAATGTCCCCCCCCCCCCCACAGTGACACTATTATTATACATTTATATAGCTCTGACATATACCGCAGTGCTGTATAAGAAACATTGAGCCATTAACATCAGTCTCTGTACCAGAGGAGCTTACACTCTAATGTCCCCCCACAGTCACACGCTAATAATAATTTACATTTACGGCATATGGCTACATTGTTCTCTGTACAGCACTATGGAATATGTCAGAGCTATATAAATGTATAATAATAAAAATATGTGACTGTGGGGCTACATTAGAGTGTAAGCTCCTCTGGTTCAGAGACTGATTGGAATGGTTCAGTGTTCTCTGTACAGCACTGCAGCATATGTCAGAGCTATATGAAGGTATATAGTAATAATAATGCTTGTCTGTGACAGGACATTAGAGCGCCTTTACACACACATGACATTTAATGGCATCCCAGTCTTAGTCCGTAGGGTTCAATATTAGGTTGGCCCACCCTTTGCAGCTATAACAGCTTCAACTCTTCTGGGAAGGCCGTCCACAAGGTTTAGAAGTGTGTCTATGGGAATGTTTGACCATTCTTCCAGAAGCGCATTTGTGAGGTCAGGCACTGATGTTGGACAAGAAGGCCTGGGTCGATGTCTCCGCTCTAATTCATCCCAAAGGTGTTCTATCGGGTTGAGGACAGGACTCTGTGCAGGCTAGTCAAGTTCTTCCACCCCAAACTCACTCATCCATGTCTTTATGGGCCTTGCTTTAAGACATTAGAGGAACATTAGAGCGTAAGCTCCTTTGGCGCAAATACTGATGTGACTGGTTCAGTGTTCTCTGTACAGCACTGCGGTATATGTCAGAGCTATATATAATTCTTTATGTATAAATGTTATCTGTAGACTGAATCAGTATCACTTAATTTTAACCCAACATTGCTACTGACCAAACCTTGAAAAAGGCGAATTAAGAAATGACGCGGCAAATGAAAACAAAGCGAGGCCGATCGTTTCATCGTGGCCGCACCTCTTGCTCATCGCTGCTCCCTGTGTTACTGAGAAGGGATGTGGATTCATAAATGAGAAGGCCGTTATCTGTGCTGTATTGGCCTGATGCTAATTGAAGCCACATGGGCCTTCCTCGCAGATTCTCCCAGCCTCCCCCCCCACTGACCTGCCGCTGAGCGCGGCCTCCATATTGGCCGCTACACGGTCTGGGCCTGCTGTGGGTCAGGGAGCAGCTGGGCCGAGCGCCGGGTTTCAGACAGATCTCTCTCTTTGTTTTCCCTGGGAACTCATCTCAGCCTGAACGTTTCTGATTTTATGACATATGCACTTACAAGGAGCCGCACCCCCCCCCCCCATTCCTACTCCCCCCCCCCCCCAACCCCCTAAGAACCAATAACAATTGTGTCATCCTTCATCTCGCTACAACGACCCCGGTGAGACTTGTCATCCACTTTGATGTCCTTCTGTATTATCTCCTCTGGAAATTCCCTTTACTTTCCATCCCAGCGAGCGCAATATTAATGCTGTCAGTTTATTTTACATGCGGGGCTCTGATCGGACCTCCTGTACGCCAGGTTATTCCGTGTCCTCGCCAGAATACGCCGGAGGGGGAGAAAGTTGAAAGGGAGGTTGTTTGTTATGAATTCTCATAAAAAAATCTGAGCTCATAGCGTAGGGCCAGGCTTTCTCAGCAAGGGTTCCTCTAGAGGTTGTCTTAGGTAGGGCTTGGACAAGGGAGTGGGGGGGCAAGAGGGACAGCTGCCCTGGGTGCAGCACAGCATCACATGTACACTCCAGATCGGTAATGGGCACTCACACTCTGCACTTAATTTGACCACCAGTGTAAGGAGGTACTACACTGACAGCCAACGTAACGGGGGAACTACAATGACCATCAAAGCAAGGGGTACTACACTGACCATCAAAGCAAGGGGTACTACACTGACCATCAAAGCAAGGGGTACTACACTGACCATCAAAGCAAGGGGTACTACACTGACCATCAAAGCAAGGGGTACTAAACTGACCATCAAAGCAAAGGGTACTACACTGACCATCAAAGCAAGGGGTACTACACTGACCATCAAAGCAAGGGGTACTACACTGACCATCAAAGCAAAGGGTACTACACTGACCATCAAAGCAAGGGGTACTAAACTGACCATCAAAACAAGGGGTACTACACTGATCATCAAAGCAAGGGGTACTACACTGACCATCAAAGCAAGGGGTACTACACTGACCATCAAAGCAAGGGGCACTACACTGACCATCAAAGCAAGGGGCACTACACTGACCATCACAGCAAGGGGTACTAAACTGACCATCAAAGCAAGGGGTACTACACTGACCATCAAAGCAAGGGGTACTACCCTGATCATAGCGTAGGGCCAGGCTTTCTCAGCAAGGGTTCCTCTAGAGGTTGTCTTAGGTAGGGCTTGGACAAGGGAGTGGGGGGGGGGGGGCAGGAGGGACAGCTGCCCTGGGTGCAGTGCAGCACAGCATCACATGTACACTCCAGATCGGTAATGGGCAACTAGTGGACACTCACACTCTGCACTTAATTTGACCACCAGTGTAAGGAGGTACTACACTGACAGACAATGTAACGGGGGAACTACAATGACCATTAAAGCAAGGGGTACTACACTGACCATCAAAGCAAGGGGTACTGCCCTGACCATCAAAGCAAGGGGTACTACACTGACCATCAAAGCAAGGGGTACTACACTGACCATCAAAGCAAGGGGTACTACCCTGACCATCAAAGCAAGGGGTACTACACTGACCATCAAAGCAAGGGGTACTACACTGACCATCAAAGCAAGGGGTACTACACTGACCATCAAAGCAAGGGGTAGTACCCTGACCATCAAAGCAAGGGGTACTATACTGACCATCAAAGCAAGGGGTACTACACTGACCATCAAAGCAAGGGGTACTACACTTGCAACCATTATAAGAGGGGAACTACACTGACCATCAAGGTGAGGGCACCTCCACTGTGCATACATCTTCCCCACTTAACATACCTTGCCTAACAGCACAGTCAACACTCTCCTCTTTTGAACTGGCTACTACTGAAGAGGTTACAAAACTTTTTCTCAGATGCCCACCTAACCAATTGTCCCCTGGATCCTGTTCCCTTACAACTACTACAGCGTTTCGCCGAAAATAAGACCTACCCCGAAAATAAGACCTAGTGTTATTTTCCAGGAAGGCTGCAATATAAGCCCTACCCCAAAAATAAGCCCTAGTTTAAAAAGCTTGTGCAATCCTATAATCCAATCTATTACAGTAGTATATAATGTTCAATGTGTGTGTATCTCTAATATAATTGCGGGGAAGAGAGTTTGGCGGGTCACAGAAGCGCAGGGTGGCGCTATAACGAAGGTATTTGGCACAATTATGTTACAGAAACACACACATTGTACATTATATACTACTGTTATGCCCCATACACACGGTCGGAAATTCCGACGGAGAATGTCCGATCGGACCATGTTGTCGGGAAAATCCGCCTGTGTGTGGGCTCCATCTGACTTTTTCCGTCTGAATTTCCGACGGAAAAAATTTGAGATCCCACTCTCAAATTTTCCGACAACAAAATCCGATCGGACTTTTTCCAATCGTGTGTAGAGAATTACGACGGACAAAGTGCCACGCATGCTCAGATCAATAACGAGGCCCCCCCCCCCCTCGTTCCCCGCTCCCCTCGCGGCGCCGGCATTCTTACTGTGGGCACCCGGCTGCGCATGCGTGAGCGGCGCCGTGAGCCGTGATACGGCGCTCAGTCATCTGGGACACGTGACAGGTCCCAGATGACTGTGCGCCGCCGAGGGGAAGTGATGTCAGTGCCCGGGCACTGAAGGTGGCAGACTACGAGGGACCCCATAGCAACATGCATTTAGAGGTGAGTAAAACATTTTTTTTTTCCAATTATTTTTTTTTTTATTTTTTTAATTTATTTTTTTTTTTTTTTATTTTTTTAAAGATTTGTAAGCAACTTTTATTTTTTTTTGGTGGCAACACCACTTTAAGACCCATTTCATTGCTCCCATTTACTTCTAGAACCCTTAGTCTACAACCATCTTAGCTCCTACCTTCTTGGCCCCTTGGCTTTCGCTCACAGCACCCCACATAAACTGCCTTACTAAAAGGGATTTAAGTTATCTGGAAATCTTGCATCTTTACTAACTTAAGTTAACCAATAAACGGGATCACTTAATTTCCGAGCTTTCAACAATACAACATTCGCTCTCTGACTACGGAAAGCGCAGGGTGCGGCGCTGTAGGAGGGCACATGATGTGGCTGCTATCAGTCTATCTCTGATGGTCTATTTCCTACCAATAACCATTCCACGGCTTCTCTTATCTCCAGCAAGAAGACAAAAGCTTCCTGAGTTTCCTGCTGGACACCTCTTTGGCTTTGAACCTTGGTACCATCTCACGGGGTCACCCAACGATAAATAATTGATATTCGGAAGGTCCTGAGGTGCCCATAGAAGTCGGTGGCCCTTTGCCGTCTTGTTGGGGCCCCGCAGGCTCGCTGGGAGGAAACCAGCGTCAGAGTTTTGGCCCTGCTGAATGTTTCCTCTTCCTGTGGCACTTATCGCTGCTCTTCTTCTGTCTGGACAGCATTTCCTCTGCGGATTAAGCCGCTGAGCTCCTTGATAGGTCCTGTTAAGCCCCATCGCTCATCCTGTAGATGACTTCCTGCTTCGGAGAGCTCTGCAGACGGACGGCTCAGGGAATGGTGACCCCCCCATTTCCTTCATCTTTGAGAAGATTGCTGGGGGGGGGGGGGGCTGGCAGTTCCCTGGAATGGATTTGCTGTAGTTGGGATTTTGCTACTATTTGTAAAGAACATTTTTGAAGGCAAAGAGAAGAATCAGATGGTGAATCAAAAGTGACCTACCAAAGGTGTGAGGAGCACTCAGGATAGGAAGAGGAGACAGTGAGAAGAAAGAGGGAGGACAGGGGTCTATTTCTCTGGGGCTCTCCACATCTCTTCATCCTGACTGGGGGGGTCGGAGTTCTTTTAAGATGTTGGCAACACCAGGTGCCACCACTTACCTAATGCATACGCTGGAGCATGTACCGAGTCTTAAATCAGACCTCCGGCCTTCCCTTTGGTCTTGTACAGTTGTACAGGTTCCTCTCCTGGACTCTGCACACTGTGACCTTCTCACAATGTGCATTAGAAGGTGCAGCAACCATAGCTCCCCAACTGTCCCTGATTTCGAGGGACTGTCCCTGATTTGGATTTGATTTGGATGTCCCTCTGTCCCTCATTTGTCCCTCATTTTGGTCTGATCTATATAGACGTATATAAAATGCACTTTTTATCTATCAAAAAGTGTTTTCCAGCACTAAACCTTTCTGATTTCTAAATTGCTGCATCTGTAAATTCCAAAAGCCAATATAAAGGAATAGTAGTGGTAAAAAAAAGCACTTGTGTGTTTAACCAATCTTGTTTTTTTGTACAATTCTCCTTTAAGGGGGCGTGGCAAGGGGGTGTGTCCTATGCCTGCATACTTTTGCTGATAGGTGTCCCTCATTCCCATCTCAAAAAGTTGGGAGGTATGAGCAAGTCCTGGCTGGAGGATGTTCAGCATCATCTAGCCCAGGGGTAGGCAACCTGGGGCCCTCCAGCTGTTGTGGAACTACATTTCCCATGAGGCATTGCAAGGCTGGCAGTTACAACTACTCCCAGAGGCATGATGGGACTTGTAGTTCTGCAACAGCTGGAGGGCCCCCCAGGTTGCCTACCCCTGATCTAGCTCTTTCTGTCCCTGGCCAAACCCCCATCATTCATTTGATTTCAGTTCTTTCAAGCATCACCATACCTCTCAACATTTTAAGATAGGAATGAGGGACACCTACTAACAAACGTATGTAGGCATAGGACACGCCTCTTGCCACGCCCCCTTAACTACTTGCCTACCAGGCACGAACACCTCCTTCCTGACCAGGCCATTTTTCAGCTTTCAGCGTTGTCGCATTTTGAATGACAATTGCGCGGTCATGCAACGCTGTACCCAAATAAAATTTTTATCATTTTTTCCCCACAGATAGAGCTTTATTTTGGTGGTATTTGATCACCTCTGCGGTTTTTATTTCTTGTGCTATAAACAAAAGAAGAGCAACAAGTTTGAAAAAACGCAATATTTTTTACTTTTTTTTATTATAATAAATATCCAATTTTTTTTTTTTTTTTTTAAACAAATTTTTTTCCTCAGTTTAGACCGATACGTATTCTTCTACATATTTTTGGTAAAAAAAATCGCAATAAGCGTATATTGATTGGTTTGCGCAAAAGTTATAGCGTCTACAAAATAGGGGATAGATTTATAGCATTTTTATTATTATTTTTTTTTTTTTACTAGTAATGGCGGCGATCTGCGATTTTTATCATGACTGCGACATTGCGGCGGACATATCGGACACTTTTGAAACATTTTTGGGACCATTCACATTTATACAGCGATCCGTGCTATAACCGGGCAATCGCGGGTGCCCAGCGGACATCGCGGCCGCCGGGCACGCGCATTGGCTCCCCAGCTACGCGGCGGGCGCCTGCGCGCGCGCCCCCTAGTGGCCAAAATGTAGACGACGTCATATGACGGCGTCCCGCCACAAGAGCCGCACCGTCCCGCCGTCATTTGACAGTGGGCGGTCGGCTAGTGGTTAAAGGAGAATTAACCAAAAAAAAAAAAAGGTTAATTAAATCCACAAGTGCTTTTTTTACCACTGCTATTCCTTTATATTGGATTTTGAAATGTACAAATGCAGCAATTTGGAAATTGGATGAAATGTTCGAAACACTTTTTGAAAGATAAAAAGTGCATTTTATGTACAACTGTATAGATCAGAGCAAAATGAGGGACAAATGAGGAGGAAAGAGGGACAGAGGGACATTGCTCCAAATCAGGGACAGTCCCTCCAAATCAGGGACAGTTGGGAGCTATGTATCACATGTAGGCATGCCTGCCTAGGAACACCAGGTCATCTAGAGCCCCGGGTGAACGTGCCAAACTTAGCCCCTCCCCCCAAGATGTATGAGCATTATGTGTCAGCAAAAATCACCCCACTAAAACACTGAGCACTAATCTGCATGCTCACCCCCTAAGCATAAATCTCCCCTCCTCCCAGTACAAATCCGCCCCCTGCTGAAATCACCCACCTCTCCACAAATCTTTGCCCCCAATCCAACAAATCCACCCCAAATAAAATTCCCCCCCTCCTATCACAAATCCTCTACCCCTAAAATGCCCCCTCCTAGTACACATCTCCCCCCACTTGAAATCCCCCCTCCCACCCCAAATTTCACCCTCTTATAATACTTACCCCCTGCAGCCCCCCAAAATCCCCAAAAACACAAATCCCCCCCCCCAGCTCACATAATACCACACTGCCCAGGGCAGTCGCCCACCCCTTGTCCCGGCCCTGAGGAACGCCCACTTCTCCAGACTGATAGCCACCCATCAAGGCATTTTGATATTTGCATAACTCCTCCCAAAAAGACAGCCCACTGCTTGCATTAGAACCGAGGCAGGAGGCGGTGATGTCTTTAGGAAGCTATGTACAGCCCCCCCCTGGTGGCCCCTCCTACCAGCCATGATTGCATTGCATAGAGGAGCGCAGAGAACCAGCGATGACATCACTGGGAATAAAATAAGTTATGTCATGAAAAGGGATATGGAGGGTAAAACCAGGAAAGGCAAAATAAAAGCAGATTAAAGCGGTTGTAAATCTCAGACATGAAATATGAACAAAGCCTATCCCTCTATTACACATGTATCAAACAGAAAGCCTGTGGGCCGAATCTGCCCCCCCCCCCCCCGGCCATTTCATATGGCCCTCACTTCCTCCTGCAGCTGCGGCAACACCTCAGCAATTGGCAACAGAGAGGAGGACAGAACTCCTTCTACAGATCCTGCCCCTCTCTGTGTAGCCGCAACCCCCTCGTCTCCCCTGGTGCCAGCATTCAGCAGACTCCAGCCCTCCTCCAGACCCTGCACTTGCTGGAACAAAGGTGTTCTATAGGGTTGAGGTCAGGACTCAGTGCAGGCTAGTCAAGTTCCTCCACCCTAAACTCTATCATTGATGTCTTCATGGACCTTGCTTTGTGCACTGGTCTAAATCATTTGGTGGAGGGGGGGGGGGGGGGGATTATGGTGTGGGGTTGTTTTTCAGGGATTGGGCTTGGCCCCAGGCCTGGCTCAGAGTGTCCACTCTGGAGTTCTATACGGTTGAGGTCAGGACTCTGTGCAGGCTAGTCAAGTTCACCCCAAACTGTCTCATCCATGTCTTTATGGACCTTGCTTTGTGCACTGGTGGCAGTCATGTTGGAACAGGAAGGGACCATCCCCAAACTGTTCCCACAAAGTTGGGAGCATGAAATTGTCCAAAATGTCTTGGTATGCCGACGCCTTAAAAATTCCCTTCACTGGAACTAAGGGGCCAAGCCCAACCCCTGAAAAACAACCCCCCCACCATAATCCCCCCTCCACCAAATGATTTGAACCAGTGCACAAAGCAAGGTCCATAAAGACACGGATGAGCGAGTTTGGGGTGGAGGAACTTGACTGGCCTGCACAGAGTCCTGACCTCAACCCGATAGAACACATTTGGGAGACTGAGAGCCAGGCCTTCTCATCCAACATCAGTGCCTGACCTCACAAATGCGCTCCTGGAAGAATGCTCAAACATTCCCATAGACACACTCCTAAACCTTGTGGACGGCCTTCCCAGAAGAGTTGAAGCTGTTATAGCTGCAAAGGGTGGGCCAACTCAATATTGAACCCTACGGACTATGAGTGGGATGCCATTAAAGCTCGTGTGTGTGTAAAGGCAGGCGTCCCAATACTTTTGATAATATAGTGTATATTTAAATGAACGTTTTTTGTGCCCGGATTTCACCTTTAATTTCTGTCTAGTTGTGCGAATCTCACATACTGTGAGGTTTATATTATAACAATTAAATGTATCAGATGACAGGTCCACTTTCAGTAATAGGAAAATGAACATTATATTCCTATTACTATTCTTACTTTCTATTATGAAATGAGTCTCCGCCCAGCCGCGTTGCGTTGCGAGCGTCGTCCCTGTAAGGAGTCCGGTTTCAGCGCAGATTTTTGGCTGCGGTTCCCAGCTGTGCGCGCCGGTGGCTTTATAAAAGTCGGAGGGTGATCTGGACAGTTTTATCCCAGAGTGAAGTTTACCATAGAATGTGCGCAGGGAACGCGAGCGACCCGAAATCCCCCCCCCCCCTCCATGGCTGCAACACGCTGAGCAACAATGAATCCATTTTTCTCCGGAATTGGCACAAATTCTCTGCGGCACCGAGAAGAAAGTTCTCTCCACTTTCAGAAGTAGAAATATATTCCCCCCCCATAACCTCCATATGTACACAGAGGGGACACTTCACTGTATTAAGGGGGGACTAGACAAATCCCCTAATACTACGGCATTGGTCACATGATCTCTTCCCTTCAGTCTTGCACAGTTGTACCGGCTCCTCTCCTGGACTGAAATGCATTACTCTGATTTCACTGCACACTGTGAGCTTCTCACAATGTGCATTAGAAGCTGCAGCAAATCAGAGAGAGCCCCGCCTCATTTCCTGGCTGGAGGATATCATCAGGCTCTTTCCTTCCCGGCTTGCCCCGCCCCTTTCATTCATTGGACTTCAGTCCTTTCAATCATGGAGGCTCGGAATTATCTGTGGGCGTTACCTCTGGATATGACGCTGAGCGCGTGCACTCAACTTCTTTGGTCGACCATGGTGAGGCCAGGGCCGGTGCTACCACTAGGCAAACTAGGCAGCCGCCTAGGGTGCACTGCTGCCTAGGGCGCCCGGCCACTGGTGTTCCTACCCTCTTCTCTCTGCAGCAAGCAACTAATGCCCCGTACACACGGTCGGAAATTCCGACCACAAAATCTGTCTGATTTTTTCCGAAGGATTTTGCGTACACACGGTCGGACAAAGTTGTCGGAAAATCCGATCATTCTGAACGTGGTGACGTTTGTTGCCTACGACGGGACTACGTAGAGGCTAGTAGCCAATAGCTTTGGTCTTGTAATTTGATCTGAGCATGCGTGGCACTTTGTCCGTCGGAATTCTCTACACACGATCGGAAAAAGTCCGATCGGATTTTGTTGTCGGAAAATTTGAGAGCAGGATCTCAAATTTTTTCCGTTCGGAAATTCTGATTGAAAAAGTCCGATGGAGCCCAACCACGGCGGATTTTCCGACAACATGGTCCGATAGGACATTTTCTGTCGGAATTTCCGACCGTGTGTACGGGGGCTTAGTCTCAGCATCAGCAGGCAGCCGCCGCTCTGTTTGCACATAGTGGCAGAGGTTATTGTGGCGGAGGACTGTGTCTGTGTCCCGACTCCCGAATGAATGGAGGCAAGCAAACATTCATTGATGGGAACTGGTGAGGCTGCATTTGATGGGTGCTGGTGAGGCTGCATTTGATGGGCGCTGGTGAGGCTGCATTTGATGGGCGCTGGTGAGGCTGCATTTGATGGGCGCTGGTGAGGCTGCATTTGATGGGTGCTGGTGAGGCTGCATTTGATGGGTGCTGGTGAGGCTGCATTTGATGGGCGCTGGTGAGGCTACATTTGATGGGCGCTGGTGAGGCTGCATTTGATGGGTGCTGGTGAGGCTACATTTGATGGGCGCTGGTGAGGCTGCATTTGATGGGCGCTGGTGAGGCTGCATTTGATGGGTGCTGGTGAGGCTGCATTTGATGGGGGCTGGTGAGGCTGCATTTGATGGGCGCTGGTGAGGCTGCATTTGATGGGCGCTGGTGAGGCTGCATTTGATGGGCGCTGGTGAGGCTGCATTTGATGGGTGCTGGTGAGGCTGCATTTGATGGGCGCTGGTGAGGCTGCATTTGATGGGCGCTGGTGAGGCTGAATTTGATGGGCACTGGTAGGCTACATTTGATGGGTGCTGGTGAGGCTGCATTTGATGGGCACTGGTAGGCTACATTTGATGGGCGCTGGTGAGGCTGCATTTGATAGGTGCTGGTGAGGCTGCATTTGATGGACGCTGGTGAGGCTGCATTTGATGGGCGCTGGTGAGGCTGCATTTGATGGGTGCTTCATTAAAAAGTTGGGGTGTACATAGGCAGGGCAAAGGGGGTGGAGCCAGGGGGCGGCAAAATTAGGTTTTGCCTAGGGTGTCAAAAATCCTTGCACCAGCCCTGGGTGAGGCCTGTTCTGAGTGAAACCTGTCCTGTTATACCGCTGTATGGTCTTGGCCACCGTGCTGCAGCTCAGTTTCAGGGTCTTGGCAATCTTCTTCTAGCCTGTAGGAGCTTGTGCGTTCCTCCATGGATATGCCTCCCCAGACCATCACTGACCCACCACCAAACCTGTCATGCTGAATGATGTTAGAGGCAGCAGAACGTTCTCCACGGCTTCTCCAGACCCTTTCACGTCAGTCACATGGGCTCAGGGTGAACCTTCTCTCATCTGTGAAAAGCACAGGGCACCAGTGGCAGACCTGCCAATTCTGGTGTTCAATGGCAAATGCCAATGGAGCTCCACAGTGCCGGGCAGTGAGCACAGGGCACACTAGAGGACGTCGGATCCTCAGGCTACTTCATGAAGTCTGTTTCTGATTGGTCAGAGACATTCACACCAGTGGCCTGCTGGAGGTCATTTTGTAGGGCTCTGGCAGTGCTCATCCTGTTCCTCTCCCACAAAGGAGCAGATACCGGTCCTGCTGATGGGTTAAGGACCTTCTATGGCCCTGTCCAGCTCTCCTAGAGTAACGGCCTGTCTCCTGGAATCTCCTCCATGCTCTTCAGACTGTGCCGGGAGACGCAGCAAACCTTCTGGCAATGCCACGTGTTGATGTGCCATCCTGGAGGAGTTGGACTGCCTGTGCAACCTCTATAGGTGTGGTTCTCAACCCTGTCCTCAAGTACCCCCAACAGGACATGTTTTGGGAATTTCTCTTAGATAAAATAGCTGTCCAAAATACCAAGCCATTGACTTTGATTCAAAGCACCTGTGCAAGACAAAAGGAAAGCCTGCAAACATGGCCTGTTTGGGGTACTTGAGGGCAGGGTTGAGAACCACTGTTTTATAGGGTCCAAGTATCGCCTTGTGCTACCGGTAGTGAGTGAGAAACAGTCAGAAAAGATGAGTAGGGAAATAAAATGTCAGTGGCCTCCACCTTAAGAACCATTCCTGTTTTGGAGGTCGTCTCATTGTCGCCCATCTAGTGCACCTGTAGTAAACTTCATTAACACCAAAGCAGCTGAAACTGATTAACAACCCCCTCAATGAGACTCGGGTGATCACAGATCGGAGTAAGGGGTCGATCCCGGCCCCTTACCACGTGATCAGCTGTAAGCCAATGACAGCGGATCACGTGATGTAAACAGAAGATCAGTAATTGTTTTTTTTTATCCTCACGCTGACAGCATGAGAAAAAAAAAAAGCCGATCACCGGCTTCTGTGCAAGGGACATCGGTCCCGAAGAGGAAGAGGCAAAGCCGCCTCACCTGTGCCAACCAGTACTGCCTGCCAGTGCCACCTGCCAGTGTCCACAGTGCCACGAATCAGTGCCCACCAGTGCATAACAGTCCCAGCAATCAGTGCCACCTATTAATGCCCACGAGTGCCACCTATCAATGCCCACCAGTGGTGCCAATTAGTGCCTCCTCAGTGCCACCTATGGTTGCCACCTCATCCCTTTAAACCCGAACACATATTAATTACACAGGTTCTGTGGCTGATTAAGGTGGTAATTAAACTCACTTGGTGCCTTATCTGCATTTAATTAGCCTCAGAACCCGTGTAATTCAAAGGTGTTCGGGTTTAAAGGGATGAGGTGGCAACTCTAGTTCTACCTAGCAGTGCTGCCTATCAGTGTCACCTACCAGTGCTGATCAGTGGCCATCGCTGCCACCCATCAGTGCCCATCACTGCCACCTATCAGTGCCCATCACTGCCAGCTATTAATGTCACCTATTAGTGCCCTTCAGTCCCACCCATCAGTACCACCTCTCAGTGCCCACCAATGCCACCTCATCAGTGCCCTTCAGTCCCACCCATCAGTACCACCTCTCAGTGCCCACCAATGCCACCTATCAGTGCCACCTCATCAGTGCCCACCAGTGCCACCTATTAGGGCCCATCAGTGCCCATCAATGCTGCCTATCAGTGCCATTTAGTGCCCATCAGTGCCCATCAGTGCAGCCTATCAGCGTACATCAATGAAGGAGAAAAATGACCTGTTTGCAAAATGTATTAACAAAATATAAAACGTTACATTTTTTTAACTAAAAATAAAAAACCCAGAGGTCATCAAATACCCCCAAAATAAAGCTCTATTTGTGGGAAAAAAATGATAAAGATTTAATTTGAGTACAGTGTAGAATGACCGCGCAATTGTCATTCAAAGTGAGAGAGCGCTGAAAGCTGAAAATTCGTCTGGGCAGGAAGGGGGTTTAGGTGCCCAGTAAGCAAGTGGTTAAAAAGTGTTTTAACCACTTGCTTACTGGGCACCTAAACCCCCTTTTCTGCCCAGACCAATTTTTGTGTTCCTTAATTTTTTTTGAGCAGTGTATTTATTTATCTATCTATTGATTATCTATCTATCTATTGATTATCTATCTATCTATCTATTGATTATCTATCTATTGATTATCTGTATATGTATTGTATTGTATACGTGTAAAATTCAAAATGCTAACCATAACATACAAAGCCATCCACAACATCACCCCCCATCTACATCACCAACCTCATCTGCAGATATCGCCCAAATCGCCCCCTCCGCTCCTCCCAGGACCTCCTGCTCTCTAGCTCCCTTGTTACCCCCTCCCATGCTCGCCTTCAGGACTTCTCCAGAGCCTCTCCCATCCTCTGGAACTCCCTGCCCCATTATGTCCGATCAGCCCCTACCCTGTCCACCTTTAAAAACGAATTTATTCAGGGAAGCCTATCCACACCCACCTAACAACAACTGTCCCTGAGCCACCCCCATCAAATCATTCTCTGCAGCTATTACCTTTTGTACCACCACCCTGTCCCTTTAGAATGTAAGCTCTACGAGCCGGGCCTTCCTGTACCTTTTGTATTGTACTGTACTGTAATTGTGTTGTCCCCCCTATACATTGTAAAGCGCTGCGAAAACTGTTGGCGCTATATAAATTGTGTATAATAATAATATAGTATAATAATGTATTTATGTATGTACAGTATGTATGCATCTATTAATATATTCAATATCTTTCTATCTTTCTATCTATCTATCTATCTATCTATCTATCTATCTTTCTATCTATCTATCTATCTATCTATCTATCTATCTTTCTATCTATCTATCTATCTATCTATCTATCTATCTATCTATCTATCATTATCTATCTATCTATCTTTCTATCTATCTATGTATCTATCTATCTCCATCTATCTATCTTTCTATCTTTCTATCTATCTATCGATCTATCTATCTATCTATCTATCTATATATCTTTCTATCTATCTATCTATCTATCATTAGACCAGATGTTTTTTGTTTCTTATCTCCATGTCATGTTTTTCCGATGTATTGTCTCATATTGGGTGCGGATATTGTCAGCCCCAGGGTAACGCTGTCCCCCCGCTGGGTGGGTGCGGGGTAGAATATCATCCTGTATGGGAATCTGGAAGTCAGGAGGGAAGGAACACACAATCTTCCAGCTCTCCTGGCTTTAGGCGTGTGATATCAGGATTCGCTGCTGGGAAACAGAGGGACCACCAAAAAGCAGCTCGGGCCGCGCCAAAAACGACTGTTATAAAACCATCGCTGCTAATATCTTGGAAAGTTCTGAGCGGCTTGGCATGTGCAAGGAGGAGATTTGAGAGCAGTGAATGAGCAATGCATGGGGACAATGCTGAGAAGCTCCAGCCATACATGAAGGAAATGCTCAGGTTAACCTCTTGCTGCCCACATAGAGCACAGTTTATGTGCGGTGGAAAAGAGGGCGAGCGTTAGGCTCCATTCACATGGTCGGAAATTCCGACCACAAAACCCGTCCGTTTTTTTCAGACGGATTTTGTCCGACACTGGTGTTGCATACACACGGTCGGACAAAGTTGTCGGAAAATCCGATCATTCTGAACGTGGTGACGTTCGTTGCGTACGACGGAACTACGTAGAGGCTAGTAGCCAATAGCTTTGGTCTCGTAATTTGATCTGAGCATGCGTGGCACTTTGTCCGTCGGAATTCGCTACACACGATCGGAAAAAGTCAGATCGGATTTTGTTGTAGGAAAATTTGAAAGCAGGATCTCAAATTTATTCCGTCGGAAATTCAGATGGAAAAAGTCAGATGGAGCCCACACACGGTCGGATTTTACGACAACATGGTCCGATCGGACATTTTCCGTCGGAAATTTCCGACGGTGTGTACGGGGCATTAGGCTCCATTCACACAGGTTATTGCCTTTGTGGTGCCATCCATTGTTGCAAGGAGATGTGCATTTTGCCACACAGAGAAATGCGCAATAAAGGCACCAAAACATGTGTTAGAAAAACCCTGCAAGTCTCAATGCAGCAAAAAGCTACATGAGCTACTTTGCTGCGTTTGTTGCATGTAGAGCAGCCCATTGACATGAATGAGTTGCCCTATGCATGTTGTGTGAAAAACACGCACAAGAAAAGCACAAATGCTAGGTGTGAATAGGGCCTGAACCCCGACATGCTGCACATGCATCCACGGACAGCTGAGGATTCTGTCCTGAGAGCGGGATGATCAGGATTCAATGGGATAGGCTCCCGATCATGTCACCACTGTGACAGCCAATCAGAGGGGAGAACAGTTATTCAAAGAGAAAAGGTGCCATTTGACCAAAAAATAATCAGACATCCGTCTCATATCATCCTGTTTCAGTGTAGTTGGCACATCAGTTAGCCATTACACACTATGCAATTCTATATAACAATAGCCACTCCTCTCTGGTGGCAGTTGGAGGAATAGTGCCCCATCATTGGTATCAGTGGAGGGAATAGTGCCTCGTCATTGTGTCAATGGGAGTAACAGTGCCCCATCATTGGTGTCAGTGGGAGAAATAGTGCCCCATCATTGGTGTCAGTAGGAGGAATAGTGCCCCATCATTGTTAGTGGAAGGAATAGTGCCATGTCATTGGTATCAGTTGGAGGAATGGTGCCCCATCATTGGCGTCAGTGGGAGGAGTAGTGCCCCATCATTGTAGTCAGTGGGAGGAATAGTGCCCCATCATTGGTGTTAGTGGGAGGAATAGTGCCCCATCATTGGTATCAGTGGGATTAATAGTGCCCCAACATTGGTGTCAGTGGGAGGAATAGTGCCCCATCATTGATGTTAGTGGAAGGAATAGTGCCATGTCATTGGTATCAGTTGGAGGAATGGTGCCCCATCATTGGTGTCAGTGGGATGAGTAGTGCCCCATCATTGTGAGTAATAGTTCCCCATGATTGGTGTCAGTGGGAGGAATAGTGCCCCATAATTGGTATCAGTGGGAGGAATAGTGCCCCATCATGGGTGTCAGTGGGAGGAAAAGTGCCCCATTATTGGTGTCAGTGGAGAGAATAATGCCTTTTATCAGTGTAAGGAACAGTGCCCCAAGGGCCACATACAGCCAAACAAAGGGCCACAGTTTGGAGACCACTGTTATAGATCCATCAATGGAAACCAGTACCCAGCTGCTAGGAAGTGCCTCGGCACCAGTACAGCTTCAACCAGCAAATTTTTTTATTTTTTTTAATTATAATATCTTGGGGATGGGCGGAGACATTGTAGGAAAATGTATTTCATCACAAAATTACCAATTCACTGTATCACTTGCCCCTCCATATTAGGGTGTGAGCTCTTGGGAACAGAGACCTCCTAACCCTCTTGTATTGAATTGTATTGTAGCTGTTCTGTCTCCCTGTATAATGTAAAGAGCTGCGCAAACTGTTGGCGTTCTATAAATCCTGATTAATAATCATCATAATAATAATGTCTGATTTATTATTCCTTCGATAAAAAACGACTAACGAGGAACGCACTTCCACCCGCCCCAAGCTGTGCCGTGTTCCCGCCGCTTTCATCGCTGGACGGAGTCACGCTTTAAATTGCTCTCATAAAGAGGAACATTCTGGGGGCGTTCGAAGCGATGTAAATTACTCGCCGTTTCGGGGAATGAATGTGACTTGGAGGTGTCGCTCGGCGTTAGCAGCCTGATACTTCTCACAAGCACTAAATCTGCCTGACGTTTACTTGGCCGATGGGGCCGGGAGAATTACGCAAAGCGATACGCCGCCAGGATGAGTCTGCAGAAGAAAACGCGGTGCGACTAATGACGTCTCAAGATCTCCTTATCAGGGACAATGGAAGATGTGTAGCTGAAGGACAGCTGAAAATAAGGTGGGTTATACCTTTAAAGTCAACATGTCACAATGCTAGCCAATCATGGAAGGGAAAATTAATAAGAAGAGGTCCCCCAAATATTTATAAATATGTAATGTGTCAGTGTAACCTTTCCAGGTATTTATTACTTGCTACAAATTTAACACAGTCTGATCACTGGGGGAGAGGAGACAGAGGAAATGCTTCCTCCTGCCTGCAGCAGACTGATGACATCATCCCAGCCTAGGCACAGTCACTGACTGCCTGCACGCCCCCTGAAAGGCGCGCGCGGCGCGCTCTGTGATCAGCAAGTCTGTGAGACTCGCTGGATCACAGATCCGAGTAAGGGGTCGATCCCGACCCCTTACCACGTGATCAGCTGTCAGCCAATGACAGCTGATCATGTGATAACAGAGCCGGTAATCGGCTTTTTTTCCTGTCAGCGCGAGGAGAAAAAAAAGAAAAAACGATCACCGGCGGCAGTGAGAGGGACATCAGTCCCTCTCACTGCAATGTGCCCAGTCAATTGTGCCCTCCTTTGCCCCATTAAAGTGCCCCATCTCTCAGTGCCCACAGTGCCATCTCACAGTGCCCACAGTGCCATCTCACAGTGCCCACAGTGCAATCTCACAGTGCCAGTGCTGCACATCAGTGTCACCTGCCAGTGCTCATCTGTGTCACCTACCAGTGCTCATCTGTGCCACCTACCAGTGCCCATCAGTGCCCATCAGTGCCACCTATCAGTGCCCATCAGTGCCCATCAGTGCCACCCATCAGTGCCCATCAGTGTCATCCATCAGTGCCCATCGGTGCCACCCATCCGTGCTACCCATCCGTGCCACCCATCCGTGCCCATCAGTGCCATCTTTGCTGTCCCCATCAGTACCGACTTATGTGTCCCCACCAGTGCAGCCTATCAGTGCCCAGTGCAGCCTATCAGTGCCCACCTGTGCCGCCTCATCAGCGCATATCAATGAAGCAGAAAAAATTACCTGTTTGCAAAATTTTATAACAAACTATTAAACATGAATCTTTTTTTGTTTGTTTAGCAAAAAATAAAACCCCCAGCTGTGATTAAATACCACCAAAAGAAAGCTCTATTTGTGGGGAAAAAATGGTAAAAATTTCATTTGGGTACAGTGTTGTATAACCGCGCAATTGTCATTCAAACTGCGTCAGCGCCAAAAGCTGAAAATTGGTCTGGTCACGAGGGGGGTTTTAAGTGCAAAGTAATCAGGTGGTTAAAATACTTTTTTTTTTAGTACTGAGTGATACCAATTACCGATACCTACCTCAACTGTTTTGTATACACTTCACCTGTTACCTGCAACTAAGCATTGAAAAGTTATTTACAAATTAAATAAACTTATTTATTTAAAATGTTGCGCAGTTTTAATAGTAGGCCATAATGTGCATAAAGTAAAGGCCAGTACCCCTAGGGGATGCTTGGGGTAAAGATAGACACTTTAAAACGATGTATGCATGTGAAGAAGTAAACGTTTATTCAAAATTGTACATAGTGAACAAGGGAATGCTCAGAAGGCATGGTATGTTTGCAATAGGGATACAATCAGTTGATACAGTTTATAACATGTCAAAAGAGCAAAACATACAAAGCATTTATGACAGAGGTATAAACTTGCTTGGTACATATGGTAAGGAGGATGCCAACATGTTTCGGACTGTGGTCCTTTATCAAGGCAAATTGTGTCCTTAGAAACTCATCTAAATAGATGAAGGGTCATAAAGTTAGTCTCAATATATCAATACATTATATTTGCACTAGAAAGATCTATATTGCTAGAGGAGATTTATCTCAGAAGAGAAAACACAGTGAGGTACTCACATGTCTTGCCAAAGCTCAATTGTTTGTCATATAGAGGGAGCCACTGAGCGTGGGATCCAAAAGATCAGGGTATGTGCAGTAAAAACAAAGTGTATTTAAACACTGGGGCATAGAAGGCCTGCTGGGAACCCCCTCAGAATACAAGGTCCAACATACAGGTTTTAGGGCTGGAAGCCCATAGCCTGTATTGAACACAGTTGGTCAGCGGATATATCACTGTGAAATAAAGTAAAATGGGAATAGTCAGGGACAAAAAAACAGAGTAAGGGTATCTGGCCACAATCAATATGTAGACCTTGTATTTACCTGAGTATAATTTGTGAGTAGAAGGGAGGAGGTCAGCTCTGGTCAGTCATCAGCATGAGACTGAAACCAGAGTGTGGAAAGTTTATATGTGGTCAAGTAATGACTAACAGCTGAGGGTGGGTGTGTGTCAATCGTCCAGAAGCCTCAGTGTTAATTTGCTGCTGTGTGATTGGGAGGCGGGCGTCAGGAGGCGCTGTAGTGGCCTCCCAATGTGGACCTCTGACGGGGCGGTGCCGGGCGCGGCCGCGTCATGACGGCGCGGCCGCGTCCGGCGTCGTGACGTCACCGACGCGGGACAGACAGTCGCCAGCTTCCTGGTGCGCTCCACAGTGGAGCGCAAACAGGAAGTAGGCCAGTGAACTGGCCTAGATGGAAGGCGAGAGGGTGGCGCGTGCGCATTGTAAACAATGCGCCGGCGCCCCTGGTCTTACCCGCGCCGGGTATTCATAATAGAGGGGGGGAAACCGAAAAGCAGGTGGAATGTAGAATGGGTGGATCCATAAGGGAGATAGTCACAAAAAGAGCAATGGGGGACATGCAGGCTTAGTACAATAAATGACCTAGTGGTATATATGGCCTGTAACACAATGGAGGGAAGGGGAAAGAGACCCATGTAGCAATTTGTTGCACAGTATATATTGTATGGATAGAAAAACATAAATTAGTGATGCATATGGAGAATGTACATAAATATACATATACAATATGAAACATATGGACATATATTCCTATATGCTATAAAAGAAGGCATCCAATCCACAAAATAAAAGGAAATAACAGTACAGGCAATGTACACTGGGTGTGAGTGCTTGAACGTGGGAGACCATAAATTACAGGTCTAATTCACAGACTCCGGTCTCGAAGCCCTCAAGGTAAGGTTTAAAATTAAAGGCCTCGTTTAGGCCAGGGGGTATGGTGGCATTGAGGTGGAAAATCCAACGAAGTTCACTCTGAAGGAGTGCTTTGTTGTAATCACCCCCTCGGTTTGGGGGGGGAATGTGGTCTAGAGCTCTGAATGAGATCTTGGGAATAGTATCAGGGTGGACAATAGAGGACAAAGGGGGAAAGGGCTCTATCTGTAGAGATGATGTGCCAGTGTTTAAGTAGTATTTGAGTGATTTCATTGTATTGTTGACAGTAGTTGGTTATGATTCTAAGGGGTGGTTGTGTGGAATGGGCCCTCCACACAACCACCCCTTAGAATCATAACCAACTACTGTCAACAATACAATGAAATCACTCAAATACTACTTAAACACTGGCACATCATCTCTACAGATAGAGCCCTTTCCCCCTTTGTCCCGCCCAAACCCTTGATCACTTATCGACGTGCCCCATCTCTTCGAGATAAACTCATCACTAGTGAATACAAGAGTAGTAACAAATCCCAGAGACAGCTTAAGGGCACCTATCCATGTGGCAATTGCAAATATTGCAAATACTTACCTAAATCCAATCTACACAACCTTTTGCCCAATGGTCAACGCCTTTTTCCTAAGTACTATGTAAATTGTCGTTCAGTTGGAATTGTTTACCTTTTAGAATGTGAATGTGGATGCTTCTACGTGGGTAAGACCAAACTACCATTCTGGAAACGCATCTATGGACACGTTACCAGTATAAACCTAAGAGATCCCGATTTACCTTTGGGACGACACACCTCTATTGTCCACCCTGATACTATTCCCAAGATCTCATTCAGAGCTCTAGACCACATTCCCCCCCCAAACCGAGGGGGTGATTACAACAAAGCACTCCTTCAGAGTGAACTTCGTTGGATTTTCCACCTCAATGCCACCATACCCCCTGGCCTAAACGAGGCCTTTAATTTTAAACCTTACCTTGAGGGCTTCGAGACCGGAGTCTGTGAATTAGACCTGTAATTTATGGTCTCCCACGTTCAAGCACTCACACCCAGTGTACATTGCCTGTACTGTTATTTCCTTTTATTTTGTGGATTGGATGCCTTCTTTTATAGCATATAGGAATATATGTCCATATGTTTCATATTGTATATGTATATTTATGTACATTCTCCATATGCATCACTAATTTATGTTTTTCTATCCATACAATATATACTGTGCAACAAATTGCTACATGGGTCTCTTTCCCCTTCCCTCCATTGTGTTACAGGCCATATATACCACTAGGTCATTTATTGTACTAAGCCTGCATGTCCCCCATTGCTCTTTTTGTGACTATCTCCCTTATGGATCCACCCATTCTACATTCCACCTGCTTTTCGGTTTCCCCCCCTCTATTATGAATACCCGGCGCGGGTAAGACCAGGGGCGCCGGCGCATTGTTTACAATGCGCACGCGCCACCCTCTCGCCTTCCATCTAGGCCAGTTCACTGGCCTACTTCCTGTTTGCGCTCCACTGTGGAGCGCACCAGGAAGCTGGCGACTGTCTGTCCCGCGTCGGTGACGTCACGACGCCGGACGCGGCCGCGCCGTCATGACGCGGCCGCGCCCGGCACCGCCCCGTCAGAGGTCCACATTGGGAGGCCACTACAGCGCCTCCTGACGCCCGCCTCCCAATCACACAGCAGCAAATTAACACTGAGGCTTCTGGACGATTGACACACACCCACCCTCAGCTGTTAGTCATTACTTGACCACATATAAACTTTCCACACTCTGGTTTCAGTCTCATGCTGATGACTGACCAGAGCTGACCTCCTCCCTTCTACTCACAAATTATACTCAGGTAAATACAAGGTCTACATATTGATTGTGGCCAGATACCCTTACTCTGTTTTTTTGTCCCTGACTATTCCCATTTTACTTTATTTCACAGTGATATATCCGCTGACCAACTGTGTTCAATACAGGCTATGGGCTTCCAGCCCTAAAACCTGTATGTTGGACCTTGTATTCTGAGGGGGTTCCCAGCAGGCCTTCTATGCCCCAGTGTTTAAATACACTTTGTTTTTACTGCACATACCCTGATCTTTTGGATCCCACGCTCAGTGGCTCCCTCTATATGACAAACAATTGAGCTTTGGCAAGACATGTGAGTACCTCACTGTGTTTTCTCTTCTGAGATAAATCTCCTCTAGCAATATAGATCTTTCTAGTGCAAATATAATGTATTGATATATTGAGACTAACTTTATGACCCTTCATCTATTTAGATGAGTTTCTAAGGACACAATTTGCCTTGATAAAGGACCACAGTCCGAAACATGTTGGCATCCTCCTTACCATATGTACCAAGCAAGTTTATACCTCTGTCATAAATGCTTTGTATGTTTTGCTCTTTTGACATGTTATAAACTGTATCAACTGATTGTATCCCTATTGCAAACATACCATGCCTTCTGAGCATTCCCTTGTTCACTATGTACAATTTTGAATAAACGTTTACTTCTTCACATGCATACATCGTTTTAAAGTGTCTATCTTTACCCCAAGCATCCCCTAGGGGTACTGGCCTTTACTTTATGCACATTATGGCCTACTATTAAAACTGTTATACAATTTTGGGATGCGATAGACCATTTGTTGTTCCCACCTACTTGCCCACCTAAATAATTTTAATTTAAAATGTTGCGCTTTTATTTTATGTAAATATATGTTAAAGGTGTAAAAATATCAATGAACAATGCAAACAAAAAAAAAAGTTTAAATTAATATTAGTTTATAAAATAGAAGTGAACAAAAAAAAATTAGCGGGAAAATAATAATGAAATGGAGAAGGAGGCTAAGGAGTTAATTAAGGCCGATTACAATAAATTAAGGGTTAATAAGGGGTTAAACATATTTCTTGAAAATTTTGCGCTTTTTTTTGTAAATATATGTTAAAGGTGTAAAAATATTAATAAAAAGCAAAAAAAAAAAAACGTTTTAATTATTACTAGTTTTTAAAATAGAAGTGAAAGAAAAAATAAAAAATTGCAGGAAAATAATAATGAATTGGAGAAGGAGGACAAGGAGTTATTTAAGGTTGATTACAGTAAATTAAGGGTTAATAAGGGGTTAAACATATTTCTTGAAAATTTTGCGCTTTTTTTTTTAGTAAATATATGTTAACGGTGTAAAAATATTAATGAACAAAGCAAACAAAAAAAAAGTTTTAATTATTACTAGTTTATAATATAGAAGTGAACAAAAAAATAAAAAATTGCAGGAAAATAATAATGAATTGGAGAAGGAGGATAAGAAGTTAATTAAGGCCGATTACAGTAAATTAAGGGTTAATAAGGGGTTAAACGTATTTATTTAAAATTTTGCGCATTTTTTTTATGTAAAAATAAAGAAAAATGAACAAAGAAACAAAAAAAAAGTTTTAATTATTACTAGTTTATAAAATAGAAGTGAACAAAAAAAATAAATTGCAGGAAAATAATAATGAAATGGAGAAGGAGGATAAGGAGTTAATTAAGGCAGATTACAGTAAATTAAGGGTTAATAAGGGGTTAAACGTATTTATTTAAAATTTTGCGCATTTTTTTAATGTAAATATATGTTAAAGGTGTAAAAATATTAATGAACAAAGCAAACAAAAAAAAAGTTTTAATTATTACTAGTTTATAAAATAGAAGTGGAAAAAAAAAATCTGCAGGAAAATAATAATGAAATGGAGAAGGAGGATAAGGAGTTAATTAAGGCCGATTACAGTAAATTAAGGTTTAATATGGGGTTAAACAGAGGAACATTTAATAAAAAAATGAAATAATTTATATATTTTTTTACTTGACAGGTTGCTTTAAACTGACTTCATCTGCAGACCGAAATTCATCCTTTTGATCTGTAGATGAATAAACAGAAAGATACAAAAATAAACAATGTGTCTTTTTAACTTTCTGTTCCAGCAGCTGAGCAATGTTGTTGATAAACATTGCCTGGCTGCTTTTTTAGTTTTTTAACGGCCCCAATGGACTTTGTTTACACTTCAGCTGTCAACAGGGGAACCCCACTGACAGCTAAATGAGTCATCGGTTGTTAAAGACGTTGGTGGCCCCGCTCCTTAACAACCGATAATTGCCGGATTTAGTTTTTTTACATTTCAGCTGTCAGTGGGGGAATCCCGTTGACAGCTGAAAGAACTGAGCCTGAAAGTGTCGGTTTCAGGTATCGGAGCATTTGCACGAGTACCGATACTCATGGAAATGCTTAGTATCGGCACCAATACCGGTATCGGTGCAACCCAACTAACAAGGACAACTTTTATAATGATAAAAGGTAAAGCTTTTCTGAGAATTGATACTGTTGTATATTATGACTTGTCAGGAATTTATTCATGTGGCCGTATTACAATGCTGGTCCGGCATGGCAAAATGATCAGAAGATTCAGCCATATAAGTAGCTGGAGTGTAGTGTACCCTGTTCACTGCTGAGCCCCGAGTAGAGTGTTGCCCCTGCAGACACCCCCAAAATACCGGCCAGGTGACTTTCTGGCTGTCACACAAAGGATAAACACTTACACACTGATAAGATAAATGTTCAACTTGTATTAGTGTCACAGAACTGGCAAAACGGGTAAAAGAAAACAATTGGCTGAATCTTTCAAATGGCAAAACACCAACAGGAAAAGGCAATATAACACAATACAGTACCATTTTAGGCCACTCCCACTTGAAGGACAAGATTGAAATGTGAGCTCCCATACCGAGAAAGAAAGAACAAACACTGGGCTAGCTCACGTGCGGGTTCTCTGCGATAAGAGTCAGGGTTTAACTCTCAGGAATTTAGACAAGTACATTTTCAGCAGATACCCCAAGCACATAAAGAACTCTTCTGCCGGCAAGTTGGGGCCCTTACGTTGGTGCACTATAGAGATGTAGTCTCTTTGAAGAAAACTGAATGGCCAAAGGATGGTAAAATGCCAGAGTTCCCCTTTAATAAACACTGGTAGGGTGGAGTATCACTTTAAAGATGTCAGATTAAGGTAAAGATTCACTTTAAGGAAGTCAGATGGGAACAGAAATTGCTTTGGAAGGAAAAAGGGGAAACGGATTCTGTCCCTTTAAATGGAAACCAACTAATTTCTTGGATAGCTCAAGTCTGAAGTCTGTAGAATTCCTGCCCAGCAGAGGAGCCAAGAGGTGAGTTCTGGTATCCTGCAGGAAATGTTGATCAAAGTAGAAAGGTGGTTAGACTGCAGCGCTGGATGGGTTATAGTGTCTGTGCCTACAGGTATAGGCCTGCACTGTAAATGTTCTAGTCTATAGCAACCGGATGCAAACAACAGGCTTGAATACAATGGCAGCGTTGTATGGGTTAAGAACCCTCAAACCCGGGTCCATAGTGCAGCAGGACGAAGTTATGACCTTCCGTATGGAGGTGGCCACCTTTGTCCTCCTCTGGGATGGCTGTGAAGGTGGCGATGACCCGGTTTGTCTGCCCACAGGTTTCACTACCTGCCTCCTCAGGATGATCCGCTCTCAGGCGGCTTTTGCGACTTCCCGGTTTGATCTGGCCTGGGCCCACGTGGATCCACTCTCCTTCCTCTCTCACATCCAGCCTTCAACACAGTTTCTGCCCCCATCTTCCCCGTGTTGCCAAGCTTCACACTTTTTAAATGCTCCTGATAAATTTCCAGTCCTCATGGATGGTGTAGTTCATCTCCAGCTAATCTCAATGAAAGAATCCTGCTCACAGCATACAAATCCCAGGGTTCCCAGCATTTCTGTGTGGGTTTTGTGATCACTAAGGTGCGAGACGCTGCCATCTTGTGGCAAGAAAACAGTTCTGCATAACAGTAACATTGCACAGTGTTACAGGAGTTACAGTATATGCAGATCATGACTTTTCCTGTAAAAATTGACCTTGCTCCATCCCCCACCCACCAGCCTCTCACCAGCCTTCCTTATTGGTAGTTTAATTCAATAAGCAGTCTGATGGACCAATAGGAAATCTTGAAGAGGAAGTGGAAAGGTTGACTTTTACAGGAAAAGATATGCATGTAGATTTCTGGATCTATACATCATTTAGACATGTGGTGTTCACCTAAGATAACCTCTGCTTTTGCTTTTTTTTTATCATATGATAATGTTTGTGATTGGTTTGTTATGAAGATACGTTACAATTTTGTTTAAAAGAAAAAAAATTAGGAAAACTGCAAATTTCATATACAGTTTATCGTGGGGAAAATTATTATTTGATCCCCTGCAGATTTAGAAAATTTGCCCACTTACAAAGAAATGAAGGGTCTATAATTTTTTATCATAGCTGTATTTTAAATGATAGAGACAGAATATCAACCAAATATCCAGAAAAAGAAAAAGCATGATACAAATGTTATAAATTGAGTTGCAGTTCAGTGAGTAAAACAAATATTTGATCCCCTACCAACCAACAATAATTCTGGCTCCTACAGACTGGCTACAGTAGGTGCCCATGTGGTACACAGATTAGTCCTGCCAATGTAAATAGGTGCTCCTAACAACAACTCGTTATGTGTATAAAAGACACCTGTCCACAGAATCTATTTCTTCCATTCAAACCTCAAGATCATGGGCAACACCAAAGAGCTATCAAAGGACGTCAGGAACAAGATTGTAGACCTGCACAAGGCTGGAATGGGCTACAAGACCATCAGCAAGAAGCCTGGTGAGATGGAGACAACTGTTGGAGTGAATTCGCAAATGGAAGAAATCAGGGGTCAAGTCCTGGGGAAAAAAGTGTGGGAACTCCCACCCAAGGTCCACTCCCCCACCAAAAAAAAAAAAATGATACGCTCATATGCACGAACGCTTCAAAAGTGGTATTTTTCATCCAATTTTCGTATTGTGTGTAGGAAGCTTAACTGTTAGTACATAAAGAAAAAACAATCCTCAATCAACATAAATACGGTAATTCTCTGAATAATCAGCATTCATTCAATTGTGCTTCCATGCGAATGTGAACATCATGTTCTGATCTTTATTGGGGAATTTTATTTTGTATATAGAGTGTTTATGTGGTGAGTTTACACTTTTCATTGAACAGAGTTTGGATAACACAGGGTTAAAGGGAAAGGTCATAAATTAACTGCACAATATATGGACAGAATGCTTGGGGAGATAGTGATGTGTTCCTGCTTAGGAGATGTATGTTAGCTTGGGGGGGCTGCAAACTCTGCAGGGCTCCAACACACACTCGCTGCTATTCCAACCCTTCACATATTTCCACATAAACTTCCCTCCTGGCATTAAACTTTGCCAGGTATTGTGCTCAGCTTAAAACCCCAAACTGATGTTCCTCCCTCAGCTCACCTCTCTCCCTGCATGTCCTGTGAGCAGAATAGCTGTGCTCCTCCTCTGGGTTCTCTCATCATATGGCACTGAAGATAGAGGGGGGGGGGGGGATTCAGCGGGACACACAGAGAAAGTATGCAGGAGACTGGGGGGGGGGGGGGGATGAGGAGACAGAAAATCAGGAGGGGCCGGCGGGGAGGAGCGCATCACGAGAGGTCTGAATAAATACAATCTCTTAGCAGCAGGGACCTGATCTACCCGTCAGCTAGCTGTGATTGACAGGTAGATCAAAGCGGAAGCTGTCATGAGGCCCCCTACTGGCAATGCCTGAATGGTCAGTCCACCCCTGGTGTGCGTCACTTACTATTGCGAGCTGTGTCGGCGGCTGCTGGTGTAGCACCTGCCACACAGCTTGCATACTTCAAAGTCTTGCAGGACACGGCTGCTAAAGGGAACTGAGTTCCTGTTGTGGAAAAAGTACAGGAACTCCGTTCCCATGCGTTCCCGCAGGACTTGAGCCCTGGAAGAAATACAAAATAACCATCAATCGCCCTCGGTCTGGAGCTCCATGCAAGATTTCTCTTCATGGTATAAGGATGTTCATGAGAAAAGTGAGGGATCAGCCCAGAACTACACAGGAGGAGCTTGTGAATGATCTCAAGGAAGTTGGGATCACAGTCACCAAACAAACCATTGGTAACACAATACGATGCCAAGGTTTGAAATCCTGCTGTGCCAGCAAGGTCCCCCTCCTCAAGAAGGCACATGTACAGGACCATCTGAAGTTTGCTAATGAACATCTATATGATTCAGAGAAGAATTGGGAGAAAGTGCTCTGGTCAGATAAGACCAAAAGTGAGCTTTTTGGCATTAACTTGACTCTCCGTGTTTGGAGGAAGAAAAATGCTGACTATGACCCTAAGAACACCATCCCTACAGTCAATATACTCATGGAGTTGGAAACATTATACTTTGGGGCTGTTTCCCTGCTAAAGGTACAGGCCAACTTTGCCGCATTGAGGGGCCAATAGATGGGCCATGTATTGCAAAATCTTGAATGAGAACCTTCTTCCCTCAGCCAGAACCCTGAAGAAGGGTTGTGGATGGGTCTTCCAGCATGACAATGGCCCAAAACATATCACCAAGGCAACAAAGGAGTGGCTCAAAAAGAAGCACACGAAGGTCATGGAGTGGCCTAGCCAGTCTCCAGACCTTAATCCTATAGAAAATTTATGGAGGAAGCTGAAACTTTGAGTTTCCAAGCGACAGCCAAGAAACCTTAAGGATTTAAAAAGATCTGTAAAGAAGAGTGGACCAAAATCCCTCCTGAGATGTGTGCAAACCTGGTCACCAACTCCAAGAAACGTCTGACCTCTGTGCCAACAAGGGTTTCTCTACCAAGTACTAAGTTGTGTTTTGCTTGGGGATCAAATACTTATTTTACTCACTGAACTGCTACTCAATTTATAACATTTGTATTGTGTTTTTTCTGGATTTTTGGTGGATCTTCTGTCTCTATCATTTAAAATACACCTATAAAAAAAAATTATAGACCCTTCATTTCTTTGTAAGTGGGCAAACTTACAAAATCTGCAGGGGATCAAATAAATATTTTCCACACTGTGTGAACTATTGTACTTGCCATATGATTTCTAATTGTGTTCATTCACTCTTGTGCGGCTTCACTTCCCGGTTCCCTACTGCGCATGCGCGAGTGGCGCAGCGCAATCAGAAAGGTCCCTGCTGTCTCTGGGACCTGTGTGTGTCCCAGCAGACAGCGCGGCGGGACGGGAATAGGCATAGACTCCTGTCTTAGACAGGTATCTGCACCCCCCTCCCTCCTGAAAGGTGCCAAATGTGACACCGGGGGGGGGGGGGGGGGGGGGGGGGGGTTCCGAAAAGCAGAGGTTCAATTTTTGTGTGAACCTCCGCTTTAATCTGTAGGAAAGTTATCCACAAACTATGGTATATATCTGAAAATCGATTAATTCTGATGTACTGACGGACTATCTCATATGTTGAGGCCCATAAAAAATGCATTTGAAAGATTGCTGCGCAAGTACAGTGTGACATTAAATATTGCAACGGTCGCCTTTTTATTCTCTAGGGGTCTCTACTAAAAAATATATATAATGTTTGCGGGTTCTAAGTAATTTTCTAGCAAAAAATACAGATTTTAACTTGTAAGCAACAAGTGTCAGAAAAAGGCTTAGGCATGAAGGGGTTACATGGGGGGTTATGATTGCTTATAGCAGTGAATTTCATGCTCTAAGACCACTTTCACACTGAGGCGCTTTTCAGGCGCTTTCACGCTAAAAACAGCGCCTAAAAAGCTCACGAAAACGTATTTCCATTAAAATCAATGAACGCTTTCACACTGGAGCAGTGTGCTGGCAGGGCTGTGAAAAACTCCCCTCCCCATTGAAATGAATGGAAAGCTCTTGAAAAGCGTCTGAAAAGCTCTTCAAAAGCGCTCTGTGTTTTTACTGGCAGTTTAGAAGCGCTTCAGTGTGAAAGGGGCCTTGGGCCCCTTTCACACTGAGGCAGTTTTCAGGTGTTTTAACACTAGAAATAGCGCCTGTAAAGCACCTGAAAACTGCCTCCCATTCATTGCAATTGATGCTTTCACACCCGGGCGGTGCTCTGGCCGGGACGTTAGAAAAAGTCCTGCAAGCAGTATCTGTGGGGTGGTTTGGGAGCGCTGTATACAGCGCTGTATGCAGCTTCCGAAGCACCGGAAGTGCCGCAACATGGGAGTTTTTAACCCCTTCTTGGGGGTTAAAAGCACCCCACTAGTGGCCAAAAAGCAGAGCAAAAGCACTGCTTAAACACCGGTAAAGTGCCGCTTAAACTGCGCTTTACCGCTAAGGGCCGGCGCTTTCAGTGTGAAAGCAGCCTTAGCAAGCATTTTACTGAATGTAATCGATTAATTCCATTTTTTTGTAGTGATTAGCTGTGATTAGCCACATTTTACACATTTTACACATTTTTTACATTTACACATGGGCTGTGATTGGCTTTGTCTGTACCATGTGATCACTGTGACCAATCACAGCTAACAACACAATTGTAACAATGAATGGCATGAATCAAAGCCATTTATTGTTTACACTTGTCATGTGATCTGCTGTGATTGGTCACAGTGTTCACATGGTACCGGCAGCAAGCCAGTACACTCATCAGTCATTGTGCCCACAGCATGGTGGCACTCGAGGCTCTTTTGGGGAGGACGTCTTATGACGTCCACCCAGAAAGATGAAAGACCTGCTCGGCTGTCAATTTGCTATTGGTTGGGTGCGAACTGGTTAAGTTACTGGGCATGTACAGTAACTCAAATAATGTCGATGCTCTGATTCCAGGACATAGCTCGGGACACTGCAAGGGCAGGGCAGAGGGCCAAGGCAAATCCAGGACAGGAAGTGAGGGAAAGTTTCCCCAAAGGGGTCACAAATGAAAATCTGACATACAATGTAACTCCTCTTGGCTTTATTCTAAACTAAAGAAAAAATAGAGAACACAAATCTGTCTGGTGTTTCGGGTTTAACGTCAAGTTCAATCCTGAGCTTCCCTCTGCTGAACTTTTATCGATGGGCCCCAAAGGCTTCTAGTTTTTCTAAACCAACGATGGCGTTACGCAGCCATAATTCATACGAATGGTCCTTCATGGAGCTCTTTATAATCTGCAGACACTTCATGTTCCATTTATACCCTAATAAATTACCCGTCCTCTGTCTTTTTATCCGGCCCGGAATCTCCTCTGGATGTGCAGTGTCTCCCCCGAGGACCATATCGGGGTGAAGTACAGAGCGGGGGGACACTGACCTCCACCTACATGGAAAGTTCTCATTTCCTGCCCCCCCAGCATGAAAAGTTGCTGCGCGGTACAGCCGGCCTCTCGGCTCGCTGATGGTCCACTTCTGGCTCTCCGCCCGAAACTGCAGACTTTTTCCAGACAGGAAATATGAATCAAAATAAAAGCAATTATTTGTGTGTGTGCGAGAGAGAGAGAGAGAGAGAGTGTGGGGGCGAATGTGCCGCATCCAGGAACGGCCTCTTCTCAGGCTCCAGTGCCACCCTGCATGAAGAGGTGCCCACATCTGCGCCGTGCCAGTCCGAGGGTCTATTAAGGGTGGAAAAAATATGTTCCAGGAGCTATTACAGTCACAGCCTTTTTTTTGTCCCATCCATGCCTGTTTTACCCTGAAGACTTAAAGTGGTTGTAAAGGCAGAAGGTTTAATTTTTAATCTTATTGCATCCTATGCATGAAGGTACAAAGCCTTCTTTGTGCAGCAGCCCCCCCAATATACTTTCCTGAGCCCCATCTCTGTCCAGCGATGCTGCACTATTGCCTCAGCTGAGACACAGCAGCAGCGCCATTGGCCCCTGCTACTGTCAATCAGAGTCAGTTAGCCAATCAGGAGAGAGAAGGGCGGGGCCGAACCCCCGGCTCTGTGTCTGAATGGACACACGGAGCTGCGGCTCAGCTCGGGTGCCCCCAGAGCAAGGTGCTTGCTCTGGGGGCACTTGACAGGAGGGAGGTGCCAAGAGAGCGGGCGGCTGACTCGAGAAGAGGAGGATCAGGGCTGCTGTGTGCAAAACCATTTCACAGAGCATGTAAGTATAATACGTTTGTTATTTTTAAATAAAGAAAAAAAAACAAGACTTTAGTATCACTTTAAAGTGGACCTGTCAGTAATTTTACAAGTCTACATCAGGGGTCTACCAACTTTTTAAACAAAGGGCCAGTTTATTATCCTTCAGACTTTAGAGGGGCTATTATAGCCAGTAGGAGTAGAAAATGTCCTGGTGTCGGTAACAATGCCCCATTGTTGGTGTCAGTGAGAGGAATAGTGCCCATTGTTGGTGTCAGTGAGAGGAATAATGCCCCATTGTTGGTGTCAGTAAGAGGAATAGTGCCCCAACATTGATACTAGTGGGAGGAATAGAGCCCCATCATTGGTGTCAGTGGGAGGAATAGAGCCCCATCTTTGGTGTCAGTGGGAGGAATAGAGCCCCATCATTGGTGTCAGTGGGAGGAATAGTGCCCCATCATTGGTGTCAGTGGGAGGAATAGAGCCACATCATTGGTGTCAGTGGGAGGAATAGTGCCCCATCATTGGTGTCAGTGGGAGGAATAGTGTCCCTTCATTGGTGTCAGTGGGAGGAATAGAGCCCCATCATTGGTGTCAGTGGGAGGAATAGAGCCCCATCATTTGTGTCAGTGGGAGGAATAGTGCCCTATCATTGGTTTCAGTGAGAGGAATAGTGTCCCATCATTGGTGTCAGTGGGAGGAATAGTGCCACATCATAGGTGTCAGTGAGAGGAATAGTGCCCCATCATAGGTGTCAGTGATAGGAATAGTGCCCCATAATTGGTGTCAGTGGGAGGAATAGTGCCCCATAATTGGTATCAGTGGGAGGAATAGTGCCCCATCATTGGTGTCAGTGAGAGGAATAGTGCCACATCATTGGTGTCAGTGAGAGGAATAGTGCCCCATCATTGGTGTCAGTGGGAGGAAAAGTAATGTCAATGGGAGGAACAGTGCCCCAAGGGCCACATAAAAGCAAGCATACACATCTGGGCCCCGGGCCACAGTTTGGAGATGACTGGTCTACATGAATAAATTCCCGAAATGCAACGATATAATTTTTCAGAAAAGCTCCACCTTTTATCATTAAAAACCCATCCTTGAACCCCAGTCAATGACTTTGCTTAGGCTGAAATTATGTCATCAGTCTGCTGCAGGCAGGAGGAAGCATTTGCCCAGTCTCCCTTCCCAGGGATCAGACAGCACATTGTACCTTTGTAGGAAGTGGCAAATTAAGAAGCTGCAGGAGGTTCTTGTGAACACAGCCAAGACCCGCACAGGCATCAAGATTTATATGATCCCCAGGATTCATCCTGATGCTAGATTGTAAATATGGCTGGTGATGCCTGAACAAAGACGGCGTCATCCTTCTGGAGACAAAAGCAGATGAAGACATTGTCAGGGGAATAACTGTGATATCTGTGAGAGGTAATTATTACCTGGAAGTGTTACACTGACACAATACTGAGCATGCGTAATACCAAATATCTGATGAAAAACCCACCTAAAGGAAACCTCTATAAAATATACACTCACCGGCCACTTTATTAGGTCCCCCTTGCTAGTACCGGGTTGGACCCCCTTTTGCCTTTAATTCTTGGTGGCATAGATTCAACAAGGTGTTGGAAACATTTTGGTCCATAGTGACATGATAACATCACACAGTTGCTGTAGATTTGTCGGCTGCACATCCATAATGTGAATCTCCTGTTCCTGTTGCTCTATTGGATGAGATCTGGTGAGTGTCTCTATTGGATGAGATCTGGTGAGTGTGGAGGCCATTGGAGTACAGTGACCTCATTGTCAAGTGGTGAGATGATCTGATCTTTGTGACATGGTGCATTATCCTGCTGGAAGGAGCCATCAGAAGATGGGGACACTGTAGACATAAAGGGATGGACATGATCAGCAACAATACTCAGGTAGGCTGTGGGGTTTAAACGATGCTCAATTGGTAGTAAGGGGCCCAAAGTGTGCCAAGAAAATATCCACCACACCATTACACCACCACCGGCTTGAACCAGTGGTACAAGGCAGGATGGATCCATGGCTTTCATGTTGTCTACACCAAATTCTGACCCGACCATTTGAATGTCGCAGCTGAAACCGAGACTCATCAGACCAGACAACGTTTTTCCGATCTTCTATTGTCCAATTTTGGTGATCCTGTGCAAATTGTAGCCTCAGTTTCTGGTTCTTAGCTGACAGGAGTGGCACCCGGTGTGGTCTTATGCTGCTGTAGCCCATCTGCTTCAAGGTTCGATGTGTTGTGCATTCAGAGATGGTATTCTGCATACCTTGGATGTAACGAGTGGTTATTTGAGTTACTGTTGCCTTTCTATTATCTGGAACCAGTCTGCCCATTCTCCTCTGACCTCTGACATCAACAAGGCGTTTTCCTCCACACAACTGCCGCTCACTGGATATTTTCTCTTTTTTGGACCATTCTCTGTAAACCCGAGAGATGGTTGTGTGTGAAAATGCCAGTGGATCAGCAGTTTAAAAAAATACTCAGACCAGCCTGTCTGGCACCAACAACCATGCCATGTTCAAAGTCACCTAAATCCCCTTTCTTCTCCATTCTGATGCTCAGTTTGAACTTCAGCAAGTTGTCTTTCACCACAGCTTGATGTATAAATGCATTGAGTTGCTGCCATGTGATTGGCTGATTAGCAATTTGTGTTACCAAGCAATTGAACAGGTAATAAAAAGGCCGGTAAGTGTATATCTGATAATAGGGCCACTTTATAAGGTTGCTACATACAGTTACATTTACCAACATTTATTTAATCCGGTCTATTAAAATGCATCCAATCAGGCAGGCCATCACAGTGCACAGTTAATAAATTCTCTCCATCTGACAGACAAATCAAAATCTGGTTGTGTGTGGCCAGCTTAAAGGGACATTCAACCTAAAGACTGGTCTTATATCTGTGATGTCAGCAGAGAGCGGACTTCAGTCCGGACTTATATCTGTGATGTCAGCAGAGAGCAGACTACAGTCCGAACTAATATCTGTGACGTCAGCAGAGAGCGGACTTCAGTCCGGACTTATATCTGTGATGTCAGCAGAGAGCGGACTTCAGTCCGGACTTATATCTGTGACGTCAGCAGAGAGCAGACTACAGTCCGAACTAATATCTGTGACGTCAGCAGAGAGCGGACTTCAGTACGAACTTATATCTGTGACGTCAGCAGAGAGCGGACTTCTGTCCAGACTTATATCTGTGACGTCAGCAGAGAGCGGACTTCTGTCCAGACTTATATCTTTGAAATCTGCAGAGCGGACTTCAGTCCCGACTTATATCTGTGACGTCAGCAGAGAGCAGACTACAGTCCGAACTTATATCTGTGACGTCAGCAGAGAGCGGACTTCAGTCCGGACTTATATCTGTGATGTCAGCAGAGAGCGGACTTCAGTCCGGACTTATATCTGTGACGTCAGCAGAGAGCGGACTTCAGTCCGGACTTATATCTGTGACGTCAGCAGAGAGCGGACTTCAGTCCGGACTTATATCTGTGACGTCAGCAGAGAGCGGACTTCAGTCCGGACTTATATCTGTGACGTCAGCAGAGAGCGGACTTCAGTCCGGACTTATATCTGTGACGTCAGCAGAGAGCGGACTTCAGTCCGGACTTATATCTGTGAAGTCAGCAGAGAGTGGACTTCAGTCCAGACTTATATCTGTGATGTCAGCAGAGAGCGGACTTCAGTCCGGACTTATATCTGTGACGTCAGCAGAGAGCGGACTTCAGCCCGGACTTATATCTGTGACGTCAGCAGAGAGCGGACTTCAGTCCGGACTTATATCTGTGACGTCAGCAGAGAGCGGACTTCAGCCCGGACTTATATCTGTGACGTCAGCCACCAACAAAACTTAATGTACTGAGGATAAAATTCTGGTCCTAAGGGGAATATATTTTCTCATGCACAGCTGACTTCCTGTCAATGATCCCATTGAAGGACAAAGCAAGCTCCTCCCCCAGTCTAAACTGTCAGATCACAGAGAAAAATATAACTGTTTATGTTTTGTAACATAACAATAATAACATTTTTATTGCCATCATCTCATGGGTGTATATTTATCCGCATAGGAAAACAAGAACCCCCTCCCCACACCGCGTCGCTTGTTGTTTTCGATCAGACCTGACTTTTGCATTGTACCCCCCTGGGGAGCCATTATCTGATCACCCCCCCCCCCCCCCCCCCAGGAAATAGAACTTATAGCTGGAACCTTGTTTGATGATATTCCCCATAATTCATGTATTTCTCTACAGGATCGGAGAGGAGCATTTGATGTTCACATACACAACATGATGACTCTTTTCCTGTTTTTGTGTCTCGGACTTGGGGGGGTCGGCAGGTGTCAGGAAAGATCACCGGGGGGCGCTCTTTAAATGTCACAATTATGGGACTCAAACCGAGTTCTAATAAAAGAGAGGAGCTTATAAATAACCGCGGACGGAGAAAACCTCTTCATCAAAAGCCAGAAACCAAAAAGAATTGTACGAATTTAAATTACAAATAATAATGTTACCGATTTATTATAAGAATTAATGATACAAATTCATCACGACCAATAATATTACAAATTTACAACAAGCAGGGCTTTTTTTTCAGGCGAAATGCAGTTCGGCGCGTTCAGCACTAAATGTATGTAATGACAAGGGGTGCTGGGGTGTGTGTACTGGAGGGTCTACTGATGCTGGCTGCTGGGGGATCAATTGTTGCTGGCGGGGGGCTCTATTGTTGTTGCGGTCTATTTTTAGTGGGAGACCTATTGTTGCAGAGTGGTCTATTGTTGCTGATGGGGGGTATTTTGCAGGGAGTTTATTGTTGCTGGGGGGTCTTATGGTGTTGGGGGATCAATCGTTGCTGGGAGGGATCTACTGTTGAGGGAGAAGTCTACTGATGAAGGCTGCTGGGAGACAGTGGTGGCTGGTTTTCAAAATTTTTTTTTGGGGGGGCGCAAACAAACTTAAAAATACTGAAACCCCCCTCCCCATCAATTGCAGCCTCACTGTGTCCATCAATTGCAGCCATTGTGCCCATCATATGCAGCCACTGTGCCCATCATATGCAGCCATTGTTCCCATCATATGCAGTCATTGTGCCCATCATATGCAGCCACATGTGCCCATCATATGCATCCACTGTGCCCATCATATGCATCCACTGTGCCCATCATATGCAGCCACTTGTGCCAATCATATGCAGCCACTTGTGCCCATATGCAGCCACTGTGCCCATAAAACGCAGCCACTATTGACCATCATATGCAGCCACTTGTGACCATCATATGCACTGCATCCACTTGTGCCCATCAAATACAGCCACTTGCTTGTGCCCATCAAACGCAGCCACTTGTGCCATCAAATGCAGCCACTTGTGTCCATCATATGCAGCCATTATGCCCATCAAACGCAGCCACTGTGCCCATAAAACGCAGCCACTGTGCCCATCATAAAATGCAACCACTTGTGCCCATCAAAGCCACTTGTGCCCATCATATGCAGCCACTTGTGCCCATCAAAAATGCAGCCACTTGTGCCCATCAAATGCAGCCACTTGTGCCCATCATATGCAGCCACCTGTGCCCATCATATGCAGCCACTTGTGCCCCTATCCCCCCTCCCTAAATCCTCATAAATCACCACTCTTAACACCCCCCCACCCCAATGCCCCCTTCTAGAACAATACTTACCCCCTGCCGCCCCCAAATCCCCCCTTCCAACACAAATCACCTCCCCCAATCTCCTTGTGGTGCCCCCTCACCTCACATGATACCACAGTGCCCAGGTGCCCCCTCCCCTCTTGTCTTGGCCCTGCATGTCGGGGGCACACGTGTAAAGGGGGAGGGGGAATGGTGCCGTTACCAGGGGTGTGTGGAAGCAATAGGGCATTATTTCAGCGAACAAAGGGCAGCTCGAAGAATAGATGGGCAGTAACAAGTGAATGCAGCACTATGAGCACTCCAAACTTTAAAATAGGGTCCTAACATAAAACATAAATAGAGACTAAATAAAATAAATGATCACCCCCCCCAAAAAAAAGGGGGAAACCTGAAAAGTTTGGAGACAATTGTATCACCTGTTACATTCATTCTAAATGCCACCTCAATGTGCCCTGCAGACACATGCATGTTTCAGTGTGGTGCAACACATGGCAATACATTTACGTGCTTGGCCAAAAATTCTGCATGCAGGATTTTTTACCCCTTGTGGTGCAATGGCCTATTAAAATAAATGAGCTTCCTGGACGTAACCCACGTTAACGCACCACTTTAACGCACAAAGGTGGACCAGACTGGTGTGAAAAAGGAAAAAAAAAAGTGCCGTTCCTCGGACTTAATTAATTTCGCTTTCAACAACCAGCAAAAGTTTTCCCCTTGTTAGCGACTCCGGTGACAATGGCCATTGTTCGCCGATCGACTTTTCAGCATCAATCCGACATTAAGCTTTGGGAAGGAAAAGCCTAATTACAGCGAAAGTTCCTGCAAACAATGGCGGGGCCCGGCGAGGAATGGACGCGGCCGACTCTAACAAAGAGCGCTCCCTCCGCTCTCACAGCCTGTTATCTGCCAGACGTTATCCCATAAGTCCGCTTCCTACAGGAAACACTCTGACTCCCCCGAATCCTGCCCACCGCCGAAGGGTTAAAGGCAATGAGGCCGGAGGGGGGAGGGGCAGTTGGGGCGATTTACCGTACACCGTCATGCAGCAGCGAGTTAAGTGAAACCAGAATTTTGCTGGGATTGTAAAAGATTTTTTTTTATTGGCTCCGATTCGCCGGCTTCCCTTTCATACGCGTCGCGAATCAGCAGATTTTTAGCTGAATTTTTCATTTTTTTTTTACAGCTTGAGGCTCTGATTCCCATGGGTGATTTTTGTGCAGTTTTTCTGACCAATGGTCATCTGCGATTGATCGTGTGCATTCCGCCGCCAAATTCACGCTTTTTTCTGCACCTCAATAAAAGCTCTGCCTCCCCTTCAGTCTTGCACAGTTGTATCGGTTCCTCTCCCAGAATAAAACGTCTTACTCTGATTTCACTGCACACTGTGTGCTTCTCACAATGTGCATTAGAAGCTGCAACAAGTCAGGTAGAGCTTGCCCCATTTCCTGGCTGGAGAACGTCCAGCATTCTTAGTCCTTTCCTCCCCAGCCTGACTGTCCCTGGCCCACCCCTTTCATTCATTGGATTTCTGGTCTTTCAATCATGCAGGCTCAGCATTAATATTCTGCATGTAAATAAAGCCTGCCTAAGCACACACACTCCTCCAGACTGACACCCATCCATTAAACATTTTGATATTTGCATAAATGAGAGAGAGATGGGGGAGAGATGAGAGATATGGGAAGGGGGGGGGGGTAAGAGCGAAAGATAGGGGGGATGAGAGAGAGATGTGAAAGGGTGGGGGGGGGGGGGTGAGAGATATAGAGGAGGGATGAGAGAGGGGGGTGAGTGAGAAAGAGAGAGAGAGGGATTAGAGAGAGAGGGGGGTGAGGGGGAAAGAGAGGGGGATTAGAGAGAGAGGGGGGTGAGAGAGAAAAAAAGGGAGGATGAGAGAGAGAGGGGGGGGAGAGAAAGAGAGGGAGCCTCTCTATATACTACCCTAGCCTGTCTATATACTACCCTAGCCTGTCCATATACTACCCTAGCCTGTCTATATACTACCCTAGTCTCTCTATATATACTACCCTAGCCTGTCTATATACTACCCTAGTCTCTCTATATATACTACCCTAGCCTGTCCCTATATTACCCTAGCCTGTCTATGCACTGCCCTAACCCACCCTTTGGAATTGAACTCAATGGTATGTCATAAAAAAATTTGCATATAGACAAGGTGATGTTTCATGTAAATCTGACTTCCTGATCAATTACATTTTAGTCTTAATTATCATGATATAAAATAATGGATGTGGGGGCCTTTGGTGGGCGTGATACTTTTTTTTGGGCCCAGGCAGCACAATGTCTTGGGCCAGCCCTGGCTGGAGTGCATTAACAGCTGTACCTTAGGGTTCCTTTATACTTGCAGCTGACATTGCTGCTCATAGGTGGGCGCAGCCTATTGCATTAGGGCGTGCACCCCAAAACACACATGCATGTATATCAGCAGAGTAGTGAAAGGTGTCAGTAGAGTAGAGATTGGTGTCCGTAGTTTTTATTTTTATTATGTTTTTCAAATTATTTATTTTAATTCTTTTTATAATATAATTTTTTATTATTTTTTAAAACATTTTTTTAGAAGCCGCGTTTGGGGGGGCTTTGGTGAAATTTTAAGACAAAGACAGAGAAAGGGATTAAGGACAGACCTTCCCCAGTCTCTTTCTCTGCAGCCTCAGCTGCACTGGGCAGTGAATGAATGGGAAGTAGACATGTGCGGTTTGTTTCGTTCCGAATTAAAATTCTGACAAATTTTCAGAAAATTGGATGAAATTCGAATCGATTTCGAATACTTTTCGAATTCGAATAGTTTTCCAATTTCCAAAGATGATCAAATAGAATGGAAAATAAAGGAATAAAATTGAAAAAAAATATTTCCTATTCCTTTATTTTCTATTCTATTTTATTCTCTTTGGAAATTGGAAAACTATTCAAAATTGATTCAAAAACTTTTCGAATTGATTTGAAAACTAATAAACGTAACAAATTTCGAAAACGAATTAAACGAATTAAGGAGATATGTGAACATGCCTCATTAAAATCAATGTATTTTGAAATGTCCTGCGAATTCGCAGCGTGGTAGGCTGCTCGCATAGGTGTGAACCCAGGCTGACACTTAAAAATCTCCATAGGCGGAGTTTAAAAATTACAGGTTACCAGTTTTGAGTTATAGAGGAGGTCTAGAATTATTGCTCTCGCTCTACCGATCGCGGCGATACTTCACATGTAGGGTTTGAACACTGTTTACATATGCGGGCGTGACTTACGTATGCGTTCGCTTCTGCGTGTGAGCACAGCGGGATGGGGCGCTTTCAATTTTTTTATTTCTTATTTATTTTACTTTTTACTTTTTATTTTTACACTGTCCCTTTAAAAAACATTTTTTGCATCACTTACCGTGTTTCCCCGAAAGTAAGACAGTGTCTTACTTTCTTTTTATCCCTAAAAGCCCCACTATGTCTTACTTTCGGGGTATGTCTTACATTATGGGGCACATAGCACATTATGGGGCAGATCATGGGGCACATAGCAGATCAGGGCACATTATGGCACATTATGGGGCACATAGCACATCAGGGCACATTATGGGGGACACAGCACATCTGGGCACATTATGGGGCACAGCACATCTGGGCACATTATGGGGCATGGGGCACATTAGGGCATCAGGGCATGGGGCACATTAGGGCATCAGGGCATGGGGCACATTAGGGCATCAGGGCATGGGGCACATTAGGGCATCAGGGCATGGGGCACATCTGGGGACACTTACTTGCGAGCATAGTAGTGCAGGAAGCGTCTATCTGTCATGTTTTCTCTCATGTCACGCTGCCCGCTCCCTGGCGGCCCCTCCTCTCTTCTCGTCTATCCCAGATGATGTCTCAAGCCAATGGGGATTGACGAGAAGAGAGGAGGGGCCGCCGGGGAGCGAGCAGCGCTGAGTGACATGAGAGACAGCGTATGACAGATAGACGCTTCCTGCGCTACTCTGCATCTCATTCGGCTATGGTCTGTGAAGGGAAAACCCCCGTGTTTCCCCGATAGTAAGACATACGTCTTACTTTCGGGGTACGGCTTACATTAGCTGTCCCCTCTGACACTCCCGATACGTCTTACTATCGGGGGTGTCTTACTATCGGGGAAACACGGTATATTCCTGTTAGAAGGAATCTAAATTTACAGTGGTGTAGTGGTTAGCACTTTTGCCTGAGCAGTAAAAAGGATCGCTGGTTCAAATCCCAACCACGACACTACCTGCCTGGAGTTTGCATGTTCTCCCTGTGCCTGTGTGGGTTTCCTCCGGTTTCCTCCCACACTCCAAAGACATGCTGGTAGGTTAATTGGGTCCTCTCTAAATTGTCCATAGTATATGAATGTGAGTTAGGGACCTTAGAGTGTAAGCTCCTTGAGCACACCTCCCAACTGTCCCTGATTTGGAACAATGTCCCTCATTTTGGTCTGATGTATATAAAATGCACTTTTTATCTATCTTAGTGTTTCCCAGCGCTAAACCTTTCACCTGATTTCTAAATTGCTGCATTTGTAAATTCCAAAAGCCAATATAAAGGAATATTAGTGGTAAAAGAAAGCACTTGTGGGTTTAACCAATCTTGTTTTGTTGTACAATTCTCCTTTAAGGGGGCGTGGCAGGGGGTGTGTCCTATGCCTGCATACTTTTGCTGATAGGTGTCCCTCATTCCCATCTCAAAAAGTTGGGAGGTATGCTTGAGGGTAGGGACTGATGTGAATGTACAATGTATATGTAATCCAATGTATATGAATCCGCCACAGAGACCACTTTTAACTGAAAGCGAACCACAAGCCGTTTTAAAAAATACCAGTTATGGCAGCTATAACAACAGTATTCGACGCCAAAGTACCGATGTATAACAACGGCGGGCAGTCCGGAAGAGGGCAATACATAGTAGTAGGTGAGGTTGAAAAAAGACACAAGTCCATCAAGTCCAACCTATGTGTGTGACAGTGGCGGCCCGTCCATAGGGGGCGCCCGGGCGCCGCCCCCCCCCCCCCCTCCTTGCAGTTAAAAAAAATAAAAAAATAAAGTAAAAAAAAAAAATAATAATTATTTAAACATGTCCCTTTAAAAAAGGGCGCCGGGCACAGTGCAGTATGCACCGCTCTATCACCAATAGATAGATTCATGCATTGCATGAATCTATCTATTGTCACCGCTGCCGCCCCTATTCAGGTGTCCGGCCCCTGATCGGGCGCCGGGCATCTGAATTACAGTGGGGGGGGTGTTGCTGGAAGCGCCCCTATTAGAGCTGTAAGCTCTAATAGGGGACCCTATTAGAGCGGTGTGCTCTAATAGGCTTCCCTAAGTGTAAACAGCGGGCGCACGGCTGTGCGTTCGCTGGTTACACAGTATTGTGTTAGAGAAGCGAATACATCGCTTCCCTAACACAGACCCGCCTCTCAGCCAATCAGGTTGCCAGGTCTGTTACCTGTAACCTGATTGGCTGAAGTCACAGGCGCTGTGATTGGACGCTAGGCGTCCAATCATAGCAAAAGACAGGCGCGGGAGAAGAAGACCTCGGACGGACGATAGCAGAAGACAGGAGGAGCGCGGGAGAAGAAGACATCGGACGATGAGACACCCGCCGCCTGACGCCGTCACCAGCTGCACATCGAGACAAGGTAAGTGCAGAGGGCAGGCAGGGGGCACAGTGGCAGCACTTGGAGGGGCACTTAAAGGGGCACTCTGGCAGCACTTAAAGGGGCACTCTGGCAGCACTTAAAGGGGCACTCTGGCAGCACTTAAAGGGGCACTCTGGCAGCACTTGAGGGGCACTCTGGCAGCACTTGGAGGGGCACTCTGGCAGCACTTAAAGGGGCACTCTGGCAGCACTTGAGGGGCACTCTGGCAGCACTTAAAGGGGCAGTCTGGCAGCACTTAGAGGGGCACTCTGGCAGCACTTGGAGGGGCACTCTGGCAGCACTTGGAGGGGCACTCTGGCAGCACTTGGAGGGGCACTCTGGCAGCACTTAAAGGGGCACTCTGGCAGCACTTGGAGGGGCCCTCTGGCAGCACTTAAAGGGGCACTCTGGCAGCACTTGGAGGGGCACTCTGGCAGCACTTGAAGGGGCACTCTGGCAGCACTTGAGGGGCACTCTGGCAGCACTTGAAGGGGCACTCTGGCAGGACTTGAAGGGGCACTCTGGCAGCGTTTGAGGGGCACAGTGGCAGCGTTTGATGGGCACAGTGGCAGCGATTGATGGGCACAGTGGCAGCGTTTGATGGGCACAGTGGCAGCATTTAATGGGCACAGTGGCAGCATTTGATGGCACAGTGAGGCTGTTTGTTTGTGCCCCCCCAAAAATTTTGAGCACCAGCCGCCACTGGTGTGTGATTATATGTCAGTGTTACATTGTATATCCCTGTATGTTGCGGTCGTTCAGGTGCTTATCTAATAGTTTCTTGAAACTATCAATGCCCCCCGCGGAGACCCCCGCCTGTGGAATTCACTGATCTGAATTCTGTAAATCGATTTCTGGTTGGTTGTTTAAGGTTATCACTTTAGACGAGACTGCGAGTTCTCTTCGAGCCGCCTTGATGAATTTTTATTGCGTTGGCGGTTTATGAGTGTCGCCGTTGAACCTGTTGAAGAGAAGTATTTTAATCCGTGGGAACTGGGGAGGGGATTGGGTGTTGGGGATTTGCTGGTGATGAATGAGTGAAGAAGATCCAATAACACATCACAAGTCACGGGTCAGACGCTTGTCAGGTCCGTGTCACGGAGTGACATGTGAGAGCGCGCGGCGAGGACCGCGGAGCGGTGTCGGCGTCACCAAGACAGTGCGATTTAACCTTCCAAACAAATTCATTTTGCACAGTTGGGGACAGATGTTCTTAAATAGCCCAAAACAGGTATAAAAGTGACCGTCAAAGACGTGTAACAAAATTCTGCGGAATCCCCTTAAAACGTCCCGCGGAATCCTCCACGGGGTCACCTGGTATGTTTGCGTTATAAAGAGCAGCTGTCATCGTTCATAACGCCGGAGCGCCCGATTCCTCGCACGCAGAGACAACTTAATGCCAGAACATAAAGTAACTGGATGACATTTAGTTTGCTCTATGTATCAGAAACAACTGCCATTTATTTTATATTAAAATCCTTGCTTTCACCTTTGTTCCTTTTTTGTTCCACCTCAGTGCTGCTGATCTCCTGCCGCCTCTGTGCAGCCACTATATGCACCCCCTGGCATTCCTCAAGTCAACCGATGGTGACAACAGTGGACCATGTCTGTGCAATAAATATTCATCAGCCACTTTATCAGGTACACCTTGCCATTACCGGGTTGGTCCCCGTTTTGCCTTCAGAACATCCTTCATTCTTGGTGGCATAGATTTAACAAGGTGTTGGAAACATTCCTCAGAGATTTTGCTCCATAGTGACATGATAGCATCACACAGTTGCTGCAGATTTGTCGGCTGCACATCCATGATGCCAATCTAACGTTCCACCACATCCCAACGGTGCTCTATTGGATGAGATCTGGTTAGTGTCTCTATTGGATGAGATCTGGTGAGTGTCTCTATTGGATGAGATCTGGTGAGTGTCTCTATTGGATGAGATCTGGTGAGTGTCTCTATTGGATGAGATCTGGTGAGTGTCTCTATTGGATGAGATCTGGTGAGTGTCTCTATTGGATGAGATCTGGTGAGTGTCTCTATTGGATGAGATCTGGTGAGTGTGGAGGCCATTGGAGTACAGTGACCTCATTGTCCAGTGGTGAGATGATCTGAGCTTTGTGATATGGTGCATTATCCTGCTGGAAGGAGCCATCAGAAGATGGGTACACTGTAGTCATAAAGGGATGGACATGGTCAGTAACAATACTCAGGTAGGCCGTGGTGTTTAAACGATGCTCAATTGGTACCAAGGGGCCCAAAGTGTGCCAAGAAAATATCCCCCGCACCATTACACCACCACCAGCCTGAACCGGTGATAAAATCAACTGTAGGCACGGATTCCAGCTCTACTGACTGCAGGAATTACCACCTGGCTGCTTCTTCACCAGTCCACCCAGCTGCTTTGAAGATCTCCCAGGCCAAGGGAAAGGAAAGATTAAGCACAACACTGTCTTCCAGAAAGGCTTGCTACATGTGGCGGTCTTTCTTCTTGTAAGTCCCTGAACATGCTGATGTACTCACACAGTCCTCCTTGCTCCCGCACTCCCATACTGGCATGACTCATCCATATTTAGGTATTTTAGAGCTGGCTTAGCCACCCTGCCAGGCCAGCTGCCTGGGGATTGGTCAAGCTCCCCTAAGTATGCAGATCAACCCTCCTGGCCTCCGCCCTCCAGCTTCTAGAAATGTTTCCAAACTTCCTCAACCTGGGGGAGGCACCAGAGACCTGCCTGTATGAGTCATCCAACTTGACCTGCAGTAAACCCTTGACCCCTTTAAGACACACAAGTTAAAGTGATTGTAAACGATCACCTTGTAAAAGAATCTATTTAGTTTAAAATTTAAATGAAAGTCAAAACATTTTTGTATAGATATAAATAAAACATTAGAATTACCTTGGGGGAGGAGAAGCAACAGCACACTGAACTTCCCAGTGAATGGCTGTGCAGGGGGGGGGGGGGGATGTCAGGACAGGTCTGATCATTGGAGAAGTTACCGGCAGAGCTACAGAACTGACCATGGTGTGTTCTGATGCCCAGTGTGGTCAGTTTCTAATAGGAGAGCAGAGGGGCTGGCAGAAGCACCACAGATTTCACAGAAGAAATACAAAGAGAACAGGAGATTTTATCATTCTCATACAAGTACGTGGTACAGCAGATACATATCAGGAATATGAAATGTTGGGGTAACAAACGCTTTAAAGTGATTGTAAAGGCAAATAAAAAAAATAAAATAATAACAAGCATATCAATACTTACCTCCACTGTGCAGCTCATTTTGCACAGAGTGGCACCGAACACAGTCTTCTGGGGTCCCCCGGCGGCTCTCGCGGCTCCTCCTCACATCTGATAAGCCCCTCGGAGAAGCGCTTCCCTGAGGGGGTTACCGTATGGGTGTGCTCCCGAGTACACAGGCGCTCGGGTCATTGGATTTGATTGACAGCGGGAGCCAATGGCTGCGCTGCTATCAATCTCTCCAATCAAGAGACGAGAACCCTGGGCAGAGAGACAGAGCGTCCCCGCCGGTCCAAGTTCGAGGGTTCAGGTAAGTAAAACGGGGGGGGGGGGGTTGGCTGGTCACTGACAGGTATCTGCACCCCCTCCCCCCTGAAAGGTGCCAAATGTGACACCGGAGGGGGGAGTATTCCGAAAGGCGGGAGTACCACTTTAGGGTGGAATTCCGCTTTAATGCATAGGATGCATTAAGGTGAAAAAACACAAAGGTTTACAACCCCTTTAATTATAAGCCAAAACATAAATTTTCCTACACTCACACTAGTAGCCCACTAGAGGGTGCTACGTATAGTAGATCCCTACATATTTACATATATATAAATTTATGTATTTAGCATAAATCATACCAAACCTTGGCTGTCCGGGCATATGGAAGAACCAGGGCTATCTTTAATATTGATTGTACATTTCCTTGCCCCCCCCCCCCCCCCCCATATTCATATTCGCTCTCCACCCCAACACCCCAAAAAAACAAACAAAACACACACATAGGGGTTGATTTACTATACTTGGAGAGTGCAAAATCGGGTGCAGCTCTTCACAGAAACCAATCAGCTTCAAGGTTTTTTGAGAAAGCTTAAATGAACAAGATGAAGTTAGAAGCTGATTGGCTACCATGCACAGCCGCACCAGATTTTGCACTCTTCAGTTTTAGTAAATCAACCCCATAGACGTAACTTAAAAAACTTTAATAATGTAAATATAAAGAACTGGTTCAGAAACAAGTCCTTAGCTTCATCTGTAACAGTATGTACTCGCTAACAGTAGTAACACTGGATCCCCCCCTCCCCCTCCACAGACTCCTGCATTGACCCCCCCAGCATTCTCACCTTGATGGTGTCCAGACTATGTCAGGCAAACACCAGGCACACCCCGCCGAACCCTTCAGCCAAGAAGTTCTTCAGCAGGCCGATGGTCTGTGACTTGTCAGACATGGTGAGGGGTCGGTGTGACTGTGTCCAGGATCGACAGTCGCGCTTCCCTGGATAAGGTTTACCTTGCCGAGCCGGCCAATCACTGCACAGGCTGCAGATATAACACACAACCAATCACCAGCGCCCCCCACATTCAATTCTGCCCTCATCTTCTAAGCCCCTGTACACACGGATTTTGTCCGACACTGGTGTTGCATACACACGGTCGGACAAAGTTGTTGGAAAATCCGATCATTCTGAACGTGGTGACATTCGTTGCGTACGACGGAACTACGTAGAGGCTAGTAGCCAATAGCTTTGGTCTTGTAATTTGATCTGAGCATGCGTAGCACGTTGTCCGTGGGAGTTCTCTACACACGATCGGAAAAAGTCCGATCGGATTTTGTTGTCGGAAAATTTGACAGCAAGATCTCAAATTTTTTCCCGTCAGAAATTCTGACGGAAAAAATCCGATGGAGCCCACACACGGGCAGATTTTCCGACAACATGGTCCGATCTGACATTTTCTGTCGGAATTTCCGACCGTGTGTACGGGGCTTAAGTGATAGCCAAATCCACTTATTAACTATTTGCGGGCAACGTGGGCCCAAGGGGAAGCTGCTTTAGATCCCACAACAATGACTGGGCCTGGGGCAGCTGCCCCTTTTGCCCTGTGTTAAAGACAACCCTGGGAAGAACATCTGAACATCTACCTATTCGGCAGAAGCTGAATCTCATGTAATATCATATCAAATGGGTTGTTTGTGTGTCCTAAATCTAACTAGTGTATTTTTTACTGAAATTTTGCATTTAAGAAACCAGGGTGCTAATATTGTGCAACATAAAAAATTGGAACTGCCGCCATTTTATTCTCTGGGTTGTCTGTTTTCAGAAAATATATGATGTTTTTGGAGTTTAACCACTAAAGGACCAAGCCTTTTTTTGAGATTTGTTGTTTACAAGTTAAAAACTGTTTTTGTTTTCGCTAGAAAATCACGTAGAACCCCCAAACATTATAAACAAATTTTTAACACCCTAGAGAATAAAATGGCGGTCATTGCAATACTTTCTGTCACACCGTATTTGTGCAACGGCCTTACAAGATCACTTTTTTTGGAAAAAATACACTTTTTTGAATTAAAAAATTAGACAACAGTAAAGTTAGCCCATTTTTTTTAAAAGATAATGTTATGCCGAGTAAATTAATACCCAACATGTCACGCTTCAAAATTGCGCCCGCTCGTGGAATGGCAACAAACTTTTACACTTAAAAATCTCCATAGGCGAATTTTAAAAATTTTAAAAATTATACAGGTTGCATGTTTTGAGTTACAGAGGAGGTCTAGGGCTAGAATTATTTCTCTCGCTCTACTGATTGCGGCGATACCTCACATGTGTGGTTTGAACACCGTTTTCATATGCAGGCGCTGCTCACGTATGTAAGCTCGGCGGGACAGGGAGCGTTTAAAACTTTTTTTATTTTTTTTTTATTTTACCTTTTATTTTATTTTTTACACTGTTCCTTTAAAAAAAAAAATGTATCACTTTTATTCCTATTACAAGGAATGTGAACATCCCTTGTAATAGAAAAAAGCATGACAGGACCTCTTTAATGTGAGATCTGGGGGTCAAAAAGACCTCACATCTCATATTTACACTAAAATGCAATAATAAAAAAAAAGAAGTGACGTTTTGACGTTGCTTCCGCCCTGCAATGGTATGGAGACGGGTGGGGGCCATCTTCCTCTCACTCATCTCCATGCTGTAAGAGGATCCGATCGCCTCCACCGCTGCCGATGGTTTCCGGTAAGCAGAGCGCGGCGGGAGGGGGTGCCCCTCTCCCGCCGCCGATAAAAGTGATCTTGTGGTGAATCCGCCGCAGAGACCACTATTATCAGAAACCGGATTGCCGGCCGAAAAAGAGGATACCGGGGTTATGGCAGCTAGCTCCTGTTATAACAACGATATTCCTCTAAGTTAGGACGTATATCAGCGTGCGGCGGTCCGGAAGTGGTTACGTTTTTTATACGTGTGCAAAAAAAATTTAAAAAATGGCTCTGGCAGCGAAAGGGTTAAAAAAAGGCATAAGGGGTTCCTGCCATAATTCATTCAAGGCCCTTTGGGTCTGGTATGAATTTTAAGGGGGGACCCCTAATCAAGAATAAAACAAATGGGAGGTCTCCACCCAAAAATCCACACACCCCCCCTAAGATCGGATAAGGGACTGATGTGGATTTTTGAGGGGGGGGGGGCTCGCTCTTTCTTTTCTTGATTTTTAAGCGGGGTTCTGCCTTAAAATAAAGATCTATACCATAGAATTAGGATGGACCTCATTTTTTGTGTGGAGTTTGCCTTAAAATGTATACCAGACCTGAAGAACCTGAATTATTGGAGAAACGCGTGCAGTTTCTCTTTTTTTGTCTGAGGGTTCCCCCATCAAGTTTCATATGAGAGGCTATTCTAGGATAAGGGTCTGGTATAGAAGAAGGGAAACCCTGGCTGCTTTGTTTGCATACAGCACAAAGAGGCCAGGAAATGTCAATTACAGCAGTTTAAACTTTTCTGTGTTGCTGTAGTAGGCAGGGCCGTCTTTAATATTGATTGGACCCTGGGCAAAACTTTTCTTGGGCCCCCCCCCCCCCATGCAGTTTTGCTCTCCACCTGCTCTGAGACATACAATAAATAGCAGCTAGACTCAAAATCAATCAGTTTACTGAATCAGATCAGGCAGCTATTTTGCAATTGGTTGCCAAAGGTTACAGTGAATCATTACCGCTTCCTGACTGGTTGCTAGAGGTTACAACACATATTACTGCTCACTGATTAGTTGCTAGAGGTTACAGCACATGATTTATGCTTGTTTATTGGTTGCTAGAGATTACTGTGGATATGACCTCAGGGGGGGCATGATATACATATCAATGCCGCCGGCCGCCGCTATTTACATATCAATGCCGCCGGCCGCCGCTATTTACATATGAATGCCGGTAATTTACATGTAAACACAGGGTCTGCAGGTGAGTCATCTGTACACAACAATAGGGCAGAGCTGGGCAGCATTAGTAGCAGCACTTCACACTGAGATATTGTAACACAGCACAGGACTAAAACCTCAAGGGGCAAGGGAATTTAACCCAGGATAGTTGGCAAGTATGAGGCAGCTGCTTTGGGCCCCACAACAATGACAGGGCCCAGGGCAGCTGCCCCTTTTGCCTGCCTTAAAAACGGCCCTGGTAGTATGTTGTATACATCGTACAGATGCGCCCCTTCACAGGTGGGGTCAGGGCATTCCCTAGACATGTTATTTAAAGGAATTTTGCATTTTTAATGTTTTTTACTTTAAGCGTTAATAAAATCACTGCTCCCACCAAAAGGAGTTTTTTAACATTTATCTTAGTCCCCCTGGGCAGTGGGAGTGGAAAATTTGCACAAATGCCACCGCCTCTGCTGATTGGTGGGAAACACTGCACCCGAAACCCCTGCCAATCACCAACATTAGCAGCCAACCTGATTGCTGGGGGTTGTAGTCACTTTTTGTAATAAGTTCATTTATATAGGTGCAGTGTTTATCCCCCAGCGTTGACCGGGTCATGTTGGGTTTATGACAGGTGGTCTTTAATTTGTGAAGCTCAACAGCTCGGATGTTAAGGGAGAACAGAACAGAACCCTCCGCAGCAAAGGGCCATCGATCTTTTTCAGACCGCAGTGAACTGTTTATAAAGCTGCAAATCCTCAAACAATTCCCGAGGTGAATACTCGACAATCTCTGCCATGGAACTGGACATTGTAGCCCCTCAAAAACTTTACATGCTGCGGTGGATCTAGACAAAGGGGACTGTTATGGGGTTTTTTTTTCTCCTTGCTTGGTGAAGCTCTGGAGATTCTCAACAAAATTTAGAGCATGCTGATATTTGCCATTGTTATGTATGGCAGAATAATACTAGAGACCCTGACCCTGATATTCCTGGAGAGCTAAACCTTCTAAAAATGTCGTCTATCACTTTGGGGGCCTTATCTATGAGATCGCCTCGCTGAGTACCTGACTCTGAACACCTGCTGTGCCCGTTATGAGGGGTTCCCACCAACCTTTCTAGGCCTATACACATGCTGTGCCCAATTTGGAGGGTTCAGGCCATTCTTGCACTGAGTTCCTTGGTCTATACACCTGCTGTGCCCATTATGATGGGTTTCCACCATCCCTGTGCTAAGTTCCCAGGTCTGTACATCTGCTGTGCCCATTATGAGGAGTTCTCACCATCCCTGGGCTGAGTTCCTGGGTTTGTACATCTGCTGTGCCCATTATGAGGAGTTCTCACCATCCCTGGGCTGAGTTCCTGGTCTGTACACCTGCTGTGCCCATTATGAGGAGTTCCCACCATCCCTGGGCTGAGTTCCTGGGTCTGTACACCTGCTGTGCCCATTATGATGGGTTTCCACCATCCCTGTGCTGAGTTCCCAGGTCTGTACATCTGCTGTGCCCATTATGAGGAGTTCTCACCATCCCTGGGCTGAGTTCCTGGGTCTGTACACCTGCTGTGCCCATTATGAGGAGTTCTCACCATCCCTGGGCTGAGTTCCTGGGTCTGTACACCTGCTGTACCAATTATGAGGAGTTCCCACCATCCCTTTGCTGAGTTCCTGGGTCTGTATACCTGCTTTTCCCATTATGACAAAAAAGCATTCAATACACAAAAAAAGGAAAAAATGCAGAGCCTTTTATGTGACACTGCATGTACATTTGTTCAGTGTAAATGGGCACAAAATTAAAGCGGAAGTAAACTTTCTTGGTTTGTTTGCACCTATCGGTAAGCCTATAATAATTCTTACCTATAGGTACTGTAAATATCTCCTAAACATGCACTGTTTAGGAGATATTTAATGTTTACACCACTGATTATATTGGCGCATGCGCTCTGAAGGAATCGGCTGCCCGTGCCGTTTCTCCAGAGCCCTGTACCGCCACCGGCAGAGTGACATAATCGTGGCTCCGGCCCCTCAGTGTCGGAGCCCACGAAACCCAGAAGAAACTTTGGGGAAGATGTCAGCCGTCTCAGCGGTGTGCGGTCGCCGCTGGAAGGCTTTGTTCTAAGGTAAGTATTTCATAATGAGCTAGTATGCGACGCATACTAGCTCATTATCCCTTTGTCTTACAGGTTTTTTTTTATTTCTCCATGGTTTACAACCTTTTTAAATGTTACTATGCTATTTTCTTTCCATGTTGAATGTTATTCATTCATTTAAAAAAAAGGAGAGGTTTGAGGAAATACCATATTATGGCCACTAGATGGAGCTGATGATCATAGAAAATAAGTATTTATTTCCTATTATTGCCAGCTCCATCTAGTGGCCATAATGTAGTATTTTCTTGGTTCACGCTATCCATATGAATGAATAATATTCAACCTGAAGAGAAAACAGCCTAGTAAATTAAAATGTTGCCCCATTCAAACATACATGTAGATTCAAAGGATGAAACGCTCCACAAATTTCTTAAAAAACACACACCTAAATTCAATAAACTGCCTTTAATACACCTCAAAGTAGAAAAAGCACACCTTCTAAATAAAGGGAAAAAAAGATTTTGTTTTGTCAAGCAAAGTTCAAGCTCAGTTAGAGTAACGACGGCACAATTGACGATTTTTTTTTTTGCCAAACTCAATTTCTCCGAAATCCCTCCGCTCATCCCTAATGTCTAAGGCTGGGGCAACAAGGTGGTCAGACACGACCCGGCTAAAAGGAGACAGCAAAGCTCAGCAATGGCACAGTACAGCGCGAGGTCACGTCCGAAGAGTGCGACAGACGTGATTGACAGGCTCCCAATTCCCAGGTTACCACCACCACTAAACTCTCATTCCTGCTGTTTATGTTTAGTCTCTCTTCCATCGATTCCCACAGCGTCCGAGAGAAGCGGGAAGACTGAGCGCAGCCCAGCCACTGAGAAAATACAAGATGGCATCATACACACAATAGAAATAGAATTTATATGGATTTGGGTCACCCTGATCGGTTCTGATGGGAACAATGTTCAATCTTTTGGTTGTTCATTCAAAGTGTATGAAAGTGCCTGCAAAAATTCTCAGCACTTTCAATGGCTCAACCACACGATCGTATTTTCCGACGGGAAATGTTCGATGACAGTCTGTTGGTGGAAAATCCGACCGTTTGTACGCTCCATCGGACGAATGTTGTTGGACCCATCGGACGAATGTTGTTGGACTTTCCTGCCAACAAATGTTGGCTAGCATGTCTTCAAATTTTCCACCAACAAATGTGTGTTGTCGGATTTTCCGAGAAGTCCATTGGACAATAGTGAAATTCCACATTATGGCCACTAGATGGAGTTGAGGAGCATAGAAAATAAATACATAAATAAATACATTCTTAACAAAAAATACAACGTAAGTTCTAAAGAGTAATAGAGTGAATTTTACAAATACATGAAACCATTGCTGCAATAGGGATCTCTGCTTCTCCCACTGGGGTTGATTTACTAAAACCGGAGAGTGCAAAATCTGGTGCAGCTCTGCATACAAACCAATCACCTTCCAGTTTTGTTTTTTGGTCAAAGCGTAAATGGATTTCCGGGCCCCCACAAAATAATTAAAAGCCAGAAGCTACAAATACTCTATCTGCTGACTTTTAATAATAGGGCACTTACCTGTCCAGGGTTCCCGCGATGTCGGCACCCCAGGCGATTTTCAGATTGGCTCTCGGGTGCTGCCACTGCCATTCGGGTTTGCAGCTGGTTCCCTACTGCGCATGCGCGAAGCGTGCTGCGCTTTCTAATTGGCCCAGCGTCAGAGGAGGGCCGAACTCTCGAGGGGGGCCATCTCCTAGAAGTGGGGACAAGTACCTGTCAAAAACAGGTACCTGCACCCCCCCCCGAAAGGTGCCAAATGTGGCACTGGAGGGGGAAGGAGTCAGTTAAGTGGAAGTTCCACTTTTGGGTGGAACTCCGCTTTAATTGAACAAGCTGAAGTTAATTCAGCCTGCCTGGGAACGCCAACTCCTTCAGACTGACACCCACCCATATTGATATTTGTATAACTCCTTCCAAGATCAAGCCCACTGCTTGCATCAGGGCTGAGGGCTCTGCAGAGGAGTACTGAGGCAGGATGTTCTGTCTCTAGGACAGAGAGCTAAACGTTCCTGCTCCATAAACTCCAGAAACCATATTTCTTTGATCTTAAATTTATTGGAACAAGCCAGATGAAACTACAAATTGATAAAATAAACATCAATCAGTACAATTTTGCATATAATAAAGAAACAATGCTCTATAACACAGAATGGGATAACAAGAACTATTTTTTTAAGCTCGCTGAGGGGTGATGGAGAGAGAGTGAAGAAAATATGCCTTACTGTCTTGCTGTAGATTCTTAAAATGGAAGCTGACTCACTTCCGCTAGAGAATTCTCCCAGAATGCACTGGTTCCTAACAACTTTATTAACACATTGTAAGAGAATACAATATGTAACTTCTACAAACAGCAAAGCTATACCAGAAAGGGAACAGTAGGTGGCACCTGCGCTCTGCATATAACTAGCTTGGTGTAAATCAAGAAAACTCCACATGTTATTTCAAGCACATAAACATAAGTAAACTGAATAGAAGCCCGGTGGACAGAACACAGGGGGGCTGTGATGTTTTCAGGAAGCTATGTACAGGACCCTGCCAGCCCCTCCCACCAGCCAAGACCTGCCTGCTTTGCATAGAGAGGCAAAGTGATACAAAGTGATGACATCACTGGGACTAAAATAAGGTATGTAATGAAAACAGTAATGTTTTATTTAATAATTTCATTAGCACAGGGAAGGTAAAATATAAGCAGATTAAACTTCAGTGTTAACTTTTGGCTTCACTTCCTGTTGCTTCTTCAAGACATGAAGCGAAGTGGAGTTTTTATCTACTTCCCACCCGGCCACTGCACATAAACGGCCGGGTGAGAGCCTTCTACTTCTGATAGGACGTTCCTGAACGTCCTTCAGAAGTAGGGGATCGCACGTGTGCGGGTCCGCGCAGCGGAGCGATCCCGATGCGCTCGTGTCACCCGGACACGGCGCATCTCGGATCGGCAGGAGGGCTCTGTGATTGGCCCTCCTGATCACATGACGGCCGTGTCCAATCACAGCCGTCATGTGATGTAAACAAACAGCCGGTTGCTAGGCAATCGGCTCTCCTCTCCTCACACAGAAGTCGTTGCTGAGGAGAGGAGAGCAGAGAGGAGAGTTTTGTACAGCTTTTTACTCACTGATCACCAGTCTAGTGTAAAACACTGTAAACACACATGTCCACACACATGTCCCCACACATGTCCCCAAAACATACATGTCCCCAAATAATAAAAACACATGTCCCCACACATGTCCCCAAAACATACATGTCCCCAAATAATAAAAACACATGTCCCCAAATAATAAAAACACATGTCCCCCACATATGTCCCACTAAAATCACATGTCCCAATGATTATCTGCACAAATATGTCCGTGATCACCTGCACACATCTGTATATGATCATTTGCGTACATACAGTGCCTTGCGAAAGTATTCGGCCCCCTTGAACTTTTCAACCTTTTGCCACATTTCAGTCTTCAAACATAAAGATATAAACTTTTATTCTTTTGTGCAGAATCACCAACAAGTGGGACACAATTGTGAGGTGGAACGAAATCTATTGGATTTTTGAAACTTTTTTAACTAATAAAAAAATTAAAAGTGGGGCGTGCAAAATTATTCGGCCCCCTTGCGTTAATACTTTGTAGAGCCACCTTTTGCTGCGATTACAGCTGCAAGTCGCTTGGGGTATGTCTCTATCAGTTTTGCACATCGAGAGACTGAAATTCTTGCCCATTCTTCCTTGCAAAACAGCTCAAGCTCAGTGAGGTTGGATGGAGAGCGTTTGTGAACAGCAGTTTTCAGCTCTTTCCACAGATTCTCGATTGGATTCAGGTCTGGACTTTGACTTGGCCATTCTAACACCTGGATACGATTATTTGTGAACCATTCCTTTGTAGATTTTGCTGTATGTTTGGGATCATTGTCTTGTTGGAAGATAAATCTCCATCCCAGTCTCAGGTCTTTTGCAGACTCCAACAGGTTTTCATCCAGAATGGTCCTGTATTTGGCTGCATCCATCTTCCCCTCAATTTTAACCATCTTCCCTGTCCCTGCTGAAGAAAAGCGGGCCCAAACCAAGATGCTGCCACCACCATGTTTGACAGTGGGGATTGTGTGTTGAGGGTGATGAGCTGTGTTGCTTTTACGCCAAACATATCGTTTTGCATTGTGGCCAAAAAGTTCGATTTTGGTTTCATCGGACCAAAGCACCTTCTTCCACATGTTTGGTGTGTCTCCCAGGTGGCTTGTGGCAAACTTTTTATAGATATCTTTGAGAAATGGCTTTCTTCTTGCCACTCTTGCATAAAGGCCAGATTTGTGCAGTGTACGACTGATTGTTGTCCTATGGACAGACTCTCCCACCTCAGCTGTAGTTCTCTGCAGTTCATCCAGAGTGATCATGGGCCTCTTGGCTGCATCTCTGATCAGTCTTCTCCTTGTCTGAGCTGAAAGTTTAGAGGGACAGCCAGGTCTTGGTAGATTTGCAGTGGTCTGATACTCCTTCCATTTCAAAATAATTGCTTGCACAGTGCTCCTTGGGATGTTTAAAGCTTGGGAAATCTTTTTGTATCCAAATCCGGCTTTAAACTTCTCCACAACAGTATTACGGACCTGCCTGGTGTGTTCCTTGGTCTTCATGATGCTCTCTGCGCTTTCAACATAACCCTGAGACTATCACAGAGCAGGTGCATTTATACAGAGACTTGATTACACACAGGTGGATTCTATTTATCACCATCAGTCATTTAGGACAACATTGGATCATTCAGAGATCCTCGCTGAACTTCTGGAGTGAGTTTGCTGCACTGAAAGTAAAGGGGCCGAATAATTTTGCACGCACCACTTTTCAGTTTTTTATTCGCTAAAAAAGTTTAAAATATCCAATAGATTTCGTTCCACTTCACAATTGTGTCCCACTTGTTGGTGATTCTTCACAAAAAATTAAAATGTTATATCTTTATGTTTGAAGCCTGAAATGTGGCAAAAGGTTGAAAAGTTCAAGGGGGCCGAATACTTTCGCAAGGCACTGTATGTCCATGATGACACAAACCAATTATTATATACTTAATGGATTTTTTTTTACTAAAAACATGTAGCAGAATACATTTTGGCTTAAATTTATGCCAAAATTCGATTTTATTGGATTTCTTTTAACCGCTTCCCGACCGCCTCCTACACATATACGTCGGCAGAATGGCACGGCTAGGCAAAAGCACGTACAGGTACGTTGCCCTTTAATTGCCTAGCCATGGGTCGCGGGCGCGCCGCCAGCAGCGCGCTCGCGACCCGGTTGGGAGCTCCGTGACCCGGCCGCGGGACCAGCGGACCCGATCGCCGCTGGTGTCCCGCGATCGGGTCACGAAGCTGAAGAACGGGGAGAGGTATGTGTAAACAAACCTCTCCCCGCGCTTCCTATTCTGCCTGTCATTGATTGGCTGTTCCCGGTCATCGGGAAAGCCGATCAATGACGTCAGACGTCAGCCCCGCCCCCTGATGTAAAAAAAACACACACACGTCACAGGCCATAACCCCTCCCCTCCCCCTAGTGGTTAACTCTTTCACTACAACTGTCATTTATACAGGAATCAATGCATTTAAAGCGGAAGTAAACCCATCGATTTAACAGTTTAAAAAAAAAAAGGCATTCCGGGAATGCTAACTGCACATTGGCTGTGCTCTCAACCAAACAGTCAAACCATCCAATGGCTGGTGTCATAACGGACCACATGTGCAGCACCGTGGCAGTTGAAGATTAAACAGAGGCAAAGATGGCAGCTTCCTTGGCTGGAAATGATAGGGGGGTTTACTTCCACTTTAAATAGCATTGATTGCTGTATAAATGACAATGGTCCCAAAAATGTGTCAAAAATGTCCGATGTGTCCGCCATAATGTCGCAGTCACAATAAAAATCGCTGATCGCCGCCATTACTAGTAAAAAAAAAAATATTAATAAAAATGCTATAAAACTATCCCCTATTTTGTAAACGCTATAACTTTTGCGCAAACCAATCAATAATCGCTAATTGCGATTTTTTTTTACCCAAAAATATGTAGAAGAATACGTATCGGCCTAAACTGAGGAAAAAAAATGTTTTTTTATATATATTTTTTGGGGATATTTATTATAGCAAAAAGCAAAAAATATTGCATTGTTTTCAAAATTGTCGCTCTATTTTTGTTTATAGCGCAAAAAATAAAAACCGCAGGGGCGATCAAATACCACCAAAAGAAAGCTCTATTTGTGGGAAAAAAAGGACGCCAATTTTGTTTTGGAGCCATGTCGCACGACCGCGCAATTGTCAGTTAAAGCGATGCAGTGCCGAATCGCAAAAAGGGGCCTGGTCCTTTGGCTGCCAATTGGTCCGGGGCTGAAGTGGTTAAAATAGAAAGAAGAAAATATTGTTTTTTTTCCAAATTTCCGCAATTTTTTCGCAAAAAATAAAAAACAAAGTCGTGAATAAGTACCACCAAAATAAAGCTCTATTTGTGCAAACAAAATGATAAAAATGTAATTTGGGTACAGTGTAGCATGACCGCGCAATTTTCATTGAATGTGCGAAAGCGCTGAAAGCTGAAAATTGGGCTGGGAAGGAAGGGGGCGAAAGTGCCCAGTATTGTAGTGGTTAAAGGGGACACAGCAACAAATACATACACATTAACTACCGACGATTTGCCCCCCTTCCTGTTTAGGCCATTCTTTGCGATACGGAACTGCGTTACTTTAACTGACAATTGTGCGGTCTTGCAACGTAGTACACAAATAACATTTCATACACGATATCTCATACCGTTACTTCTTTTAATATCTTTCACTGATTTTGCGCGATCACAAACACTCACGCTGCCTTCAAGGACACTTGAGAAATTAAAGATTTGGCTTTTTAATCAGTAGTAACCATAAAAAAAAAAAAAAATTCAAAGACAACAAACTATTTTTCACATGTTTATCGCAATATGCCAAAAAAATTAAGGAATTTGGCTTCCAAGAACGATGGCCGGAGGCGCTGCAAAGACGAGAAATTCTGTGCAATAAGCAAATCTGCACAGCGCGGTGTTTACACTGGCTCAATGCCTTTTTATTCAGATGAACTTGTAGCCACTTTTCACTGCGAGGCGCTGTCCCCCGAGAGCGCCATTCAGGAGGAAATCTGGCGCAACTTCAGTGAAGGCTGTCACATAACCTCTTTGTGTAATTTGACTGTACATCGGCCATGTAAAGGAAAAAAATAAAAAAAAAGCGCAACCACCCATAAATGTCCGAAATGAAGTTCGACTTTAAAGACACACACACACACACGGAGAAATTACTTTTTTCCTGGGGTTTTGATGTCACTCGACCGCAGAGGCAGACAAGAATAACACGCTTGTTTTTCTTTCGGAATGGAAGGGGAAAAATTAGAACGAGTACATTCGTTCCTGGAATCGGCAAAGCAATAGTCTGTGTTTACTCTGTAGAAGTTTGGTATGTTTGATTCTAAGGCTGATATGGAAAGGGGCTAGAGTGGTTATGTTCAGGCCCTCTGACCTCGTGAGCCCGGGGACAGCTGCGAATTCTAGATACGTCTATACTGCAGAGACAGTCATCATGGTGAGCTTCTCTGCAGGACCTCCAAAAACATTCACAGGAAATGGAAATTCAAAGAAATTCATGTGTGCGATCTACACTTTTGTTGCAGATTATTGAAAAGCTACTCAAACACACAGCTGCAAAGATGAGTCAGATTGGGATGAATAGGCGATGGAAAAAAAATGACTTATTCAGTACTTTACAAAGAGGACACAACTGTGAAGCATGGTGGTGGTATGTTTAGAAATATGGCCAGCTATCTTGTTAGAGCCCTTGGGTCTGATAATCGTATAATGCACATAGAATGAAGGGTAATGTTAGTGGATCAGGTGTACCCCATGCTGCATATACCCATTCCCATGGATATTTTAGGATTCCAATGAGATAACTAACCCATACCACAATGGGTATGGTCCTGAACCTTATTCACTCCCTTGATGCATTTAAAGGTTACAATCATGTCTCCCCTCTCTCTTCTTTCCTCAAGACTGTACATAATAAGTGTTTTATCACTCAGACCTTTCACCATTTTTGTTGCCCGTCACAGTTATGGTTTCACAAAAAACTTCAAAGAATCCCCCTTCTGCAATCATCAAAACCACTATTGGACTTTTATGAAGTTTTTTCCAATGTATAGTGGAAAGTAAACTTTCTTTGTCAGTTGGAGGGGGCATCATATTGGAGCTCTTGGGTCTGATGGTTATCAATGGCTTTATAATGCCCAAGAAAGAGGAGGACTATTATGCCCCGTACACATGGTCGGACATTCTGACCACAAAATCCGTCTGATTTTTTCCGACGGATTTTGTCCGAAACTTGTGTTGCATACACACGGTCGGACAAAGTTGTCGGAAAATCCGATCGTTCGGAATGTGGTGACGTTCGTTGTGTACGACGGGACTACGTAGAGGCTAGTAGCCAATAGCTTTGGTCTCGTAATTTGATCTGAGCATGCGTGGCACTTTGTCCGTCGGAATTCTCTACAAACTATTGGAAAAAGTCGGATTTTTTTGTCAGAAAATTTTAGATCCTGCGCTCAAATTTTTTCCGGCGGAATTTCCGACGGAAAAAGTTTGATAGAGCCCACATACGATCGGATTTTCTGACTATAGAATCCGATCGGACTTTTTCCATCGGAATATCCGACCGTGTGTACAGGTACATTCTTTGGTGCAAGTACTCTTCCCCGATGATGTGACCTATCATACCCTAGCGATATCCCCAAAAAAGTTTTATGCACAATAAAAATAAATTAAACTCCTGTGTTGGTCTCCTTACTCATCAACACTATCAATGGAGTTTTATGGGGCCTTCTACAATGCACACTGCTAAAAAGACTTCCTTTGTCCCTCAAACAATGGATGGGAGGCATCTTGTTGGAGCTCTTGGGTCTGACCGGTGGTTTTTTGAATGGATATACAAAGTCCAAGGAAGAGGAGGAAGATTTTACAGGAGCAGCTTTGCTGCAAGCCCTTTTCACTCACAACTTAAGATTCTTGGGTGATATCCCCCCCTCCCCTCCAAAAAAATAAATCTTGGTTTGTTCTTGTAGGGATTATAAAGTCAGGAGATTTTTTTAAAGAATGCATTAAGATAAAAAGCTTTCTGTGTGCAACAGCCTCCCCTAATACTTATCTGAGCCCCATCTCTGTCCAGCGATGTCCACGAGTATCTCGGCCATCTGGGACTCTCCCTCCTGATTGGCTGAGACACAGCAGAGACACCATTGGCTCCAACTGCTGTCAGTCATTTAGCCAATCAGGAGAGAGAGGGGTCAGGGCAGAACCGCAGCTCCGTGTCTGAATGGACAATTGAAGCTGCAGCTCAGCTTGGGTGACCCCATAGCAAGCTGCTTGCTGTGGAGGCACTCAGCAGGAGGGAGGGGCCAGGAGCACAGAAGAGGGACCAGAGAAGTGGAGGATCAGGGCTGCTCTGTGCAAATCCACTGCAACAGAGGAGGTAAGTATAACATGTTTGTTATTTGTATAGAAAAAAAAAAAAAAAGACTTTACAATCACTTTAAGTTGAATTTGTATGTAAATTGGAATAGGTCATTTTTTTAAGTGTAACACCAGCATAAAAAAAATCTTACATTTTTAAAATAGCATAGGGAAGTGTTAACACCCCTGTAATGTTTGTTTTGCTGTCTGTGCCCCTGTTCAGAAGGTTTCACCTCACTTTCTGTCCCTGTGACAATTGAATCTTGAAAATTTGGGGTTGTTGTGGAAACAAGGATTGGTGATAAGCCTTCAGTGCAGACATCTATTTTCCATGATTCCATTTTTGGTCCGTCGGAAAAGCATACAGACGAGCGGTTTTCCCGATAGGAATTGGTTCCGTCCGAAATATTTAGAACATGTTCTATTTCTAGGTCCGTCAGAATTTTCGGGAAAAAAAAGTCAGATCGGAATATCCGATGAAAAGATTCTGTTTGACTTTTTCTGACAGAAAGTTTGACCGTGTTTACGCAGCATTACAGTAGTGAATTTCCCTTCCTAGGGGTAGATTTCCTCTCACTTCCTGTTCTAGTCCTCCATTTGTAAGTGTGAGTCGTATGTAAGTCGGATTTACTGTATGTAACTCTGGGACTGCCTGTTCAATGGTCTTTTCTATCACCAAAATCAGTGAACCTTTATGGGGCTTTCTACAATTCACAAAGAAGATTTCCTTTGTCCTTCAAACCATTAGCAGGAGTCATCTCTTTGGAGCTCTTGGGTCTAATGGGTGTCTCTGGATGCTCATATAATGACCAAGGATGACGAAGAAGATTTTACAGTACCAGATGCAGTCTTTGGTGCAGAAACGTGTTCTCTTTGATGTCATGAGATCTTAAGGTCATAATGCCTTTGGTGGGACCATTGGTGGGAGTCATCTTGTTGAAGCTCTTAGGTCATATAGTGGCCAAAAACTCGCTCATACCTCAAGATCAAGAGTAGTTTTATGCACATGACACTAATATTAAATGAAACATCTTCAATGACATTTCCAATCATCGTAATCACCCATAAAACCTTTTTGTGTCAAGAGAGAGTAAAATATACATTTACACTTTTTTAGTTCCATAAATAAATGGCGGCTTTACTTCTTGGAAAAAAGATGCCAAATCCCACTCAAAGCTATTTCAAACTAGTATGACCACATTCCAAAAATGTTGTTGATGTTGTAAGATTTCAAAGCCATAACTTTCCTATGTTCCCAAAAAATTCAAGAGTGGTTTCATAAACACTAAAGCCCCATACACACGGTCGGATTTTCCGATGGATTCTGTCCTATCAGACAATGTTGTCGGAAATTCCGACCGTGTGTAGGCACCATCGGACAGTTTCCATCGGATTGTCCGACGGACAAAGTCCTATCTCCTGCTGGATAGATTTTTTGACAACAAAGTCCGATCACACCAAATCCGATCGTGTGTATCGAATTCCGACGGACAAAGTGCCACGCATGCTCAGATCACATTACAAGACCAAAGCTATTGGCTACTAGCCTCTACGTAGTCCCGTCGTAGGCAACAAACGTCACCACGTTCAGAATGATCGGATTTTCCGACAACTTTGTCCGACCGTGTGTACGCAAAACCAACATCGGACAAAGTACGACGGACATGATCCGACGGACCTGGTCCTCGGATAATCCGCACGTGTGTATGGGGCTTAAGAGTAAATTGGGCACCTACAATGGTCTCCTCTATCATCAAAGCCATCAATGGACCTTTATGCAGCCTTCTACATTGTGCAATGCATAGAAGATGTTCTTTGTCCCTGAAACCATTAGCGGTAGTCATCTTGTTGGAGCTCTTGGTTCTGATGCTTGTTTCTGGATGGTCATATATAGGCCAAGGGAGATGAAGAAAACTTTATAGGACCAAGTACAATCTTTGGTGGGGAAAATTTTTATTTTTTTACTGTATGTCATGAGATTTCAAGGCATAACTTTAACCATTGGTGGGTTATCCTGTTGGACCTCTTGGGTCTGATAAGTTTTACCGGATAGTCATATAATGGCCAAGAACTCAACTATATCACAAATAAACATCAAGAATAGTTTTATTCACACTAATATTAAATGAAACACCTTCAATGGCATCCCCAAACCATTCATTAAAATCACCAATAAAACCTTCTTGAGTCAAGGGAGAGTGCAACATACATTTCCCCCTATAAATAAATGGTGGCTGAAATAAATGGTGGAGTGAAATCTCACTCAATGCTATTTAGGACTAGTATGATTACATTCCAAAAAGGACAGAAGCTGTTCTGAATGTAAATCATGGTCCTACTCCTTATTAGCTTCTTGGTATTAAAGTTGACCTTCAATGGTGGACTATGTCTGGTCCTACCAGGGGAGCATGTGACAGGGTGACAACAGTGGAGTACAATTTAGAGACAGTTGTCCTCATAACAGGAAGTGCCTGAACAAGGACCCTGGCAGGATCACCAAGGATTATTTTAATGAATAGCTGTAGTTTAAAAAAAATAAAAAATGACAATAAGGCTTCTATGAATTTTTTTGTGATTGGGTTTACATCTTCTTTTTCATATAGTGTTATGTTCTGTAGCCCTGTATGTAGCCATAAACTTCTTATTCTGCTCCTCTCAGTTAAAGCTTCAGAATAAGACCTCAAATACTTTGGAAATGCTTGGACTCCCAATGTTTATGTTTGGAATTTTACAAAGGATTAAGCTCTAATGCCTTTGTGTCCCATTCTTACCCACTTCAATGTTTTTATATAACGCAATAAAGGTCTGAAATACCGACTAAATTCTGTTTATCTTCCACATAAATCTTCATAATTACATTCTGATTACTCTTCGTGAAACATGCTTCCGTGAGCGGCCTTCCCTTCCAGAGGATGATTAGAGGTTGTTTGTTTAATCTGGATAAATCCTGGGAGGTGCGCGCAAATTATTTTAATAAAAAATAAACAGGGACTGGATCGCCTAGATAATGAAATCCTTATCAATTAATGTTTAAAAAAGATTTGAAAGCCAATATCTAAACAATGATAGCTGAGAAGTTTTCATTTTTTTTTTTAAATAAAATTATTTGCACAAGGCTGATTTTTGTATTAAACTAATTTGCATATTTTTTTTAAATAAAATAATTAGCACATAGCCATTTTTTTTAAATCAAATAATTTGCACATAGCCATTTTTTTTAAAATAAATAATTTGCACATAGCCACGTTTTTGTTTTGCATAGAGTATAGTTAAGGATTGAAATGCCTAGCAGTTTATTTTTTGTTTATTCATTGGACAGATTTATCTCCTTTTTTACATCTCAGAGATGCAACAGGAAGTAAGAGAAAACTATACAAAGCTAAAAACAAAAATCCCTTCTTATGCCCCGTACACACGGTCGGATTTTCCGACGGAAACTGTCCTATCGGACAATGTTGTGTAGGCTCCATCTGACTTTTTCCGTCGGATTTTCCGACGGACAAAGTTTTATCTCCTGCTCTCAAATTTTCCGACAACAATGTCCTATCGGACTTTTTACGATCGTGTGTAGCGAATTCCGACGGACAAAGTGCCACGCATGCTCAGATCACATTACAAGACCAAAGCTATTGGCTACTAGCTACGTAGTCCCGTCGTAGGCAACAAACGTCACCACGTTCAGAATGATCTGATTTTCCGACAACTTTGTCCGATCGTGTGTATGCAACACCAGTGTCGGACAAAATCCGTCGGAAAAAATCCGATGGATTTTGTGGTCGGAATTTCCGACCGTGTGTACGGGGCATTAGACAACTTCAGGTGACAACTGCAAAATTGTGAATTTTCCTTCACTTTCTGTCATCAGGACAAAGGTGAGTCTACCTGGTGGGGACAAAGACAGATATAAAAATTCACAATTCATAATTCGTATATGTTTTTTATCAAATAAAAAAAAAAGTGTAATACAGTAAGACATCTCCAATTATAGGTTGACAACTCTGTCCCTGTCTCTCAAAGGTTCTCCTGCATTGTCACATTGGCTTCTGATGGAGACTACAAGTGGGCATTGCAAAGGTGGTCCACTATTGTCAATATCTGGAAAACCAGCTCTGGGAAATGCCATGAAGCTATCGCTGGAGTGCATATAAATATGAAGTGACTGCAAAGAGGCTGCTGGAAATCAGAGGCGCTGGAATATAACACAGGATGAAAAAAAAAAGAAGGGAAACAAGGATGAAACCGTGCACCATGTACATATACATTACGGCTTTCAAGTGGTATACCGGGATGATGCCTGCAGCTACAGGCGTCAACTGATATTGTTTTTTTCAGGAGGCGATCGGCTTTTTTGTAAAAGCCATACAAGCGGCTAATTAGCCTCTGGATTGCTTTAACAGGTACACCCACGTCGCATTGCCTGCCGATGGCCATCTGGGATCTCCGCCCCACCTGAGAATCCAGAACTGAAGCCGGCTTGCCATAGAGCCCATGGAGGACCGGAAAGTCTTCGATGAACTCTATGGTGTAGGAAACTGGAAGTGATGAGGACTGTCATCACTTACGGTTTCCCTGGATGTAAACATCGCCATTTTTAAATCTTGAAAGCATTTGATCACACCGATCCTGGTGTGATCAGATGCTTTTAGGGCAGAGGTCTAAAAGACCCCAGATCTCTCCACAAAGAGTACCTGTTGCTGCCTATTGCTGTCGCAAAGAATGTTAACATTCCTTGTTACAGCAATAAAAGTAATAAAACAAATAAAAATAAAGAAACAGTGTTAAAAAAAAAAATTAAAAATGTATTCTTTTTAAAGCGCCCCATTCCCCCATGCTCGTGTGCAAAGGCAAAAGCACGCCTGAACACATACATAAACAGCAAATGTACTACACAAGTGAAGTATTGCTGCGAATGTCAGAGTATGAGAAATATTTCTAGCACCAGACCTTCTCTGTAACTCTAGACTGGTAACCTGTAAAGGCTTATAAAGTGTCACCTATGGAAATATTTAAATAGCGTAGTTTGACACCATTCCACAAGCGTGCACAATTTTAAGGCATGACATGTTTGGTATCTGTTTTGCTTGGAGTAACACCATATTTAGAATTTTACCAAAAAAAAAAAATGGGTATTATATTGTGTTTGTGTTCATTAAAATTCATTACAGTTGTTTTTTTCCCCCGAAAATCTGGGTTAGAAAAACTGCTGCACAAAGACCGTGTAATGCAGAAAATGTCAAAACACACCATTTTATTCTCTAGGGCCTCTGCTAAGAATTATATATAATGTTTACGGGTATTTTCTAGCAAAAAATACAGATTTTTAAATGTAAACAAAAAGTGCCAGAAAAGGCTAGGTCTTTAAGTGGCTATAAAAAAACAAAAAAAAATCGAAATAGTAATTGTATATCATATTATATATATATATATATATATATATATATATATATATATATATATATATATATATATCTATATATATATCTATATATATATATATATATATATATATATATATATATATATATATATAATATATACATACATACACAAAAACAGAAGTGCGCAATCCTCGTAAATAAGAAAATCCCTATAATGATATAATCCACATCAAATGAATAAATTGAATAAATATATATAGTTACTGTCCATATATATTCATTACAAAGCAGGGATATCCATGATGCTCAGCAGTGTGTTCTCTTGTGTCAGAAGGGAAAAATTAAAGCCTCTTACCAGACAGGATGGATCCCAAATTTTAGGGATCAAACACTTGTTATCAAAGTAATCACCTGCGATTTTCCACTCTGTCGGCTCCACTGTGCAAACCTCCTCCCACTGTAGTGATCACTCCACCAAAGATTTAGGAATAGCATTCAAAAGATTCCAACTCCAATAGGTCAGCTTAATGCTCTCCAGCATATGTGAAATTTAAAAGAAGGAAAAACTTCATGGTGCAGTAGAAAACCGATGTTTTATATTCCAATTATCATTGCACTTCACAACCTCAAACGAAGAAAGACCATATAGACACAGCCGCCGGTCTCACTCTGCAAGCTGGTGCGTGGTGACGTCACTGATAGTTGCTCCACCTGACGCGTGACATGTAGCAGGAAGGCCTTGCGTACAACCCCGGCTCAAGGACCACCAATGTTATGCAAAGTGCACAGTCTATTTGCCTTTAGTAAATCAACCCCATTGTGTAGTGAGAACGTGGGTTCACACTCGCGGTTTAAAAAGTGTGATTAATGCGTGTTTGCGTGTATAGCGCATAGGGCAGTCCATTCACTTGAATGGACTGCTCTATGCACATTGGTTGTACCAAAGAAGCTTTAGGAACCAAATTTTGTCGAAAAGCCAGGCGCATTTTTATATGTGTGTTTTGCCATGATTCTTGGGTTCCTTGTTGAATGGCGATCGTGGCATTATTGTACCGCATTTGTCCTGAATGGCACCCAAACGTGCGCCGCCCATTTTGCTGCCATTTGGAATCACAGGCAGAATCACATTGATTCTGCCTGCGATTCCTAATTGCCCAAATGTTAAAGCGTTTCTGCAAAGTCTATTTTTTTTTTTGAGCGATGCTATGGATTGCAACATGTTTTGTATGTACTCACGTGTTCCTGTTCTCCGAGTCATTGCTGCCGGTTTTCGTCCTGTAAAAACAATTTGAATTATCCTTCCTTCTGGGGGCCATCTTGCCTGTGGGCATGTGAAACCCCACAGGCACTTAAGATGGCCCAGCATGCATCACCGTTACTGCACCGATCTCGCGCGTGCGCAGTAACGGCGAAGTGCAGCTCACATTCTCCGAAATCTCGCGAGATGTCGGCACATCTGCCGACATCTTGCGAGATTTCGGAAGATGTGGCCGACATCTCGCGAGATTTCGGAAGATGTGGCCGACATCTCGCGAGATTTCGGAAGATGTGGCCGAAATCTCGCGAGATTTCGGAAGATGTGTCCGAAATCTCGCGAGATTTCGGAAGATGCCCGCACAGACTCCTGGGATCAAGGACACCAGATCCCAGGAGACAGTGCGGCGTGACGAGGATCCCCGCACAGACCCCGCCCACCGCCGCAGACACAGAGGACAGGAAGTTGGCGATTATCAAGGTAAGTGAAAAAAATATATAAAAACACATTTCATTTAGTACTCTTTGCCTGATTTAGAAAGCAAAGAGATTTACTAAATGAAATGTGTGCAGAAACGCTTTAATGGGGAGTAAATGTCAAAACAATTTCAAAGGTTTTAGGCTGCTCCATTGCAAAAACTTTGCATATTAATTCTTGCCGCTTTTTCCAGTGCGTTTTGCTCCTGTGAAAAGGGAAATTACTCCAAAAACACACCGAAAATGCAACCGCTGGTGCATCCTTGATGAGTTTTTGCTTTGCCACGTTTTTCAATTCATTTCAAAGGGGAGGTACATTTTGGTGCCTTTCTTTTACCGCACCAAACGTATAAAAAATGCAGCACACAGGACTTTTAAAAACGCAACTGACCCGCAACAGACTGGTGTGAAAAGCTCCATAGGATTTAACGGTCATGCATTTTTCTTTTGCTTTTGGTAAGGCAAAAACGGAAAAGAGAAGCTGATCAGTGTGAAAGGGGCCTTGTAGTCCAAATCCACTAACATACCACAATTTGCTACACAGAATCCAGGATGAGCTTATAAATTTCAGCTCAGCAACAAAGTATCCTAAATAATTGTTGCCAATTCCGGGCTGTAGTAGGAAACTTTGATTCTCACAGTGGCCTGCCAGTTCCAGAATGCTGGATGAGCGCCCGACGAAAAAAAACTCTTTGCTAAATTCTCCTTTGTCCATCATTTGAGACTTGAAGGATCTATTTAAATTTAAAGCAGAATATATGAATACTTGAAAAAGTATTCATACCCCTTGACATTTTCAACATTTTGTCATGTTACAATCAAAAACATAAATGTATTTTATTGGGATTTTATGTGATAGAGCAACACAAAGTGGCACATAATTGTGAAGTGGAAGGAAAATGATAAATGCTTTTCAATTTTTTTTTTACAAATAAATATCTGAAAGTTTGGCGTGCATTTGTATTCAGCCCTCTTTACTCTGACACCTCTAACTAAAATCTAGTGGAACCAATTGCCTTTAGAAGGCACCTAATTAGTAAATAGAGTCCACCTGTGTGTAATTTAATCTCAGTATAAATACAGCTATTCTGTGAAGCCCTCAGAGGTTTGTTAGATAACCTAAGTGAACAAACAGCATCATGAAGGCCAAGGAACACACCAGACAAGTCAGGGATAAAGTTGTGGAGAATTTTAAAGCAGGGTTAGGTTATTAAAAACATATCCCAAGCTTTGAACATCTCACGGAGCTCTGTTCAATCACTCCATCCATCATCCGAAAATGGAAAGAATATGGCACCACTACAAACCTACCAAGACATGGCCGTCCAGCTAAACTGACCGGCCGGGCAAGGAGAGCATTCATCAGAGAAGCAGACAAGAGGCCCATGGAAACTCTGGAGGAGCTGCAGAGATCCACAGCTCAGGTGGGAGAATCTGTCCACAGGACAACTATTAGTCGTGCTCTCCACAAATATGACCTTTATAGACGAGTGACAAGAAGAAAGACATTGTTGAAAGAAAGCCATAAGAAGTCCCGTTTGCAGTTTGGGAGAAGCCATGTGGGGGACACAGCAAACACGTGGAAGAAGGTGCTCTGGTCAGATGAGACCAAAATTTTACTTTTTGGCCTAAAAGCAAAACGCTATGTGTGGCGGAAAACTAACACTGCACATCACCCTGAACACACCATACCCATCATGAAACATGGTGGTGGCAGCATCATGTTGTGGGGATGCTTTTCTTCAGAAGGGACAGGGAAGCTGGTCAGAGTTGATGGGAAGATGGATGGAGCCAAATACAGGGCAATCTTAGAAGAAAACCTGAAAAAGACTTGAGACTGGGGCAGAGGTTCACCTTCCAGCAGGACAACGACCCTAAACATACAGCCAGATCTACAATGGAATGGTTTAGATCAAAGTATATTCATGTGTTAGAATGGCCCAGTCAAAGTCCAGACCGAAATCCAATTGAGAATCTGTGGCAAGACTTGAAAATTGCTGTTCACAGAGCTCTCCATCCAATCTGACAGAGCTTGAGTTATTTTGCAAAGAAGAAGAATGGGCAAAAATGTCCCTCTCTAGATGTGCAAAGCTGGTAGAGACATCCCCAAAAAGACTTGCAGCTGTAATTACAGAGAAAGGCGGTTCTACAAAGTATTGACTCCGGGGGGGAGCCATACAAATGTACCCCACACTTTTCACATATTTATTTGTAAACAATTTGGAAAAATCATTTATCATTTTCCTGCCACTTCACAATGATCCACTTTGTGTTGGTCTATCACATAAAATCCCAATAAAATACATTTACTTTTCTGTAACATGACAAAATGTGGAAAATTTCAAGGGGTATGAATACTTTCTCAAGGCACTGTATGTACACCAACTGCTTTTGCAGCACCAGATATTACCCTGGAAAAATAACCGTGACATCATCACTGTGCTGTGCATAGCCTGTGCTGAGCTGTGGGAGGGGCCCAGCAGACTCCATCTACTACAGGCTGCCTGCCGAAAACTACAGGATGGGGAGGAGACAAGACCAGTCCCCTGCACAAGGAAAGAGAACAGCAGTGAGAGGTCTTTATCACAGGAAGTCCCTCACTGGATTACTGCACAGATCTGGAAAAAGGTAATACAGAAAGCACACCGAGATTCAAGAAGAATACACATGATGAATGGATTTAGACAACATTTGATGATCAGGAATTCAGATTTAAAGCTCATTTGGCTGTACCTCTTCTGTGGATCACAAGAGTGAAGTTCGTTCTGTGACCAGGGGCGGACTGACAACTCATGGGGCCCCCGGGCAATAGGAGATTATGGGGCCCCCAGGCAATCAGAGATTATGGGGCCACACAGTATACAATCACACAGTATACACAGACATGTTTCTATTGGCTGAGAAGGTACTGGAGAGGTGGGGCAGCTATAATCTCGGGATTTTTAGACCAAAAGGATGTCGGTAAGGGACATTTCAGAAACAGAAAACACAGATTTTTACATACTGTCCCTGGTTTTACTGAGCCTGGCAACCCTGATGTGGCCCCCTAGTGGCATGGGGCCCTCGGGAAGTGCCCGAGTGGCCGCATGGTCAGTCCGCCCCTGTCTGTGACCCATTTTCAGCAGACAGCGGGCTGAAGCCCACTGTCGGCTGACGTCACAGAGCCGGATCAGGCTTGGGAAAAATCACGAACATATGGTCGGAATCCATCCACATGAGTGCACCAGGTTAGCCTCTCAGCAAACCGCTGAGAACCTGAGCCGGCCGCTCCCTCCACAGCCCAGCGCTCCAGTGAGTGCAGGAGGTGGGGCAGAGCAGAGGGCATGTGACTGTCAGTCACCAGAACCGAGGGAATCAGCGGTGTTAGTTCGCTCGGTTTTCAATCTTAGAGCTGGAGGGGGACAGATGCAGCATCGAAACCATACTACATCCACCTAGGTAAATATGATTCTGAAAAAAAAAAAAAAAAAAAAATCCCATACTTCTCTTTTAATTTGTGAAGGTTGAAAAGCATTCACACTAGCAGATCTTTGCCTTATCCCCCGACAGGAACAGGGGGGGATGCGCCAGACCATTGATGGTGGTCTACAGGACCCTGAGCTCATGACACCAGCACTATATCGTGTTTTTCTTCCATGTTCAGCATGTCAGATATCCTCTGGTGAGCTCAGTGATTGTCCCACAGCTGTTGGGGAATGTGAATGGCGTCTTTTGATGGTTTAAAGTCTTTTGAGTGATCTCAGGTCAGCCTCGTACAAGATGATATGTTTGTAATTCCTGCTTGCAAACCAGATGACACAACAGAGGATTTTAAAGGGCTGCTCCACCTGGGCTGCAAAGGTCTATAAAGTAAAGTCATCTTGAGTTTTGTCAACTCTAATGCCGCGTACACACGGTTGGATTTTCCGACGGAAAATGTCCTATTGGACCATGTTGTCGGAAATTCCGACCGTGTGTGGGCTCCATCGGATTTTTTCCGTCGGAATTTCCGACGGAAAAAGTTTGAGATCCTGCTCTCAAATTTTCCGACAACAAAGTTCTATCGGACTTTTTCCGATCGTGTGTAGCGAATTCCGACGGACAAAGTGCCACGCATGCTCATATCACAGTACAAGACCAAAGCTATTGGCTACTAGCCTCTACGTAGTCCCGTCGTACGCAACGAACGTCACCACGTTCAGGATGATCGGATTTTCCGAAAACTTTGTCCGACCGTGTGTATGCAACACCAGTGTCGGACAAAATCCGTCGGAAAAAATCCGAGGATTTTGTGGTCGGAATTTCTGACCGTGTATACGGGGCATAAGGCTCCATTCACACTAGCGCGTTTTTTGATGCATTTTGCATTTTGCAGAAATGCAGGGAAATTTTTTAACATGTGTTCCTATGGAACAAGTTCACATCAATGCATTTTTGTGCCTCTGCGTTTTTGGAAAGGGTCAGGGACTTTTTTTCATGCAAAATGCAGCGTTTTGCATGTAATAGAAGTCAATGGACCCGCATCCAAAACGCAAGTGCCGCGTTTTTACCGCATCTTCACCGCGATTTTGCTGCGATTTGCGTTTTTTTTTTTTTACATTTTTTTTTTTAACACTGTATATAGCTGGTTGCTAAGCAACCACAGTGTAAAAAAAAAATGTGAAAAAAAAAATACAAAAACGCAAAACACAAATCGCTGCAAAATCGCAGTAAAAACGCGCGTCCAAAAACGCTGTAAGCACCGCAAAAAGCACTTCAAAAACGCTCAAAAGCAAAATGCATAGATGTGAATCGAGCCTTAGTGGAAAGCCCTGTGTGCATATACAGTTGCCATTTAAAAAACTAAAATTATTGTTTTTTTTTATCTTTTTGCTCTGCAGGAGAAGCCCCACTGCAAGGGTAGTTTTCATATCCCTGGAGTTCATCTTTAAGGGGAATGCATAGTGTTTCTGTAAATATTTGATTTGCTAAGTTTTATTCATTTTATTTTAGTCAGTTAAAAATGTAATATTCCCAAAGTCCACTTCAATTTAACATTTAAATTCCATGTGCATAGTGTGCACCAATTCACGTCCGTGCTCTATAAAAAGGCTTTTCACCACTTCATGTGCCACCACCACCTTCTAAAATGGGCACTCACCAGCAGCGTTGGTCATCTTACTTTAACCACTTCAGCCCCGGACCAATTTGCAGCTAAAGGACCAGGCCCCTTTTTGCAATTCGGCACTGCGTCGCTTTAACTAACAATTGCGCGGTCATGCGACGTGGCTCCAAAACAAAATTGGCGTCCTTTTTTTCCCACAAATAGAGCTTTCTTTTGGTGGTATTTGATCGCCACTGCGGTTTTTATTTTTTGCGCTATAAACAAAAATAGAGCGACAATTTTGAAAAAAATGCAATATTTTTTACTTTTTGCTATAATAAATATCCCCAAAAAATATATAAAAAAACATTTTTTTTCCTCAGTTTAGGCAGATACGTATTCTTCTACATATTTTTGGTAAAAAAAAATCGCAATTAGCGATTATTGATTAGTTTGCGCAAAAGTTATAGCGTTTACAAAATAGGGATAGTTTTATAGCATTTTTATTAATATTTTTTTTTTTATTAGTAATGGCGGCGATCAGTGATTTTTATTGTGACTGCGACATTTTGGCGGACACATCGGACATTTTTGACACATTTTTGGGACATTTGTCATTTATACAGCAATCACTGCTATTTAAATAGCACTGATTCCTATGTAAATGACAGTTGTAGTTAGGGGGTTAACCACTAGGGGGCGGGGAGGAGTCAGTGTGACGTGTTGTGTTTTTTTTACAGTAGGGGGGCGTGGCTGTACGTCTGACGTCATTGATCGGCGTTCCCGATGACAGGGAACCGCCGATCACTGACAGTCAGTGTAGGAAGCGCGGGGGAGAGGTTTGTTTACATAGACCTCTCCCCGTTCTTCAGCTCCGTACCCGATCGCGGGATACCAGCGGCGATCGGGTCCGCTGGTCCCGCGGCCGGGGTCACGGAGCTCCCGACCGGGTCGTGAGCGCGCCGCTAGCGGCGCGCGCGCGACCCACGGGCAGGCACATGCACGATCACGTACAGGTACGTGATTCTGCCTGCCCGTGCCATTCTGCTGACGTATATATGCAGTGGCCGGTCGGGAAGCGGTTAAAAAAGTAATTAGTTAAGTTACAAATTACTTCATCCAAAAAGTAATTGCGTTAGTAACTTGGTTACTACATTGGAAAAGTAATTAGTTACGCAGCAAAGTAACTGTGACTTTTTTTTTTAATATTCTATACATGTAACTAAGGGGCGGGTCTAGTATTACTGTAAGCAAGGGGCGCATTTATTATTATTGTTATATGTCGTGTAACCAAGGGGCTGCTCTATTATTACTCTAACCAAGGGGCAGATCTGTTATAGCGTGTAAGCAAGGGGGGGTCTATTATTATTATATCGTGTAAGGGGCGGATGGCTACAGAAGAGGCGAATGTTAAATTAATGGGCAGATCTCGATAAATAACAATAATAATAAATGCGCCCCTTGGTTACAGTAATACTAGACCCGCCCCTTAGTTACACAATAGACGCCCCTTGCAGAGTAGCACGAGCATCGGGAGCGTGCGGCATCGCCTCGTACAATTGTTAACTGCGCCTGCGCGGTGTAGAGTTCACTCAGAGCTGTTTAGGTTCGGCAATTTTCGGAAGCTCCGTAGTCCTTCGTACTGTGCAAGAGCTGCACCTGCGCAGTACAGGGGGTCCTTATCCGGCGGGGGAACTTTTTCGGCAGGACACCGGAATTACACTACTGCCATCTAGTGGCGGTAGATGTAATTGCGGTAACGCCGCCCAAGTAATGGGAACTGCGTTACCATGAGGGGAAAAGTAATCAGTTAGATTACTCGTTACCCTCTAAAGTAACTGCATTAAGTAACTCCATTTATTTTAACTCAGTTACTTACATCACTGCTCACCAGAACCTAGAAAAAGCTTTGCCTTTGGTTTATATTGGGATAACCACTCCACTTTCCTGGCGTTTTTCCAACTAGGTGGCCACTAGTTACTCCTCATATCTCCATGCCAATCTTGGTATCTCATAAGAAGTAAACATCCAACCAATAAGATAACATCCAAAATGTATAAAATGTGCACTCACAATTAAAGTGCCTTTCATAAAGTTCCTTACATAATTTCGATATATTTGGGTGCCCAAATATGTTGAAATTATGTAAGGAACAAATTTAAAAAGGTATTGTTGGGAAGTAACGGCCCCAATTATAAATATAACTACATAGTTCGGATTTGCCAGTGATCATAATAGCGGAAGATACTCTTCCGGCATAGGAACAGCAAAAGCGAAACAATGACAGACTTCCGGTTTCCTTCAACGTTTTGATTGGCTGAATAATGCCGCGTACACACGGTCGGAATTTCTGGAAACAGTCCGATGGGAGCTTTTCAACGGATTTTCCGACCGTGTGTATGCCCATCGGTCTTTTTCTGTCGGAATTTCCGACGTACTTTGGATTGAGAACCTGTTCTCAATTTTTCCGACGGAAAACCTTTCTATCGAATTTTCCGATCGTGTGTATGCAATTCCGACACGTAAAATTCCGACGCATGCTCAGAAACAATTCGACGCATGCTCGGAAGCATTAAACTTCCCTTCTATAGTGCTGTCGAATGTGTTTTATGCCGCTGTGTTACAGACCGTCGGAATTTGGTGTGACCGTGTGTAGGCAAGACAGATTGAGCGAAATTCCGTCGGAATTCCGACGGGAAAACCATCAGAGCTTTTTCCGACGAGAATTCCGACCGTGTGTACGCGGCATAATTGTCAACAAGGGCATAAATACCATATCAAAGATGGCTTACCCAGCTTCCTGATGACGCATGTATGTATGCGAAATGCGTAGAGGCTTCTGGGTAATCGCTGATGCCACTTCCTGTCCTAACCCGAACCAGATCGAGGCTTGGAACGCACGCCGATCCCAGGAAACGAAACCCAAAAACACACTGCTGTAAAGACTCAGTGTCGGTCTAAAGGCACTTTAATTGTGAGTGCACATTTTATACATTTTGGATGTTATCTTATTGGTTAAAATACATTTGCAAGGATTAAATGCTTGTTTAAGTCTAGGGTACCAATAAAAAGAACTTTTGCTTATCTTACTATTTCTTTCCCCAGCAGCCAGCACTCTCCTCTATTCTCCGATGCTCTGGCTTGTTGGCGGGCCCTCGGTGACCTCAATTACAATGCAGGACTGCACCAGCTGCAGCGCCGAAGAGAAAAGGCTGCGGAAAGAAAGGCCGGAGGGAAGCAGGAGCCTGCTGGAGCCAAGGATAAAGCAGGTAAATGTGCTTTCTTTTGGTACCCAGGGCAAAAATTAGCATATAACTCTTGCAGTACAGGAGAACCCCGTTGCAAGGGTATTTTATTTATTTCCCTGGTGTTCGGCTTTAACCACTTGCTTACTGGACACTTAAACCCCCCTCCTATCCAGACCAATTTTCAGCTTTCAGCGCTGATGCACTTTGAATGACAATTGCGCGGTCATACAACACTGTACCCAAATGACATTTTTATCATTTTTTTCCCTCAAATAGAGCTTTGGTGGTATTTGATCACCTGTGCGAATTTTTTTTATTTTGTTATAAAATTTTAAAACGGGTAATTTTTGTCCGTCATTGATGTACGCTGATGAGGCGGCACTGATGGGTGGCAGTGATGGGCACTGATGGTTACACTGATAGGCAGCACTTCTAGGTGGCACTGATTGGCACCACTGGTGGGCATTGATAGGTGGCACTTGTGGGCATTGATAGGTAGCACTTGTGGGCATTGATAGGTGGCACTTGTGGTCATTGATAGGTGGCACTTGTGGTCATTGATAGGTGGCACTTGTGGGCATTGAGAGGTGGCACTTGTGGGCACTGTTAGATGGCATAAATGAGGCATAATTGCCTCTTTCTTTTCGGGACCGATGTCTCTTTAAGATGAGCCGGTGATCAGCTTTTTTTTTTCTCCTCCGCTGTCAGCATGAGGAGAAAAAAAAGCGATCACCAAGCTTTTGTTTTAATCATGTGCTCAGCTGTCATTGGCTGACAGCTGATCACATGGTAAGGGGCCGGGACCGGCCCCTTACTCGGATCGGTGATCACCTGAGTCTCATTGACTCGGTGATCACAGCGTGCACAGGGGAGGCCATCATATGGCGGCCTCCCGGGAATTCAGGTCCACGCTGTGGCCGTCATTCGGCCATAGCGCGGATGTCAAGTGGTTAAAGCCAAGATCTAGAAAATATTATTTTAAAAAAATAGTCCCCTAGAGGGGTTTAAAAAAAGCTCAGCACCTCGCCTGTGTTTTCCCATGTGTATTATTTTTTACCACTAAATGTCCTCAGTCTTTTAGATTAAAAGATGCTGAGGACATACAGTGAGTGCAGGATGTCATTGACCCGCCCCTGAGGGGAGATCACCAGTCACATACAATGATGCAGAGCACGGTGCTGACATCATCATAAGAAAACCGCCCACCATTGGATATGATCCAAAAATGAAGAGGACTGTGCATTACACTGGACCGACCTGAAGACATCTTGAAAGAGGTAAATATAAACTAGTAAGCTACTGGGGGGGCCTGCACAAAGTGGATGTGGATGACTCCGTGGGGAAGAACCTGGAGTAGGGCTTTAAAAACCATAACGGTCCTAACGCCAGCCAATGTTCCTTTCTGTGGCCCCAGCAAATTCCGGTGCCCGTTCCCGTAAGTAATACGACATCTGCTAGTTTGGATGAACTCTCCACTTGGCAGCCAAAGTCCCTTGTGCCCCTTTGAGCACCGCCTTGTGTATCATAAACCCAATTTTGGAGTGTTGCTCTCCGCTGGCCGTTTCTGAGAAGTTTCTGTTTTACGAAAATGCATTTTTGTGTTCCGCTGATCTGGTATTTGGTAAAAGGCTGGCACGCCAGCTGTGTATAGAGTGTCATTATGACTTATTAATGAAGTGTCGCTGGATTGACTGTACGCCACCAGCCAGCAAAGTGACCAGAATTACAGGGCAGAAGGTTTGTGCTGCAGTCTGAACTCCGCTCTCAGATCCCGTCCTGACATTCCGCATCGTAAGGAAATTCTTCTCTTAAAGTGGACCTCCTAGAAGAGAACACTGAGCCAGTCACATCAGTCTCTGCGCCAGAGGAGCTTACACTCTAATGCCCCCCCCCCCCACAGTCAAAAACTATTATTATTATTATACATTTATATAGCTCTGACATATACCGCAGTGCTGTACAGAGAACACTGAGCCAGTCACATCAGTCTCTGCACCAGAGGAGCTTACACTCTAATGTCCCCCCACAGTCATAAAACTATTATTATTATTATACATTTATATAGCTCTGATATGTACCGCAGTGCTGTACAGAGAACACTGAACCAGTCCCATCAGCCTCTGCACCAGAGGAGCTTACACTCTAACTTTTAATACCCTTTATGTCCAGTGACTGTGCCGGGACATTAGAGTGTAAGCTCCTCTGCTAAATATAAATGTAACATAAAATAAAATAATTATTAATAATAGTGTGTGACTGGGGGGGGGGGGTACATTAGAGTGTAAGCTCCACTGGTGCAGAGACTGATGTGACTGGCTCAGTGTTCTCTGTACAGCACTGCGGGATATGTCAGAGCTATATAAATGTATAATATGTGTGACTGTGGGGGGACATTAGAGTGTAAGCTCCTCTGGTGCAGTGATAAATGTGACTGGCTTAGTGTCCTCTGTACAGCACTGCAGTACATGTTAGAGCCACATAAATGTATAATATTAGTGTGTAATTGTGGAGGGATATTAGAGTGTAAGCTCCTCTGATACAGAGACTGATAGGACTGGCCCAGTGTTCCCTGTACAGCACTGCGGTATATGTCAGAGCTATATAAATGGAGAATAATAATAGTAGGCTCCAAGGATACATATGTATATAAATGTATAATAATGATAATAATGACAGTGTGTGACTGTGGGGGAATTAGAGTGTAAGCTCCTCTGGTGCAGAGACTGATGGGATTGGCTCAGTGTTCTCTGTACAGCACTGCGGTATATGTCAGAGCTATATACATGTATAATAATAATAGTGTGTGACTGTGGGGGACATTAGAGTGTAAGCTCTTCTGGTGCAGAGATTAATGTGACTGGCTTAGTGTCCTCTGTACAGCACTGCAGTATATGTTAGAGCCACATAAGTGTATAATATTAGTTTGTAATTGTGGAGGGATATTAGAGTGTAAGCTCCTCTGGTGCAGAGACTGATGGGTCTGGCTCAGTGTTCCCTGTACAGCACTGCGGTATATGTCAGAGCTATATAAATGGAGAATAATAATAGTAGGCTCTCAGGATACATCTGTATATAAATGTATAATAATTATAATAATGACAGTGTGTGACTGTGTGTGGGGGGTTGAGTGTAAGCTCCTCTGGCGCAGAGACTGATGGGACTGGCTCAGTGTTCTCTGTACAGCACTACGGTATATGTCAGAGCTATATAAATGTAAAATATTAGAGTTTGACTGTTGTGGGACATTGGAGTGTAAGCTCCACCTGTGCAGAGATTTATGTGACTGGCTCAGTGTCTTCTGTACAGCACTATGGTATATGTCAGAGCCATATAAAAGTACAGTATATTAGTGTGTGACTGTGGTGGGGGCATTAAAGTGTAAGCTCCTCTGGTGTGATGTGACTGGCTCAGTGTTCTCTGTACAGCACTGCGGTATATGTCAGAGCTATATAAATTGATAATAATAATAGGATGCTCAGGATACATAGGTGACTGTGCAGTAGTCAGAATATGATGATGACATTCAAGCTCTCCTGCAATCCCCCCCTACCTGGCTCTCCTCTCACGAAGGGAACTCAGGAGATTTGTCAGAATGGGCGTCTCCGCGACTCCAATAATAAACTCGCTGATTGTTCCTAAGCTGATATTTTGACACATTGTGACAGCTACACGGAATGTTTCATAGGAACGTCTCCTCAGCAGGCAGCTACACGATGACTGTGATCAATGAGGTGCGTATAACTTACTGCGCGGCGGGACAGGCGCTTGCGGCGAATGCTGATTGACAGAATGACTCCCGCCAACAAGCAGTCAGTGAAATTCCAACGTTATCCAGGAAGCTCTGCAACGGTGCTAAAGTCAGTACACTCTATGGGTCTATTCACACCTCTGTGCATGAAAAGGTGTGCTTTTTGATACATTTTAAAAAAAATTTGTGTTCAGTCTTCAGAGCTGAAATGATTTTGCATTAAAATTCATAGATGATTATTATGGAAATCAGTGGTAGCTAGTGGTATATTTTTTTTGGGGGGGTGGCAAACAATCCTCTGGGCGGCAAGTGGCGGCTTCACCCTGCGTCTCCTCCTCCTCATCTTCATGGCAGCTTCCCCTGCATCTCCTCCCTCCTTCTCCTCGGTGGCCAATAGGATCACTTCTCCTCTCGGCTAATCAGGTGACGGGTTTCAGAACCCAATTCCTGATTGGCCGGGAGGAGAATCAGGAAGACAATAGTGAATATTAATTTGCTATTGTCACACAACTGGGTGGACAGAGGGCGCAGGGCTCTGTGCCCCGAGCCCACTCTTTTTTTAAGCCAATTGGAGCCGCAGACTCTAAATGTGCTTCTAAAAAAAAAAAAACCCCATTGGAATCCATGCGTCTAATGCCCTGCATGTAGATAAGGGGCCGGGGTGCATGGATTGGGGGGGGGGGGTGGCGCTCCTGCGCCCCTTATGGATGGGCCGCCAGTGATGGAAATAATAATAATAATAAAAAAATAACACAGAACTAATCTTAAAAACTCCTAAAACACATATTTTTTGGTGTTTTAGGCTGGCCATAGATGCATACCTCCCAACATTTTGGAGATGGGAATGAGGGACACCTATCAGCAAAAGTATGCAGGCATAGGACACACCCATGGCTACGCCCCCTTAAAGGAGAATTGTACAAAAAAAACAAGATTGGTTAAACTTGAACTAGTGCTTTTTTTTACCACTACTATTCCTTTATATTGGCTTTTGGAATTTACAAATACAGCAATTTAGAAATCAGATGAAAGGTTTAGTGCTGGAAAACAATTTTTGATAGATAAAAAGTGCATTTTATACACAACTATATAGATCAGACCAAAATGAGGGACAAATGAGGAGGAATGAGGGACAGAGTGACATTGCTCCAAATCAGGGACAGTCCCTCGTAATCAGGGACATTTAGGATGTAAGATAGATGCCTTGTTTTTTTCTTTTCTGATCCATGTTTGAAGGAGCTGAAATCTAAAGAAGGAAAAGGGGTGGGCCAAAGACAGCCAACCTGAGCAGGAAAGGCCTAGATAATGCTGCCAGCAAATGAGGCGGGTTCTATCTGACTTGCTGCAGCTTCTAATGCACATTGTGAGAAGCTCACAGTGTGCGGTGAAACCAGAGGAAACCATTTCAGTCCAGGAGAGGAGCCGATACAACTGTGCATGACTGATGGGGAGGGCCAAAGATCAGATTTAAAGTAAGAAATAATGTTGTTTTTTTTCCAGCTGTTTTGCATAATCTTTGGAAATTGTTTTTAGGAGCGCACAGCAGAGTCGACGGCGTGCATCACATTAGTGGCTCAGAGTGTAATTAACGTTCGTTAAGTCATTATCTCAGGCAATTACTGTATGAAAGGCAATTAATTCTGATGAATTCTAGATTTATAATTATATAAAGGAGAATCCTTTAAGAAGAACGTAACAGTTCTTTATAATTACCTGGAAATGACTCTGCGTCCCGATACCTATATACAGTATGCGTCCCGATACCTATATACAGTATGCGTCCCCGATACCTATATACAGTATGCGTCCCGATACCTATATACAGTATGCGTCCCGATACCTATATACAGTATGCGTCCCCGATACCTATATACAGTATGCGTCCCGATACCTATATACAGTATGCGTCCCCGATACCTATATACAGTATGCGTCCCTGATACCTATATACAGTATGCGTCCCCGATACCTATATACAGTATGCGTCCCCGATACCTATATACAGTATGCGTCCCCGATACCTATATACAGTATGCGTCCCTGATACCTATATACAGTATGCGTCCCCGATACCTATATACAGTATGCGTCCCCGATACCTATATACAGTATGCGTCCCCGATACCTATATACAGTATGCGTCCCCGATACCTATAAACAGTATGCGTCCACGATACCTATATACAGTATGCGTCCACGATACCTATATACAGTATGCGTCCACGATACCTATATACAGTATGCGTCTCCGATACCTATATACAGTATGCATCCCCGATACCTATATACAGTATGCGTCCACGATACCTATATACAGTATGCGTCCACGATACCTATATACAGTATGCGTCTCCGATACCTATATACAGTATGCGTCCCCGATACCTATATACAGTATGCGTCCACGATACCTATATACAGTATGCGTCCACGATACCTATATACAGTATGCGTCTCCGATACCTATATACAGTATGCATCCCCGATACCTATATACAGTATGCATCCCCGATACCTATATACAGTATGCGTCCCGGATACCTATATACAGTATGCGTCCTCGATACCTATATACAGTATGCGTCCCCGATACCTATATACAGTATGCGTCCCCGATACCTATATACAGTATGTGTCCCCGATACCTATATACAGTATGCGTCCCCGATACCTATATACAGTATGCATCCCCGATACCTATATACAGTATGTGTCCCCGATACCTATATACAGTATGCATCCCCGATACCTATATACAGTATTCATCCCCGATACCTATATACAGTATGTGTCCCCGATACCTATATACAGTATGCGTCCCCGATACCTATATACAGTATGTGTCCCCGATACCTATATACAGTATGCATCCCCGATACCTATATACAGTATGCATCCCCGATACCTATATACAGTATGCATCCCCGATACCTATATACAGTATGCGTCCCGATACCTATATACAGTATGTGTCCCCGATACCTATATACAGTATGTGTCCCGATACCTATATACAGTATGTGTCCCCGATACCTATATACAGTATGCGTCCCCGATACCTATATACAGTATGCGTCCCGATACCTATATACAGTATGCGTCCCCGATACCTATATACAGTATGTGTCCCCGATACCTATATACAGTATGCGTCCCCGATACCTATATACAGTATGCGTCCCCGATACCTATATACAGTATGCGTCCCGATACCTATATACAGTATGCATCCCCGATACCTATATACAGTATGCATCCCCGATACCTATATACAGTATGCGTCCCGGATACCTATATACAGTATGCGTCCTCGATACCTATATACAGTATGCGTCCCCGATACCTATATACAGTATGCGTCCCCGATACCTATATACAGTATGTGTCCCCGATACCTATATACAGTATGCGTCCCCGATACCTATATACAGTATGCATCCCCGATACCTATATACAGTATGTGTCCCCGATACCTATATACAGTATGCATCCCCGATACCTATATACAGTATTCATCCCCGATACCTATATACAGTATGTGTCCCCGATACCTATATACAGTATGCGTCCCCGATACCTATATACAGTATGTGTCCCCGATACCTATATACAGTATGCATCCCCGATACCTATATACAGTATGCATCCCCGATACCTATATACAGTATGCATCCCCGATACCTATATACAGTATGCGTCCCCGATACCTATATACAGTATGTGTCCCCGATACCTATATACAGTATGTGTCCCGATACCTATATACAGTATGTGTCCCCGATACCTATATACAGTATGCGTCCCCGATACCTATATACAGTATGCGTCCCGATACCTATATACAGTATGCGTCCCCGATACCTATATACAGTATGTGTCCCCGATACCTATATACAGTATGCGTCCCCGATACCTATATACAGTATGCGTCCCCGATACCTATATACAGTATGCGTCCCGATACCTATATACAGTATGTGTCCCCGATACCTATATACAGTATGCGTCCCCGATACCTATATATAGTATGTGTCCCCGATACCTATATACAGTATGCATCCCCGATACCTATATACAGTATGCGTCCCCGATACCTATATATAGTATGTGTCCCCGATACCTATATACAGTATGTGTCCCCGATACCTATATACAGTATGCGTCCCCGATACCTATATACAGTATGTGTCCCCGATACCTATATACAGTATGTGTCCCCGATACCTATATACAGTATGTGTCCCCGATACCTGTATACGAGATAATCACTCCCTATGTGAAATGATGAACGTGGGCTCCAATCACAAAGCAGTATTTTCCTCTTTAACCACTTGACCTCCAGAAGATTTACCCTCCTTCATGACCAGGCCATTTTTGCGATACGGCACTGCGTTATTTTAACTGACAATTGCGCGGTCATGCGAAACTGTACCCAAATACAATTGACGTCCTTTTTTGCGCAGTACAGAGGACAAGGAGACTCCGAAAGTCTCCGAAGACGCACTGAATCCAGGTTCAAGCCCCACCATCCAAGTGGACATACGGTTGCACTTAGTAACAGGGCCCCTGGCGGGCTCGCTTTGCTCACCCCGCTTCGGGCATGGCCTCGCTTCGCTAGGCTATTTTTTATTCTAATGCCCCGTACACACGGTCGGAAATTCCGACCACAAAATCCATCTGACTTTTTCCGACGGATTTTGTCCGACACTGGTGTTGCATACACACGGTTGGACATAGTTGTCGGAAAATCCGATCATTCTGAACGTGATGACATTCGTTGCGTACGACGGAACTACGTAGAGGCTAGTAGCCAATAGCTTTGGTCTCGTAATTTGATCTGAGCATGCGTGGCGCTTTGTCCGTCGGAATTCTCCACACACGATCGGAAAAAGTCAGATCGGATTTTGTTGTCGGAAAATTTGAGAGCAGGATCTCAATTTCCGAAAGTCCGATGGAGCCCACACACGGTCGGATTTTATGACAACATGGTCCAATCGTACATTTTCCGTCTGAATTTTCGACCGTGTGTACGGGGCATTACTCTATGTCCACTTGGATGGTGGGGCTTGAACCTGGACTCACAGCGCAGGCGCCGTTCATCTTCAGAGACTTTCGGCATCTCCTTGTCCTTCGTACTGCGCAAGCGCAGTACAGGGCAGACACTATCCGACGGGGGACAGTATTCAACACAACACCGGCAATGGGATTGTTCATGTCACAGCAATTATGAAAACGTTTCCTGCACGACTTTTTACTGATGTCATTGAGACTTGCATAGACTTCTGGTAAATTAAGTCGTAAGCCGCAATTAAATCGTCAGTGAAAATCGCACTGATGTGTGGCTTTGAAATTGTGCTGAGGTAGCACAATTTCAAAGCCGCACCGGTATAAACCAGGGCTAAAGGAAAAAAATAAATAATTTTTGGGTAGAGTGGAGAGGGAGTAGAACTTCTGTACATTTTTATTGCTGTCTGTGCCACTCCTCTCTATTTGTCGTGCGTACCATTATCATTGAAAGTGAAAGTAAAAGAAAATCACAAATTTTGGGTTGTCCTCAGAAAAGTAATAGAGGGGAAATCTTCCAATGGGGACACACGTTGTCATGACCTAGGGGGTCCAAAGGATTTCTCTTAATATGAAGGGATTTCCTCTTACTTCCTACTTTGGCTATGAGACAGGAAGTGAAGGGAAATCTCCCCAATTGGACTCAGATGGCAAAAAAAAAAAAACTGACAGGGGCTTTAGGCCCCTTTCACACGAGGCGGACTCCGCTTCCACGGAGCCCGCCTCTGTCCGCCGGCTCAGCGGGAGATCTCTCCGTTGATCTCCACTGAGCCGGCGGATGACAAGTCCCTCTCTGCTCACTGAGCAGGGAGGGGCTTGCGAGCGCCGCTGGTCTCTATGGAGAGATCGGGTGAAAACGGACAGCGTGTCCGTTTTCATCAGATCTCACCCGATCCGATCCGCCAGCGACGGATCTGGACGTAGAGCCATACGTCTGCTTTTGGCGGATCGGACAGGGTCAGATGTCAGCGGACATGTCTCCGCTGACATCGACGCTCCATAGACTAACATGGAGCGCCCGTTCAGATCCGCCGTCAAAACTGACAGGCGGATCTGAACGGTCCGTCCATGTGAAAGGGGCCTTAACCTTCTATTACTCTATCCATGGGCGCCCGCAGGTAGGGGCTATATAAATTGGGCCATATAGGGGCCAATTCTTCATCCAACAAGCCCAGGTCCAACAAGTCCAACAAGTCCAAAAAAAAACCAAAAGCCCAACAAGTCCAACAAGCCCAAAAAAACAAAAGCCCAACAAGTCCAACAAGCCTGACAAGCCCAACAAGTCCAACAAGCCTACTCTTGGCATTGGAGTATGTCGGGCTTTGGTGACCATATTTCGAGAACCTCCAGCCAAAACTGGGAGATAATGGGACATATCCAAAAGATGTGGAAAAAGCACGCGTAATTTTTACCAATTTGCCGCCCCCGATATCTAGTCACGTCTGGATTCTCGTCTTCTGGGAAGTTCCTCTTCTTCCTGTGTTCCGGATTTGAAGGGAATTTCCCTCTCCCGAGGTGACACGCCGTCTGCTGTACCAGAGAAGTCTCATCTCTGACGCCTGATGTCTGTTCTCATGTAAGGGACGCCGGCAGCGTTCTGGAGACAGGAATAAAGTTAATATCACAGAATAGCAATGTACCGACCTGTTCTCCCGGAAATCAGAAGTCAGTCAACCGGTAAAAAGACTTAACTAAATAACTTCTTTCCAGAAACAATAAAGTTTAACATTGTCAAGATTAGTGATATAAGTCTAACCCTCCCAGGTATTTATTGCCTCTCACAGAGATTACAGTACTCCCCTGGCAATGCTTTCATATGCTTTTCTCTCCAGAAGGATGGCGCCATCTTTGTTCTGGTATCATCCAGGGTCACCATCTACGTCCTAGACCAGTGATGGCAAACCTTTTTGAGCCAACTTATTTATTTCAAAGTGCCAACACTGCAATTATTGAGAGAGGGGAGCTTAGAGAGAGAGGGGGACTAAGAGAGACAGAGAAGGGGGGGGGGCTGAGAGACAGAGAAGGGAGGCTGAGAGAGAGGGGGGCTGAGAGAGAGAGAGAAGGGGGGCTGAAAGAGAGAGACAGAGAGAGAGAGAGAATGGGGGCTGAGAAAGAGAGAGAGGGGACTGAGAGTGAGGGGGACTGAGAGAGAGAGGGGGGCTGAGAGAGGGGGGGGGGACTGAGAGAGAGAGAGAGGGGGGGCTGAGATAGAGAGGGCTGAGAGAGAGAGAAGGGGGTTGAGAGAGAGAGGGGCTGAGAGAGAGGGAAGGGGGCTGAGAGAGAGAGAAGGGGGCTGAGAGAGAGGGGGGCTGAGAGAGAAGGGGGGCCGAGAGAGAGGGGGGCTGAGAGAGAGAGAGAGAAGTGGGGCTGAGAGAGAGGGGGGCTGAGAGAGAGGGGGGCTGAGAGTGAGGGAGGACTGAGAGAGAGAGGGGGGCTGAGAGAAAGAGAGGGGGGGCTGAGAGAGAGTGAACTGAGAGAGAGAGAGAGAGGGGGGCAGAGAGAGAGAGAGAGAGAGCGAGGACTGATAGAGAGAGGGGGACTGAGAGAGAGGGGGAGATGGGAAAAAGAGAGGGGACTGAGAGAGAGAGATGGAACAGAGAGAGGGGGCTGAGAGAGAGGGGGACTGGGAGAGAGATAGTGAGAGAGGGGACATGAGAGAGAGAGAGAGAGAGGGGGACTGAAAGAGGGGGGGACTGAGAGAGAGAGAGAGAGAGAGAGAGGGGACTGAGAGAGATTGGGGTATGAGAGAGAGGGGGTGAGAGAGAGGGGGGTGAGAGAGAGGGGGGACTGGTCAAGACATCAGATAGAGCCCACCTCATTTGCAGGCTGGAGGATGTCCAACAACATCCAGTCCCCCCCCCCTCCAATCCTCATTGTCCATGCAAGGCCTGCCCCTTTCATTCATTGGATTTCACTTTTTTCAATCATGGAGCCTCAGCATCACATGTGGGAGGTCTGCATGCAAATACAGCCTGCCTAGGAACGCCGACTTCTCCGGACGGTTTTTACTAAAACTGGAGAGTGCAAAATCTGGTGCAGCTGTTCATGGCAGCCAATCAGCTTTCAGGTTTTATTGTCAAAGCTTAGTTGAACAAGCTGAAGTTAGAAGCTGATTGGCTACTATGCACAGCTGCACCAGATTTTGTACTCTCCAGCATTAGTAAATCATGTTTTTAGGAAGCCTACAGGATGTACAGCACCCTGCCGGCCCCTCCCACCAGCCATGATCTGTCTGCATTGTATAGAGAATCAAAGAGATGAAAATAGAAAAGGTTTTATTTAAAAATGTTATTAGCATGTTGATTGGGGGGGGGGGGGGGGTGCATGGAAGACAAAATATAAGCAGATTAAACTTCCCAGCTGTAAACGTGCAGGCCTCTTTTTCAGGGAGGTCTGGTATGACTGCCGATGTGTGTTGTTCTTTGGTGACCTGCAGGATTCCTGAGCGGAGGAGAATGCAGTTGGGCACAGATCCACAAGCAGATGCATTAGGGCCCCGGGTCCCCGAGCGACCTGCAGCCAGGAAGACGGAGCAGGAAAGGTTCCGGGTCTTTCTGTAGACAATGGCCCCTTTTCTCAGATCCCCTCCGCATCTCTGGCCACCTGCACCTCCGCGGGCAGTGCCGCGGGGCCCCAGAGAGACACGCTGCGCTAATCTCGTTACAGCCGTGTTGTTCCAATCAAACTCGCACTGGTCAGAGTTCATTTTTTGGGAAGGTGGAAAAAGGATTTTTTTTTAAGGCAGACGAAAAATAAAAATTCACATGCAGAAAGAAAAAAAATTATCCTTTCTTCTAATGTTTTTTTTTTACATTTAAGGCTCCATTCACACTTCGCCATTTGGAATCATGGGCAGAATGGTCTTGATTCGGCCCGCGATTCCAAATTACGTGGCAAATACAGCACAACGCGTTTGGGTGACATTATCCTTCAATTGTACCCCAAACGCGATGCGACTCTGCTGCGATTGTTGCACGACAGGATCGGACTGCTGTCGCAGCAAACTGCGCCTTTAAAAACCGAATGAAGCTTGTCACCCAAAAAGGAGTAGGTGCTCCAATGAATGTGCTAACCCTATGCAACACGCAGAAGCGCGTAGAAATCGCGCTCTCAGAATCACTTAGCGGGAATGCTTAGGGCGTGAGTGGAGGCCACATATCTGTAAGGGTAAATATATGAATGAACCTATGGTTAAATGTAACACATAATTTAACCCCTTATTACAGTCTCAAAGTGGGACTTATGCTCAAAGCGCCAATGCCTTAACTTTGGGCACCTTCCCACTTCCCACTTCCAGCACACCTCTGTAACCACAGGAATGCAAAGTTAACAATATGCTACAACACAATCACTAGGGAGCTCCCCCTACTTTATAATGCATTCCCTCTTAGCATTAATAGTATGCAAGGCCTTACAATGAGAGATGCAGTCCTTTTAGTCTTCTGTCTTCTGCTAGCTATTTGTGCTGTAATAATTGTAATCCAACAGTTGAACAAACAAGGATTAAAGTAAGGTGAATGTTAGAACTGTTCTTGTAGTGCAGTACACCTGTAACTGCCTCCGGTGCAATTGGCTTTGAATAACACAGTAGTACAGTGAAGGGTAGGCTTGAGGCCTGTTTAAACTCAGTCCTTTTGGATAAGATCTACTCTGTGGGTCTACAGGTCCCAGTAACACTGTGTTAAAAGTCTAGGTGTATAAAGGTGCAGTAAGAAACTGTGGGCGACAGCCCTCTCACCCAATTAGAAATCAAAAGGAAGAACTCCGGACAGCCGCACACCGGGAAAATAAAATCCAAAGGGTTTATTTAAAAGCAAAAAGACACTACAATCCAAACACGGCAAAAAGGGGGGTACAGAGCTGACACGTTTCGCACTGTATTTCAGTGCTTACTCATAGCCCTCTCACCCAACTAGGCCTGAAGAATAGAACAGCTCCGCTCCGGTGCACTCGGTCTTGCACCGTCACACCGCTCCGCTCTGCAAGATGAACCGGGACCCTCTGATGGCTCCGACCAGGGCCGTCTTTAAGGCAGGGCAAAAGGGGCAGCTGCCCTGGGCCCTGTCATTGTTGTGGGGCCCACGGCAGCTGCCTCATACTTGCCAACTATCCCAGTTTAAATTCCATTGCCCCTTGAAGTTTTAGTCCCTTGCTTTGTCCTGATAGCTCAGTGTGAAGTGCTGCTACTAATGCTGCCCAGCTCTGCCTTATTTTGGTGTACAGATCACTCACCTGTAGACTCTGTGTTTACATGTAAATAACCGGCATTCATATGTAAATAGCAGCAGCATTCATATGTAAATAGCTGCATCCGGTGGCACAGATATGTAAATAAAGGCGGCATTCATATGTATATCATGCCCCCTGCAGTGAGGAGATCATGTGCTGTAACTTCTAGCAACCAATTAGTGAGCAGTATTACTGCACAGTAATCTCTAGCAACCAGTCAACAAGCAGAAATCATGTGCTGTAACATCTAGCAACTAATCAGTGAGTGGTAATGTGTGCTGTAACCTCTAGCAACCAGTCAGTAAGCGGTAAGGAGACACTGTAACCTCTGGCAACCAATCGTAATCGCTGCCTGATCTGATACCTTAAACTGATTTTAAGTCTAGCTGCTATTTATTGTATGTCTCAGAGCAGGTAGAGCGCAAAATTGTATGGGGGGGGGGGGGGGCAAGAAAACGTTTGCCCAGGGTCCAATCAATATTAAAGATGGCCCTGGATCCTTCCCGTTCTGTCTAGTGACATGACAGGGATCTACTACTCCCTGTCATCGGGAGCAGTGATCGATGTCATGTAGGTGTTAGCCCAGCCCCCCACAGTTATAATCACTCCCTAGGACACACTTAACCCCTTGATCGCCCCTTAGTGTTAAACCCCTTCCCTGCCAGTGTCATTTACACAGTAATCAGTGCGTTTTTATAGCACTGATCGCTGTATAAATGTCAATGGTCCCAAAATAGTGTCAAAAGTGTCCGATGTGTCCGCCATAATGTCGCAGTCATGATAAAAATCGCAGATTTATTATTACTAATAATTAAAAAAAAAAAAATTAATAATAAAAAATGCCATAAATCTATCCCCTATTTTGTAGACGCTATAACTTTTGCGCAAGCCAATCAATATACACTTATTGCGATTTTTTTTTACCAAAAATATGTAGAAGAATACGTATTGGCCTAAACATTTTTTTTATATATTTTTTGGGGATATTTATTATAGCAAAATGTAAAAAATATTGTTTTTTTTTTCAAAATTGTCGCTTTCAGTTTCGGTATTCGGCCAATTCTGCATTTTCGGCTTCAGTTTCGGCTCCAAAATTTCCATTCGGTGCACCCCTATTTTTCAGCGTTCTCTTACAGTGTAAGACTCCATTCAAACCTGCGCTATTTGTAAATGTCTCCCCAAATGTGGCAAGCAGACGCGCATTTCGCTGCGCTCAAAAATGTGCAACAAATGGGGTAATGCGCAGTAAAAAATAGCTACTTTGCCACATTTATTGCGCATTGGGCAGCCCATTGAAATTAATACCCAATGCAGGTCATGTGCGCAAAAAAAAGCGCAAAAATTCGTGAATGTACACAAAAATGTGCTTCTCTGCGCATGTTGCAGGAACATGCGAAAATCACACGTTGCGCTTCAGGTGCCATTAATTGTTAATGGCAGACGACGCAGTTAGGAAGGCTTCTTGCCTTTTTTACCACACGTTTTGTTGACAAAACGCGTGGTAAAAAAAGCAAGAAGCAATATTAATCTCTATTGTCACACAACTGGTTGGGCTCTGGACGCAGTTCTCCCCCCCAGCCCACCCTTTTTTTGAAGCCAATTAGAGCCTCAGGCTCTAATCATGTGCTTCAAAAAAAAAAATAATAATTGGAATCCATGCGTGTGGCGCTCTGCATGCAGATTAGGGGCCGGGCACATGGATTAGGGGGGTAGCGCCCCTGCGCCCCATATGGAGTGACCACCACAGGTCATATTTTTGTTAAAATAAAGAAAGAAAGAAAATAATAAATAAACGAATATATAATAAATAAAATACATATTATTGACTTTTTTTTTTTAAATACGTAGCTCTGCTAATCTCCTGCGGCCTCTTTGCATCCACTACTCATATACATGCCTGCGTTCTGTATGTCCTAGACGGCCTGTGTGACAGGGTGACAATGCAGGAGCACAATTGGGAGACTGGGAGAGATTGAGATTGAGAGATAGTTTGTGAAATCTGGTGCAGCTCTACATAGAAACCAATCAGCTTCCAGGTTTTATTGTCAAAGCTTAACGGAATAAGCTGGAGTTAGAAGCTGATTGACTGTCCCCAAACCATCTCCTGATAAGACAGAGCCTTTGGAGTCACTCTGTACATGCTCAGTTTGGTGTGTATTGCTAGAAAGTTTTTTTTTTTTTTTTTGGGAGGGTGCATGTGATCAGCACAGGGCCAATCAGCACTGTCCAGACAGAGGGTCGGGGGTCCTGCAGCCTCATAGGACAGTCAGAGGAGAATTAAAACTCCTCCTAAAAGCTTTAACCAGACACTGATAGAAGTCACAAGACTGCTATATACTGCTGATGAGAAAAGGTATTTAGCAGTTTATATTTCCTAAAATAATTGCATTTTCTGTGTAATGTGGGAGACCAGATATAGTGAATGCAGGGTCCTGGGTTTAGTAACAATTTAAGATTTATTGATTGAGTTTACATCTGCTTTAAAGTGGTGTTTCCACCAAAAAAAAAAAAAAAATAGCTTAAAATTCCTAAAAAAATAATTAAAAAAAGAATTGGAAAAAAATTAAATTTTCACTTACCTCTAAAAACCTGTTGCTAGGGAGTCCCTCGTAGTCTGCCTTCTTCAGTGCCTGGGCTGGTGACATCACTTCCCCTCGGCGCAGTCAGTCATCTGGGACACGTGACAGGTCCCAGATGACCGCGCAGCGTATCACGGCGTGCGGCGGCACTTGCGCATGCGCAGTTGACATGGGAGCCGTCCAAAAATTGGTTTTGTTTCGTTCCATTCCGTTTTGTATAAAAAAAAAATCGTAATTCGTAATTCGTGTACGAAATACGAATTTCGTACGAATCGTTACGAATCGTTAATTTGGATAACGAATAACGACACTCTACGAATAATAACGAATTATCCGCAAACGTATTAACGTTACATAACACAAGTCTATTGTTCACCAATCACTCAGAGGAAGTACGAAATATGAAATTTCGTTTACGAATACAAAATTTCGTATTTCGTACTTCCTCTGGGTGATTGGTGAACAATAGACTTGTGTTATGTAACGTTAATACGTTTTCGGATAATTGGTTATTATTCGTAGAGTGTCGATATTCGTTATACTGAATCTCAAATTCATTCGAATCGTTTGTTATATTCGCTATAATTTCTTTCATATTAGTTGAAATTAGTTATTTGGTAGTTTGGATTCGGATAATTTGGATCCGAAGTTCGTAAAGGAAATTTCGTATTTCGTACAGAATTCGTATTTCGTAAAAAATTTGTAATTCGGATTCGTACGAATTTCGAAAAATTCGTACGAATTTCCGATTCGTAGGAAACTAATCGCACATGTCTAATGCGCAGTGGGTGCCCACAATAAGGATGCCAGCACCACAAGCGGAGTGGGGAATGAGGGGGGACTTCGTTCCCCCGCATCGCTGGACCCTGGGACAGGTAAGTGTCCGATTATTAAAAGTCAGCAGCTGCAGTATTTGTAGCTGCTGACTTTTAAAAAACATTATTTAAGGGGCACCCCACTTTAATTTTTTAAAGATACTAGATATATAATATATAAGATATTTAATAATATCAAATTCCACTTGGTTTGTACCTCCAGCATTATATAATGTATAGGACAATGTGATGATAACGTCTCCTCTACCCTAAGAAGATTGCTCAAGGGTCAGATCCTGTGTGCCCAGACCGACCCCACAGCTTTACAGAGCAACTGAAGCCAGTGACCCGCAGAGCTTGCAATCTATAACAAACAGTGAGGAAAGCGTCTTTGCTCCTGGAGGGTGCTGAGTGACATACAGCTGTGTGGGACTATCGGCTGGCCTGGACCCATAAAGAGGGGATTACAGGCGGGGATTAAATGCACTGACAGCTCAAGTGTTACACTGATCACAGATTAGCCGAGGAATGTTAAATACACAAACATTGGCTATTAACAAGGAAATATTGTCAGTGACAGACCCCCCAGAAACGGAGCACCCCCCGCTATGAGAGGGAGCACCCCCACATGTCCCAGATGAGGGGTCCCATTATCAATAAGTGCAAAGATGGGGCTAAGTACAAAGTGGCATTCCCAGAGCTGTAACACACAATGCAATTCCATCTAGCAAGTAATCAACCCTCACCTTCAATTAGAGTCTCATTTCCAAAAAATAAAGAGATAAACATACCCTGATTCTACTACTATTACTCCTACTTTTACTACTACTACTACAACTACTACTAATAATTGGATATTAATATTATTATTATTATTATACACAATTTATATAGCGCCAACAGTTTACGCAGCGCTTTACAATGTATTAATACTAATAAAAATTTAAATAGTAACCTCATTTTACTACTACTATTACTACAAATAATGCTAATAATTGGATACCAATACTAATAAAAATAATCAAATTTTACTAATACTACTACTATTACAACTACTACTTATAACCGGATACTAATACTAATAAAAAAAATTAATAATAACCTAATTTTACAAATACTACTACTATTACTACAAATAATGCTAATAATTGGATACCAATACTAATAAAAATAATCAAATTTTACTAATACTACTACTATTACAACTACTACTTATAACCGGATACTAATACTAATAAAAAAATTTAATAATAACCTAATTTTACTACTACTACTACTACTATTACTACAAATAATGCTAATAATTGGATACCAATACTAATAAAAATAATCAAATTTTACTAATACTACTACTATTACAACTACTACTTATAACCGGATACTAATACTAATAAAAAAAATTTAATAATAACCTAATTTTACTACTACTACTACTATTACTACAAATAATGCTAATAATTGGATACCAATACTAATAAAAATAATCAGATTTTACTAATACTACTACTATTACAACTACTACTTATAACCGGATACTAATGCTAATAAAAAAATGTAATAATAACCTAATTTTACTAATACTACTACTATTAGCGCCGCACAGACTCATGGGAACAAGAAAAAAGGATCCCAGGAGACAGTGCGGCACAAAGGAAGTGGCGTAATAGCCGCACCAACCCCATCCATACCCGCATAACCTAATTTTACAAATACTACTATTATTACTACTGGTACCAATAACTGGATACCAACAATAAAACAAACAAAAAAAAAATAATAACCTAATTTTACTACTACTGCTACTATTACTGCTACTACAGCTTATAACTGGATACCAAAAGTAATAAAAAAAAATAATAATAACCTAATTTTACTACTACTGCTACTATTACTGCTACTACAGCTTATAACTGGATACCAAAAGTAATAAAAAATAAAAATAATAACCTAATTTTACTACTACTGCTACTATTACTGCTACTACAACTACAGCTAATAACTGGATACCAAAAGTAATACAAAATAAAAATAATAACCTAATTTTACTACTACTACTTCTACAACTATTACTAATAACTGGAAACAAATATGAATAATAAATAATAATAACCTAATAGTAATACTAGTACTGCTACTACTATCACTACTAATATTAATAACCTGATATTAATACTAATAAAAAATAACCTAATATTAGTACTAATACCACCACTACTACTACTACAACTACTACTACTACTACTACTACAACTCATAATAATGATAATAATAATAATAATAACAACCTGATACTAATTTTAACAAAAAAAATAATAATAGTAAACTAATACCACCACTACCATTAAAAGTAGGAACAAAGTCCAGACGGCTGCATTTCAAAACGAGGCACTTTATTGCAAATTACAGCATATACAAGGCAGAAAAATACACAGTGGGGGAGAGAAAAGTTGAAGCATTTGGTGTGTTCAGCGTTTAAATAGGTTATGGCTATGTGCTGAACGTGCGAAACGCGTCAACATCTCTCTCCAACACTGTGTATTTTTCTGCCTTTGTATATGCTGTAGTTTGCAGTGAAGTGGATCATTTTGGAGTGCAGCCATCCAGATGTTTTTCCTATTTTTAGTGCAGCCTGTGAGCTGGGTGAGCACCTGGGTGGAAGGTGTGTGCAGTGAGTGCAGAGGGAACCAACCTGGAGCAGCGTTTCTTCTTTTGTCTACACCACTACCACTACTGCTACTACTACCAGTGGCGTCACTAGAGGGTGGCTTTTGGGGCTATAGCCCCGAATCTGGGGCCCATAGCCCCGAGTCTCTGCAGGGGTCCCCAAGGGACGGGGAGGCTCTCTGGGGACCCTGATGTAAGTGGGGGGGCTCTCTGGGGACCCTGATTTAAGGGGAAGGCTCTCTGGGGACCCTGATGTAAGTGGGGGGGCTCTCTGGGGACCCTGATTTAAGGGGAAGGCTCTCTGGGGACCCTGATGTAAGTGGGGGGCTCTCTGGGACCCTGATTTAAGGGGGGCTCTCTGGGGACCCTGATGTAAGTGGGGGGCTCTCTGGGGACCCTGATTTAAGGGAGGCTCTCTGGGGACCCTAATGTAAGGGGGGCTCTCTGGGGACCCTGATGCAAAGGGGGAGGCTTTCTGGGGATATATATATATACACACACACACACACATACGTATATTATATACATGTGGATGCCCACCCAAGCGTATGACTTTCTTTACTACACTGCTATGGGCTCTAGCCCCAGATCTTTTGTAGACCTAGCAATGCCCCTGACTACTACTATTAATAATAATAATAAAAATAATAGTGATAAGCGGATACTAATTTAAAAAATGCTGCTAATAAAAATAAATAATAATAATAATAGAGGATACTAATACTAATAGCAACAATAATAATAATAATAATAATAATAATAATAATAATAATAATAATAATAACAATAATAATAATAGTAGCAATGATAATAATAAAAACTATCTATATATATATAATACTAATAATACCAATATAACTTTGACCACTACTACTACTAATAATACTATAATAATAATAATAATACTGATAATTATTACTATTATTATTATTATTAGTAGTAGTATTAGTAATGTTATTATTATAATTATTACTATGATTAGTTGTAGTACTATTATTAGTATTATCTTTATTAGTGTCTGGTAATTAGTATCTGTTATTAGTATTATTACCAGATACTAATAACGATAATACTAATAATAGTACTACAACTAATCATAGTAATAATTTAAATAATAATAATAGCAACCTGATATGAATACTTTTCAATGCTTACTAGAGTTCCTAAATAAAGTGAATCCAAAGCCAAAACTTTTTGCCATATTTTTTTTTTTTTTAGTTTTGCATAGCGGTCAGATTTTTATTTCTGTCTCATCGCAGAGGATATTTACTTTCTCTATTTTGTCACCAGGACAGAAAGTGAAAGGAGACCCAATATTTTGACTTATCCGCAGAACAGGAATAGAGAGGAAAATCCTCCAATGGGGACATCTATTCTGGTGACAACTGTCTAAGAATTGAATTTCCCTTCACTTTGCAGAGATTTCCTCTCATTTCCTATTGTGTCTATAGGGAAAGTAGTAAAAGGAACACATACATGGCAGAACAAAACTATCCCAAATAGATGTGTAGCGGGGTTCTACCCCTTTTTCTGGTAGAGACTACATCTCCCACAATTCCCCAGGCCCCAGGGCTGCTGACTTCCGCCCGGGAGGCTGCTGGGGGAGATTATAAAAGGGAAGAGCGGAGACCGCCTCTTCCTCTTGGGACACTTCCTCTTCTGAGGCCTGACAGAACTGGCCTGCCTCTGCTGACAGAGCGTGTGACGCGGAGACTGCAGCCAGCAGAGACACCTGTGCGGACCGGAGCTGAAGGCCTGAAGCCTGGGCCTTGCAGCCGATGGAGTGAGACTCTCACCCCTCAGAGTCCACAGCAGCGGAGCGGAGACTTCCCCTTACTGTCGGTCGGACGGAGCTGATGACCGGAGTGCAGGGCTGTGACTGAGGAGACCGGACGCCGCCATTGAAGAGACCAGATCCACCATTAGAGGGACCGGATCGGAGGACGGTACCCCAAGGATTGGTGAGAGAGCCGGAAGGCTCAATCCTGCATTGACACACACACGTTTTATGCCTACTGAACTGCCTAGGCGCAATTTACCTCAGAGCAGCAATGTTACTTTTGTGGATTACAAATGACACCATTTAAAGCTACATGTGCACCACCTCTACAGATTTATTGCCGTGAAGAACACTGTACTAGTACAAGGACTGAGCTCTATTACTAGGGATCAGGCCTGGTCCATTAGGTAGGCGCAGATAGATTTATTGCACCTCAGGGGTGCATAGCAGACGGTCGCCACGCTTGGCGCTCCGTTTCCCCATTGTTAGATTCATATACCTGTGTACATGTTTAAAGTGCATATTGCAGGGACCTGCTAAAGTATTGTGAGATATATGTTCAAATGCATGTTGCTATTCTTTTTCCTTACTGCTAAACTAAAGCCAGTTATTCTTATCTCAGCAGTCTGCTTGTGAGTTCATACCAATTACACTTAGAGTATAAGCTAAGTTTTATGTGCATAGGGACGTACCCCTTTACTAACTGTGCCAGAGCGGGTAGAGCCAAATTGCCGGGGGTTGGTGGAGCTGTACTCAGGGACCCAAAACAAACCAGCGGCTCTCTTAACTGGGGGTAGCGCTACACGTGGGGGCTCGTAATCCGGGATCCTGAGTCAGCGGGAAAAGCCGCCAGAAGGTGCCGGCATGGACCCAATAGAAGTGGGACGGTGGTCCGCAACATGGGCCGCTGACCCAGCCGCAGCAGCAGTCATTGAACTGCCAGGGATATGGCAGAGAGAGGCAGTGAAGCAGCTCATAATGTCATTATCCCCATGCCAGAAGTCATGGATAATGGACATGAGAAATGATGCTGGGTACACATACGCCTTAATAGAATGGAAGGAAGAGACTCCAGAGCAGTTCAGGAGCCAGAGCATACAGGCACCAAATGGTCAGGCCTACCAATTGCTGCATGCGCTGCCGCGCAAGGGAGACTACTCTCCTATGAAAGCCATTCTATCTCCAAAGAAGGAGGAGCAGAAGGGCGCGGAAAGTCCCGCACCCGCACACACTACTCTTAGTGCAGAACTGTGTGCTGTCCTAGGGGAAATTGTGACCCAGTGCAGAAGAGACCCCGGGGATTACCCAATGTCGGGATACAGGAAACTCCGGATGTTTTCAGGGAGGACACCTGTACCCTCGGGAGAAGAGGGATTTGAAGAGTGGTTAGATGGTGCCACGCAGGCCCTAGAAGAATGGGAGGTCTCAGAGGGCCGAAAGAAGCAAAGGATTGTTGAAAGCCTAAAAGGACCTGCCTTAGAGGCCATACGCAATCTGAAGACAAGCAAAAAGGATTGCACTGCCCAGGACTACATAGACATCCTGGAAGGTGTGTTTGGTGGGACAGAAAAAGTCACAGAACTTACCTATCAACTGGAACACTGTTACCAGAAGACAGGGGAGAAGCTGTCAGAGTACATGGGACGCATAGACAAGATCCTGCATAGGATTATCCTGAAGAAGGGGATAGATCCAGGGAAGGTAGATGAAGCCCGTGCCCAGCAGGTGATGAGGGGAGCCCAACCCTTGGACCCTGTCGCACTAATTCTACGCACCCGGCAGGATGGGAAGAACCTGGACTACCCTGACCTCATCCGAATGGTCAGAGAAGAAGAGGCCATGTTGGAAGAGAAAAGGGAGAAGCAGGTGATGGGGTCTACCAAGTTTCCAGTGGCCACGGTCAGGTCGGCCTTAACCCCTGAAAGAGACACAGAGGTAGATGCCCTGAAGTTGCAGATGTCCCAGATGATGGAGATACTGACGTCTCTAGTGGCGAAAGAGACGCCCAGTCCCAAGAAGGAAACAAGCAGGAGGGAATTGTTTCCAGCTGTCCCAGCACCAGCATCCCCACCTGACTACGGTGAGATGATTTGCTTTAATTGTGGAGGAATTGGTCATATTGCAGCTGTATGTTCCAGTCCCAAGAAGAAGAAGGCAGAAAACCGCCAGCCGGCGGGAAACGCCAAAGGGCCCCGGTGAAGGAGTCAACCGGGTGCCCATCACCTTCAGTGAGCTCCAAGAAGCACAACAGGAAGAGAAAGCGAGGAGACCAAACCCCCCAGAAGGGGCCCAGGGATCCTCAACCAAGGTGCACTCCAGAGAAAGGGGGCAAGACCCCTCTGAAGAGACACAGCACTCCTAGACGTGAACTCTTCAAAGTGAGAGATAACAATATCCCTCAACGGGTTCACACTCCCAGTAAGAGGGAGAAAATCAATGCATACCAGGCTCAAGAAAGGAGCAAGTGCAAATCAAGTGCTGGCAAAGCAAAGAGTCCAAAGAAGAGGACAGCATTAACTAGGCCCTACCCAGAAGAGCTAGTTGGTCCATCTCCTACTGTACCCATCCAAGTGGAAGGAGTGTACACGAAGGCCCTTCTGGACACTGGAGCACAAGTGACCCTGTTGTACAGGGACTTCTATGACAGATACCTGAGTCATCTGCCAATACAGAAGATAGAAGAGTTGGAGATAAGGGGATTGGGAACCCAGAGTTTCCCCTATGATGGATACTTACCCATCAGATTGACGTTTGACCCATCCGTAGCTGGGAAGTCTGAAGTGTTCGACACCTTAGCAGTGGTGTGTCCCCGCCCACCAGGAACCAGCAAGACTTCCCTGATCATAGGGACGAACACGGACCTAGTCAGAAGGCTTCTGACCCCCTGGTGAAGAAAGAGAGTCTTTCAACTCCCAAGATCCACCCCATGCTGAAGGCAGCCTATCAGCGGTTGGTCCTAGAGCAGAAGACCCCAAGTGAGGGGATAGGAAGGGTATGGAGGCTTGGAAAAGAAGGAGCAGTGTTACAGCCTGGAGAGGTGACCTGCATGAGAGCCACGGTAAAACTTACCTGGGAGCAGCCTGGCCCCTTTGTAATGTTGGAACCCGACCCAATGGAGGGTCACTCAGGTCTGGAGGTGATACCAGAAGTAATTTCACTGAAGGACCTGAAGAAGGCTAAAGGAAGAGTCCCTGTCAGTGTGAGGAACTCGACGGAGCAGCCCGTGGAGATCCCTGCCAGGATGCTTCTGGGACAGGTGAGTCCTGCTGTCCCAGTTGGCTGGTCAGAAGTGAAGGGGACGGGTGAAAGTGAAGATGTTTGGAAGAAACTCTCCATGGAAAACCCTAACCTACCTGGAGCTTGGAAAGAGAGAGCCAAGGCCCAGCTGACCAGATGGGAGAAGATTTTCTCCAAAGATGAGTTTGATGTGGGGTGTGCGAGGAGTGCCACCCACCGAATCCGCATGCAAGAGGACAAGCCATTCAGAGAAAGAGTGAGGCGAGTCCCGCTAGCAGATCTGGAGGATCTGAGGGAGCAGCTTGCGGAGCTGAAGAAGACGGGAGTGATTAGGGAGTCCAGAAGCCCCTACGCCTCCCCAATTGTGGTAGTCAGGAAGAAGAATGGGTCATTGAGACTGTGCATTGACTACAGAACTCTCAACAGGAGGACCATTCCTGACCAGTACACCACGCCAAGGATAGAAGATGCCTTACAGAGTTTATCTGGAGCTAAGTGGTTCAGTGTGATGGACCTCAAGAGTGGGTACTATCAAATCCCCATGCATCCAGAAGATAGAGAGAAGACTGCCTTCATAACCCCAGTGGGATTCTTTGAGTTCAACAGGATGCCCCAGGGCCTATCTGGAGCTCCTGCTACGTTTCAACGCCTAATGGAAAGGACTGTTGGAGACATGAACCTCATAGAAGTCCTTGTGTACCTGGACGATGTCATTGTCTTTGGAAAGACCTTGGAAGAACATGAAGCCAGGCTGGAGAAAGTACTGAAGAGGCTCAGTGAAGAGGGACTTAAACTTTCTCCAGAGAAGTGTCGGTTCTATCAGTCTTCTGTGAACTATCTGGGACACATAGTGTCTGAAAAAGGAGTGGCCACAGACCCTGAGAAGTTGGAGGCAGTTACTTCGTGGCCAAGGCCCACAACAGTTACAGAACTTCGGTCTTTCTTGGGGTTCTGCTCCTACTACCGCAGGTTTGTGGATGGATTTGCCCGCATTGCCAAACCCCTCAACGAGCTGCTGAAGACAGAAGGAGAGGAAGATGGAATGGGGCCTAGGAGGTCCAGTGAGTCGGTCCAAGACCAGTGGAACTCAAGGTGTGAAGAGGCTTTCAGAACCTTGAAGAGAAGTCTCACCACAGCCCCAGTTTTGGCCTACGCTGATCCCACTAGACCCTATGAGCTACATGTTGATGCCAGCCATGAGGGCCTAGGTGGAGTACTCTACCAGGAGCATGAAGACCAGCTACGACCAGTGGCCTATGTGAGCCGGAGCCTGACCCCCTCCGAGAAGAACTATCCCACCCACAAGTTGGAGTTCTTAGCCCTCAAATGGGCAGTTGTTGACAAGTTGAGAGACTACTTGTATGGGGCCGAGTTTACTGTAAAGACAGATAACAACCCCTTGACCTATCTATTCACCACCGCCAAGCTGGATGCAACTGGACACAGATGGTTGGCGGCGTTGTCTGGATTCAATTTCAGTCTCAAGTACAGACCAGGGGCTGGAAATAGGGATGCAGATGCCCTGTCCCGAAGATCCCATGTCATGGTCGATGACTGGGAAGACTGGACCCAAGTGGCACCAGATGGAGTGCGAGCCCTTTGTCAGGGGGCTGAACTCCAAGCCAGAGGAGGATCCAGAGCTGAAGAGATAGGAGTTACCACAGTGGGAGTCCCAAAGTGTTACTGTGGGGTAACTCAACTGGCAGAAGAGTGTCTGCCGAAGCTGTCCAAGAAGGAGTTAAGGTGTGACCAATTGGAAGACCCCATGGGGAAATTGGTCCTGGAAGCCCTGGAAGACCAGAGTCCAGAGGGACTTCGCCTTCACCCTTCTAAAGAAGCTCGCCTATTGAGGAAAGAATTGGACAAGCTACAGGTGCATCAGGGGGTAGTCTACCGAAGGGGCCCCTCTGATGGACCAGAAGACAAGTGGCAGTTGTTTCTCCCAGAGAAGCATCGAGAGACTGTGCTGATTGCCTTACATGACCAGCATGGTCACTTGGGAGCAGAGAGAACCTTCCAACTTGTCAGAGACCGGTTTTATTGGCCCTGCATGAGGGCCGAAGTGGAGGAGTATTGCCATTCCTGTGCAAGATGCATTCAGAGGAAGACTTTACCCCATCAAGCTGCCCCAATGGGCCACCTACAGAGTGAAGGCCCAATGGATCTGGTATGCATTGATTTTCTCTGCCTTGAACCCGATTTGAGCGGATTGGGAAATGTTCTGGTGGTAACCGACCATTTCACTCGTTATGCTCAGGCTTTCCCAACCAAGGACCAGAAGGCCTCTACAGTAGCCAAGGTACTCTTGGAGAAGTACTTTGTTCACTATGGACTGCCACAGAGAATCCACTCAGACCAAGGAAGAGACTTTGAGAGTCGCCTGATCAGGAAGCTACTAGATTCTCTGGGAGTAGAGAAGACTAGGACCACACCATATCACCCTCAAGGTGATGCCCAGCCTGAAAGGTTCAACAGGACCCTATTGAACATGTTGGGAACTTTGGAAACAGAGAAGAAGCAACATTGGAGCCAACACATATCAGCTCTAGTGCATGCTTACAATTGCACCACAAGTGATGTGACAGGTTTTTCCCCTTACCGGCTGATGTTTGGGAGAGAAGCAAGATTGCCAGTGGATTTAGCCTTCGGCATTTCCTTAGACCACGCCTCTGCTGCCTCCCACAAAGGATATGTGGACAGACTGAGGCGCAGTCTGAAGATAGCTTATGAAAAAGCTCAAGCGGCCTCCGACCAGAGGGGGGCCCGAAATAAGAGGAACTTTGATTTGAAAGTTAGAGTACAGGACCTACAGCCTGGGGACCGTGTACTGTTACGCAACCTAGGGATCCCTGGAAAACACAAGATTGCTGATAGATGGAGATCAGAGCCATATATCATCTGTAGGAAACTTCCAGGATTGCCTGTCTACAAGTTGAAGCCAGAGGGAAGATTGGGGCCTTTGAAGACCTGGCATAGGAATCATTTGCTCCCACTCACTGAAGCAGTCAGAATGCCTCCAGTAAGAGATGTACCTGAATCTGTTTCCATTCTGGATACCCCCAGGCCTAATACTAGGTCCCAGACATCCCAAGATAGGGGTGGACAGGACCCCCAACCAGAAGAAGAAAGAGGAGAACTTGAATGGCTATGGCCTTCCTCAACTCCAGGAAATTCTGCCATAGATCTTCCACCTACTGAAGATGTGGAAGATAACACATTGAACCCAGAAGCCACAGAGTTTGTGCCATTCAGTGATGTGCCTGAGTGCTGGGAAGATATCCCTGGTCTCTACCCAGAACAAGAAGAAGATGTTCCAGAACCAGAGATGTTGCCAGAATGTGTTCCTGAAGAAGTTCCAAGAGAACAGAGAGCTCGCAGGAGTGTGAAGCCTCCCAAGAAGTTAACTTACCCCAAGATGGGAGAAAGTTCAGAGGACTCTGTTACTACAGCAAGGAGAAGTGCTGAAAGCCCTGACCCATCCACTGTTCATTTAGTGGAGGGCAACCCCAGCTCGCTCTCTGGCACAGTTAAGCAGGTCGCCCACACTGAAGTGACCTGTAGACAGGACAGCTCCCCATCTCATGCCAATTGGTGGGAAGCTCCTCTGTCCAAATTATGTGAAAATGTTGTTCCTGAGAAAGTTTGTAGTTTGAACACTATCTTTGGGGACCAAAGATTTAAAGTGGGGGGAGTGTGTAGCGGGGTTCTACCCCTTTTTCTGGTAGAGACTACATCTCCCACAATTCCCCAGGCCCCAGGGCTGCTGACTTCCGCCCGGGAGGCTGCTGGGGGAGATTATAAAAGGGAAGAGCGGAGACCGCCTCTTCCTCTTGGGACACTTCCTCTTCTGAGGCCTGACAGAACTGGCCTGCCTCTGCTGACAGAGCGTGTGACGCGGAGACTGCAGCCAGCAGAGACACCTGTGCGGACCGGAGCTGAAGGCCTGAAGCCTGGGCCTTGCAGCCGATGGAGTGAGACTCTCACCCCTCAGAGTCCACAGCAGCGGAGCGGAGACTTCCCCTTACTGTCGGTCGGACGGAGCTGATGACCGGAGTGCAGGGCTGTGACTGAGGAGACCGGACGCCGCCATTGAAGAGACCAGAGCCACCATTAGAGGGACCGGATCGGAGGACGGTACCCCAAGGATTGGTGAGAGAGCCGGAAGGCTCAATCCTGCATTGACACACACACGTTTTATGCCTACTGAACTGCCTAGGCGCAATTTACCTCAGAGCAGCAATGTTACTTTTGTGGATTACAAATGACACCATTTAAAGCTACATGTGCACCACCTCTACAGATTTATTGCCGGTGAAGAACACTGTACTAGTACAAGGACTGAGCTCTATTACTAGGGATCAGGCCTGGTCCATTAGGTAGGCGCAGATAGATTTATTGCACCTCAGGGGTGCATAGCAGACGGTCGCCACGCTTGGCGCTCCGTTTCCCCATTGTTAGATTCATATACCTGTGTACATGTTTAAAGTGCATATTGCAGGGACCTGCTAAAGTATTGTGAGATATATGTTCAAATGCATGTTGCTATTCTTTTTCCTTACTGCTAAACTAAAGCCAGTTATTCTTATCTCAGCAGTCTGCTTGTGAGTTCATACCAATTACACTTAGAGTATAAGCTAAGTTTTATGTGCATAGGGACGTACCCCTTTACTAACTGTGCCAGAGCGGGTAGAGCCAAATTGCCGGGGGTTGGTGGAGCTGTACTCAGGGACCCAAAACAAACCAGCGGCTCTCTTAACTGGGGGTAGCGCTACAGATAAAAAACAAAAAAAAAAGGTTTTAGTTTTAAAAAATCCTTTAATTGCCAGATCCATTATGAAATGCACATTTTAAGTCTGAAGATTACTTAAAACCCCCAAAATAGTATATATTTTTTAAAGCAGGAAGGAGGAGAATAAAGTGGAGTCACAATTTTTCATGTTATGCAATATTTGTGCCATTGTTTATCAAATTTATATTTTGTGTATACGGTGCATTCGGAAAGTATTTACGGCGCTTCACTTTTTCCACATTCTGTTATGGTACAGCCTTATTCCAAAATGGATTAAATTCATTATTTTCCTCAAAATTCTACAAACAATACCCCATAATGACAACGTGAAAGAAGTTTGTTTAAAATCTTTGCAAATTTATTAAAAATAAAAAAACAAAAAATTCCCATGTACATAAGTATCACAGCCTTTGCCATGACACTCAGAATTGAGCTCAGGTGCCTCCTGTTTCCACCGATCATCCTTGCAATATTTCTACAAATTGATTGGAGACCACCTGTGGTAAACTCAGTTGATTGGACATGATTTGGAAAGGCCACACCTGTCTATAGAAGGTCCCACAGGTAACAGTGCATGTCAGAGCACAAACCAAGCCAAGAAGACCAAGGAATTGTCTGTAGACCTCCGAGACAGGATTGTATGGAGGCACAGATCGGGTGAAGGGTACAGAAACATTTCTGCAGCATCGAAGGTCCCAATGAGCACAGTGGCCTCCATCATCCGTAAATGGAAGAAGTTTGGAACCACCAGGACTCTTCCTAGAGCGGGCCACCCAGCCAAACTGAGCGGGGAGAAGGGCCTTAGTCAGGGAGGTGACCAAGAACCCGATGGTCACTCTGACAGAGCTCCAGTGTTTCTCTGTGGAGAGAGGAGAACCTTCCAGAAGAACAACAATCTCTGCAGCACTCCACCAATCAGGCCTGAATGGTAGAATGGCCAGACGGAAGCCATTCCTCAGTAAAAGGCACATGACGGTCCAACTGGAGTTTTCCAAAAGGCACCTGAAGGACTCTCAGACCCTGAGAAACAAAATTCTCTGGTCTGATGAAACAAAGATTGAACTCTTTGGCATGAATTGCAAGTGTCATGTCTGGAGAAAACCAGGCACCGCTCATCACCTGGCCAATACCATCCCTACAGTGAAGCATGGTGGTGGCAGCATCATGCTGTGGGGATGTTTTTCAGCGGCAGGAACTGGGAGACTAGTCAGGATGGAGGGAAAGATGAATGCAGCAATCTACAGAGACATCCTTGATGAATACCTGCTCCAGAGCGCTCTGGACCTCAGACTGGGGTGAAGGTTCATCTTCCAACAGGACAACGAGCCTAAGAACACAGCCAAGATAACAAAGGAGTGGCTGCGGGACAACTCTGTGAATGTCCTTGAGTGGCCCAGCCAAAGCCCAGACTTGAACCCAGTTGAACATCTCTGGAGAGATCTGAATATGGCTGTGCACCGACGCTCCCCATCCAACCTGATGGAGCTTGAGAGGTCCTGCAAAGAAGAATGGGAGAAACTGCCCAAAAATAGGTGTGCCAAGCTTGTAGCATCATACTCAACAAGACTTGAGGCTGTAATTGGTGCCAAAGGAGCTTCACCAAAGTATTGAGCAAAGGCTGAGAATACTTATGTACATGGGATTTTTTTAATTTTTTATTTTTAATAAATTTGCAAAGATTTCAAACAAACTTCTTTCACGTTGTCATTATGGGGTATTGTTTGTATAATTTTGAGGAAAATAATGAATTTAATCCATTTTGGAATAAGGCTGTAACATAACAAAATGTGGAAAAAGTGAAGCGCTGTGAATACTTTACGGATGCACTGTACATACACAATATATATATATATATTTTTGCAAAATATAAAATATGAAGTTGCATTGAGTATAGCTACCAGACATATCAAGTCTTAAAATTGTGTGTGACTCTGAAATGGTAACAAATATTGGTAGCCAAAATTATCTATAGGAAACATTTCAAAAGCTCAACAATTTCGGATTATTGCTCTCACTTTAATATTATAAAAAAAGAAAACTTTTGTGAAGGTGACAGGTTCTCTTTAGCCTAGGTTCACATTGGAGCGATTTATCATGTGATTTAAGAGATCAAATCGCATGACAAGTCGCAGCCTATTGGAGGCAATGGCACTATTCCAATCATCGGTGCGACACTGATTTTGCGGCGCTGCACCTTTTTTCAAAAGTAGTTCCTGCACTACTTTTGCCGATTTCAGGTGCGATTTCAATAGACATCTGTGCATGAAGCCAACCAGAGAGGCAGGGAGACATCAGGGGTCTATTAGACACACAAATCGTAAATTGTCTACAGAGCCGATTGTTTCTAAGTGTGACGTTTGATATTATTCATGTTGATTTCTTATTTCAGTAATTGCGAAGACGTTCTTCGGTTGTGGGGTTAGGAATATCTCTGCTGTACGCCTGCAGTGTAATCCAATTATCCGGAAATGCCCAGGCCATTTTCAGCCCTTCTCAGTGACATCTGTTTCCGCGGTTCAGCGAGGCTGGACAGTTTCCGAATTGCCTAGGATGGACCCAATGGGAACTTCTGACCTCCGACTAATCGGCCTTTTCACAAGTCTGACTATAAAAGAAGCCAGCCGGGTTTATGGACCGCGTTCACATGGAGCGCAGTAAAATCCCGCGCTCAGCGGTGGGGAGCTCCGAGAGGGACAATTTGTCAGAAATAATAAGAGAGCGCAAACAGGATGTGCGGCCGTGTGTGGGGCCTAATCCAAACCACATGGAGATCCGAGATCCTCGGATCATGGAACAAAATATCTCTTCCAATAATCCGACCGGAAACAGCATCAGTTCTATCTATCTATCTATCTATCTATCTATCTATCTATCTATCTATCTATCTATCTCCCTATCTATCTATCTATTTATCTCTATCTATCTATTTCTATCTATCTATCTATCTATCTATCTATCTATCTATCTATCTATCTCTATCTATCTCCCTATCTATCTATCTATTTATCTCTATCTATCTATTTCTATCTATCTATCTATCTATCTATCTATCTATCTATCTATCTATCTATCTATCTATTTATCTCTATCTATCTATCTATCTATCTATCTATTTATTTTCTATCTATCTATCTAATTATGTATCTATCTATCTATCTATCTATTTATCTCTATCTATCTATCTATTTATCTCTATCTATCTATCTATCTATCTATTTTTCTATCTATCTATCTATCTATCTATCTATTTATCTCTATCTATCTATCTATCTATCTATCTATCTATCTATCTATCTATCTATCTATCTATCTATCTATTTATTTATATCTATCTATCTATATATCTATCTATTATCTATCCATCTATCTATCTATCTATCTCTATATCTATCTATTATCTATCTATCGATCTATCTATCGATCTATCTATCGATCTATCTATCGATCTATCTATTTATCATATATCTATCTATCTATCTATCGATCTATCTATCTATCTATATATCTGTCTATTTATCATCTATCTATCTATCTATCTATTTATCATCTATTGATCATCTATCTATCTATCTATTTATCATCTATCTATCTATCTATCTATCTATTTATCATCTATCTATCTATCTATCTATGTATTCTCTATGTATCCATTCTTTATTTTAGGTGTTTGTTCGGAGTCACCATTTAATGACAGTGGCTCATCCTCAGCCGTTGTCCCTGGAAATGACTGTGGCCAGTTTATGTGAATAGGGATCTCATTGTGCGGTGCGTTGGCCCGTCTCATGCTGGGTGGCTTGTGCTGACTCGGCCTCGGCGGACATCAGGCAGACATAACACCGGGGCCGCCTTGGGAAAACGCGCTGAAGAGCTGACATTTGCTCTCCTCTTCTCCCTGGTGGGGGTCTGAGAATGTGGAGGGGGCAGGGGGAGGAGCTAACCGAGGACTGGGTCCCCCTGTTCACACAGCAGCAGACAGGGGGGATCTCAGGGGACAGCTTGCAGCATCTTGCAGGAGGTCGGCTGGTGGGAATTGTAGGCCGCAGGCTGGACAGTCAGCCTGTAAAATGGCCTCACGCTGGGGGTGATATGGATCATTAATACAGAGCTATGCGCCAATTATTACCGCTATAGGGAGCTTATAAACTGAGCTTTATCACCGACTACAATGTCACAGCACTGTGCGAAAATCACTGCAATGGATATTTTCATTCTATCTATCTAACTATCTTTCTATTGATCTCCATCTATCTATTTATCTCTGTCTATTTATCTGTCTATTTGTAGCAAGGTCCCAGGCCTCCTTTGGTCTAATGAGAACCTCCAGGGCCAGAGATAGCTGACATCCTTCTGTATATGGTGGGTCGCATGGCATAGTGGGTGAAATGCAAGGTAGATTGATTGGGTGCCAGACACTTCTTGAATGCAAAGGAGATTTTGTTTCTCTTAACAGAACTTCGGGAGAGAGGGTTAGGGCCAGGACACCCTTAGGTAGTTGCAAGATTAATTGGCAGACTCCAAGACTTTTACAGGAGGACAGCCATGCAGGAAAAGGCAACCAGGAAGACACCACATCTGCATGTGTAGGAATGCTGTCTCCTATGGCAACAGTCTTTAACAATTCCTAACGCAAAGTATAACAGTTCCTTCACTTCCACTACAATCACTTCTTGTAGTTCTTCAGCTCACTGAGCTCCCAGTCTCTCTCACTAGACTAGATGATTCACTGCCACTGAATCCCTTGAGCTCCTCCAATCTTCACGGTGGTATCTTCCTCAAGCGTCACCCCCACTTCTCTGCTGGGTCCCTGGCTTGGCACTCCAGATATTTCTCAAGCTTCACCCCGCTTGCCTGCTCGGTCCCTGACTTGGCACACAAGGCTTCTCTGCAAGCGTCTCCTCTGCTGGCTGGGTCCCTGGCTTGATACCCACTGAAGTTTTCTGATTCTTCACCGTCCCCAGGTGGTGAGAATACCGCTCCGGTACTTGCTTCAGTTACTCACTGTGGTCCCTGGTAATAAGTAGACATGTGCACAACAAAAAAATTTGTTTATTTTCGTTTCGTTTTTTTCGTTTCCGAAAAAAAATCGTTTATTTTCGTTTCGTTTTTTTCGTTTCCGAAAAAAAATAGTTTATTTTCGTTTTTTTCGTTTCCGTTGATTCGTAACAATTCGTAAATTCGTACGTCGTCGGTGTTCGTATTCGTAACGATTCGTAAATTCGTACGTCGCCGGTGTTCGTATTCGTAACGATTCGCAAATTCGTACGTCGCCGGTGTTCGTATTCGTAACGATTCGCAAATTCGTACGTCGCCGGTGTTCGTATTCGTAACGATTCGTAAATTCGTAAGTCGTCGGTGTTCGTATTCGTAACGATTCGTATTTTCGTTACAGTTATTTTTTCGTTGATTCGTTTTTCCGTTAGTTTCATTTTCGTTTATTGGAAATTCGGACGCATTCGTATTTATTCGTACATTCGTAACATTCGTAGATTCGTAATCGGAGCATAATTCATAATTGTATGTAATGTGTATGCTATTATTACATTTTTAAGAGACACGGAAAATTACGAATCGAAAAAAAAAAGTTACGAATGTACGAATTTTTTCGTTCAATCCATTCGAAGCACGTTAAGCAGCACCATTGTAAGGGACACGGAAAATTAAGATTCGAAAAAAAAAAAAAAGTTACGAATGTACGAATTTTTACCTTCAATCTATTCGAAGCACGTTAAGCAGCACCATTGTAAGGGACACGGAAAATTACCAATTCAACAAAAAAAAAAAAAGTTACGAATGTACGAATTTTTTCGTTCATTTTCATTTTCGTTGTTCCTGTTTTCGTTTTTCGAATTTTCTTCATTCATACATTCGTTGTTTCTAATTAGTTTTTTTCGGATTTTCGTTATTTTCGGATTCATTCGATTCGAACGATTCGTTATTCGTAAAAAAAGTTGCGAATCGTTCGTTCATTCGTACGAAAACGAATGAACGAAAATAACGAAAAAAAACGAAAAACGGAAAAAAACTAAACGAATTGCACATGTCTAGTAATAAGGTGGATGGTCCCTTAGTGGCGACAGCCTCCCTTCCACTTCCGACCACGAACCGGCACTTCTGGGTGGACTGCAAGCCGCAATCTCAACCCTTCGCTGCTCTCTTGCCTCTGGATAGACCCTCAGACAGCCTAGCAGCCTGATGCCCCCAAGATAGGCCCAATCTCCGGCCTAGCAGCCTGGGCAATACAACACACATCCACCAAGACAGCCGTCCAGGTGGCACAGAACCCCGATCACCTCACTTCACCTGGCTGGGATACCCCATATACCCATAATCTGACCTTGCATTGCCCCTCTCATATCAAGAATGTATTTTTTCCATTCATCCTTCCTTCAATAACATGAAGTTTGCCAGTACCGTATGCTGAAAAATCTATCTATCTATCTATCTATCTATCTATCTATCTATCTATCTATCTATCTATCTATCTATCTATCTATCTATCTATCTATCTATCTATCTATCTATATGTCTATCTATCTATCTATCTATCTATCTATCTATCTATCTATCTATCTATCTATCTATATATCTATCTGTCTGTCTGTCTGTCTATCTATCTATCTATCCTGCTCAGTTAGATGGCCATAGACAATGAGGGCTTATTCATGCCATGTCCGTTGAGCTCAGGGGTCTCCAAACTATGGCCCAAATGGCCACATCTGGCCTGCTTTAAATTTTTCCTGGCCTCCAGCAACTCTGACGTGTTGGGGGGCTTCTGATGTGAAAGGGGGACTCATGATGACGGACTTCTTATTTGAAAGGCAGATCTGCTGTTACAGTAAAGGGGGATTTCGATGGATGGGGGCTCTATTATGTTGGGGGGGGGGGGGGGGGGTCTGATTTGAAAGGAAGATTTGACATGAGTGGGATGCTGATGTGATGGAGGGGGGGGGGGGGCTTTTGATATGAAAGGGGGACTCTAATGCGGTGCCTGATTTATAAGGGGGCAAGAGGGACAACTGCACTGGGCCCCCTGACAGAAGCCCCCCCCCCCCCCTATACAAAAATAATAGAAAACAATAGAAAACAAATATATAACATAACAAAAAAAACAAACAATAATAAAATAATATAAATTCTACAATAATAAAAAAATGACTTTTAATAAATGTATTTTGGGAAGTAATATTTTGCCAGCCATCATCTGTATATTGTATAGTTTTTAAGAATGAATTTTAGCAGCTCAAGTGAACCATGCTATGTCCGCGCATGTGCGTGTGTGCACGCATGACCTCACAATGACGCTGTGTCATGCATTTTAAAAATGTGTGACTGTCCTTGGCAATGTAAGCCAACTCTATGTATGAGGGGCCCCCAGAACCTGAAGTGCCCCGGGCCTCCCAAGGTCTAAATCTGGCCCAACTATAATCTGAAAGGGGGACTCTGATTTGCATAGGTGTGCGCAGCCTATTGCATTAGGGTGTGCACCCCAAAGCTCCAACACACATGCGTATGTGTGCATGTGTATATCTACTGACAGTGTCAGTAGGGCAGAGATTGGTGTCAGCAGGACAGTGGGAGGTGTCAGTAGTTTTTATTTTTATTATTTCATGTTTTATTATTTTTTACAATTTTTTTTTTTTAATTATTTTTTTTGTACAATTTTTTTAGGAGTGCTTTGGTGTAATATCTGGAGTCTAAACAGGGAGAATGTTCACCACACGGGATGATTAGGGTGTTCCCAGGCACACCTGGCACACCCTGTGCGCACGCCCAGGGCCACTGATAAGGGGGGACAACCAGTCCTCCTGTAGGGGGCACGGGCACACAGGAGAGCCCAAACAGCAGGAGGAATTGGAGCTGATGGGCAGAAGGGCAATTACAGAAGGATGCCCTGTGCGACTCTCTGCAGCAGCTGAAAGCCAGTTTCTCCCCTTCCTGACAGCTTTCAGCTGCTGCAGGGAGAGACACAAACATAGGCACGTTCATGTAGTTGCTTCCTCGACACCGATCCCCCTCCCTGTTCTGCCTGATCCCCCCCCCCCCCCCCACGTGTTCCCCCCTGTCACTCTGACCCCCCCGGCAGTGCTGCAGGCTTCCCTGTACTGTAAAAAACAAACAAATTGTAAAAAAAATTATAATTAAACATAGTAATAAATAATTAAAAAAAATTTAAAATAAAATAATTGTAAAAATGTTTAACATTTAAAAAAAAAATATATATATATAATATATATATATTTTTAATAAACGCTAATAATGATTTTAGTGTATTTTTTGTAAAAATATGTCCTTGATATATTCGCGGGGTTCCCTGACAGGTAGGCTGTACAGGGGCCCCGTGATTTCTAACAGCAGCCCTGCGCACGCCTATGAAAGGAGGGCTTCTTATGTGATGGGGGGGGGGGGGACTCTCAGGTGAAAGGAGGGCTTCTGATCTGATGGGGGGGACTCTCAGGTGAAAGGAGGGATTCTGATGTGATGGGGGGGGGGACGACTCTCAGGTGAAAGGAGGGCTTCTGATGTGATGGGGGGGGGGGGGGACTCTCAGGTGAAAGGAGGGCTTCTGATGTGATGGGGGGGACTCTCAGGTGAAAGGAGGGCTTCTGATGTGATGGGGGGGGGACTCTCAGGTGAAAGGAGGGCTTCTGATGTGATGGGGGGGGGGGACTCTCAGGTGAAAGGAGGGCTTCTGATGTGATGGGGGGGGGGGGACTCTCAGGTGAAAGGAGAGCTTCTGATGTGATGGGGGGGGGGGGACTCTCAGGTGAAAGTAGGGATAATGATGTGAAAGGGGGGGGGGGGGGCTCTGATGTCACCATGGCTTCTAATGTAAAATAGATTCTTGGAATGTGTTTATTCATTCATTTAAATTGAAGTCATTCATTCATGAAATTATTATTTTTAGCCCCCGAATATTTGTAAAATTAACAGTGTGGTCCTCAAAATGGAAAGATAGAGATCCTTGTATCAGAGCAACAAAATGTATCAGTAGCACAGTTTATTCATTATATTGATCAGATCATTGATTATTGATCAGAAACACAAGCATAAAAAAAAAATTGCAAAAACACTGTAAAGCCTGGGGGGTGACACGGGGGGGGGGATCATGAGACCAGAAAAGGAGAGAATGTGAGAAGAGGTGGGGGGGGGGAGGGGGGGTCCCATGTAATTACTGTCCCATTACCACTTTGCATGGTTTTCTGTTATCTGTCCGGCAATCAGCAGCCACACAGCCCAATCCTCCTGAATGGACAGGATTACAGGACAATACAGAGGTGGTGGTGGGGTGGGGGAGGGGAGGGGGGGGGGGTATATGTAATGAGGGCTTATCATCAGCAATAGCAGAGGTTAATGCCTGTGTTTATTTTCACTGATAACTCGACTAATTGTAGCAAGTGCCCCCCCAGGCTCCCGATTGGTTAATGGGCGCGGGGGAGATAAGGCAAAGTATTTAAGAAGTGTTACAACTTGTAACTGTTTTGTTCTTAAGTGAGTCTTTTAGTGAATGCGGCCCCTGGCTACGAAGTGTGGACAGCTATCTGCGGCGTGTGAAAAAAAAAAACAGTTTTCTTCGGCTGAAGGCGGAGGGCTTATGCCGCGTACACACGGTCGGAATTTCCGATGGAAACAGTCCGATGGGAGCTTTTCATCGGATTTTCCGACCGTGTGTATGCCCATCGGTCTTTTTCTGTCGGAGTTTCCGACGGACTTTGGATTGAGAACCTGTTCTTAATTTTTCCTACGGAAAACCTTTCTATCTGATTTTTCGATCGTGTGTATGCAATTCCGACGCGCAAAATTCCGACGCATGCTCGGAAACTATTCGACGCATGCTCAGAAGCATTAAACTTCCCTTCTATAGTGCAGTCGAACGCGTTTTATGCCGTGGTGTTATTGACCGTCGGAATTTGGTGTGACCGTGTGTAGGCAAGACAGTTTGAGCGAAATTCCGTCGGAATTCCGACGGGAAAACCATCAGAGCTTTTTCCGATGAGAATTCCGACCGTGTGTACGCGGCATTAGAAAGGTGACTTTTTGGGGTAAAGACGATCGTTCGGGTAACTTAATTGCCGTGACTTTCGGGAAAAGGCATTTAGCTTAGGTTCTCACTGATACAATGCGGGAAACGCAACGAATCCTGTGCGTCTCCCGCACCACATTGCAATCGCATGGCGTCCATGCGATCTGCAGCTCACAAAAAGCAGTGCGATTGCCAGAATCTCATCACATGGGTGTGAACATACGTGCGATGCGATTCAGGTGGAAAAAAAGGGTCCTGCACGATTTTGGAGCGGATACGATTTGCGCCATACAAAATGTATAACTCAAATCACACTGCGCAGACATCGCATGTGATGTGCATAGGAATGCGGTGCGATTTGCTGTGCGAATCACATGCAACGCACAAGGGTGAACTCAGGCTCAATGTGTTCCCAGGTTCCAGCTCCAGCCGCCCCTTGAATTCTCTCTCCTATGGAGTTATGTAGCAAAAGGCTGCAGTTCCAGCTGAAAGCCCTGTGAGAGGCCTGGTTAATCTGGCTGTGAATTCCAAGTGAAAATTCTGACATTAGCATGGACAAGTCAATGGCTTTCTGATAGGCTTAAAGCTGAACTCTAGGCAGATATAAAAGACACAAATTATTGCAGCTCTGTAATCATTAATACATCATTAAATACACTATATTACCAAAAGTATTGGGACACCTGCCTTTACACGCACATGAACTTTAACGACATCCCAGTCTTAGTCCGTAGGGTTCAATATTGAGTTGGTCCACCCTTTGCAGCTATAAGAACGTCAACTCTTCTGGGAAGGCCGTCCACAAGGTTTAGGAGTGTGTCTATGGGAACGTTTGACCATTCTTCCAGAAGCGTATTTGTGAGATCAGGCACTGATGTTGGACGAGAACGCCTGTCTCGCAGTCTCCGCTCTAAATCATCCCAAAGGTGTTCTATCTGGTTGAGGAAGGGACTCTGTGCAGGCCAGTCAAGTTCCTCCACCCCAAACTCGCTCATCCATGTCTTTAGGGACCTTGCTTGTGCACTGGTCCAAATCATTTGGTGGAGGGGGGATTATGATGCGGGGTTGTTTTTCAAGGGTTGGGCTTGGCCCCTTAGTTTCAGTGAAGGGAACTCTTAAGGCGTCAGCATACCAAGACATTTTGGACAATTTCATGCTCCCAATTTTGTGGGAACAATTTGGAGAGGGCCCTTTCCTGTTCCAACATGACTGCACACCAGTGCACAAAGCAAGGTCCATAAAGACATGGATGAGCGAGTTTGGGGTGGAGGAACTTGACTGGCCTGCACCTCAACCCGATAGAACACCTTTGGGATAAATTAGAGCAGAGACTGCGAGCCAGGCCTTCTTGTCCAACATCAGTGCCTGACCTCACAAATGTGCTTCTGGAAGAATGGTCAAACATTCCCATAGACACACTCCTAAACCTTGTGGACAGCCTTCCCAGAAGATTTGAAGCTGTTATAGTTGCAAAGGGTGTGCCAACTCAATATTGAACCCTACGGACTATGACTGGGATGCCATTAAAGTTCATGTGCGTGTAAGGGCAGGTGTCCCAATACTTTTGATAATATAGAGTATATCTAGATTATTTATCCGTGGTGTGGTCAGAGCTAACCCTTTGGCTGAACCAGAAGACCCGTAATAAGTCAAAATCCCCATTAAAGACCAACTTAAAGGGGTGTTTCCCCCTAAAAAAAAAAAAAGAATTGGAATTTTTTTTTTACTCACCTGTTGCTAGGGGGTCCCTCGTAGTCTGCCTCCTTTGGTGCCTGGGCTGGTGACATCACTTCCCCTCGGCGCAGGAAGGGCTCCCTCCCTTCTGTCAGTCATCTGGGACACGTGACAGGTCCCATATGACTGCGCAGCCAATCACGGCATGTGGTGCCGCTCGCTATTGTGCAGTGGGTGCCTGACTGTGAAGCCACAGCCGGGTGCCCACAGTTGCAATGCCGGCGCCGCCGAGTGGATCGGGGGATGAGCGGGGCTGGACCCTTGAACAGGTAAGTGTCCGATTATTAAAAGTCAGCAGCTGCAGTATTTATAGCTGCTGACTCTAAATTTTTTATTTTTTAGGGATACTCCTCTTTAAGCCAGGATAGAATAGATGGGTTATAGCAGGGGTCATCAACCCCCGGGCCGCGGCCCACTACCGGGCCGTAGCGTCTTTGCAGCCGGGCCGCGGCGGGCTGTAAATCACTGGTGGATCAGAGAGGAAAGCGGCAGGCGAATAAGAGAAGCGGGCTGGGGAGCGGAGATGACATCTCTCCGCCCGCCTAGCATCACCACTCTTCCGCCCTCACAGCGTGCGGAATGTCAGCGGTGCGGCGGGGAGCAGAGAGATGGCATCATCTCTCCCTGCCCGCCTAGCATCACCACACTTCCGCCCTCACAGCGTGTGGAATGTCGGCGGCGCGGCGGGGAGCAGAGAGATGACATCATCTCTCACCGCCCGCCCCGCATCTCTGCTCTCTTCACTCAAGAAAGACCAGTGTCACCAATGCAATGACAATCCTCATCTGGTGGCACTGGCAGGTGACATGGCATTCCTCATCTGGTGGCACAGACAGGTGATGTGGCATTCCTCATCTGGTGGCACAGGCAGGTGATGTGGCATTCCTCATCTGGTGGCATAGGCAGGTGATGTGGCAAGTGGCATTCCTCAACTGGTGGCAGGCACCATGGCAAGTGGCATTCCTCATCTGTTGGCACAGGCAGGTGACCTAGAAAGTGGCATTCCTCATCTGGTGGCAGGCAAGGGTGGCAAGGGGCATTCCTCATCTGGCGGCAGACAGCGTGGCAAGTGTCATTTCTCATCTGGTGGCAGGCAGCGTGGCAAGTTGTATTCCTCATCTAGTGGCAGGCAAGCGTGGCAAGTGGCATTTCTCATCTGGTGGCAGGCAGCATGGCAAGTGACATTCCTCATCTGGTCGCAGGTGACGTGGAAAGTGACACACTCAGGGCTCACACTGATTCTGCATTATGGTGAGTTGAACTATTTCATTTATATTACAATGTAATATAAGAAATAATGCGTTTCAATCATTCTGACACCATACCAACCATGGTGCCATGATGATTGAAGTACCAACAGCAGAACACCAGCTATTGCCTGCGAAATTCGCCTCTCCCCCCCCCCCCCCCCCCCCTGCGTGTGCGTACACCCCCCCCCCCTCGCCGGGCCTTGGCACAAATTTCTTCCACCCAGCCGGTCCCCGGTGCCAAAAAGGTTGGGGACCACTGGGTTATAGGTTTGAGGCACCGTCAGGTTCTTGTTGCTTTGCGTGCCCGCATTCTCCACCACTTCCTTTTAGGACAGGAAGCAATGGGAAATCTTTCTAATGTGAATACAAACAAAAGCAAAAACATTTTTTTCATAGCTCTGAGAAGGGTTATAATGTAAATTCTCAATTCTTTGCTTTCCTCCTACTTCTAAGGGGGGTTCCCACCTTGTAGGGTTCTGCTGAACCAGAGCTAGTGAGGCTAGTGATAATTCCATTGACCCATCGAATATCTGTATCCATTTTTTCCCATTTTTTTTTTTAATGTAGATTTTACAGTAGCTAACCAGTGACCCCATATATAATTTATATTCCTCCCCGTACGCCCTAAAATAATGTTACCAAGATTGCCCTTCTGCCAGCGTTGTATGGGTTAAAGGCCAACAAGCCCTCCGAAAACTTCTCGAAATGTGTTTTTACTTTCTCGGCTATTGGATTACAGGACTGCCTCCCGTTTATTTCACTTTGCACATGATTCCGCCAGTTAAATTTTCCTACGCTTTTCCTTTTTTTTTCCCCCTAGGTTTTATTAGCTCAATAAAATTTGGGTTTTCGGAGCGCCAGGTATCTCAGGGGTGCAATTAGGATTCACGTCAGGCGAAGAGCCTCCGAGTGCCTCTTCAGGCTCGCCTTCTCCGAGGAGTTCCATAAATCTAAAAAATATTACCGCCGCTCCCGTTGTCACTGATCTGCCCCGATAACCCCCCCTCCCCTCCCCCCCCCCCCCCCCCCCCCCCCCCCACCTTATTAAATAAGACCCCAGTAATCAACACAGCAAACTGAATATTAGCTGCACCTAATTACCACCCTATAAAAACGGATCTGCTACAGTTTGGTCCTTTTATGAGCCACATTAAAGTGTCACTGCAGTTACAGAGTCATTTTGTGCTAAGACGAGTTTTATGAGCGTTTCAAGTCGCCGAGGTTTCCATTTTCCAGCCTTTCCACATGCGTTTTTTTTTTTTTTTTTCTTCTCTCTTTTGAAGGACATGCCCTGTTAGTTTGGCATTTCTCGGTAAACTGCCAGTCCCGGCGAAGGAAATGTTTTTGGCGGGGCTGAGGAGGCGAACAGGACGGTGATTGTGTTGGACGGGGGCGACTCCGCAAAGAGCGGGAACAGAGAAAAAAAAATTAATGAACTAATTGTAACTCGATCTAATTGATACTATTTACGACCCTGGCACAATAATCCTAAACCTAACAGACCTTAAAATAGCTTACGTTTTTTTTTTTTTTTTTTTTGGAAAAGCTTTCTCAGGAATAAAGGCAGATGTAATTTTCACCAAATTAAAGTAGAACTGTGGCCTCCCGTGTGTAAAAATAATATATGTGCTGCACAGGGCTTTGGTGCTGGTGCTCCGCCCCTTCTGGGTCACCCCTTGTCTCCGCCCCCCTGCCCGCCTCTTAGCAAGGACTCTTAGTTCCAACCCCTGCCCACCTCCCAGTACCGCCCCTTTTAAATAATACAGAACCAAGTAATTTTTTGGTACTAGGTAGTTTGTATGGAATCTGCTAATGAAAGGCAGTAAAATAGGCCCTCTGCAGCCAGCAACAATAGACCCCCCCCCCCAGCAACAATAGATCAATCCCAGCAACAATAGATCAATCCCAGCAACAATAGATCTCCCCTGCAATAATAGATCCTCAGCAACAATATATCAATCCCAGCAGCAATAGATCTGCACAGCAACAATAGGTCTCCCCAGCAACAATAGATCTCTCCAGCAACAATAGACCCCCCAGCAACAATAGATCCCCCCAGGGACAATAGCTCTGCCCAGCAACAATAGATCTCCCAGAAACAATAGATCTCCCCAGCAAACAATAGATCTCTCTAGCGACAATAGATCAATCCCAGCAGCAATAGATCTGCCCAGCAACAATAGATCTCCCAGCAACAATAGACACCCCAACAACAATATACCTCCTCCAGCAACAATAGATCTGCCCAGCAACAATAGACCCCCCCAAGCAACATAATATCCCCCAGCAACAATAGACACCCCAGAAACTATAGATCTCTCCAGCAACAATAGATCTCCCCAGCAACAATAGACTCCCTCCAGCAACAATAGATTCCCCCAGCAGCAATAGATCTGCCCAGAAACAATAGATCTCCCCAGCACAACAGTCCCGCTCACCATAGTCCCAGAAGTACCACAGTTACCAACAGTCCCATCATCAAGTAAAGTCTTCCATTTAGAAAAAACCCCAGCTGCTTCAACATTCATACGGCCCTCCTGCTCTGCAGCTTCAATGTTAATGCAACATTTCTGCTCTGCAGTTTCAATGTTCATGCAACATTCCTGTTCTGCACTGTTAGTGCCCATGTGGGACTCCTCGCAGCCAGCAGAAACTTCTCTGTCTGGATACACGCTATCTCGTCCTGCATTCCCTGCTGATTTCAAGGTTCTGTTGGCAGGTGCAATCTCAGGAAAGTCCTCCACACACTGAAAGAGATTTTCAGCAAGCACTTTACTTTACCAAGATCTTCATCTGATGAGTCAGTGTCACTCAAGGGAGATTCAATTTCTGTAATGGTCTCCAGCAAGACGCCATTTTCCTCAACCTCCTCCTGAGATGACCCAGGCTGCTGGGGAGGGAGGGGGGCAGATACTGACTCAGACTCGACAGATGCTGAGACAGGGGTAGTACTGGGGCCACCATGTTAAGCCACTTCCTTACCCCTATCCATACTATCGCCGTTGCTCTGGTATCCACCCTCTGACTGGTACTAGCACAGGCACTTTCCTTCATCCGTTGGAATCTCTCCTCATTCTCACACTTTTCTCTGAACACACCGCTGCTTTCCTTCAGAGCAGCAACCAGCTTCTCCTGCTTTTTCAATGCCTCATCCAGAGACTTCAGTTTGGAGGCTTCCCTCTTATTGTTTCCAGACTTACTATGCAGGGATTTCTTTTTCCTGAGATCTTCTTTCATGACAGCAAGTTTCTGTTCCTCCTTAGCAATGCAGCAATGTCTGTTCACCACTCTATCAATGAAGACTGGTAAGGACTCCCCTTGCATAGGGACAGGCTACAGGATCCATTTTAGCTTGAGAACATGGAGTAGGCTTCAGTGTCTCTGGAGAGCCTCCACCTTCATCTTTCCCAACATGGTCCATGCTTGCCTGGGAAAAGCCTGCATGAGAGGCCCCAGGCTTGCTGCTTCTCTCAGCTGAGATTACAACAGAGTGAGCCAACAGCACCCTCCAGAACAGAACCACCTGGTGGAGAAGCTCATCTGGTGCAGAGACTGATGTGACTTGCTCAGTGTTCTCTGAACAGCACCACGGCATGTCAGAGCTATATAAATGTATAATAATATTAGTGCGTGACTGCGATGGAAAATTCGAGTGTAAGCTCCTCTGGTGCATAGAGTGGTGTAGATGGCCCAGTGTTCTCCATACAATATTGTGGAATATGTCAGCTGCTGTGACCATTCAGGAAGCTATGAAATGGGGAAAAGGGCAGAGCCAAGGAAAAGCACAGGAAAAGTTGACATTTGTCACAAGCATTTACCCAGTTCTCAGGAATTCAGACTATATTTAGCTTAGTACGTTGATTTCCTATGATTGTCAACTCCACCTAGTGGCCATATTATGGAATTTTTCCCGATTAATGTATTTCTAGAAAAATACTGCAGTATGGCCATTAGATGGAGCTGATGATCATAGGAAATCAAAGTATTAAGCAAAAAAAAAAAAACAGTCAGAATTTGTGAGGGCTGGGCAAATGCCTGTGACAACCATCCAACTATTTTTTTTTAAATAGATCCCTTAGGGACACTATTGGCATGTGACACTTCCTTTTTTGTATTCAAAAAGTAGAAAATGAAGCATTGCTGACACAGGTGTTAGCATTACAGAAGGGACAATTTGGTTTGTTTTGGGACCTAACGCTCATTACGAAGCTTAACCTTATCTTGCAACAGGGCAAGTACACTTTAAGAAAATAGTGATACATTTAGACTTTTTAAGACTTCAAACTAAAGCGTTGGGTGGAGTTGGCGAATGGTAACTTGTGAACTCTCCCACCAAGGACACCGCGGAGAGAATTTTTATCATGCCACGAAAGCGCTGAGACCCTCCAGAGGGTCGGGGCAGGGATGTGTTGTAAGTGGCACCGATTCCAGAGGAGGTCTGACCTCTCCAGCATACACATTGTCAAAATAACAAACTGGGTTTGTTATGCAGCGCATATATCAACACCAGGCCCCGGCCGTCCTGAGGAGCGCCGCTCGGCATGAGGTAGAACTATCACTGTTAATCTTCTATCGCCTATTTATTCAGTCGGCTCTACGGATCATGTACTAATCCAGCCGGTTCATCATTTCAGATCCTTTGTTTGAAAATAAATGCTGAATCGCATCGCGTAAACAGCTGATCGGGAACGCCCAGAGATTAGCCTATCGTGGCAGGGAGGGGACACTACGGTTAAATGCTTCTGAAACAGGTTCTTGGAGTAATTCAAAGGGTCTTTGATGATTTTGAAATTGGAAATGCAAGAGTTCGTACTCCAAAATTTTGAGGAATACACGGAAGAGCCAGGAGTCATTCGAGATCAATAAGCTCTTTGCCCTTCTTTGTGGTGCGTTAACGCCCGCTATGTTGTGCGATGACGCATGTTGCCTTAAGAAGGCGCATTGAAATGAACAGTTGGAGCAGAAGATTGGAGCTCCACACCCAAATATTGAAATCCAAAAAAAACGTTTGTTCCAAACATGTAGTGAGCGTAGTATCCAACGTGTTTTGAGGGCCACACTAGCAAAAGAAGATTGCCAGAAATGACACACCAGCTGCTGAACCAAGCTTCTTTTAATGTCTACCCAGGTAAAGTGTGGCCCCTGAAATGCGTTGGATTTTACGTTCCCTACATGCTTCAAATAAACGTTTTTTTTTTATATTTTGGTGTGGTGTCCCAATTTTCCGTTCCAACTATTACATCTACATCCCAAGGTTTCCATGGGAGTTCCTCAGTGTATGGGAGCAGCCCATAAAACACCCAGATGTCCCATTGGCACATTATCAGTATAGATTTGACAAAACCTACTGCATGTACCAAGTAACATCTACCTAACGTTCCAGCGCCATCGATTCACTACCGCACTAAAGTCAATAGGCTGCCATTGACCCTTTTTTAAAAATATATAACGCACATTGCTGTAGTGCAGGGGTCTCCAAACTTTCTAAACAAAGGGCCGCTTTACTGTCCTTCAGACTTTAGGGGCTGGAGTGGCCTCTGGAAGTAGAAAATGCCCCAACATAAAAAAATTACATAGTGCCTGTAGTCAATAGAAGGAGGAATAATGCACCATTATTAGTATTAATTGGTGGAATAATGTCTAATTGTTTATATCAGTGGGAGGAATTATGCCCCATTGTTGGTTTCAGTGGGGGGGAATAGTGCCCCATTGCTGGTGTCAGTGGAAGTAAAAATCCCCCATTATTGGTGTCAGTAAGGGGAATAGTTCCCCACTGTTGGTGTTAGTGGAGGGAATGGTACCTTCTTGCTGGTGTCAGTGGGGGAATAATGCCCCGAGGGCCGGATAAAGGCAAGCGAAAGGACGCAGTTTGGAAATCACTGCTCTAGTGCAATGGTTCCCAACCTCAGTCATCAAGTATCCCCAATATGTAATGTTTTCAGGGTTTAAATCAATTTCAATAGCTTGGTTTTTAAGACAGCTATTTTATCTAAAGGGAAATTCCCAAACCGTGGCCTGCTTGAGGTACCTGAGGACTGAGGCTGAAAACCACTGCCTTAGTGAGATTGGGTGCCATTCAAACTGCAACACAATAACTCATGTTAGTATAAATGGGACCTCAAACATATATTGGCTTCCTTGCTGAATGACCACCAAGGTAAAAACACAAGATAAGCCATATGTAGACTGTATTGGGTAGGTAGATATAGGCTAATCACAGCCCTTTCTGGAAAAACCAAACTTGGCACTCACCCTTCCATCCTGTCTATTGGTCTTTTATTGTAATGAACAGTCTCACTGACCAATAAGAAACCGTGTTCACTAGATAGGGAGTGGGTATTCGTATATATCTTCAGCTGGTTATATCTTCAGATCTGCTCATTATTTCCTAAGCAGGTTTTGACTGAAAATAACTTCCATTGTTGCTCAGGTTGCCTTTGCTCCAGGGGAGGAACATGCAGCTGGAAAAATGCTCCTAAAGCCAAGTTTTGCATGTGTGTTGCATGTTCATGCGCTTTTGCCTTTAATGCATTCTTTTGCTAGAATATTAAATTATTCTGGCCATTAGACTGCATTAACGTGCAAACACACGAACGTGCGTAAACGTGCATTAATTAATATGCATGAATGCTCTTCCATGCATTTTTTACATCCAAACACTCCTTTTTGTAAATGTACTAGTGGTGCATTTCCTTTTCTGCCTCTAAAAGCTCCTGCCTATAAATGCCTATATGTGCATGGACACATAGGCTACCATAGAGAGGAGCTTAGAGACAGAAAAAAGCTGCGTTTTTGATGTTCTACTATAGTACCAAAAGTATTGGGACCCCTACCTTTACACGCACATGAACTAGCATCCCAGTCTTAGTCCGTAGGGTACAATATTGAGTTGGCCCACCCTTTGCAGCTATAACAGCTTCAACTATTCTGGGAAGGCTGTCCACAAGGTTTAGGAGTGTGTCTATAGGAATATACAAATGGATTCTATAGGAATGTTTGACCGTTCTTCCAGAAGCGCATTTGTGAGGTCAGGCACTGATGTTGGACAAGAAGGCCTGGCTCGAAGTCTCTAATTCATCTCAATGGTGTTCTATCGGGTTGAGGTGCGGGCCAGTCAAGTTCCTCCACCCAAAACTCGCTCATCCATGTCTTTATGGACCTTGCTTTGTGCACTGGTGCTCAGTCATGTTGGAACAGGAAGGGGCGATCCCCAAACTCTTCCCACAAAGTGGGGAGCATGAAATTGTCCAAAATATCTTGGTATGCTGACACCGTAAGAGTTCCCTTAACTGGAACTAAGGGGCCAATCCCAACCCCTGAAAAACAACCCCACACCATAATCCCCCCTCCACCAAATGATTTGGACCAGTGCACAAAGCAAGGTCCATAAAGACATGGATGAGCGAGTTTGGGGTGGAGTAACTTGACTGGCCTGCACAGGGCCCTGATCTCAACCCGATAGCACACCTTTGGGATGAATTAGAGTGGAGACTGCGAGCCAGGCCTTTCCGTCCAACATCAGTGCCTGACCTCACAAATGGGCTTCTGGAAGAACGGCCAAACATTCCCATAGACACACTCCTAAACCTTGTGGACGGCCTTCCCAGAAGAGTTGAAGCTGGTATAGCTGCGAAGGGTGGGCCAACGGACTAAGACTGGGATGCCGTTAAAGTTCACGTGCGTGTAAGGGCAGGTGTCCCATTACCTTTGGTAATATAGTGTGTGTTAATAACGTTTTCTGCATTGTTCTGACTGTTTCCATCTGTCTCCATCTTCTGGGTAGGTAACCCAGAAAGTAATGAACCTAGAGGCTCAATATCAAAGCCAGACTACTAGCATCTTATGAAGAATAACAAAGGTTTTCATCAAGTGTAGTCCAAAGTAGTGCTCTTCAGAAACCACCTTGAGGTGCAGGTTTCAAGAAAGATTGCGTTGCAAAGAATGACTAGAAAGAGGCTGTGGTCCCACTCAGAGGCACTATGAAAACCCTGCAAGGAATCACGACAGAATCCCCTAAACCTTAGATTTAACACAAATTTGAATTGATGGTTTTATTTCCTGACGTACATTAGGAATTTATTTATTGGTTTTACTTGCTACTGGGAATTATCTCATGGAAAGATGGAAAAAAAAAGAAAAAACTACCGTAATTTCCAACTTTCCTTTTTTAATTTAAATTCATACCGATTGGTTGGGAAATTCAATTATATACCAGTGAATCAAAAATGTTCCTTTATAATTTAGAGTTTTTCTGAACATTATGTGATTATGTGGTCGTTTTATGTTGCTCCCTACAAAACCGCGACGTTTAGCTTAAGAACAACACAGGATGTGCAAAGATTTTTGGAGACGATAACTATCAGCCCCAGCTTGTGATAGATTTAGGGCTGATTTGGGGTGACGGTTTTGCACGCCGTTTTGTACGGTTGTCACAAATTTCTGACATGTCAGAAGGATATTAGAAGTAACATTTTTTTTTTTTTTTTTTTTACAGTCTGTTAGATTGTGTCGACTTAAAGTAACAGCACATAGGTGGGTATTAGGTTACAAACCAATGAAAAAATTACAAGACCAGATACTCACCTCCGCTGTGGCCACTTGGACTTAATTCGGCCCTGTGTGGTCACGCACAAATATTCGGAGCGGTAAAAACAGCATTAGCGCCACCATGTTAAAGTAACACTTTTAGTGCGATGTCTGTTCAGGCAATTTGTTGTGTCTGGAGGGGAAAAACTTTTTGTTACATGTTTGATTACAGTAAACAGGAGATCTGGGAAGCATGATCTGTAGGGTAAAGGGTATGTCATTTTATTTTTTGCTATTTACTAACCTTAATGAAAAAATAATATTAAATATTATTTTTTACAGAATAATTATTCTGGCCTGTTGATTTTATACAATCATGTCCACTTTTTAGATATTAAATATTATTTTTACAGAACAATTGTTCTGGCCTGTTGATGTTATACAATCATGTCCACTTATTACATATTAAATATTATTTTTACAGAGTAATTGTTCTGGCCTGTTGATTTTATACAATCATGTCCATTTATTACACATTAAATACGATTTTATACAATCCTGTTCAAGAATGCAATTTCACAATGTCTATTTAAAAACTGAAGAGCCTTTCTCCTACAAAAAAAATTATAAGTCTGCATAACAATAAGGTTTTTTTGTAGACCAGGTAGGTTACAACAGGTTAATCTTTCTTTTTTTTTTTTTTTACTTTTTTAAACCAATTCAAGACTAAATTAAAAAAAAAAAGTTTATCCTGCTAAAAGCTATAACATGTCTTGAATGTTGGGTTTGGCGAAGAGTAAATGTTTTCTTAGGCCAATATTGATTTGGCTGTTTTTTTTTTTTATTATTAATTCTTTACATTTCTGCTGCAATTTCAGAGTTGAAAAAAAATTTGATGACTTTTATTTAAATATATAAAATAATGCATAAAATTATTCAACCATTGGGTTTGGTGAAGAGTAAATGTTTTCTTAGGCCAACATTGATATGGCTGTTTTTTTTTATTTTTTTATTAATTCTTTACATTTCTGCTGCAATTTCAGAGTTGTAAAAAAATATCAACTTTGGTGACTTTTATTTAAATATTTGATAAAGGGTTTGTTAACCCCAAAAAGGATCAGAGGGTGAAGTTAGCAGATGACCCTATGTGAGAAAGGAGATGCTTAAGAACTTTATCTTCAGAAAGTGGATATTTATTGGTCATATTAACATTTGATAGAAACCATCCAATTATTTGTGTTATTTATTTTCATTATTATTTCAATTTTTGTCTCTTTAAAAAAAGTTGCTTGGAGTCAGGAACTTTAGACACTCTTCTGTCTTTGGACACTGCAATGCATAAAATTATTCAACCATTGGGTTTGGTGAAGAGTAAATGTTTTCTTAGGCCAATATTGATATGGCTGTTTTTTTTTTTTATATATTAATTCTTTACATTTCTTCTGCAATTTCAGAGTTGCAAAAATTTGCAACTTTGATGACTTTTATTAAAATGTTTGATTAAGGGCATGTTTGCCCCAAAAAGGATCAGAGGGTGAAGTTAGCAGATGACCCTATGCGAGAAAGGAGATGCTTAAGAACTTTATCTTCAGAAAGTGGATATTTATTGGTCATAGAAACATTTGATAGAAACCATCCAATTGTTTGTGTTAATTATTTTCATGATCTCTCTTATTTCAATTTTTGTCTCTTTAAAAAAAAGTTGCTTGGAGTCAGGAACTTTAGACACTCTTCTGTCTTTGGACACTGCGATGCATGAAATTATTCAACGATTCCTGAGAACTTGATCTTCAGACAGCGGGTATTTATTAGTCGAGGAAACATTTAACCACTTCAGCCCCGGAAGGATTTACCTCCTTCCTGACCAAGCCCTTTTTTGCGATACGGCACTGCGTCGCTTTATCTGACAATTGCGCGGTCGTGCAACGTTGTACCCAAACAAGATTGACATCCTTTTTTTCCCACAAATAGAGATTTCTTTTGGTGGTAATTGATCACCTCTGCGGTTTTTATTTTTTGTGCTATAAACAAAAAAGTGTGCCAATTTTGGAATAAAAGCAATATTTTTTACTTTTTGCTATAATAAATATCCTGAAAAAATATATAAAAAAAACGAATTTCTTCCACAGTTTGGGCCAATACGTATTCTTCTACATATTTTTAGTAAAAAAATCGCAATAAGCGTATATTGATTGGTTTGCGCAAAAGTTATCGCGTCTACAAAATAGGGGATAGATTTATGGCATTTTTATGAATAATTTGTTTTATTACTATTGGGGGCAATCTGCGATTTTTATCGTGACTGCGACATTGCGGCAGACAAATCGGACACTTTTGACACTATTTTGGTACCATTGGCATTTATACAGCGATCGGTGCTATAAAAATGCCCTGATTACAGTGTAAATGTCACTGGCAGGGAAGGGGTTAAACACTAGGGGGGGCAATCAAGGGGTTAACTGTGTTCCCTCAGCATGTTCTAACTGTAGGGGGGGATGGGCTCACTAGAACATGACAGAGATCACTGCTCTCGATCACTGGGAGCATCAAATCATTCTCCCCCATCAAATAATTCTCTGTAGCTATTACCTTTTGTACCACCACCACCCCCTCCTTTTAGAATGTAAGCTCTATGAGCCGGGCCCTCCTGTACCTTTTGTATTGTACTGTAATTGTGTTGTCCCCCCTATACATTGTAAAGCGCTGCGTAAAACTGTTGGCACTATATAAATCGTGTACAATAATAATAATAATGTTGTTAGGCAAAACAGGGAAATGCCTTGTTTACATAGGCATCTCCCCGTTCTGCCTCCTCGTGCCACGATCGCGGGCCACCGGCGGACATCAAGTCCGCAGGACCCGCGGGCACCCTCCAGTGGATGACGGAGCGACGTACGGGTAGGTTTGTTCTGCGCACCCGTGCCACTTTGCCAACGTATATTGGTGCGAGCCAGTCGGCAAGTGGTTAAACAACATCCAATTATTAATTTTAAATATTATTATTATTTCAATTTTTGTCTCTTAAAAAAAAAGCTGCTTGGAGTCGGAAACTGTAGACACTCTTCAATCTTTGGGCACTGCAATGCGTAAAATTATTCAACGATTCCTGAGAACTTCATCTTCAGATGGTGGGTGTTTATTGGTCATGGAAACATTTAATGGACACCCTCCAATTGTTGTGAATAAATATTATTAATAATCACATTTTTGTCCCTATAAAAAAGCCGCTTGGAGTTGGGAACTGTAGACACTTTTCAATCTTTGGACACTGCAGTGCATAAAGTTATTCAACGCGGCTGCACCTATAATATATTTTGGGTGACATCATGTTGCAATATTATTCCAAACATTAATATATTCCAAGAAAACCTGTAAGATTTCCTAATTAGTGACCTGCATTCTCAAGGGTTTTTTTTTTTAATTTTTTTGGTGAACGTATTCCAAAATAAATTGGGTCATTGGAAAAATTACAAATTTTTATTTAGAGATAAAACATTTCCGTTTGTGCATAAATATGTAGTAACAATTACGATGTGAGTGTGGCCTGGTGTATTAGGGGGTTAATGTATTTTCCTAGTAAACTGGAAAAGTTTTTTTTTTTTTTTACTGCTTTCACAACCCAACTGTTTACATTGTAAATAATAAAACTGCAAAAATAACACCATCTGAGAAAAAAAAAAAAATACACAACTTCCATATTTAGGCAAAGTGTGTTTTTGTTACCCAATTATTTAATTTCATCAACAAGGCTCTCCTATAAAAAAGGGCAGATTTATAGAGGCTGTGTTTTCATAGAAGGGATTTGTTAAGTACTAGAAACGCAGTCTGCCTGCTGCAGGGTGAAAGAAAAAATAAGGCGATTGAAATGTGTCTATTTGTGTTTGCGTCGTGTTTGTCTAAGAGAGCGGTTTTGACAAATTCCAAACTTTAATTTCTGATTCTGAAAACACATTTCCTTGAGTGTGTGGAGGCTGACAGACAAGGGAGAGCACTGGCAACGTTCATTGTAAGTACAGTTTTAAATATTTCTTTAATCTCACTTTTTGTTTTAATACTTTTTTAAAAAACCGTTTTGTTGCCTTTATGTCTTATGATTTTTTTTTATTTTAATTTGGGTTTTAACATTTTTTTTTTTATCCCCTAGTTAATGATTATCCCCAGTCTTACATATATGATAAATATACTTGGGGCACAGTGTATCAGAAGACATTAAACATAGAAGAGTATCCAAGAAGTGAGTCTATAATCAACTGATTTTGTAATAAAAAAAATGCAATACTGATCAAATTGGTTGTCACAGCTTGATTTTTTTTTTAACATTTGCATTTAAATGCATTTTTTTCTTTACTCTTTTCTACAGTAAACTACATTTTTCTAAGGTTAAAACTAATAAAACAGTAATGATATGTAAACAAATGTTTAAGAGTTGACCTTTTATGCAAACCATTGATCTATTGATAAAACAAAATTAAATATTCCCCAAAAATTTGGTGTAACCTGTTACTTTAGGAAACTTATATATACCAAGATAATAATTTTTACAGTTTGTTATGTCCTAAAACATAAAAAATTAAGTATACTTTAAACTGTATCTTATAATATAATCTAAGGGAAAAAAATATTTTAAGAACTTTAATGAATGAAAACATTGTAACCTTAAATGAAGTGCAGAAGATATATTGCATTTATTATTATCATATTTTAATGATATTATAAATAGTATTTTAACAGTATATAAATCTATTTATTGTAGCCTACATTTATACTTTTAGATCTAATGTATTTTTCAATGCTATCCATTTATTCACTTTTTAGGAACTCAGTGACCAATGCTTTTGCATTACATAATATTATTATGTATTGTATATATGATAAAAGAGGTAAAACAATACAAGCATTTTATCACTGTATATGATAAAAGAGGAAAAACAATACAAGCATTTTATTACTATATATGATAAAAGAGGAAAAAAACAATACAAGCATTTTATTACTATATATGATAAAAGAGGAAAAAAAATACAAGCATTTTATTACTATATACGATAAAAGAGAAAAAAAACAATACAAGCATTGTATTACTATATATGATAAAAGAGGAAAAACAATACAAGCATTTTATTACTATATATGATAAAAGAGGAAAAACAATACAAGCATTTTATTACTATATATGATAAAAGAGGAAAAAACAATACAAAATGTTTTATTACTTATTTTAAATAATGATAAAAACACATTGGTGATGTTAAAGTCACATTGTAAACCAAAACCTTTTTTATTTATTATTATTATTTATTATATTTTATTACAATATTGACATTATTGGCAGAACAGAACATTTGTAATAAAATAAATAACAAGCTATAAGAAAAAAAGAAAACAGTAATAGACACAAAACATAGATTTTTTATTTTAACAATTTCATATATATCACATTTTAATGCATCAAAATGTTGGGTTTTGTCATTACCCTAAAATTAAAATGATACTTTTTATGGTTTGAAATTGAAATAAAATTCTATGAATATTCAGAATTATAAGGAGCATTACTTTTATTCTGAAATCTTTTACATTCTTTGTTTTACTTACTTTATTAGTTAGCTATCAGATGATCTAATTAGAAACTGCATTTTTTATCCCATCATATTGTACAGCTTCTAAAATATATAAAGTATATTATTTGTAAAATTTTAATCCTCAAATATAGAATTGTGAAAAATGACACTCAATATATTTTTGTGTAAAAAAATGAACTTATAATGTTGAGTAAAAATAGTTTATACGTGGCTTGATGGCTTTCATCTTTAATTTGTTTAATATGTATAACAAATCTTTTGAAATATTTTGCCTCTACTTAGAGCTATCATGGCTGACCTCCTTCATACTGTAATATTGGCTCGTCATCAGAAAACATTTAATGAGCTGGACTCATTACAGAACATAAGGTACCAAAAAGGGCAAGTTATTGCATACAGGAAGACAAAATATTGCAATTTTCTCTACGAAAACTGCTTTCATGTAACTGTCAGGATATGACACATGTTTACTAATCTGGGTGGCTCTGACATTCTTGATTTGAGGTTTTTAAAGAGGATTTTTTTTGCAGCACAGATATGTCAGAAATGAACAGAAGATGGCGCTCTAGCTTCTACGATGGGAGTAAATACACATATTGCTTCACCCTGGGATACATAAATCTACATCTCTGACTACAAGACTGTATACCACATAAAAAACCTTGATTGGTAAAAGAAAAAAAAAAAAAGAAAAAGAAATGTAAACTATAGATTTCATTTAAAACAATACTGGTTACTGTCTATATTTTATAAAAATTAAAATAATTTATGTTTTAAAAATGTAGATCTATTTTAAAAATATTTGTTGTTTTAATTTTATTTTTATTTTAGGAATTTTTTTTTTTTTTTTTAGATTTTATTATCTGGAGTAACTTGGGTTTCAGGGCATGTTAGGATGTTAGAACAATGCCAAAAAAACTGCTATTAGTCTAAAGTTTAGGGCTGCCTTCCAGAAATGTAGTCTGATGATGATTGGCAATAATAGTAGTAATAATAAGAAGAAGAGGAATTAAAACTGTGAATCAATTTGTTTTCAGCTGATATTTTATTATAAGGACGTTATTAATAAAAAAAAAAATAAAGGCTAAATAACTAAAACCAACCATTACATTTTATCAACCAAATTAAAAAAAGAAAATTCAATTCAGATATTAAGACTTTTTTGGCTTATATTCATAAATAAATTACATGATCCCTATTAAAAATGAGACACACTCAAGAGAACCCTGACATGGGATAATAAAAAAAGAAAATAGGTGAGTGAAGATATCTTTCTTTTTTTTTTAGATACAGATTGCTTTTGGAGTGCATTTTTATATTAGTTAATCTCTAAAAACAGCAACAACATTTACATTTAAAATGTAATTATACATTTAATTTAAAATATATAAAAATACTAATGGCAACCAAAATAATAATAATAATAATAATAATAATAATAATAATAACAATACTACTAATAATAAAAACAAATAATAATATTTTTTTTAGTTAATTAATTAAAGTGATAACATTTATTGGCTAACTAAATAGACTAAAAATATAAGGCAAATTTGTCTTCAGAAAGAAAGATAACATACTAAATCAGAGCATGACATGATATTATTATTATTACAAACATTATTATTATTATTATTATTAATAATAATAATAATAATATTTACTATTAGGTCTACTTCTACTACCACTTCTACTAATAACTGAATGCTAATACTAATACATTTTTTTTATAATTTAATATTAATACTACATTTACTACTACTACTACAACAACTACTACCATGTCTTCTACTACTACTACTACTAATAATAATATTAATAATAATGTTATACTACTTCTACTACTACTTATAATAATATTAATAATAATGTTATTATTATTACTATTATTTATTATATTTTTAACAATAATAATATTTACTATTAGGTCTACTTCTACTACCACTTCTACTAATAACTGAATGCTAATACTAATAAAAAAATATATAATTTAATATTAATACTACATTTACTACTACTACTACAACAACTACTACCATGTCTTCTACTACTACTACTACTAATAATAATAATGTTATACTACTTCTACTACTACTACTTATAATAATATTAATAATAATGTTATTATTATTATTATTACTATTATTTATTATATTTTTATCCTTTCCATTCTGTATGGTATTATTATTATTCACTAACATAACAAATCAGAATACACTAGTTTTAACTATACTGTAAAAAGGGGCAGCATATCCTTTTTAGAACATTTTAATTTCCTGAAACTGTTACCATTAATTAAAATTCACTTCATGCCTTTCAGCTCTACCATTCCCTTTTGTCATCATTTCTTATAGTCCCAAGTGATCAAATTCCATCATGTTTGTAAATAAAAAAATAAATAAAATATCGATTTGACTGGCTGCTATGACATCACTACTTTCTGTTATCCCATATTTGCACTTAATAAATATGCATCATAATTGTTTTCAGGGTGTGATCCAATATACAAAGCAATAAATACTCAATTAAACAATGTAATAGTGTATTTATTTGTGTATTTATTTGTTATATCCTAATCAGGGCAAACATGAGGGATAGCTGCAAAGGGAAAAAGGATGTTGGGATTTGCTTTCAATAAAGGTTAGAAATGTATATAGAATTCTGTTGTTTGTTACTATAGACCATAATCAAAACGTTTGTACCTTTGCTAAGAATACCTACCTAATTATTTGTACCTTACAATGTTACATATGTAAAACATATGATTACTGTCAAGTTTCGACATATTTTTGTACTCTTTTTGTACCACCTTTTGCACTCAATAAAATAGTTTGTAAAAAAAAAAAAAAAGAATTCTATGTTTGCATAACATTGTATTGTATTGTGTATCTGTGTGTTTTAGTGTTTTAACATGTTGCAGTGTTTGCGGATGTGTCTGCATACATTGGTGTGTTTTGTTACATTGGTGTGTTGGTCCCATTAAAAGGGTATAGAGTGTGTGTGTTTGTTTGTACATACAGCAGTGTGTGTTTGTTTGTACAATGTACATATAGTCGTGTGTGTTTGTACATATAGCAGCGTGTGTGTGTTTGTTTGTACATACAGCCGCCGTGTGTGTGTTGGCACAAGGTTGGCTGTCTCTGCCTTGGATCAAGTTTCTGTTCATTGTACATATTGCAGTGGGTTCCTAGAGAGGGGCTCATAGACAAGACAGAGGACCTTCCATAGCAAATCCACCACCAAAATACCTCCCAATAGTCACACACACATATTTCACTAGTCTGTCTGTGTATATATAAGCCCCCAGGAATCCCCAGCGGCAGAGTTAATGCTACTCAGAATTAATGAACAATAGGCTTTCTGCCAGAAAAATTCCCATTTGGCTGCAACCAGGGATGGCAATAAGTTTAAACCTTCCACTAATGACAGAGAGACCTTCTCATCCAGGAGATTACCTTTACACGGCCAGTTTGTCAAGTTTAATATTTGAAGATAAAATATAGTGTGCTATGTGTTTAGTATGTTGTTATACCCTATTGTACCCCCCCCCCCCCCCCCCCCCACACACACACACACAATGGCACACAGTCGCCCTAATCTGCAAGAACATAGCACCATACTTCTAGAGCCTGACCACAAAAGTGTGATGACCAATCGCTGGCAGGAGAAGTTTGATTTTTAAAAATTCCCCTCCACATGATTATTAATGTTCACTTCACTCCATTTCTCTGCTTCTCACCTCACTTCACATGACAGAATATTAGACCAATGGAGAGAGGCGAGAAAGAGGGACAAGAGTGTGATAGGAGAGAGAGAGAGGGGGGGGAGAGAGAGAAAGAAAGAAAAAGAGAGAGGGGGGAAGAGAGAAGAGAAAGAGAGAGAGAGAGAGAGAGAAAGAAAGAAAGAAAGAAAGAAAGAAAGAAAGAAAGAAAGAAAGAAAGAAAGAAAAAGAAAGAAAGAAAGAAAGAAAACGAAAGAACGAAAGAGAGAGAGAGAAGGGGGAGAATAGAGAGAAAGAAAGAGAGAGAGAGAAAGAGAGGGAGGGAGGGAGAGAGAGGGGGGAAGAGAGAGAGAGAGAGAGAGAAAGAGAGAGAGAGAAAAGAGAGAGAGAGGGAGAGAGAGAGGGGGGAAGGGAGAGTGAGAGAAAGAAAGAGAGAGAGGGGGAGAGAAAGAGAGGGAGGGAGAGAGAGGGGGGGAGAGAGAGAGAGAAAGGAAGAGAGAGAGAGATAAAGAAAGAAAGAGAGGGGGAGAGAGAGTGAGAAAGAGCGAGAGAGAGGAGATTAGAGAGAAAAGAGAGAGAGAGAGGGGGGGAGAGAGGGAGAAAGAAAGAGAGGGAGAGCGAGAGTGAGAAAGAGTGGGAGAGAGAGGAGATTAGAGAGAAGAGGGAGATAGAGAGAGGGGATAGAGAGAGAAAGAAAGAAAGAAAGAAAGAAAGAAAGAAAGAAAGAAAGAGAGGGGGAGAGAGAGAGAGAGAGAGAGAGAGAACGAAAGAACCTAAGAGAGAGAAGGGGGAGAAGAGAGAGAGAGCCAGAGAAAGAGAGAGAAAGAAAGAGAGAGAGAGAAAGAGAGAGAGAGAGGGGGGAGGGAGAGAGAGGGGGCGGGGAGAGAGAGAGAAAGAAAAGAGAGGAGAGAGAGAGAATGAGAAAGAGTGAGAGAGATGAGATTAGAGAGAAAAGGGAGAGGGAGAACAAAAGAAAGAAAGAAAAAGAAAGAAAGATTGATCAAGAGAAGAGAGAGAGGGGGGAAGAGAGAGAGAGAGAGAGAGAGAGAGAGAGAGAGAGAGAAAGAAAGAAAAGAGAGGGGGGAGAGAGAGTGAGAAAGAGTGAGAGAGAGGAGATTAGAGAGAAAAGAGAGAAAGAGAGAGAGGGAGAGAGGGAGAAAGAAAGAGAGGGAGGGAGAGAGGGAGAGAGAGAGGGAGAAAGAGTGGGAGAGAGAGGAGATTAGAGAGAAGATGGAGAGAGAGAGAGGGGAAAAGAGAGAGAGAGAAAGAAAGAAAGAAAGAAATAAAGAGAGAGAGGGGGAAGAAGAGAGAGAGAGCGAAAGAACGAAAGAGAGAGAGAGAGAGAGGGGGAGAGAAGAGAGAGAGAGAGAAAAAAAGAGAGAGAGAGAGAGAGAGAGAGGAGAGAGAGAGGGTGGGAGAGAGAGGGTGGGAGAGAGAGAGAAAGAGAGCGAGAGAGAGAGAGAGAAAGAAAGAAAGAGAGGGAGAGAGAGAATGAGAAAGAGTGAGAGAGGGGAGATTAGAGAGAAAAGGGAGAGGGAGAACAAAAGAAAGAAAGAAAAAAAAGAAAGAAAGAAAAAGAAAGAAAGATTGATCAAGAGAAGAGAGAGAGAAAGAAAGTGTGAGAGAGAGAAGAGGAGAAAGAGAAAAAAGAAGAGAGAGGGAGAAAGAAAGGAAAACAAGGGGGATAGAGAGAAAATGGAGATAGAAAGAAAGTAAGAGAGAGAAAAGAGAGAGAGAGAGAAATAAAAAGAAAGAGGGGGAGAATAGAGAAAAAAAAAGAGAGAGAAAAGAGGAGAGGGAGAACGATAGCGAGAAAAAGAAAGAAAGAAAGAAGAGAAGAAAGGAAGAAGAGGAGAGAGAGAGAAGAGGGAGAGAGAGAGAGAGAGAGAGGAGTAGGGAGAGAAAAAAGAGAAGAGCGACAAGAGAACAGAGGATAGAGAGAACAAGAAAGAAAAAAGAGAGAGAGGAGGGAAATAGAGAAAGGGAGAGGGAGAACAAGAGAGAAAGAATGAAAGAAAGAAAGAAAGAAAGAAAGAAAGAAAGAAAGAAAGAAAGAAAGAGAGAAAGCCAGAGAGAGAGAAGAGAGAGAGAGAGAGGGGAGGAGAGAGAGAAAAAAGAAAGAAGAGAGAGAAAGCGAGAGAGGGAGAAAAGGGGAAAAGGAGAAAAAGAAAGAAAGAAAGAAAGAGAGAGCAAGAGGAATATATGTTTAGATCTGACAAGGGTAGAGGGGTATGCAGAGAGAAAAGAGAGTGAGAGAGAAAGAAAGAAAGAAAGAAAGAAAAGAAAGAAAGAAAGAAAGAAAGAAAGAAAGAAAAAAAAAAGAAAGAAAGAGGTAGAAAATGGGGTAGAGTGAGAGAAGAGAGAGAGGAAAGGAAAGGAGAGAGAGTGGAGAGGGGAGGGAAGGGAGGGATGGAGCAGAGGTCAATGATCTGTCTTATGTGTTTCAATGAGGCATTGAATTCAGCACTGGGCCATGATTCATACATAGCATCCCTCCTAATTATTCCCAGGTGGAGCCGGCTTCTTGGCACTGTATGAGGGTCATATTCCCACAGGACATGAATCACACGGAGGAGCGGAGCTGTGTCCAGCCCTGACTGTCCACTCCAATCCTCCGCTGGATACACACAGCATGGACAAGGCCAGACTTCCAGTGGAGGGATTGCACAACCAGGAATTGTGAATAGGAGGCTCAACATGTGTATAAAACAACACATAGAACACATACAGGTGTATATTCTGCCATAATGACTGAAGTGTGAGCTTATCTGACTGATATGACTGGCTCAGTGTTCTATATACAGCACTACGGAATATGTCAGAGCTATATAATGTATAATTCTTCTAGATTGTAAGCTCCAACGAGCCCGGCCCTCTGATCCCTCCTGTATTGATTTGTATTGTAATTGTACTGTCTGCCCTCATGTTGTAAAGTGCTGCGCAAACTGTCGGCGCTATATAAATCCTGTATAATAATAATAATAATATAATAACAAGTGTGTGACTGTGGGGGGACATTAGAGTGTAAGCTCCTCTGGTGCAGAGACTAATGTGAATAGTTCAGGGTTCTCTGTACAGCACTGCGGTATATGTCAGAGCTATATAAATATAAGGTGAGACTGTGGGGGGACAGTGTGTAAGCTCTTCTGGTGCAGAGACTGATGTGACTGGCTCAGTGTTCTCTGAACAGCACTGCGGTATATGTCAGAGCTATATAAATGTATAATAACAATAATAGTGTATAACTTGGGGGGGGGGGGGCATTGGAGTGTAAGCTCCTCTGGTGCAGAGACTAATGTGACTGTCTTAGTGTTCTCTGTACAGCACTATGGAATTTATCAGAGCTATATAAATGTATAATAATAATAGTGTGTTAATTTGCTGGGATATTAGAGTGCAAGCTCTTTTGATGTAGTTGCTGAAGGCAATGGCTCCATGTTCTTTGTACAACATACATAAATAATAATAATAATAGGCGTGACTTTGGTGGGTATGATGGTAAGCACTGCATAATAATAATAATAAATATATACAGAATATATATATATATATAGAGGCATGGGCGTCCGCAGAACTTTTTTCAGGGGGGGGGGGGGGGCATAATTTTAAGGTCACCTATGCTCTGACCCTTTTCGACAATGTCATTATCACATTATCAAGGTCATAGACTGCAGACATAGTACAGGTGATGGTCAGAGACTGCAGACATTGCACAAGAGACTGTCAGAGACTGTGGACATGGCCCAAGAGACTGTGAGAGACGGCATACATGGCACAAGAGACTGTCAGAAACTGCATACATGTGGGGGGGGGGTGACAGAAAGAGACAGAGGGGGGTGACAGAGAGAGACAGGGGGTGACAGAGAGAGAGGGGGGGGTGAAAAAGACAGAGGGGTGAGAGAGAGAGAGGGGGGGTGACAGAGAGGGGTGATGCTGGGTCATCACTCCTGATCCGATCCCTGATTCCAGGGGGGGTCACTTGCCCCCCCTTACCCCTACCTGCGGACGCCCATGTATAGAGGGTGAGGTTCCTCATCAAGGACCAGTAGTGGTGAAGGGAGAAGGGGCAGTCTTTGACTTCACTTTCATAAGTCAATATTTGCATATGTCCTGGTGGTATTTGGGGCTCCCATGGTGCTCTGGATAATGGTGTGAGATACAGACATAAATATTTACAAGGTATGGAAAGGGTTACTTTTACGTGACATCACCACTACACATAATCAGTGATCCGGGGGACACCACCAAGCCAACATATTATACATCAGCGAAAAAATTCATAAAAATGTTTTTGATCGATGGATTAATAATTGCAGAAACTCAGAGTTCTGGCAGACAGACAGCCCTGAAGGATCCATAACATTGGACTAAATGATGTCTGGAGCATTTCATGTCCATTTTTCTTCTCCCCGTCATTCCCTTATTAATGTTTCCCTATAACACAGACTGCGCTCTCTGGTTTTCTCATAAAGAATATTCCTCAGACATGAGAATTAAACTGATTTTTTAAATGTTGCAAATCTGTAAAGTATCCAGAAAATGTAACTAATACTGTAAGTCCTTTATTTATTTATTATTATTGTGTATGGTGAACTCATTACAAAGTTTATAATGGATTTTGTTACACCAGATCAGGGATCTCCAAACTACGGCCCGTGGGCCACATCCACCCCGCTACAAGGTTTTATCCGGCCTGCAGCTAGGGTCAGTGGTGTATCCTCAATGTGCTCTGAATGAGGATTAAGATCAGCAGAGGCTGCCTATGGTCTCTGCTTCTGATGGAAGGGGGGAATCTGATGGGGGACCCTGATGGAAGGGGTGACTTTGATGGGAGACCCTGATAGACGGGGGACTCCTAAGACAGACTCTGATGTAAGAGGGAACTTTGATAGGGACTGCGATGGAACAGATGACTTTGATGGTGGACCCTAATGGTAGGGGACGGGGGGAGGGGGTGGCCTAAGACAGACTCTGATGTAAGAGGGAACTTTGATAGGGACTCTGATGGAACGGATGACTTTGATGGTGGACCCTAATGGAAGGGGACTGGGGGGGGGACTCCTAAGACAGACTCTGATATAAGGAAGGATTCTAATGGGGTAATGGGGACCCTGATGTAAGGGGGGATTCTAATGGGGACCCTGATGTAAGGGGGGATTCTGATGTAAGGAAGGAATCATACAGTAGACTCTGATGTAAGGGTAGGGGGGGGGGGGGTGATGGGGACCCTGAAGTAATGGGGTAAATTAATTCAAAGTATTTTGATCGATCAGATTTTGAGCCTGCATGGGGAAAACCGAGATGGGATCAATAACTTACACTTGTATCTTCCAACTACAGATTGAAAAGCACTTCCCATTGTGTATCATACTGATTGAATGGGTTGTGAACTATAGATCGATTGTTTCTCTTGGAAGTGATCGATCAGAAAATAAATCCATCATTTCCGGAAGCATGTATGGCCACTGTAACATAGATAAGCGCCGCCCACCTCTTTATTCCTCCCCATTTCTCCACTTCCCATTTTTCTCCTCTCCCTTTCTCTCATCTATTCTCCCCCTCTTTGTCTCCATGCATCTCCTTCCCTCTCCCCTTTTCTCCTCTCCTTCTTCTCGCCTCTCCTCTCCCCTCCTTTCCCCTTTGCTCTTCTCCATTCCCATCTTATCCTCTCCTTCCCTCAACTCACCTCTTCTCCATTCTCCTCTTCTGCTTTCTCCTCTTCACTCCTCTTTTCTCTTCCCTTTTCTTCTCCACTCCTCTTATCTCTCCTCTCCTCCTCTCTCCTCTCCTCCCCTCTTCTCAATTCTCCTCTCCTCTTCCCTTTTCCTCTCCACTCTTCTTATCTATCCTCTCCTCCTCTCTCCACTTCTCCCCTCTCCTCTTCTCCATTCTCCTCTCCACTTCTCCCTTTCCTTTTCCTCTCCACTTCTCCTATCTCTCCTCTCATCCACTCTCCACTTCTCCACTCTCCTCTTCCCTTTTCCTCTCCACTCCTCTTATCTCTCCTCTTCTCCTCTCTCCACATCTCCCCTCTCCTCTTCTCCACTCCCCTCTCCTCTTCTCTCTTCCCCTTTCCTCTCCACACCTCTTACCTCTCCTATCCTTTTTTATCCACTTCTCCCCTCTCCTCTTCTCCATTCTACTCTACTATATTTCTCCTCTCTTCTTTTTTCTTCCCCTTTCTTATCCACTTCTCTTATCTCTCCTCTCCTCCCCTCTCCTCTTCTTCATTCTCCTCTCCTCCATTCTCTTCTTCTCTCTTATATTTTCTTCTCCACTCCTCTTATCTCTTCTCTCCTCCTCTCTCCTCTCCCCTCTTCTTTCATCCCTTTCATTTCTGCCCTCTCTTTTGATTTCCTCACTCCGCTTCTCTCCACTTCCACTCCTTCCTTCTCTATTGCTCCCCCTCTTTTCTCCCTTTCTTGTCTTCTTTTTTCTCTTTTTTTCCCTCTCCTTTCCTCCTCCCTCTTTCCTCTCTCTGTTATTAATTGTTATTAATTAATAAATCTACCAGTCAATAATCAATAGCCAAGGAATAACCTCAAAAAAATGTGATGCATACTGTACACAGAGAAGATAAATATGGTTTAAATATATCTTTCCCCCTCATGATGTGTATCTCTACAATTGTTCCATCTGTTTTTGCTGGACATTGTAACATCATTGACAGACGCAAGCCATTTGACTTAATTTATGCCACCGAGCAGGTAATATTTCACGTGAAGAGGTCACCCTGCACCGCACACAGCTTCCCATCAGGACAGTGACCCAGACTGGGCCAGTTCAGCTGCAGACAAGATACAGGTGGAATGAGACAGGCCTTGTCCCACCCACAGACCAGTGAAATGGCTTCTGTGAATGGGGGGGGGGGGGGGGGGGGGGGGGGGGGGGAGAAGCATCTGGTGACCATTTGGTACCTTGAATTGTAATTGCACCATTTGGCTGAGGAATTACTGAAGCTTGCTGGCGTGAACCGTGACACAGAAATACCTCTGAGAAGGATTGCAACTCTTCAGAAATAAATGGGTGTCAACTGCCAGGGGGCAAAAGCCTCGCTGGAAGCCTGTCCACAATGTAACACTCTTGGGGACGTTTATTAAACAGATGCGGTGAGAAATGTTCCTCTGGGGACTAGTTGAGATAAAAATAGCACGGCGTAAATACCTTTACAGGAAACTTTTGTGTCTCTAGTGGAATTTTTTTAACATTATTCTTTTATTGCTGTACTTTTTTTTCAGGATACTTCATACACAGAACTGTAGATGTTCGTCCTAATAAACATTAGACTGAGCAGTCCCTATCCTGCTGATTATAGGACAAGCTACCTAGAAAGTGATTCATTTTCCATGGAAATCTATTTATCCACTTGCTGACCAAGCTTTTTCTGTCAATTTTTGTTTAGAAGTTATGAATCAGTATTTTTTGCTAGAAAATTACTTAGAACCCCCAAACATTATAATTTTTTTTGACAAAACGCATGGGGTGGAGCCTGGGGTGTGACTTCATTGTCATTAAATCTTGCTATAAAACATATTGCGCTATGAGGAAGTTTTATTTGTTTCGTTTAGAGACACACATTGCTGACCTAGATGTGCTTGTGGGATAGTCATCTCTGACGTGGACACCAGGATTTGGAAGGAACCGCTTATGACGGGGTATCAGAGGAAGGGGGACCGTTTTTGGAGCTGCCTTTACGGAAGGATGTATGGTCACTGTAACATAGATAAGCGCCCTCCCCTCCCCCCTTTATTCCTCCCCATTTCTCTACTTCCCATTTTTCTCCTCTCCTTTTTCTCTCATCTCTTCTCCCCCTCTTTCTCTCCATGCATCTCCTTTCCTCTCCTCTTTTCTCCTCTCCTTCTTCTCACCTCTCCTCTCCCCTACTCACCCCTCCTTTCCCCTTTCCTCTTCTCCATTCTCAGGTTCTCCTCTTCTTCCCTCAACTCTCCTCTTCTCCATTCTCCAATTCTGCTTTCAACTCTTCGCTCCTCTTTTCTCTTCCCTTTTCTTCTCCACTCCTCTTATCTCTCCACTCCTCCTCTCTCCACTTCTCCCCTCTCCTCTTCTCCACTCTCCTCTTCTCTCTTCCCTTTTCCTCTCCACTCCTCTTATCTCTCCTCTCCTCATCTCTCCACGTCTCCCCTCTCCTCTTCTCCACTCTCCTCTCCTCTCTTCCCTTTTCCTCTCCACTCCTCTTATCTCTCCTCTCCTCATCTCTCCACTTCTCCCCTCTCCTCTTCTCCACTCTCCTCTCCTCTCTTCCCTTTTCTTCTCCACTCCTCTTATCTCTCCACTCCTCCTCTCTCCACTTCTCCCCTCTTCTCCACTCTCCTCTTCTCTCTTCCCTTTTCCTCTCCACTCCTCTTATCTCTCTTCTCCTCCTCTCTCCACTTCACCCCTTTCCTCTTCTCCACTCTCCTCTGCCCTCTTCCCTTTTCCTCTCCACTCCTCTTATCTCTCCTCTCCTCCTCTCAGAGATGATGTTACGCTGTAGAAAAAAAGGTACCTTACGCTGTCACGCTTTAAAATTGCGCACGCTCGTGTAATGGCAACAAACTTCAATAGCTAAAAATCCCTATAGGCAATGCTTTAAATTTTTTTACAGGTGGCCTTCTTATATTTACAGAGGAGGTGTAGTGCTAGAATTATTGCTTTCGCTCTAACCTTAACGGCGATATGTCACATGTGTGGTGCGAACACTGTTTACATGTGCGTGCGTGCGTGACTTACGTATGTGTTCGCTTCTGCTTGCGAGCATGGAGGGATGGGGCACTTTCGATTTTTTTAAATTATTTTTTTACTTTTTGATTTTTACACTGTATATTTTACACTGTTTTATAAACAACCCTTGTAATAGAAATAAGAGATGACAGGTCCTCTTTATGGAGAGATCTGGGGTCAATAAGATCCCAAATCTCTCCTCTACCTTTAAAAGCATAAGATCAAAAAGAAAAAAAGTTTTTTGATCTTTTGCTTTAAAAAAAAAATAGTTTACTTCCGCCCTAGACCGGAAGTGATGCCATGATATTGCTCTGGTTCTCCAAGATCATAGAGGCGATCAGAGACAGTCTGGTCTCTGGTAACCTCTATGGCCAGCCCCACAAACCCGTGGATTGTTTCTCTACACTTGGACCGCTTTTATCAAAAAAAGCTAATCGCCGGCTGAAAAAAATAAATACTGGGGTTATGGATGATAGCTTCAGCCATAACTCTGGTAAACCACTTGCAAGCCGCAATATATGTATTCATATTGTGGTCATTAAGTGGTTATAGTGTTTTGCCTATAGACCTGATTCGAAATAATAGGAACAATGAAGCATAGTCACTGTACTGCACTATTAGCCATAAAGCATAATATGCATATACATTTAATTGACACTTAAATAATGTGTAATGTGTGTAATGTGTCTGATATGTGTATTTCCTTTGATCATCAGCGCCATCTATTGCCCACAATGTGGTATTTTCCTGTTTATGGTAATTCAGGAAAACACCCCACCCACTAGATGGAGCTGACGGCCATAGGAAATACACATAATAACACAATGCAAGCAATTATTTGTAACAGTTGTGCAAATGCTAAGGCATTCGCGCAGTATTCGTTTTTATAAATAAACCACTTAATCAAAGTATATCTAAAAATGATAATACACTTCAGCCTAGTAGTCCTTAGCTTAGTTGGCTGCATTTGTTTCCTTTTTCAGGATTTGTTTTCCTTTGTTTTTTCTCCTGGTAATTCTGCCAGTAACGCACTTCCTGTCGTAGGGTGGCTACGCTCACTCACTGTACTGTATCTATGGAGGAGCAGCGTTGTCACTCTTTGACAGGAATGCAGAGCACCCTCCCCTCTCCACTCCCCTATAACATAGGGGGAGGTGTTCTGTAGTCATCAGAGATAGTTGGGGACAATGAAAATGTTAAGAATGCAGCACAGGTAGAGAGCATAGGAAGTTATTCACAGGATTTCTGGCAAGATCAACTGTTACTTTTCGCACTTATTGAACAGATAAAACAAAACAATTGCATTTGTATATTTAACAGACCAAAAAAGAGCAAATAGGAGAAGTTTGTTGTTAGGGTTTACATGCCCTTTACATATTCTTGTTTGGGACCCCTAAAGGGAGCTCATGATTAGCAGCGATATGCTAAGTGCGAGGAGGTAGTGGAACCCTTGAAATAATAATTATTATACCTGCAGCTCATTGTACATTTATGTGATAGACAGTAGGAAGAATGCTCCTTACATTGGTGGACAGTGGGAAAAATGCTCCCTACATTGGTGGTCAGTAGGAAGAATGCCCCTTACCTTGGTGGACAGTGGGAAAAATGCTCCCTACATTGGTGGTCAGTAGGAAGAATGCTCTTTACCTTGGTGGACCGTGGGAAGAATGCTCCTTACATTGGTGGATAGTGGGAGGAAAAATTCCTTACATTGGTGGACAGTGGGAAGAATGTCCCTTACATTGGTGATCAGTGGGAAGAATGCCCCTTACATTGGTGATCAGTGGGAAGAATGCTCCTTACATTGGTGATCAGTGGGAAGAATGTCCCTTACATTGGTGATCAGTGGGAAGAATGCTCCTTACTTTGGTGGTCAGTGGAAAGAATGCTCCTTACATTGGTGGTCAGTGGAAAGAATGCTCTTTACAATGGTGGTCAGTGGAAAGAATGCTCTTTACAATGGTGGTCAGTGGGAAGAATTCCCTTTACATTGGTGATCAGTGGGCAGAATTCTCCTTACATTGTTGATCATTGGGAAGAATTCTCCTTACATTGATGATCAGTGGGCAGAATTCTTCTAACATCGGTGGTCAATGGGAAAAATGCTCCCTACAATGGTGGTCAGTGGGAAGAATTCTCCCTACATTGGTGGTCAATAGGAAGAATACCCCTTACATTGGTGGTTAGTGGGTAGAATTCTCTTTACATTGGTATGCAGTGAGAAGAATGTCCCTTACATTGGTGGTCAGTTGGAAGAATGTTCCTTACATTGGTGGTCAGTGGGAGGAATGTTCTTTACATTGATGGTCAGTGGGAAGTATCCACCCTTAGGCTGGCTTCACACTGGGGCGGTGCGGGGCGGCGACGGTAAAGCAGCGCTATATTTAGCGCTGCTTTACCTTCGTTTTACCCGCGGTATGCGGCCGCTAGCGGGGTGGTTTTAACCCCCGCTAGCGGCCGCAAAAGGGTTAAAAACCTCCGCAAAGCGCCGCTGCAGCGGCGGTTTGCGGGCGGTATCCCCGCGGTTTCCCATTGATTCCAATGGGAAGGAGCGGTATAGGAGCGGTGAATACACCGCTCCTTCACCGCTCCAAAGATGCTGCTAGCAGGACTTTTGTTGCGGTCCTGCTAGCGCACCGCTCCAGTGTGAAAGCCCGCCGGCTTTCACACTGGAGTGAATGGGGCCGGTTTTTTCAGGCGGTATACAGGCGCTATTTTTAGCGCCGTACCGCCTGAAAACCGCCCCAGTGTGAAAGGGGCCTTACAGATAGCTAAAAAAGATCATTGGTATCAGCTGGAGAGGCAGAAATTGCTCCCTGCTCATGGAACCCCTGGGGACTTCTGGAGGTACCCTAGAAATCTACGAAAACCTGACTGAGAAAGGGTGCCCTAGACTTTGTGGCCAGTTTGTGAGATGCTGTCGCCACCACATCTGATTCTATCATTTCATGGTCAAGGTTACTGAGATTGAGAATTTCCCCCACTTTTCAATGTATGGTTGAAGCTTTTGACCATAACAGATACAATCATACAACATGAGTTGCTGTTCGACAATTTGTGTTGATGAGCTGATCTGTCCAGATGTGCGAGTGTGAAGGGGAAGGGGAAATTGGTACTGGTGTTCATTCAGGAAAAGAAGAGGGTAGGACTGGTAAATATGGCATATTACAATACATTACACACATTACCGGGCCCTTCCCCTATTCTCCATCCTCAAGGATCGTATTGTAAGCTTGCAGTGTCTGCGGGATGGAGAGGAGGGAAGGTGGCAGCACTGCGGGGGTTGGGGGGCCTAGGGCAGGGGGGAAATGTATGGTGCACACTGCGAGGGTGATCAGTGCAGTGGAAGGGGGAGGGGGGTTGTCAATTACTGGAGGCCCAGGCAGCAGGGTGAATCAGATGTGGGTAGGGAGGGTGATCGACATGGCGAGGGGGAAGCAATTACTGGAACCGATCCCCTGTATGGCTTTCTCTGCAGCAGCTGAAAGTAGGCGGGAGGGAGAGAAGAAGATGCCAACTTTCAGCTGCTGCAGAGAGAGCCATACAGGAGATTGGCTGCAGTAATTGTCCCCCCTTGCCACGCGGATCACCCTCCATGCCCACATCTTATTCCCCCTGCTGCCTGGGCCCCCCACTGACCTGTGCTTTGTACAGGAGGGCTGGTGGTACCCCCTTATCCACAGCCCTGGATTGGGCAAATCTACATGCAGAGAATCAGAAGGATTAAAAAGCGATGAGTTAAAGACTTTTCTGATTTGATAACTCCCTACTCATAATCCCTATTGCCTGTACATTTAGACCAAGAGCTCTATTGTGAATCACTGTAATCCCCTGACTACCCTCAAAGCAGTCAGTATGAAAGCACCTCATTGTTCACCGATGTGTTTTTAATAAATGGAAAATTGGAATGTTGACCATGACAAATAGAATGTAACACTGGGGCCATTGAGACCAGGATGTCCCACTGAAGAAGAGGAAAATACATATGGTGGACACCCTTGGTGAATGTTGGGTTTGATGCATGGATTAATCCCTTCTGTTAGTTGCCTCTTTTTCATATAATAAACATATTATTGAAAGAATTTTGTTATATCTCTTCGATAGGTGCAAAAAAATTCCCTGTTGATCGTGCCATTGCTATCAGTTACTTTGTTCCTGTGCTGCTCTTACATTGTTCTCATTTCTCTCCCTTGACTATAAAATACATTCCCCAATGTTATGATCATAAGGAGGCGGGTACTCTATCAACCTAACACACTTCCTGTCCTCAGGTAACAATGCTGCTCCTAAATACAATACAGTCCCACAACTTGGACCTCTGTCCTGCCAAGGTTGTGTCCTGGACCATGTCCTGGGATCACAGTATCAATCTTATTTGAGTTACTGTACATACATAGTAACTCAAAAAGGCAATACTTGAGCGGGTTGGAGAAGTGGAGCCTGGGTGGCACCAATTCTTAAAGTGGTTGTGGTGGGTAGTCCCCACTTATTTAGAGGTGGAGTCTGGGAGGGACCACCTCATAAATAGGGTATGATTAAGGTACCCCCACCCAAAGGGTGGGAAAGGTTACGTGTGGAGATTGGGGAAGTGGAGCCTGGGTGGGACCAGTTCCCCACTTATTTAGAGGTGGGGTCTGGGAGGGACCAACCCATAAATAAGGTACTATTAAGGTACCCCCACCCAAAAGGTGGAAAGGTTTTTTTTGTGGAGATTGGGGAAGTGAGGCCTAGGTGGGACCAACCCTTAAAGTGGCTGTGGTGGGCAGTGCCCACTTATTTAAAGGTTGGGTCTGGGAGGGAACAACCCATAAATATGGTATGATTAGGGTGCCCTCACCTAAAAGGTGGGAAGGGTTATTGTGGGAATTTCGGAAGGGGAGCCTGGGTGGGAACAACCCTTAAAGTGGCTGTGGTGGGTAGTCACCACTTATTTAGAAATGGAGTTCGGGAGGGACCAACCTATAAATAGGGTATGATTACGGCACCCTACCCAAAAGGTGGGAAGGGTTAGCAAAGTACCAGAATTCAGGATCATCGTTTTGGGAAGTATGATAATAGAGTAGCAGCTGTTACATAAACCAGCTGGGCGGTGATGGTACAACATGAAGGTGTTTCGACCAAAGTCGTTCCAAATTTCGGATTACTTTAAGTTAGGCCAAATTTCGCAGATTCAAATGGCCAAATCTGAATACCATTTCACTGTTATTTTTGGTGGTTGGGGCTTCCAGAAGGCTTATGGGAGGAAGGGACCAAAAACTTCTCCAAAAGCAATTGCTGCCTGAACACCCTTAGCTTGACTGCCATGTCCCCCTTCTATCTTAGTGTCCCTGGTTGAATTCTTACGGGAAGGGGCTCAGGACGATTTTGGCCCCATCATCTCATCGGGCTTCCTGAAGCCCCCAAACCATTCTGTACAGTTGTGTTGTATTTGAGGCTCTTTAATACTTTTTTTGATTTCCATTGAATACAATGGAAATTTTGGAGTTTGCTGAATTTTTTAAAAAAGTTCAGCCATAGCACAACTAATGGAACGTCTCAGAAATTGGTTCATCTCTATTAGGGACATTTAAATTGCATCCATTCCTTGGCGGGGGTTAAACAGTTCACAGCTGGGCTCACTAAGTAGAACTCATCTATCTGTCCACCCTGATGGCTGAACAAGTCATTAACCCAGAAATGTGATCTGCTTCTGTCACTGGCTCATGATAAAGGTCCTCACTCGTAAATTTGCTGGAATACCCACAAAGCTTCCCAGATTAATCCCATCGGCATCTGCCAGAACTCCCAGAGTGGAGATCCTTCTAGGAAGGGATTAAAGGTTTTCAAAAAATAGTCCAAAAATACTCCAAAACCTTCTTCTATGACATTTTAACTGCTCTGCACACTTGCTGAAATTTCAGATAAGGACAGGAAGTGACCTGTGCTGCCTGCTGGAAGTGAGTCATGCTGATCATGTCTAAAATCGGTCCCATCTACAGATCTGATAGATCCATACTCCATATATTGGGGAATAGGGATGAGCTCAGGCGTGTTCGCATGCTCCACCTGCAGAGCCCGCCAGGAAGTCGGCGCAGCGCTGCGCTAATCACAGGCAGTGAGACATTGCCCGATCTCTGCAGCCGCGCATCAGGCAATGTCTCACTGCCTGTGATTAGCGCAGCGCTGCGCCGACTTCCTGGCGGGCTCTGCGCGTGGAGCATGCGAACACGCCTGAGCTCATCCTTATTGGGGAAGTGGGAGAATGTTTTTGGCTTCCTAGAAAGGAGAGAATTATTATAAGTAATATTAAATATATTACTGTGTGACTGTAGGGGGGCATTAGAGTGTAAGCTCCTCTGGTGCAGAGACTGATGTGACTGGCTCAGTGTTCTCTGTACAGAACTAATGCCGCGTACACACGGTCAGAATTTCCGATGGAAACAGTCCGATGTGAGCCCATCAGTCTTTTTCTGTCGAAATTTCCGACGGACTTTGGATTGAGAACCTGTTCTCAATTTTTCCGACGGAAAACCTTTCTATCGGATTTTCCAATCGTGTGTATGCAATTCCGACACGCAAAATTCCGACGCATGCTCGGAAACAATTCGACGCATGCTCAGAAGCATTAAACTTCCCTTTTATAGTGCTGTCGAACGTGTTTTATGCCACTGTGTTACAGACCGTCGGAATTTGGTGTGACGGTGTGTAGGCAAGACAGTTTGAGTGAAATTCCGTCGGAATTCCCATGGGAAAACCATCAGAGCTTTTTCCGACGAGAATTCCGACTGTGTGTATGTGGCATTAGTCATATGTCAGAGCTATATAAATCTATAATAATAATAATAAGTGACTGCGGGGAGACATCAGAGTATAAGCTCTTCTGGTGCAGAATGTGACTGTCTCTCTGTATAGCGCTGCAGTAAATGTCAGAGCTATATAAATGTATAATATTAATAGGGGACATTAGAGTGTAAGCTCCTCTGGTAAAGAGACTGATGTGACTGGCTCAGTGTTCTCTGTCAGAGCTATATAAATGTATAATATTAGCACTGTATGATTCTGGTGAGGGCATTAGAGTGTAAGCTCCTCTGGTGAAGAGACTGATGTGACTGGCTCAGTGTTCTCTGTACAGAACTAAATCATATGTCAGAGCTATATAAATGTATAATAATAATAATAAGTAAATGTGGGGAGACATCAGAGTGTAAGCTCTTCTGGTGCAGAATGTGACTGTCTCTCTGTACAACGCTGCAGTATATGTTAGAGCTAAATAAATTAATAATAATAATAATAGTGTGTGACTGTGGGGGGACATTAGAGTGTAAGCTCCTCTGGCGCAAAGACTGGTGTGAATGGCTCAGTGTTCCCAATCTGTCACCAGCAATACTGTATATTGTCGGTGTATGACCAGATTCAGTATTGTGTCTCAGACCCCGGGACCTGTTTACAGACAATAACCGCCATCGCTCCATATAAATAGAAGGCGTCGTGAACCTGTCATCGCCTCTATACATTTATTGTCGCGTTGAAGCTATGATGCTGACAGGTCACCAACCCAATGATGATGAGTGTGCATTTTTTACAAACATTTCACCTATATGTCTGTTATCTCCCAGCCATGCGGTCCAAGTTCATATGCGGCGATGAGATTTCCGGGTCAGAACCTTCCATGGCAATAGTGCCGCATTTTTTTTTATTACTCTGTCGTCACCTGGCAGCTCGCGGCAGGGTTTGGGACAGGAACACTTTGGGAAAGACGTGAACATGGAACGCCCGGCCATCGGTCAGTCTGCAGGCTTCCCCTAAATCACCCCGTGCGCGCCTGCCATTGGCTCTTTAAATTCCATTCGCCGCAGAGTGACGGCTGTGAGTGTGGGAATTTTGCGCGAGCCAGAAGTGTAAATAAATAAGCGATAAGGATTTTGGGGGATTTGGACGGTTGGATGTCACAGAGTTGGAGGTCTGCCCGAAATATTTCCCCCCTTTAAAATTAACTCCTTCTGTTAAAAAAAGAAAAGTAAAAAAAAAATGTTTAAAGAAAAAAAAAAAAAAATCACAGTCACAACAAAATTCTTCTGGTTTTCTCTAAGATACAAATGTTTTTAAAAGTCATATACTGTATATTTTTGAATACAGCTAGCATAATTACCTGCATCTGTCTTTCCATTAGTCTCCTATGTTTCACCATACACTCAGCACTCAGACTGGAAGAGGGCGTGGCCAACAGTAACCTAAGCCTATTGCATTAGGGTATGCACCCCAAAGCTCAAACACACATATGTGTGTGTGTGTTCGGGTGTGTATATATAACGGTTAAAGTATGCATTGAACACGTCACCATTTTTCTACGTAAATATATTTCTAAGGCCCCTTTCACACTGGGGCGGTTTTCAGGCGATACAGCGCTAAAAATAGCGCCTGTACACCGCCTGAAAAAAATGGCCCCATTCACTCCAGTGTGAAAGCCGGCGGGCTTTCACACTGGAGCGGTGCGCTAGCAGGACGGTAAAAAAAGTCCTGCTAGCAGCATCTTTGGAGCGGTATAGGAGCGGTGTGTTCACCGCTCCTATACCGCTCCTACCCATTGATTTCAATGGGACACCGCAGCAATACCGCGGCAATACCACCGCAAAGCGCTACGGCATCGCTTTGCGGGGGATTTTAACCCTTTTTCGGACGCTCGCGGCGAATACCGTGGCTAAAACGACTGTAAAGCAGCGCTCCCGCCCCAGTGTGAAAGGGGCCTAAAGGTGCTATTGACATGAAATTCTCACCACATGCCGGTAACAACACATGCAATCCATACACCAAAACAAATACGTTCAGAAATGAAGTTATGTGTAATAAAATGGAATGACACAGGGAAAAAGTATTGAACACATGAAGAAAGGGACGTGCAAGAAGGCATGGAAAGCCAAGGCACCGGCTGAAATCTGTCAGTAAATAGAAAGCAATCCTGTCCCTTGTCAGTGCAAATTAACATCAGCTGGTTTTGTCTCAACTGATGGCCTATAAAAAGGTGTCTCATTACCAAGGTGTCACAAAAGAAACATCTCATGATGGGTAAAGGCAAAGAGCTCTCTCAAGACCTTCACAATCTTATTGTTGCAAACATAATGATGGCATTGGTTACAGAAGGATTTTTAAACTTCTGAATATTCCAGTGAGCACTGTTGGGGCCATAATCCAGAAGTGAAAAGAACATAATTTCACCATAAACCGACCATGATCAGGTGCTCCTCGCAAGATTTCTGTGAAAACTTGTGGAGAGCTTCAAAAAGACCTGGAATTAGCTGGTACAATTATTTCAAAGAAAACAATAAGTAATGCACTCACCCGCCATGGCCTGTATGCACGCTCACCACACTACACTCCATTGCTGAAGAAAAAGCATGTTGAAGCTCATTTCAAATCTGCTGCACAACATTTAGACAAACCTGTGAAATACTGGAAGAATATAGTCTGGTCAGATGAGACCAAAATGTAACTCTTTGGATGCCATAAAACACACCATGTTTAGAGGTCAAATGGCACATCACCCCAACCCCCCCCCCACCACATACCAACAGTGAGGTTTGGAGGTGGGAACATCATGGTGCGGGGAGGGGCTGTTTTTCAGCAAACGGTACTGGCAAACTTCATATCATTATGATGAAACGATGGTGGACATTTCAGCAAGACAATGATCCCAAACACAAAGCCAAGGTAACTCTTATGCCGCGTACACATGATCGGAATTCTCGTCGGAAAAAACTCTGACGGTTTTTCCGACGGAATTCCAACGGAATTCCGCTCAAGCTGTGTTGCCTACACACGATCACACCAAATTCCGACGGTCAATAACACAGCGGCATAAAACACGTTCGACAGCACTATAAAAGGGAAGTTTAATGCTTCTGAGCATGCGTCAAATTGTTTCCGAGCATGCGTCGGAATTTTGCGTGTCGGAATTGCATACACACGATCGGAAAATCCGATAGAAAGGTTTTCCGTCGGAAAAATTGAGAACAGGTTCTCAATCCAAAGTCCGTCGAAAATTCCGACAGAAAAAGACGGTTGGGCATACACACGGTCGGAAAATCCGATGAAAAGCTCCCATCGGACTGTTTCCATCGGAAATTCCGACCGTGTGTACGCCGCATTAGGCCCCTTTCACACGGGACGGATCTGTAATGATCCTCCCCGTAAAGATCCGCAGCTCAGTGGGGATCGCTCCGCTGAGCCGGCGGATGACAGGGCGGTCCCTGCACACTGTGCAGGGACCGCCCTGTCAGATCTCCGCTCTCCTCTATGGAGGATCGGATGAACACGGACCGTCTGTCCGCGTTCATCCGATCCGCTCTGCAGACGGATAGAAAAATAGGGTTTTCCTCCGTCTGCAGAATCGGACCATAGCGGAGACGGACGATATCGGGTGTCAACGGATCCTCATCCGCTGACACCCACTATCCCATAGGCAAGCATGTATGTCCGTATTTCATCCGAAAACGAATGGATGAAATACGGACATACAGTCCGCAAGTGTGAAAGGGGCCTCAATTGGTTTCAAAGAAAGACTTGAATCCAATAGAAAATCTATGGAAAGAACTAAAGATCTGAGTTCATAGAAGAGACCTACAGAGGCTTCAAGATTTGAAGGCTGTTTGTGTGGAAGAATGGGGCAAAATCATGGGTTGCACATATGCACGTTTTTGGATACTGTCGCCTGAAATGCATAGGGCAGCCCATTCAATTCAGTGGGGTGCCCTATGTGTGCCAAAATGCAGCAAAGTAGCTTGTGCGCCTTTTTGAGCTTCAAGCATTGCACATTTTTTTACCACACACTTAAATGCGTTTGTTGCGGGTTTTCTCCCACAAATAATGCCTTTTGGCTTTACTGCATTTGGGGTGCCATTAACAATGAATGCCAATGACCCATATTTTGGAGGATTTTACAAAAGTGTGCTTATACATTGCTATAACATGAATGCAGCCTGTCAAGCTTGAGTTGTCATTCATTTCAATGTGGCAAAAAAGACACGTGTGTGTTGCTTGAAAAAGATATTCATCAAAGGCCAATGTTCATAAAGGTACATGAGCTACTTTGCCACATTTTGCTGCACATCGGGCAGCTCTTTGAAATCACTGGGATGCCCTATGCACGTGGCGCAAAAACACTTACAAATGTGCAAAAGGCTTCCTAAAAGTGACAACAGTGACAACAGTGGACCATGCCTGTGCAATGTGTGTCACCACAATCACTTGTATTCAATGGGGAGATGGTTGCAACCTCGGTCGGTTGGGTCACAGGCACCCACTAACCCCACACTTACCCCATCTGGGTCACGGGCTCCTCCAGGCAGCGAGCGGTGGCTTCACCCTGCAACTCCTCTTTTCCTCATCTTCGACGGCTTCCCCTGCGTCTCCTCCCTCCTCCCCCTCGGTGGCCAATAGGATCGCTTCTCCTCTTGGCCAATCGGGAAACAGGTCTCGCTTCCTGATTGGCTGGGAGGAGAATCGGGAAGACAGTAGCAAATATTTATTCGGTATTGTCACACAACGGGGTGGGCTCAGGGCGCAGTTCTCTGTGCCCCGAGCCCACCCTTTTTGAAGCCAATTCGAACCTCAGGCTCTAATCATGTGCTTCTGAAAGAAAAAAAAAACATTGGAATCCATGCATCCAGCGCCCTGCATGTAGATTAGGGGCCGGACACATGGATTAGGGGGGCACCCTGTATGGACGGGCCACCACTGGTTGCTACCCTATAACAGGAAGTGCCTGAACCAGAACCTCAGTGGCAGGATCACCCAGGGATTATTTTAATGAAAATTGCAGAATTAAAAACATTGAAAATTACTTTGGAAATTACATTACCATGTTAAAGGTTCTGTGAGGTATTAGTGATTGGGGTTGGATCGACTTTGGGGTCTATTTATCAAAGGTGAAAGTTCTGAGAATTCTGGGTAAAAACTCTGACAAATTGACCCTTCTGAGTTAATTAGAAATTAAATTGTGCTTTTTCTCCAGCTCATTCTTCCAGCGAGTGCCTGCAGCCTGCTTCCTCTGAAACGGGCCATAGCCTTCAAATATTTGGATTAAAACGCACCTATTTATTAAAGGGTCGCACTTTCTTAAATTACAGCCATCGGGTGGCCAATAGCTGCAGGAATGCAGATGCCGGGTGGGGAGAGATCGCAGCGCAGACAAGCCCAGGGTGTTGGAGGAGAGAAGACCGACGGGTTCTGTAATGTGGAAAGAAAAGCTGATACAGGAAGAATGCTGTTTTGCGCACAGTGAAAGCCTTAAAGGGGGCTACGGTATCATTTCACTTTATGAGTTCTTTGTAAAACACAATTGGCACTACCCTTGGGTGCTACATATGTGAAAAAAACACACAACTCCATTAAGTTTAACCAATAGAAAAATGAAAAAAAAAAAAATAATTAAATAAAAAATCTGCATATATGGAACCCAAAAAAACAAGGTTGATCCAGAGGAAGCCAAATAACCTTTCTATAGCATGGTCCAATGTTCTCCAACATGGAAGAAAAAATAATTCCTGGTCTCCTCAGATGTTCTCTGGATCACAACATCCTGGTGTTAGTACTTATGCCGCGTACACGGTGGGAATTCTCGTCGGAGCTCTGATGGTTTTCCCGTCGGAATTCCGACGGAATTTCGCTCAAACTGTCTTGCCTACACACGGTCACACCAAATTCCGACGGTCTGTAGCACAGCGGCATAAAACACATTCGACAGCACTATAAAAGGGAAGTTTAAAGTGGAAGTAAACCCTTCCACATGACTTTGGCCTACAGGTAAGCCTAGATTAAGGCTTACCTGTAGGTCCAATAAATATCTCCTAAAGCTACATGGTTTAGGAGATATTTAGCGATGAAAAGGCATCGCTGTCTACGGCGCATGCGCCGTAGACAGCGGCGCGCAGGCGCACTGAGGGGGCACTGCATATGCCGCTCTCACGGCAATATGCCGATCTCGTGCGCATGCGCGGGAGTGACGTCATCGCCGCTCCAGCGAATGATAGCGCTGGAGCGGCGAGACCCGGAAGTCACTCCGGCCCTGCATGGCGGCGAGGAAGATGGAAGATAAGGACCGCTTCGGGGGCTTCGTTTTCAGGTAAGTTTTTCATAATGAGCTAGTATGCTATGCATACTAGCTCATTATGCCTTTGCCTTGCAGGGTGTCTTTTTTTTTTACAGAGGCTTTACTTCCTCTTTAATGCTTCCGAGCATACGTCGAATTGTTTCCGAGCATGCGTCGGAAATTTTGCGTGTCGGAATTGCATACACACGATCGGAAAATCTGATAGAAAGGTTTTGCGTCGGAAAAATTGAGAACAGGTTCTCAATCCAAAGTCCGTCGTAAATTCCGACAGAAAAAGACCGATGGGCATACACACGGTCGGAAAAATCAGTTGAAAAGCTGCCATCGGACTGTTTCCATCGGAAATTCCCACCGTGTGTACGCGGCATTAGAATGTGAATAACCAGTTATATACTGTGCATTCAGAAACATACCCGGCTTTTCTTTTATGAAATGAGTTGGCTAGAACCAGCTCCTGAAGAAGACCATTATATATTTTTTTAACTTACTGTGAAGAAGCATTTCCATAAGTGGAGATTACATTTTTTTTCTTCCAGATCTTATCAAAATCTTTTTGTAAGTGAGGTCTCCAGAACTACAGAGACACAGTATTCTAAATGAGGTCTAACTAAAGATCTCTATACATTGTAGAGGGATCAGGACCTCCTTCCTCCTGATGATGGTCTTCTAGTGCAATGTTTCTCAACTCCAGTCCTCAAGACGCCCAACAGGTCATGTTTTCATGATTTCTTTTAGATGGAACAGCTGTGGTAATTACTAAGGCAGTGAAACTGATCAAATCCCTGGTGCAAAATAATTGAAAACACTGAAAACAGGACCTGTTTGGGCGCCTTGAGGACTGCAGTTGAGAAACACTGCTCTAGTGATCTAAAGAGAGGAACCAGGATCTACTTCCTTATGCTGGTAGTCTCTGTGTGACATAAAGATCTCTATAGAGGAATCAGGACCTCCTTCCTCCTGCTGGTGGTCCTTCTAGTGATACAAAGATTTAAAGAGTGGAATCAGGATCTTCAGGGCCGTTTTTAAGGCATGGCAAAAGGGGCAGCTGCCCTGGGCCTTGTCATTGTTGGGCCCAAAGCAGCTGCCTCATACTTGCCAACTAGCCTGGTTTAAATTCCCTCGCCCCTTGAGGTTTTAGTCCTACGCTGTGTCCCAATATCTCAGTGTGAAGTGCTGCTACTAATGCTGCTCAGCTCTGCCCTATTGTTGTGTACAGATGACTCACCTGCAGACCCTGTGTTTACATGTAAATTACTGGCATTCATATGTAAATAGTGGCAGCATTTATATGTAAATAGCGGCGGCCGGCGGTATTGATGTATATCATGCCCCCCTGAGGTCATATCCACAGCAATCTCTAGCAACCAAATAACAAGCAGAAATCATGTGCTGTAACCTCTAGCAACTAACCAGTGAGCTGTAATGTGTTCTGTAACCTCTAGCAACCAGTTAGTTAGTGGTAATGATACCTCTGGCAACCAATCACAATAGCTGCCTGATCTTATTTAGTAAACTGATTTTGAGTCTAGCTGCTATTTATTGTATGTCTCAGAGTAGGTGGAGAGCAAAACTGCATGGGGGGGGGGGGGGGCAAGAACAGTTTTGCCCAGGGTCCAATCAATATTAAAGATGGCTCTGAGGATCTTCCTTATGCTGGTAATCTCTTGAGTGATATAAAGATCTATATAGAGGAATCAGGACCCCCTTCCTCCCGCTGGTGATCCCTCTAGTGACATAAATATCTCTATAGAGGTATCAGGACCCCCTTCCTCCCGCTGGTGATCCCTCTAGTGACATAAATATCTCTATAGAGGTATCAGGACCCCCTTCCTCCCGCTGGTGATCCCTCTAGTTATATAATGATTTATATAGGGCTAGCAGGACCTCTTTCCTTCTGCTGGTGATCCCTCTAGTGATAACTTAAAGCATTTGTCACCCATATACTTCATATTTCTGATATGTGCCTGCTGTACCATGTACTTATATGATTTCCTGTTCTCTTTGTATTCACACACATAGGTTGGACTTGATGGACTTGTGTCTTTTTTTTGACCTCACCTACTATGTAACTATTGCTTCCTTTATGTGAAATTCCTGTTGTTCCTGCTGGTCCCTCTGCTTTCCTATTAAAAACTGACCACACTAAGCTTAGTGTGTTGCTGCTTCTCCTCCCCCAGCATTTATGCAGCTGAGAACAAAGGGAATGTGATAATGTTATAAAATTATCCATGTGTGCTTTAGGTTATAATAATCGGTAATCCTTCTTAATGACACGTTTCTATCATCTGCACAGAAGGCGACAACAGGAAGGCTGGTGCAGTGCCAGAGGAGCTTACACTCTACATTTATATAGCTCTGACATAATCCATAGTGATGTACAGAGGACAATGAAACATGCACACCAGTCTTTGCAACCGAGGAGCTCACACTCTAATCTCATACTACAGTCACACACTATTATTATTATACATTTCTATACAGTACCTTTAGCATATACTGCAGTGCTGTACAGAGAACACTGAGCCAGTCACATGTTTTCTTTTTGTTGTGCTTTTGAACTTATCTTTGTAATTTATTAAATTCCAATAAATAAATTTGACAAGGGAAAAAAAAGTGTGTTTCTTGTTATTTAGCTTGTTTTTATTTATTTATTTATTTTTTATTTATTTTATATATATTTATTTTGAAAATTTTTGTTTATATGTAAATATGTTTTTTTTTATTAATAAGCTGTGTGTTTGTACGTTTTTTAAAACAAAACTTACACTCTAATGCGCTCCCGATAGTCACACACTATTATTATAGACTTATATAGCTCTGACATATACCGCAGTGCCGTACAGGGAACACTGAGCCAGTCACATCAGCCTCTGCACCAGAGGAGCTTACACTCTAATGCCCCCCCCCCCCCCCAATCACACTATTATTATAATATATTTATATAGCTCTAACATATACCGCAGTGCTGTTCAAAGACAAATGAGCCAGTCACATCAGTCTCTGCACCAGGGGAGCTTACACTCTAATGTCCCCCCCCACAATCACGCTATTATTATAATATATTTATATAGCTCTGACATATACCGCAGTGCAGTACAAAGACAAATGAGCCAGTAACATCAGTTTCTGCACCAGAGGAGCTTACACTCTAATGCCCCCCCCCCCCACAATCACGCTATTATTATAATATATTTATATAGCTCTGACATATACCGCAGTGCTGTATAGAGAACACTCAGGGCCGGTGCTACCACTAGGCAAACTAGGCAGCCGCCTAGGGCGCACTGCTGCCTAGGGGCGCTCGGCCACTGGTTTCCCTCCGCCTCTGCATGCTCTGCAGGCTGCAGAATGCAACTAACTAAAGCCCCATACACACGCGCGGATTATCCGAAGACCAGGTCCGTCGGACCATGTCCGTCATACTTTGTCTGATGTTGGTTTTGCGTACACACGGTCGGACAAAGTTGTCGGAAAATCCGATCATTCTGAACGTGGTGACGTTTGTTGCCTACAACGGGACTACGTAGAGGCTAGTAGCCAATAGCTTTGGTCTTGTAATGTGATCTGAGCATGCGTAGCACTTTGTCCGGTCGGACAACCGTACACACGATCGGATTTGGTGTGATCGGACCGTGTTGTCGGAAAATCTATCCAGCAGGAGATAGGACTTTGTCCGTTGGACAATCCGACGTACACTGTCCGATGGAGCATACACACGGTCGGAATTTAGGACAACATTGTCCGATCGGACAGAATCCATGAAAAAATCCGACCGTGTGTATGGGGCATAAGTCTGACCGGTAGTGTAATTAGAGGCGCAGCACTGGAGCCAGCGCTAGAGGAAGCAGAGCCGATGCTTTCTGTATAGCGCCGCCTTCTGTCACATGGACAGTGTAAAGGGGGTGGAGCCAATGGTGGTGAAAAAAGTAGGTTTTGCCTAGGGTGTCAAAAACCCTTGCACCACCCCTGAGAACACTGAGCCAGTCTTATCAGTCTCAGAACCACAGGAGCTTACACTCTAATATCAGTGACATGCATATGTGTCCCAGCTATCAGTGGAGTTGTTTTTTGTGGGGTCACCCTTTCAATTCCATTAGACTTTATGGGGCTCGTTCATCCTTTGTCATCAGATGATAAAGCTGTCTATGAATTTTGATGCACACTGAATTCAGAACTACAAATCCAGACATTCTCTCTTTAAGGCGCCCAGGCTGAACCCCGACAAACGCCATTTGTGCTCTCGCCGATTGCAGGGAATTTTTGGTCTTGGCTCGGAGAATAGTTCATAACTTTGCGGTTGACTTAAATTCTTTTGTACAGAAAGAAATAAGTAAAAACATGATTTAATAAGAGGCCAGATGGATGTGTGTTATATTACCCAGGAATGCGGTCTGAATATGTTCTCCGACTCCGCATTACAAGGCTACCAAACTGCGCCTGGCTTGATTGGAGGAGAGATTGCTGCGGCGTGCAGTGTATTAAAACATAAGTCAACTGGTTAAGTGGGGGGCGTTCTGTGCTGTTTATGAGTTAGCTTGTGTAAGCATATATGCAGCCAAACTTTCCTTATTCTAAGTTTTGGATAGAGCAGAGAAGGGTTAGAACCCCGCTCAGTTCTTTTTTTCTTTGTTGAGCAGATTCACACAGTTGGCACCAGATCAGGAATAGAGGGGGAATCTTCCATTGAGGACACCTGTTCTACTGATAACTGTTCTGGAGAGGATTTCTACACTATGGAGAAGTTTCTTTCCATTTACTGTTGTGTTTTGGGGACAAGAAATTAAGGCAAATCATTTAACAACTTCAAGACCGGACACTTTTACCCCCTTCCTGCCCAGGCCAATTTTCAGCTTTCAGCGCTGTCACACTTTGAATGACAATTACTCAGTCATGCAACACTGTACCCAAATTTATTTTTTATATTTTTTTAGGCAGATGAAGCTTGGTTTTTAATTTACATTTTTTTGCTAAATAAACCAAAAAAAATATTTTTTCTTAATTTCTGCTATAAAATTTTACAAATAAATTACCGTATTTATCGGCGTATAACACGCACTTTTCCCCCCTTAAAATGGGGGGAAAGTCGTGGGTGCGTGTTATACGCCAATCCCCCAAAAAAGTGTGACAAAAAAATCGTGCGGCGCCGAAAAATAGCGTGCGCTGCCAAAAAAAAAACGAGCGCCGCCGAAAAAAAAAAAACGAGCGCAGCCGAAAAAGACAGAGCGCCAATGAAAAAGACCGAGCTGACTGCTCAGCTCCTCTCCCAGTCCCGCCTCCCTTTGCTCGCTCCCGAAACAGCAGGGAGGCGGGACTGCGAGCGGAGCCGAACAGCCGGCTCGGTCTTTTTTGTCGGCGCTCAGTCTTTTTCATCGGCGCTTGGTCTTTTTCGGCGGCGTTCACGCGGTCTGTCTCGGCGGCGGAAAATGTAAACGTGGGCAAGCTGCAAATGACGCTGGCAAGCTACAAATGACGCTGGGCAAGGCTACAAATGACGCTGGGCAAGCTACAAATGACCCTGGGCAAGGCTACAAATGAAGCTGGGCAAGCTGCAAATGACCCTGGGCAAGGCTACAAATGACCCTGGGCAAGGCTACAAATGACGCTGGGCAAGCTACAAATGACGCTGGGCAATCTGCAAATGATGCTGGGCAAGCTGCAAATCACGCTTAAATGTAAGTTTTTTTTCCCCAAACTTCCCTCCTAAAACTTTTTTTTCCTTAAAATGCCCTCCAAAACTTGGGGTGCGTGTTATACGCCGGTGCGTGTTATACGCCGATAAATACGGTATCTTTCTTCATAAATTTAGTCCAAAATGTATTCTGATACATTTCGTTGGTAAATATAACCCAAATCGGTGTATATTATTTAGTCTGTGTGAAAGTCATAGCGTCTACAAACTATGGTATATACTGTATATTTGAAAATCAATCTACCCTGATATACTGACGGCCTATCTCTTTTGTTGAGGCCTGAAAATGCCAGGACAGAACAAATACCCCACAAATTACCCCTTTTTGGAAAGTAGAAAGTCTGAGGTATTTAGTAAGAGGCATGGTGAGTTTTTTAAAGTTGTACCTTTTTATCACAATTTTTGTAAACTGAGGAAATTAAGGCAAAACTTTTTTTTTTCATTTTGGATAGAGTAAGGGAGGGTTTTAATCTCTGCTCAGATTTTTTTTTTCGCCATCATTTCGCCACTTGCAGAGTTTTTCCTTCACTTCCTGTCCCATAGCCAACACAGGAAGTAAGAGCAAACGCCTGCAAATTAGGGGAATTCCTTGGGGAACCCAATGTCTCCAGAATTAGTTTCCCTATTGGAGATTTCCCCTGGAAGTTTTAGGATGGGGGTTGCCAGACCCTGCACTTCCTTTTTGACCCCTCACACTTTTCATAAGCCCCACCCCTTATAGAATCCACCCAGTCCATCCCCTGTATTCTACTTGCTTCTATCCATAGTGTCAGGAGTATACAGCTCAGCATCACATGACAGAAAAAAACAACCCCAGAATCACAGGACAGAGTATATAGCTCAGCCTCAAAGATCAGGGTATATAGCCCAGCATTACAGATAGGTATATATAGGCCAGCATTACAGATAGGTGTATATAGCCCAGTATTACAGGTAGGTGTATCTATAGGCCAGCATTACAGATAGGTATATATAGCCCAGCATTACAGATAGGTATATATAGGCCAGCATTACAGATAGGTGTATATAGCCCAGCATTACAGATAGGTGGATATATAGGCCAGCATTACAGATAGGTGTATATAGCCCAGCATTACAGATAGGTATATATAGCCCAGCATTACAGATAGGTATATATAGGCCAGCATTACAGATAGGTGTATATAGCCCAGCATTACAGATAGGTGTATATATAGGCCAGCATTACAGATAAGTATATATAGCCCAGTATTACAGGTAGGTGTATCTATAGGCCAGCATTACAGATAGGTGTATATAGCCCAGCATTACAGATAGGTGTATATATAGGCCAGCATTACAGATAGGTGTATATAGCCCAGCATTAAAGATAGGTGTATATATAGGCCAGCATTACAGAAAGGTGTATATAGGCCAGCATTACAGATAGGTGTATATATAGGCCAGCATTACAGATAGGTGTATATATAGGCCAGCATTACAGATAGGTGTATATAGCCCAGCATTAAAGATAGGTGTATATAGCCCAGCATTAAAGATAGGTGTATATATAGGCCAGCATTACAGAAAGGTGTATATAGGCCAGCATTACAGATAGGTGTATATATAGGCCAGCATTACAGAAAGGTGTATATAGGCCAGCATTACAGATAGGTGTATATATAGGCCAGCATTACAGATAGGTGTATATATAGGCCAGCATTACAGATAGGTGTATATATAGGCCAGCATTACAGATATGTGTATATAGCCCAGCATTACAGATAGGTGTATATAGCCCAGCATTACAGATATGTGTATATAGCCCAGCATTACAGATAGGTGTATATATAGGCCAGCATTACAGGTAGGTGTATATAGCATTAGCCCAGCATTACAGATAGGTTATATAGACCACCCCCCTCCCCTTTGCAGGGCTTGCTCCCCTGACAGAACCCCCCACCCCCACTGACAACGACCCCCCCGCGTGGGGCTCGCAGTACTGATGACAACCCCCCATGGGGCTTGCTCCACTGACAGCACCCCCCCCCCCACAGCCCGAGGGCTCACTGAGGCACTTACCGGGCTGTGGGAAGGATCGTCCTGTGTCTCCCCTGACCCTCATAGTGCGGGGGCAGTGGCGGCGGAGGTGTCCACTCCTCATGCTTCCCCCGCTGGCCAAAGCCCTGCTAGGCATCCAATAGGATCGCCTGGCGCTTTGGCCAATCGGGAAACAGTTCTCACCGACCTGCCTCCTGATTGGCGGGGAGGCACTGTAGTACCCCAGTGCAATGCAATCCAGTGAAGGCAAACACACTGCGTTTGCAACCAAGACTTGGGTTGTCGGTCGCATTGCATTGACACCCGCTGCAGATTGCAAGTGCAGTGTGTTTTGAATGCAGTGTGGAAAACGAGCACGGAATGAGGGTTTCCTGCCCCACTTTCTGGTGTGAACGGGCCTTTAGAACTGGTTCACACCAGATGCAGTCTATTGTGTTTTTAATCTGCATCAAAAACAGATCACAGTGTTTTCCATGTGTTCCAATGGCCCTAGATCACAGCAGTGCAGTGCGTTCCTGTGCAGTCAACAAAAGTAGAACATGTTGCTTATTTTCTGTATGGAATGCATCTGGGATGTGGAAAAACACATGGAAAATGCACAAGAACCAATGTAAATGCCCCAGAAACACACTAGAATGTACATGTCTGGAATTGAGAAAAAAGATGGGAGAAAATGCATTGGAATGCATCATAAATGCATATAAACGTCCATGCAAAAAACGCATCCGGAACTGAGAAATTGTGGTGTGAACCGGCCCTCATATTTTTATTTTATTTTACTTTAATGAAACAGAAACAACTCATCTAAACTGTATCCTGTATCATGGTGAGGTTTCTTTCCATCTGAGCGCATGTTTCGTTTTCATCTGGAACGGTTAAAGAATACCAGCCGCCTACTGCGATTCGCCCTTCCAATCTTTAATTTAAGAAATAATCTTTCAAACGTGGCATTTTTGGCAAGCCAAAGTTTCTTGACAATCCTTTTCATCTCACCTCTGCCTCCCTCCAGAACACGGCACGCAGACCCTTTCCAGAGATCGCTCAGAACTAACATTTTAATTTGGGTCAGGTTTTTTTCGGTGAGCCGGCCTTGGCAGGTGCTGGCAATTTGCAGCTGAGCGCTCTCGAAACACGCCGGTGATATTTAATCCATTTTGTTGTAGCCGAACAAAAACCCCACTCAGTAATTCTGATTGATGACATTGTGCAGGCTTCCTGTTACCTTACACTGCCCACCCTTTCCATTCAGTCAGCAGAGGAACCACCAAGAAAGCTGCAGCCTTTCCTATAGGCGGGCAACAAGGGTGGCGATCCGGTTAAGTTAATATGGAACTCTCAGCAAAATAACACAATTGCATATATGATGCACTCTTGTCAGTAGCACAGCACAGTCGTTTTTGCCCCCCCCCCCCTTCCCCATAACATAGTTTTATTACCTATTGCTCCTTCCTGTAACAGGGTGACAACGCTGCTGTGCGATTTCACTGCAGAACAAGCCGTGTTGTCAGGGTAATCTTATGCCGCGTACACACGAGCGGATTTTCCATCAGAAAAATTTTGGATGGTTTTTCAGACGGAATACCGCTCAAGCTTGGCTTGCATACACATGGTCACACAAAAGTTTGCTGAACTTTCGACCGCCATGAACGCGGTGACGTACAAACACTACGACGAGCCAAGAAAATTAAGTTCAATGCTTCCGAGCATGCGTCTAATTGTTTCCGAGCATTTTGCGCGTCGGAGTTGGTACAGACGATCAGAATTTCAGATCAAAACTTTTTACGACCGAAAAATAGAGAACCTGCTCTCAATCTTTTGTTGGCTGGAATTCCGTCAGCAAAAGTCCAATGGAGCGTACACACGATCGCATTTTCCGACCAAAAGCTCTCATCTGACTTTTGCTAGCGGAATTTCCGATCGTGTGTACGCGGCATTTGATGGAAATGAACATGTTCTGTTTCAAATGCCGCCTTATGCATTGACCCCCAATGGGGGTTGATTTACTAAAACTGGTGCACTTAGAATCTGGTGCACTTGTGCATGGTAGCCAATCAGCTTCTAACTTCAGTTTGTTCAATTAAGCTTTGGCAATAAAACCTTGAAGCTGATTGGTTTCTATGCAGAGCTGCACCAGATTTTAGTAAATAACCTCCAGGCTGTCTGGACACTCCAGTATTATTATTATTATTATGATAAGACACAGAAGTTGAATGCAATGCAATTTCACTACAGACGGATGTTCTTCCAGTCTTTTTATAAGTGTATGCCCCCGTACACACGGTCGGAAATTCCGACCACAAAATCCGTCCGATTTTTTCAGATGGATTTTGTCCGAAACTGGTGTTGCATAAACATGGTCGGACAAAGTTGTCGGAAAATCCGATCGTTCCGAACGTGGTGACGTTCGTTGTATACTACGGAACTACGTAGAGGCCAGTAGCCAATAGCTTTGGTCTCGTAATTTGATCTGAGCATGCGTGGCACTTTGTCCGTCGGAATTCCCTACACACGGTCGGAAAATTTGAGATCCTGCTCTCAAATTTTTTCCGTTGGAAATTCCGAAGGAAAAAGCCCGCTAGAGCCGCCACACGATCGGATTTTCCCACAACATAATCCGATCAGACTTTTTCCATCGGAATATCCGACCGTGTATACGGGGCATAAGAAGGCAATGACTTTCTTGAGCTCCCTGCCTCTGTGAATAACTAACACTGACTGAGGGTTTGTAGACTTCACCTCCGTAACATCTCTAAAATTCGCCCCTTTTTAACAAATGAAACCACCAAGCTCCTCATTCACTCCCTCGTTATCTCTCGCCTTGACTATTGCAACTCCCTTCTCATTGGCCGGCCTCTCCATAGGCTCCTCCCCTTTTCAGTCTATCAGGAATGCTGCTGCCAGACTTATCCACCTTACCAACCGTTCAGTGTCTGCCAACCCTCTCCTCCAATCCCTACACTGGCTCCAAATTCAAAATACTAACCACAACATACGAAGCCATTCACAACTCTGCCCCGAGCTACATCGCCAATCTTGTCTCCAAATATCACCCAAATCGTCCTCTCCGCTCTTCTCAAGACCTCCTATTTTCTAGCCCCCTTGTCTCCTCCTCCCATGCTCGTCTCCAGGATTTCTCCAGAGCCTCTCCCATCCCCTGGAACTCACTACCTTTACCTGTTCAGCTATCCCCTACTCTTGCTACCTTCAGGCGATCCCTGAAAACTCATCTCTTCAGGAAAGTCTATCACGTCTCCAACTGATCTTCTACCATACCTCCCAACATTTTGAGATGGGAATGAGGGACACCTACTAACAAACGTATGTAGGCATAGGACACGCCCCTACCACACCCCCTTAAAGGAGCATTTACCAAAAAAAAAAGATTCATTAAATCCACAAGGACTTTTTTTTACCACTACTATTCCTTTATATTGGCTTTTAAAATGTACAAATGCAGCAATTTAGAAATTGGATGAAAGGTTTAGCACTGGGAAACACTTTTTGAAAGATAAAAAGTGAATTTTATATACAACTATAAAGATCAGACCAAAATGAGGGACAAATGAGGAGGAAAGAGGGACAGAGGGACATTGCTCCAAATCAGGGACAGTCCCTCCAAATCAGGGACAGTCCCTCGGAATCAGGGACAGTTGGGAACTATGCTTCTACCACTTCCATCAGCCCATTCCCCACAGTTACAACCTTTTGTACCACCTGTTCCACCCTATTAGATTGTAAGCTCTTCTGAGCAGGGCCCTCTTAATCCTCTTGTATTTTATTGTATTATAACTGTATTGTATTATAACTTTTATATTGTAAAGCACTGAGTAAACTGTCGGCGCTATATAAATCCTGTATAATAATAATAATAATAATAATGAGGGAACATGGAAGAAACAGAGATGGTCTAACTAGGACTAAACCAACTAGAACTAAACAGGAGGGGAAGACAGAAAGAAGATACCACAATCACATTAGTAAACAAGTTGTAGTGGCCCAAAATCATTACTAGATGTCAGCATATTACTGAATAATAATAATGATCTGATGCATTTCAATACAACACAGAAAAATTACAGGAAAGTGAGGAAGACCAGGACTTCTTAAAGTGTTACTAAACCCAGGACCCTGCATTCACTATATCTGGTCTCCCACAGTACACAAAACATGGAAATGCAATCATTTTAGTAAATTAGTGCCTTGAAAAAGTATTCATACCCCTTGAAATTTTCCACATTTTGTCATGCTACAACCAAAAACGTAAATGTATTTTATTGGGATTTTATATGATAGACCAACACAAAGTGGCACATAATTGGGAAATGGAAGGAAAATGGTTTTCAAAGTTTTTTACAAATAAATACTCATAAAAATACTAGCTCATTATGAATAACTTACCTGAGATGGAAGCCCCCGAAGCGACCCTCGTTCTCCCCCGACGCCGCCATCTATCCCGGGGTGACTTCTGGGTATTGCGGCTCCAGCGATGTGACTGGCCGGAGCCGTGATGACGTCACTCGGGAGCTGCCACTAACGGCATGGTCGCCGCTAGCAGCGGCATGCTCAGTGCGCCTTTTGCAAATATCTCCGTGTAGGTTTAGGAGATATTTCTTGCACCTACAGGTAAGCCTTAATCTAGGCTTACCTGTAAGTAAAAGTGGTCTGTAAGGGTTAACAACCACTTTAAGACCCCTTTCACACTGAGGGCGTTTTGCAGGCACTATAGCGTTAAAAATAGCGCCTTCAAATCGCCCTAAAACAGCTGCTCCATGCACACCGAGGGCTTTCCCACTGGAGCGGTGCGCTAGCAGGGCGTCAGAAAAAGTCCTGCCAGCAGCTTCTTTGGAGCGGTGAACTCACTGCTCCTCCACCGCTGCTCCCCATTGAAATCAATGGGGCAGCGCTGCAATACCACCGGGAAAACGCTGCTCCGTAAAACGCTAGCTCGGCCGCTAACAGGACGAAAAGGGGTTAAATCCGCCTGCAAAACGCCGGCGAATAGTGCCGCTAAAACGATGGTAAAGCAGCGCTAAAAATAGCGTCGCTTTACCGCTGACGCCCTAGGTGGCTTGATGTGAAAGGGCTCTAAAAAATGATAGAAAGTATTGGGTAGAAGGTAAACTATTTTACAATCATCTGGAATGTTAATAATAATATACTAGAAAAATAGGGGGGAGGAAATTTACCCCGAAGAGAACAAATCTCAGGGACAATGGTAAAATTGTATGTACGAGGTAACACTAACACTAATTTTAACTCTAATGCTAACCCTATTACCAACCCTAACAAGTCTAAGCCTAATGCTAACCCTAACCCTATTAACACCCACAAAACCCACAACAGTAAAATATGTCTGTAGATACAGAATAGCATTCTTGTTATACTCACTGTGGAACTTAAGGGGTCATTCCTCTGCATTGTGTAAAAAGGCTGTTTGATCCTGTATGGACAGATCCTCCCCCTCTTGCAGGGTCTCTCTTGGCAGGGCCAGATAATACACAGTCAGAGTAGTCCCCCTGCACATATTCAGTTTGGTCTCTATTGCTGGAGAGAACATTTCCTTGTTGATCAGAGCTAGCCAGGTCACATAATATTGACATCCTACATTTGGGTGTGTATACAGATCCTAAATGACAGTCCAGTCCCTTCCTCCTTCTCCGTGCCCAGTAACTAAAAAAGTACACAGTAGATGGGATGTCACATCTTGATTGATGGATGAACCGCCTCCAATAAAAGCATGAGGACACAGGCTATAGTGGAAATCTCCTCCTACCTGAACACTCTGCACTCGGGCAGACCCTTCAGTTTATCACATGGTATACAGATCAGCCAAAAAGTTATATAGTGGCAATATTTTAATGTAAAAAGAGGATTTATAAGCTGTGGGCACTGTGGGGGGGAGATGTACTATTTTCATATTAATGGGTTTAGTAACACTTTAACACTATTCCTAACACTAAAAATAATGCTAACCCTAATACCAGACTTAACACTAATCCTATTTCTAACACTAGCCCTAATGCTAACTCTAACCCTCATATTAACCATGACACTGAATCAGTTACCAACCCTAACACTAATTCTAACTCTAACCCTAATGATAATAAGTTATTACCAATACTAACCCTAATTCTAAAACGAATCCCAAAGCTACCTCTAACGCTATCTCTGCCCCTAAATCTAACCCCAATACCAACCCTAACATTAACCCTTATTCTAATACTAACTAAAGTGCTAACTATAACCCTATTACCAATCCTAACACTAACTCTAATGCTAATCCTAACATTAACCCTAACACCAAACCTAATACTAACCCTATTTTTAACACTATTGTTATCTCTAACCCTCTTACAAACCTTAACACAAACCCCATTACCAACCCTAAATTCTAACATTAACCCTAATGCTAGCCCTTACCCTAATACCAAACAACAAACCCTAACATTAACCCTAATACCAACCCTAGCACTGACCCTATTACCAACCCTAACACTAACCCTAATGCTAATCTTAACATTAACCCTAATACCAAATACCTAATACTAACCCTATTTCTAGCACTATTGCTAATTCTAACCCTCTTACCAACCTTAAAACTAACCCTATTACCAACCCTAAATCTAACCTCACTTCTAACAATAACCCTAATGCTAGCCCTTACCCTAATACCAACCAACCAACCCTAACACTAATCCTAATACCAACCCTAGTACTAACCATATTACCAACCCTAACACTAACTCTATTACCAATCCTAACACTAACCCTAATGCTAGCCATTACCCTTTTACCAACACGAACCCTAATACCAACCCTAACATTAACCCTAATACCAACCCTAGCACTAACCCTAATACCAACCCTAACACAAACCCTAATACCAACTCTCACCCTATTTCCAACCCTAACACTAACCCTAATAGCAACCCTTACCCTATTACCAACCCTAACACTAACCTAATAGCAACCCTCACCCTATTACCAACCCTAACACTAACCCTAATAGCAACCCTAACACTAACCCTAATACCAACCCTTACCCTATTACCAACCCTAACACTAACCCTAATCGCAACACTAACACTAACTCTAATACCAACCCTAATACTAACCCTAATAACAACCCTAACACTAACCCTAATAGCAACCCTCACCCTATTACTAACCCTAATACCAACCCTAACACTAACCCTAATACCAACCCTAACACTAACCCTAATATCAATCCTAACACTAACCCTAATATCAATCCTAATGCTAACCTTAAAGCTAATCCTAATACCAATCCTAACACTAATGCCACGTACACACGATCAGACTTTCCTTTGGACTTAGTCTGGCGGACCAGAGTCCGTCGGACAATTCGATCGTGTGTGGGCTCCAGCGGACTTTGTCTTCAAAAAAGTCGGGTGGACCTAGAAATAAGACTGGCTTCAAATTTGTCCGCTGGACTCCAGTCCGGTCGAAAAATTTGGTCGTCTATGTGCTAGTCCGACGGACTAAAACCGTCGCTAGGGCAGCTATTTGCTACTGGCTATGAACTTCCTTATTCTACGTCACCGCGTTCGATCCGCCGGACTTTTGGAGTGATCATGTGTGGCCAAGTCCGTTCGCTTGAAAAGTCCGGCGGACCTCAGCTGCAAAGTCCGTTGGATTGTCCGCCGGACTAATTTAGCCGGAAAGTCCCATTGTGTGTACGCGGCAGCATAACCCTCATTTTAATACTAATCCTATTATGGTGCAAACTGTACAGGATAATGTTGATAATTTTCCTTCCCTGGCCTTGAAGATTAAAGAAGGAGTTGTCCTTTAAGTGAGAAGGTAAAATACACTCCCGACTGAGGAATTTTTCTTTCTTTTCTTCCCCTTGTAAAAAGTTTAATGAGAATCAGATCTTCCTATTAATAGCTAACAACGAGTTAAGGGATGAAATAATCTCGAAATGTAAAAGCATCAAATTATTTAGTAATATTCTCTCAACAGACCGCACTTAACCTTTCAGGCGCAGTTAAGACCGGTCGCGTCTGATTTAAGAGCACCTGCCGTCCATCAGCCTGTCAAAACTGCTGATATTACGGAATCCTTTGTTAGTGCTGAAACGTCAGCGACAGATAAAAGCGTTTCTCCTAAGTACCCCGTTTGGCACAAGATGTTTGGTTTTGTATATAAGAAGAGAAGTTTGGAGATTTCGGACTCTTCCGCTTTATAAACCCCCTCGACGCGCTCGGCCCATCGCCCTGTAATCTAATCCTTTATTAGATGTACTTAGCAGTTGTGTTTACAGCCAAGTTGGCTCATTAAACATCATTGTGATATACACTAAAATCTGCTCTGTACTGATAAATCACCGGCTGCATTGTCACTGCCCCATAAATCACGCTGAGTATAAATCCTAAAAATCGGTGAAAAAAATGGGCTAAGGAGGTGAACTAATTAAAATTCCACAAATTGATCCAACCACTCAAAGCAAGTCATCAAAAGGTCGACATTGTTACATTGTTCGGATAATTTTGTAATTTGTAGCTGGGCAATTGGAGGCCACAGCTTCATAATGGGGCTTGTAGCCCACTATCTTCAGCACTTTGTGCCTTAGCCAATAGGAAGGCATAGAGGGTGAAAGGAGTCGGGGGTGCCAGCAAAAATAGTGTGGTCATTATTTGCACTTAGATCAGGTCAAGTTATTGAAAGATTGACATTGTTAAACTGTCCGGATAATATTGGTACATTATAACATGGCAAATGGTGGCCACAGATTTATAATGGGACGTTCAGCCAATAGAAAGGAGCAGTGGCGGCTGGTGCTCAATATTTTGGGGGGCAAACAAACCTGCCCCCTCACTCGCACCACCAACACCACCCCTCTGCGGGAGATGGGCAGGAAGGCAGGGCTTTAGAAGCCTTACAGTGAGGAGGAAGATGACACGGATCTGGAGTAGGGCTGAATGAATAAATGAGTGACTTGTATAGCGCTCACCTATGCAAACTGAATTGCGTTATAGCGCAGTCCTTTACCCCATAGGGTTCCGACGCGCTTACAAATACATACACATATTTTTGGCCAATTTTTAGACAGGGTCTAATTAACCTACCAGCATGTCTTTGGAAACCGGATTACCCAGAGGAAACTCATACAGGCACAGAGAGAACTCCAGGCAGATGGTGTCGTAGTCAGGATTTGAACCAGCGACCCTATTAGCTGCCAGGTGAAAGTGCTAACCACTACACCACTGTGCTGCTCCTCGCTCCAGGAAGATCTGGGACAAGCCGTGGCTTCTCCTCCGGGCTGAATAGGAAGTGGGTCCTGAGACCCGATTGGCTGGGAGTCCTAAGACTCGCTGTCCAATCAGGTCTCAGGACCCACTTCCTGATTGGCCAGAGGAGAATCAGGAAGACAATAGCGAATAATAATTTGCTATTGTAACACAACTGGGTGGGCTCAGGGTACAGTTTTCTTTTAAAAAATGTTTTTTACACTTTTATTTCTATTAAAAGGAATGTAAACACCCATTGTAATCGAAAAATCTCATTGCAATCAATTGAAAATAACTGTTATGTTTTAGAACATGTGTATTCTTATCCTGGTATGTTAGCTTAGTGAATTAAAGTGGTTGTAAAGTCAGAAAGTTTTTCATTTTAATGTATTCTATGCATTAAGATAAAAAGACTTCTGTGTGCAGCAGCCCCCCTCAGCCCCCTAACTCTTACCTGAGCCCCATCTCTGTCCATGAGTGACTCGGCCATCCGGGACTCCCCTCCTGATTGGCTGAGACACAGCAGGGGCGCCATTGGCTCTTGCTGCTGTCACCCAAAGCCTGTTAGCCAATCAGGAGAGCGAGGGGGCAGGGCTGGGCCATAGCTCCATGTCTGAATGGATTTGGCTCAGGTGCCCCCATAGCAGGCTGCTTGCTGTGGGGGCACTTGGCAGGAGGGAAGGGCCAGGAGAGCTGAAGAGGGACCCAAAAAGAGGAGGATCTGGGCTGCTCTATGCAAATCCACTGCACAGGGTAGGTAAGTATAACATATTTGTTATTTTAATGGAAAAAAAAAAAATAAACGTGGCTTTACAATCACTTTAAGCCTAATGCATTATCAGTGAGAGCCCCTTCATATCATAAAGAACGGGTGTGCTGAGGTTTGTTAGGCACCCCCTTCTTTAAAGTGGTTGCAAAGTCAGAAGGTTTTTTATCTTAATGCATTCTATGCATTAAGATAAAAAACCTTCTGTGTGCAGCAGCCCCCCTAATACTTACCTGAGCCCCATCTCTATCCAGTGATGTTGCACAAGAGTCTTGGCTGCCCTGGACTCTCCCCCCTCATTGGCTGAGACAGCAGCAGTGCTATTGCATCCCGCTGCTGTCAATCAAAGTCAGTGAGCCAATAAGGAGAGAGAGGGGCGGGGCTGATCCGCGGCTCTGTGTCTGAATGGACACATAGAGCAGCGGCTCAGCTAGGGTGCCCCCATAGCAAGCTGCTTGCTGTTGGGGCACTCGGCAGGAAGGAGGGGCCAGGAGAGCCGAAGGGGGACCCGAGAAAAGGAGGATCTGGGCTGCTCTGTGCAAATCCACTGCACAGAGCAGGTAAGTAAAAAAAATAAAAATAGACTTTAGTATCACTTTAATTTCACTAGATGAAAAAATAAGTCCTGCGTAATTTTCTTTTTTTGCAATGTAGCGCACAGAGCATTTGCATCTATAATGAAGGTGTGTTGCAGCACAGTATAAATGTTTGTTGGGGTGCAATTATCTTTGCGTGGCAACACACATCTACAGTGCGTCAGCATGCATTGCGGGAATTCACGATATAACGGTATCGAGCTCTAAGGCTGCTTTTACACCTTTTTAAAACTGCTTGTGCTGACATACTGTATGGGGACATATTTTATGCTGTGGGGGGGAATAAAGAAAATAATAAAGACATGAAGTATTTTAATTAAAGTGGAAGCTGAGAGCCGTGTCATATTAACTTAGCACACCTTGTAGGCAGGGCTGACAGCAGACCGTGATTAAAGGAGTAGGAGTCGTGTTATGACTGCCAGCAATTGGAAGGTCAGTGTGATAAGGACAGTCCATGTCTGATTGATACAAATTATCTATGAGAATGATTTAATGTAGATGTTATCTGGATGATTATTCGGAGAATGTTATCAATTCCATTCCCAACTCCAGAAAGAAAAATAATCATATGACTAACATTCCAAAATTTAGGGATTTCCAAACTTTTCAGTACAGAACCACATTGTATATTTTACAAATGGTCACGGACTGCAAAAAATCCCCATTAGATTCCCCCTTACATCAGAGTTCCCATCAGAGTCCTCCTTTACATCAGGGTTCCCGTCAGAGTCCTCCTTACTTTAGAGTCCCCACCAGAGTCCCTCCTTACATCAGGGTTCCCATCAGAGTCCTCCTTACTTTAGAGTCCTCACCAGAGTCCCCCCTTACGTCAGAGTTCCCATCAGAGTCCTCCTTTACATCAGGGTTCCCATCAGAGTCCTCCTTTACATCAGGGTTCCCATCAGAGTCCTCCTTTACATCAGGGTTCCCATCAGAGACCGCCTTATATCAGGGTTTCCATTAGAGTCCTCCTATACATCAGGGTTCCCATTTGAGCCCTCCATACACCAGGGTTCCCATCCAAGTTCTTTTTACACCAGGGCCCCCATCAGAGCCCCCCTTACATCAGGCTACCCTTAAGAGTTCATCCCTACATTAGGGTTCCCATCCGAGTCCATTTAAAATTAGAGTCCTCATCAGAGTCCCCCCCCTAACATAAATCAAGGTTCCCATTTGATTCCTCCTTACATCAGGGTTCCCATGCGAGTCCTTTTTACATCAGGGTTCCCATCAGAGTCCTCCTTTACATCAGGGTTCCCATCAGAGACCTCCTTATATCAGGGTTTCCATTAGAGTCCTCCATACACCAGGGTTCCCATCCAAGTCCTTTTTACACCAGGGCCCCCATCAGAGCCCCCCTTACATCAGGCTACCCTTCAGAGTTCATCCCTACATTAGGGTTCCCATCAGAGTCCTCCTTTACATCAGGGTTCCCATCAGAGTCCTCCTTTACATCAGGGTTCCCATCAGAGTCCTCCTTTACATCAGGGTTCCCATCAGAGACCGCCTTATATCAGGGTTTCCATTAGAGTCCTCCTATACATCAGGGTTCCCATTTGAGCCCTCCATACACCAGGGTTCCCATCCAAGTTCTTTTTACACCAGGGCCCCCATCAGAGCCCCCCTTACATCAGGCTACCCTTAAGAGTTCATCCCTACATTAGGGTTCCCATCCGAGTCCATTTAAAATTAGAGTCCTCATCAGAGTCCCCCCCCTAACATAAATCAAGGTTCCCATTTGATTCCTCCTTACATCAGGGTTCCCATGCGAGTCCTTTTTACATCAGGGTTCCCATCAGAGTCCTCCTTTACATCAGGGTTCCCATCAGAGACCTCCTTATATCAGGGTTTCCATTAGAGTCCTCCATACACCAGGGTTCCCATCCAAGTCCTTTTTACACCAGGGCCCCCATCAGAGCCCCCCTTACATCAGGCTACCCTTCAGAGTTCATCCCTACATTAGGGTTCCCATCCGAGTCCATTTAAAATTAGAGTCCTCATCAGAGTCCCCCCCCCTAACATAAATCAAGGTTCCCATTTGATTCCTCCTTACATCAGGGTTCCCATGCGAGTCCTTTTTACATCAGGGTCCCCATCAGAGTTTCCCCTTACATCAGGCTTCGCTTCAGAGTTCCCCTGTGCCCCAAGCCCACCCTTTTTTGAAGCCAATTAGAGACTCGTGCTCTAATCATGTGCTCCCATCAGAGCCCCCCTTACATCAGGCTACCCTTCAGAGTTCATCCCTACATTAGGGTTCCCATCCGAGTCCATTTAAAATTAGAGTCCTCATCAGAGCCCACCCCCCTAACATACATCAAGGTTCCCATTTGATTCCTCCTTACATCAGGGTTCCCATGCGAGTCCTTTTTACATCAGGGTCCCCATCAGAGTTTCCCCTTACATCAGGCTTCCCTTGTGCCCCAAGCCCACCCTTTTTTGAAGCCAATTAGAGACTCAGACTCCAATCATGTGCTCCAAAAAAAAAAAAAACATTGAAATCAATGCGTCCGGTGCCCTGCATGTAGATTAGAGGGGTGGCGTCCCTAATGGAGCGGCCGCCGGTGCTTCCTATCCTATCTAAAACATTAAACTTTTTTTTGCTATATGTACATGTAAACACACGTTTGCACATTAGTTGTCATTGGAAGTGACCCCAGTGTGAGCCACTGGCACCTAAAGCTTTTTTCTACCTAATGCTCCCTTGAGCAAGCCTTCTGGCTAGCTTGGAGCAATTTCTGTGCATTGGCCATAGGGCCAATCAGGTCTTGGCACTTGGCAGCACACAGATTAGGATGGGTGCAGGTTTTTGGGGGCCTGTCCTAAGGTTGGGGGGAGAATCTATGGCTCTTGGGTCTTTTACCCTCCACTGCCACTAGGGGTCTTCCCTTGGAGAGCCCTCAATGAGTAATTAGAGGACTGGCTTTAGCTCACCCCCAAAAAGGGAGGTCTGTCGGATTCTTGCCTAGGTAGGACCAAAGAACCATGCCCCTGTCAAGAGATTTGGGGTTCAGGGAACACTAGGCAGACAGGAGGAGGATCACAGGACAATTTTGTGTAGAACAATCTTGCTCAGCTTCACTGTTCTTAACCTATTGGAAGATTTACCCTCCATTCCTTGTTCTGGTGACAACTGTAAAACTTTGAATCAGCTTCGGTCCCAATGACAATGATCACCAGGACCCAATATGGTTGCCACCTCATCCCTTTAAACCCGAACACATATTAATTACACAGGTTCTGTGGCTGATTAAGATGGTAATTAAAGTCACTTGGTGCCTTATCTGCATTTAATTAGCCACAGAACCTGTGTAATTCAAAGGTGTTCGGGTTTAAAGGGATGAGGTGGCAACTCTAGGACCCAATGAGAGGGTGAATTCCCGGGACGGGGGAGACAGACAGCCATAACCCTTCTCCACTCCGCTGGATGGAGTTACTGCTACATAAAGGAGAGGTCATGTATGCATTTGAAGCACAGGGAGTAGATGTAATGCTCAAGAATAGGCACTGACAGTAGAAGTAAAGAGAGCCCTAGCCCGACGACAAACTTAATAGCCTTCCTGATGGGCGATGTATGGAAGCCATGGGAAACTGGGATCTATCCCCCTGTATACAGGTGTCATTACTGGCATGGAGATTTCTCCTAAACCATTGCCACACAGATAACTCCTACATAGAATACCAATTCCCTCTATGCTTACTGGAGGCCAAAATCCACATGCTCTCAGTAAAAATATTCCCAACCTATGGCATCACAACCATTCAAAATCTCCTAACCGAATCCAAGCCCAAAAGTGCTGAGCAGCTGATTACTGAGTACGGCCTACCAAGAAGTATGCTCTTCTCTTGTGTCCACATCTCACTTTTCTTAAACTCATATCCCATCCCAGAAATATGGGTCCCATCTAAAGCATGGCATTGTTACTCATTCCAGAAAACCAAAACTAAAGGTATATCACTTTTCTACAATCTTATTCAGGATAAACAGTCATTCTGCAAAACTGCGGCACTTAGCAAATGGCAATCAGACCTGGACACATGGGCGTCCGCAGGTAGGGGCAAGGGGGGTCAAGTGCCCCCCCCCTGGAATCAGGGATTGGATCTTAAATTCTGCACAGTTGCGTCTCTATCGATGTGCTGCACCCGGGTGCCACCCGCCAGTGGGGTGACACCATTAAGGTGCTGTCAAGCCCCCCCATCAGTGTAGTGTAACTTTGGGCTCTTTTCACTGCTCAGTCCAGCAGAGAATTTGGCGGTGCTGTGACAGGAGAAAGGCGAGTGGCGGGCTATCATAGGTTTCCCCCGCTCACCCCACCCATTCTCCTGTCAGGGAGAAGAGACGGTGGCTCTCACCAGGTTCCCCGCCCAGCTTCTTGCCCGCTTTGTTCCTTCCCTATTGACCATAACTGAGGGCCAATCAAAGGTGACTAGGAGAGGCAAGCTTCATAGGACATGTAGTCCCAAAAGATTGGCGGCCCCATTTAACACAGGGAGGAGGCTACAGCTTGATCAAGAGAGAGATTGAGAGACTGCAACCTGGAAAAAAGCTGAGGGAGAGAGTTCTACAGGACAAAGAACGAGGAGTGTGCTGGGCGGAAGCCAGAGAGAGAGCCATGCTGCCCAGCGCCACCAAAGAGAGAGCCATGCTGCCCAGCGCCACAAGAGAGAGCCATGCTGTCCAGCACCACCAGAGAGAGCCACGCTGCCCAGCACCACCAGAGCGAAAGACTGAGCCACTACCAGGGTACAGACATGCTAAACTATTGAACAGAGTCGCCCCCGGGGAACCCAGAGTGAACGATCGTCCAGCCGGAGTGATCACTGCTGTAGTTTCGCTGGGTCTGGTAAGAGGGCCTGTTGGCCATTATCCATTACTTATCCTAGGGACTGTACTATGTCTGCAGACTCTGACCATGATAATGTGATAATGACATTGTCGAAAAGGGGAGGTGCAAGGGTGACCCTAAAATGAGCCCCCCCCCCTGAAAAAAGTTCTGCGGATGCCCATGCCTGGACACCATGTTCACAGATGACCAATGGCAATCTGCCATTTGAGCAATTCACAAAGCGTCCCATTGTGTTGGTCACTGGAAAATGATGCTCAGGATAAGCAAGAGATGGCAATACACTCCATATAGACTAGAAAATACTTCCCCACCACCTCACCCCTATGCTGGCGGAATTGCGGCCAGGTTGGCCATCTCCTGCATACTTTCTGAGAATGCCCAAGCTTAACAAGCTTCTGGAACCAGGTACTTCAACTAATATTTTCACTCACAGGAGTTATGACTCCCCCCAGCCCTGCGCTAGCAATACTCCACATAGGAGTCGACAAATCCCCCCCCAATTTTAGGTCTGTCATATCTCACGTGCTACTAGCCGCCCGCACTCTGGTACTCAGAAACTGGTAAGACGCTCCATCTACTAATATCTCAGACGTCATAAGGACAGTCCAACAAAATCATACCTTCGAAGGCCTACTGCTAGTTAACTCTCTCACATGTACAGCCTTTGATAATAACTGGAAAATCTGGACCGACAAGTATAAAAATCCATAGTAGCTTAGATGCTCACTTCTAATGCCGCGTACACACGGTCGTAAAAAGCTCTGATGGTTTTCCCGTCGGAATTCCGACGGAATTTCGCTCAAACTGTCTTGCCTACACACGGTCACACCAAATTCCGACGGTCAATAACACCACGCCTTAAAAAACGTTCGACTGCACTATAAAAGGGAAGTTTAATGCTTCTGAGCATGCGTCAAATTGTTTTCGAGCATGCGTCGGAATTTTGCATGTCGGAATTGCATACACACGATCGGAAAATCCGATAGAAAGGTTTTCCGTCTGAAAAATTAAGAACAGGTTCTCAATCCAAAGTCCGTCAGAATTTCCGACAGAAAAAGACCGATGGGCATACACACGGTCGGAAAATCCGATGAAAAGCTCCCATCGGACTGTTTCCATCGAAAATTCTGACCGTGTGTACGCCGCATAGCTCTGTTATAGCCTCTAAACATTGATTGTCATTGAGCAATGCAAGATCACATGTTATGATCAAATGTATGCTGACACTAAATGTGTGTATCCACCTATTTGTTTGTAAAAATATGAAACACGCAATAAAAATCTATTAAAAAAAAAAAAAAGGAGTAGGCACTGACTGGAATAAAAAAAAAAGAAATGTGTTGCAGGGGGACGCTATGAATTTTGCCGCACAGGACAAACCAGTTCTGGGACATTCATGATTAACCCCCCCACCGCCTCCCCCTTCTGAAAAATACTCACCATAATTACTAGCCAGGCCATCAGTTAAGAGGATTAATTGGGCCGTCTATTAAAACCAGATGTGAGCAGAAAACCACAGAGCAGCCATCTTGCTCTCCTTTCCATTGACGCCGCTCAGGCCTCATTGCCCACCCAGAAAAAAGAAAAATGGGCGCAGGAAAAAGGGAAAATGTCTGCCGTAAATCATTCTCCCAGACAGAGAGCCGAATGAACGCCAATAAATGCCCCCTCCCGCGCTAACCTCATAGTATATCACAGATATCACGGTCTGCTTGGTGACCTGACGCTCCTATGAGGCCCCACTAGGCCTCACCGGCTGGAATGCGGCTCAGAATGTGAAATATCAGACGGCGGCCATTCTAGAGGTTATTGCAAAGCGACTTTTCAGTTTTAGACGGAGAGCCCCGAAGCAATACACTGGTTGAATTTCTTTGGGTAGCGACTAGCGAGTGTTGATGGAGGAAATCTTAAAACAACAAGGTCCAGGGATAACCTAACACGCCATCGTTAGATGCCCAATTGCTTCCTGAGCTCTGGCAATTCTTGCACCTTTCCATGACAAGTGTACAGCTGGGCTATTACCCCTCTGACACCTCCGGCGCAACAAACAGTGACAGAATATGTCCTCTAAAGCCCCATACACACGGTCGGATTTTCCGATGGATTCTGTCCTATCGGACAATGTTGTTGGAAATTCCGACCGTGTGTAGGCACCATCGGACAGTTTCCATCGGATTGTCCGACGGACAAAGTTGTATCTCCTGCTGGAAAAATTTTCCGACAACAAAGTCCGATCACACCAATTCCGATCGTGTGTAGCGAATTCCGACGGACAAAGTGCCACGCATGCTCAGATCACATTACAAGACTAAAGCTATTGGCTACTATCCTCTACGTAGTCCCGTCGTACGCAACAAACGTCACCACGTTCAGAATGATCGGATTTTCCGACAACAAAGTCCGACCGTGTGTATGCAACACCAGTGTCGGACTAAATCCGTCTGACAAAATCCGATGGATTTTGTGGTCGGATTTTCCGACCGTGTGTATGGGGCATTAGGGGTCACCAGCGGGGTCCTCCTGTAGGTCTAGTCATCCTTTTTTTTAATTATTTTTCATTTTATTAGTTTTTTTTTTGTTTGCTTTTTAACTGGTACAGAATGTGTCCCGCTTGGTGCTCGGAGATATCGCTAAATTAAGTCAATCATTAAACCTTCTACAATGTATTTATTTAAAGGTTCCAAGTTGGCACCGTCTTCCCACACGGCTGCAGCAACAGCGTTTTCTCACAGTACATCATACTAGAGTAGCGCATTCCGGGCCTGAACGTTTTAATTAATTTTGCTTTGAGGGTCAGGTCAGCTGAATTAAGGCCAGAAGGATGATCATGAGCGGACTACGTGGCGGCTCTAAGTACTCTCCCCGGGATTGTCTTAAATTTTTAATAACGGTGATTCATTTATATTTGTTAATTTTAAACATCGGCAGTCATTTGTTGTTGGCAAATGGTGACGCATATGAGGTACACTGCAGGTTAAATAGTAATGGTCCTCCAATTCTCAACATTGTGTTGTAAGTTACATAATCCTGAAAGTTGTACTCTATAAGCTGTTCTGTAGAATGCATCTCCTGACCGATGCCAACTATATGCTATGTTTTACAGTGGAACCTCGGATTACGAGCATACTCCGTTCCAGGAGAATGCTCGTAATCCAAAGTACTCGCATATCAAAGTGAGTTTTCCCATTGAAGTCAATGGAAACGAAAATAATTTGTTCCGCATTGACTTCAATGAGATGCAATACCGCATGCGGCCAGAGGCGGGGGGCAGCGTAAACGTCCGAAAACGTCCGAAAAGGCCCTAGAACACTTCTGCTGACCTCGGCAAACCTCGGGAAGACTCCGTTCACGAAGTTTGCAGAGGTCAGCCGAAGTGTGCTCGGGCCTTTCCGTGCATTTCCGAACGCCGACGACTGCACACCGCTTTTGGCCTGAATCCTGCTCTTTTTTTTGCGAGACAACACTTGCAAACCAAGTTAGGATTTTTAGAAATACAGTGCTCATTTTGCTAAACGCTTGTTAACCGCGTTACTCGCAAACCGAGGTTCCACTGTATTTTATATACTCCTGACCACACACTCAATACACTGTGTCGTGCATTACATACTCCTGAGTCTCGCACTCCATGTGCTATGTTGGATGTTATATACTCCTGACCACATACGTATTATGCTGTGTTGTAAATTACATACTCCTGACCCTTGCAAACTATATGCTATGTTGTATGTTATATACTTCTGACTCCTGCAAACTATACACTATGTTGTATGTTATATACCTCTGACCACACACTCAATACACTGGGGAAAATTTACTAAAACGAGTGCATTCAGAATCTGGGGCAGCTGTGCATGGTAGCCAATCAGCTTATAAACTTCACCTTGTTCAGTTAAGCTTGGGCAATAAAACCTAGAAGCTGACTGGTTTCTATGCGGAGCTGCACCAGATTCAGCACTCTCCAGTTTTAGTAAATACCCCCCCACTGTGTTGTTCATTACATACTCCTGACCCCTGCACTCTATGTGCTATGTTGTATGTGATATACTGCTGACCACATACATAATACGCTGTGTTGTAAATTACATACTCCTGACCCCTGCACTTTATGTGCTATGTTGTATGTGATATACTGCTAACCACATATGTAATACGCTGTGTTGTATATTACATACTCCTGACCCCTGCACTCTATGTGCTATGTTGTATGTGATATACTGCTGACCACATATGTAATACGCTGTGTTGTAAATTACATACTCTTAATTCAAAAAAAGGGAGAGAAATGGGACTATAACGGTGCTTGATAAAGTAATATCATAACAATGGAAGACTCAAACACAGTAAATAAAAAAATTAACAAAATATTTATTTATTGTTATACAAAATTGATAAAAGTTGAAAAAGAGTGAGTCCTCTTGCTTTTTGTTGGATTTATCAACAATGGAATTCCTGTACTAACAACTTATATACTTAGCTTAAATTTTACTTATTCATTTTTCTTATGTATGTTTATATAGTTGCTTTCCCTTGTTTTTGGTTGACGCATACATCCCCTGATGAAGCCTGGCAGGCGAAACATGTTGGGATAACGTATGATCTGTAATTCTTCAGAATGATCTTGAGTGTTTAATCACTCTTTTTAAATTTTTATCAATTTTGTATAATAATAAATAAATATTTTGTTAATTTTTTATTTACAGGCATACCCCACTTTTAAGTACACAATGGGGTTTATTTACTAAAGCTGGAAAGTGCAAAATCAGGCTCACTTCTGCATAGAAACCAATGAGTTTCCAGGTTTTATTACCAAAGCTTAAAGCGGAGCTCCACCCTAAAGTGGAACTTCCCCCTCCCCCCCTCCGGTGCCACAATTGGCACCTTTCAGGGGGGTGCAGATACCTGTATAATACAGGTATCTGCACCCACTTCCAGGACTAGCTAGCCGCAGCTGTCCCGCCCCTATCCGTAAACGCCCGCCCATACCTGAAGATGCCCCGTTGTGTCTTGGGAAACACACAGTTCCCAGGACACAACGGGGACCAATAAAGACGCTCCATCAGACTTTTGCTGGTGGAATTTCGGCCAGCAAAAGATTGAGAGCATGTTCTCAATTTTTCCGTCGGAAAAAGTTCAAATCGGAAATTCCGATCGTCTGTACCAATTCTGACGCGCAAAATTCCTATGCATGCTCGAAAACAATTTGACGCATGCTCGGAAGCATTGAACTTAATTTTCTCGGCTCGTCGTAGTGTTGTACGTCACCGCGTTCTTCATGTTTAATGTTATATACCCCCGAACACGCTGTGTTTTACATTACATACTCCTGACCAGTGATGTAAGTAACTCAGTTAAAATAAACGGAGTTACTTAACGCAGTTACTTTAGAGGGTAACGAGTAATCTAACTGATTAATCTTCCCCTCATGGTAACGCAGTTCCCATTACTTGGGCGGCGTTACCGCAATTACATCTACCGCCCGGGAGGCCCGCTGTGGCCGCGCTGCCTGGCCGTTCGTTCGGCCGCGGGGAGGGGGGCTTTTGCCCGCTGAGCTGAGAAGAGGCTGAGACTCAGAGAGACTGTCTGGACCGCCCGATCCGGCCCCCGCCTATCCAGAGAGAGAGAATGTAGGGAGGCGGACACTGAAAAATGAAGTCAGCTGACACCAATCGAGTGAAGGGGAGGGTCTCTCTCTCTCACCATGAGGAAAGGCATTCCTGGAGGCATTCAAGTAAGTGACTGTCTGACGATTCAAATTGCAGTGCAGTCGATCCATCCCAAGTCCTCCACCACCTCTGCTTCTTACTGATACCATCCCCACCCACCCACCATCACTTCTACAACAGAGGGTAGGGATGAGATCAGTTGTGGTGGGGGATGGGATCAGTAAGAGGCAGAGGTGGTGGTGGAAGAGGATGGCACCACCACCGCTGCCACCCCCCAAGTACCACCGCTGCACCCCCCAAGTACTGTACACCTTCACCACTACCACCCCCCAAGTACACCACCACCACCCCCCCCCCCCCAAGTGCCACCGCTGCCACCCCCTCAAGTACCACCGCTGCCACCCCTGTCACAGTTACTTTGCTGAGTAACTAATTACTTTTACAATGTAGTAACCGAGTTACTAACGCAATTACTTTTTGGGAGAAGTAATTTATAACTTAACTAATTACTTTTTTAAAGTAAGATGACCAACACTGCTCCTGACCCTTACAGTGTAAATGCTATCTTGTATTTTATATACTACTGACCACACACTCAATATGTTGTGTTACATTGTTGTGTACTGCACATACTCCTCAGCTCATGCCAAGAACCAGCTAATGCCCTCAAGACCAACCTTCACCCCAGTTCCATCCCCACCTCCCCCCAGGCTCAAGCCAATAAATAAATAATAAAATTGGGATTAGAACGGGAGATGTGTCACTGACATTTCTGAAATCATTAATGTCACCTCCTCCGCTGCCTGGAGGAGACTACGCCAGAGGTGACATTCATCTCACTTCCTGCTCATCCCGCCAGTTCCACATTCCAGGGAATAAATCACACACCAGTTCTATTAGCCATCATGGTATAAACACCAGTAACATTCAGCTTACACCCCAACATTTTGCTGGCGTATAAAAAGGATCCGTTTTCCTGTTTTTCTTGTCTGTTATTTTTCAGATACAAATGATACAAATATATATACAGTAAAAATATATAAAAAATAAATATAAAAAATATTTAATATATAAGATAATATAATATAATATAAAAAAATATAAAAAAATATAAAAAAAAATAAAAGTAAAAAAATAGATAAAAATATATATACAGTAATTGTATGAGTGATAATATATTATGTATCATCGTACAGTTTAGAATTAGGTCTGTACATGGCAATGGGAGGAGAACATTAGATCATTACCTATGAGATCTCTGTTATCTTCTTAGTAGAGCTGCACAATGGTTGTAACTGGCAGATTCTGCTGCAGTCCCTATTGATGGTCAGAATGCAGATTGTTTTTTTTTTTTTAAGCAAATGTCACTGAAGATCAATACACGAAACGGAGGATTTTGGCAAAAATCTGCCAATCAGTATTTATGTGGTGAAAACTATTTTGCTACAGTCACTCCTCTCATCCCCCGTACACACGGTCAGAAATTCCGACCACAAAAATCCGATTTTTTTCCGACGGATTTTGTCCGACACTGGTGTTGCATACCCACGGTCGGACAAAGTTGTTGGAAAATCCGATCATTCTGAACGTGGTGACGTTCGTTGCGTACGACGGAACTACGTAGAGGCTAGTAGCCAATAGCTTTGGTCTCGTAATTTGATCTGAGCATGCGTGGCACCTTGTCCGTCGGAATTCTCTACACACGATCGGAAAAAGTCAGATCGGATTTTGTTGTCGGAAAATTTGAGAGCAGGATCTCAAATTTTTTCTGTCGGAAATTCTGACGGAAAAAGTCAGATGGAGCCCACACATGGGCGGATTTTCCGACAACATGGTCCGATCGGACATTTTCCGTCGGAATTTTCGACCGTGTGTACGGGGCATAGGAGTACAGCACAGGCAAAGAGCACAGGAAGTTATCAGCCCACACGATTTCTGGCAGGATCAACAATTACTACATACAATTATTGATTTGCTATAACAAAATGCTTTCAATGGTTTATTTAACCAACCAAAATGAAACAAATAAAAAGAAGTCCATTGTTGGACATTACGCTTTCAATTTGGAGATTTTTCTGGTGTCTTATTTTTCTAATATTCGGCAGGAGCGCAGGTGTGCGCAAGATTCAGCGGTTGGAGGTACAGCTCTCTTCCACTTCTCTGCTCATTTCACCCCCCCCCCCCCCCATTTCACCAGAACATCCCGTCCACCAAGTCGGTGAAAAAGGAACAAAGCGCTCTTTCTTCCTCCGAACGAAAAATTCTGGCTCAAAGAATAAACCTACAGAGAGCGCCATGAAACCCTTCCGCCTAAAAACCTCTAAAATCAACCCCAACGCAGGAATTTCCACTTTCTTTTTTCTTTTTTTAGTTTCAGACCTGAACTATTAAGGTCTCGAAAACCGTGGCCAACGCGACTGACCCCAAAACACGTCGAGCTAAAAAAAAAAGAAGAACATTCCCCCCCTTGAAAAAAAAAACAAAAAAAAAAAATGTGTCCGTCTCCTCCAAGGCAAATGACCTTGACATGGCTGTTTCCGCGAGAGGTGCGCAGTCATAAATATGTGTAATAAAATAAACAAAATATTGAATTAGTTGGAGTGCGGAGAATATGTTCCATGCTCTTGGCGGAGGGAAATATGCCGCGCTCCGAGGCTGCCAAAAACTAAATTTGGAAGAGGCTTTACGAAACACACGATGTTGTTACACTGTTTCAGAAGTGCGCTGACGTGCTGAACTCGCACCCTGGATGGTGAGGGAGGACATCGGACACCGTCTCCTGGGGGCTTTTAACGTTTTTTGGACGCTGGCCCCCTCGTTATTGGTGGTCGTTTAATTAAAGCGTAATTCCAGCTCGGGGTATTCATGACTAAATGCTGTGTAAACACAACGAAATCCCACCTATTTCATTTCTTCTGTCTTTTGGAAAACATTCCTGTTTGCCATGTATTAAAAAATTAAAAAAAATAAATAAATATATATATATACAGTATCTCACAAAAGTAAGTACACCCCTCACATTTTTATAAATATTTTATTCTATCTTTTCATGTGACAACACTGAAGAAATGACACTTGTCTACAATGTAAAGTAGTGAGTGTACAGCTTGTATAACAGTGTAAATTTGTTGTCCTCTCAAAATAACTCAACACACAGCAATTAATGTATATACCGCTGGCAACAAAAGTGAGTACACCCCTAAGTGAAAATGTCCAAATTGGGCCCAAAGTGTCAATATTTTGTGTGGCCACCATTATTTTCCAGCACTGCCTTAACCCTCTTGGGCATGGAGTTCACCAGAGCTTCACAGGTTGCCTCTTCCACTCCTCCATGATGACATCACGGAGCTGGTGGATGTTAGAGACCTTGCGCTCGTGAATGCTGATCTCTGCTCCAAACACAGGGAGCAGAGATTGGCGTCACTAGTTGCTAGGCAGAACGGGGAGATGCTGTGTACTTCCACATCTCCCCGTTCAGCCTTCCCGTGAGACGATCGCAGGTGTCCCCACGGCGATCGAGTCCGCGGGACCCGGCGCGCTCCCGATGGCACGGCAGGCATTAAGGAGAGACTTATATATACGCCCTCCTGCCTGTACGTGCCATTCTGCCGACGTATATCGTCGTGCACTGGTCGGGAACCGGTTAACACACCTTCTCCCTATTCACACCTGAGACCTTGTAACACTAAAGAGTTACATGACACCAGGGATGTAAAATTACTAATTGGGACCAATTTGGACATTTTCACTTAGGGGTGTACTCACTTTTGTTGCCAGCAGTTTAGACATTATTGGCTGTGTGTTGAGTTATTTTGAGGGGACAGCAAATGTACACTGTTATACAAGCTGTACACTCACTACTTTACATTGTAGCAAAGTGTCACTTGAAAAGATATAATAAAATATTTACAAAAATGTGAGGGGTGTACTCACTTTTGTGAGATACTGTATATATATATATTTATTTATACAGAAAAACAAAAAAAAGAAGGAGTCCCCCCAAGAGGAATTGATGGGGTTTTTTAGGCAGCGTTTAAGAAATAAGTTCTCTGAAAGGTAATGTTATATTCTAAATATGAATCTTTATTGGATTAAAGGTGTCACATGTGACATATAGGTAAAAATAGGAGACATGGGTCCCAAATGAGTAAAACAATATATAAACTATACTGTTGTAAAAGTCTTTTGTCTGTTAGTGTAAATCCTCTTGAAAAAATTCTGTATTGTTTTACTCATTTGGGACCCATGTCTCCTATTTTTACCTATATGTCACATGTGACACCTTTAATCCAATAAAGATTCATATTTAGAATATAAAATTACCTTTCAGAGAACTTATTTCTTAAACGCTGCCTAAAAACCCCACCAATTCCTCTTGGGGGGACTCCTTCTTTTTTTTTTATTTTTTTTTTTCACACCCCAGGGGTGAGCAGCAAACATCATCTCCAGCCAGTGTCTTTTTCCTTCCTATTTATTTATACAGTGCCTTGAAAAAGTATTCATGCGCCTTGAAATTTTCCACATTTTGTCATGTGGCAACCAAAAACGTAAATGTTTTATTGGGATTTTATGTGACAGACCAACACAAAGTGGCACATAATTGTGAAGTGGAAGGAAAATGATAAATGGTTTTCAACATTCTTTACAAATAAATATGTGAAAAGTGTGGCGTGCCTTTGTATTCAGCCCCCTTTACTCTGATACCCCTAACTAAAATCAAGTGGAACCAATTGCCTTCAGAAGTCATTTAATTAGTAAATAGAGTCCACATGTGTGTAATTAAGCTGTTCTGTGAAGCCCTCGGAGGTTTGTTAGAGAACCTTAGTGAACAAACAGCATCATGAAGTCCAAGGAACACACCAGACAGGACAGTGATAAAGTTGTGGAGAAGTTTAAAGCAGGGTTAGGTTATAAAAAAATATCCAAAGCTTTGAACATCTCACAGAGCTCTGTTCAATCCATCATCTGAAAATGTATGGCACAACTGCAAACCTACCAAGACATGGCCATCCACCTAAACTGACCGGCCGGGCAATGAGAGCATTCATCAGAGAAGCAGCCAAGAGGTCCATGGAAACTCTGGAGGAGCTGCAGAGATCCACATCTCAGGTGGGAGAATCTGTCCACAGGACAACTATTAGTGGTGCGCTCCAGAAATCTAGGCTTTATGGAAGAGTGACAAGAAGAAAGTCATTGTTTAAAGAAAGCCATAAGAAGTTTGCAGTTTGTGAGAAGCCATGTGGAGGACACAGCAAACATGTGGAAGAAGGTGCTCTGGTCAGATGAGACCAAAATTTTGGCCTAAAAGCAAAATGCTATGTGTGGCAGAAAACTAACACTGCACATCACCCTGAACACACCATACCCACCGTGAAACATGGTGGTGGCAGCATCATGTTGTGGTGGTGCTTTTCTTAAGCTTTTCTTAAGCAGGGACAGGGAAGCTGGTCAGAGTTGATGGGAAGATGGATGGCGCCAAATACAGGGCAATCTTAGAAGAAAACCTGTTAGGCCTTGTACTCACAGTTCGATTGTTGTACGGCCAAGCGTCTGAATTTTCTCAAAAGGGAAAGCATACTAACTATCTAACTAACTATACTAGTATGCTAGCATACTAGCATACTAACTATCCACAAACACGAATGTAGTGACGTACTATGAGAGTATAAAGAGGAAGTTCATTTCTCAAGCGCCACCCTTTGGGCCCCTTCTGCTAATTTCATGTTAGTAGAAGTTTGGTGAGCATTGATTTGCGATTTTTAGATAGTACAAAACAAAAGCCTTTTAAAATACATTTGGCATAACTACATCAGTATCACCAGCAAAGCAGCTTCATTATTATCCCATTAAAGAAGATGAGAATGTGCGCTGCATTTCAACATTTCAATTGCCACGTCACGAATATTGAAGCAGAGTTCCACCCAAAAATTGAACTTCCGCTTTAAGCACTCCTCACCCCCTTACATGCCACATTTGGCATGTCATTTTTTTGGGGGGGAGTGGGGGCTTCATTAGGAGGGGGACTTCCTGTCCCACTTCCTCCTTCCACCCAGGAACCGCCTAGGCGACTGCTCCTTTCGTCTTAGGCGGCCCCTCCCTCTAGGCGATCTCCTGGGACACGTGACAGGTCCCAGGAGATCGCCTATCCACTCCGGGAGCGCAGCGTGACTCGCGCATGCGCCGTGCGTGCCAGGCCGCGAAGCCGAAAGCTGTCACGGCCGGGTGCCCTGAGTGGCAATGGAGGCGCCGGCGAAGAGGAGGGGGAGAGGAGCGACACCCCGTTCGGCCGCATCGCTGGACCATGGAACAGGTGAGTGTCTGTTTATTAAAAGTCAGCAACTACACTTTTTGTAGCTGTTGACTTTTAAAAGGCCTGGAACTCCCCTTTAATTCTAGATTATGAACAGCAGTTTACAAGACCGAACTCTGCCCAGTCGTTCCTTGGTTTCCGATCATGTGTGTTTGTACTTTCGACTTTCGTGTGACGATTTCTGGACTGACCATCTGAAAATCAGGCGTTGAGTTCACGTCCGACAAAAATTTTATAGTCTGCACATCTAGCTTTTGTCTGACGAAAAAGTCAAATCGGCTGTGGAAAGCACCGTACTAACGATCCGAAAGACCGCAGACAGGACGTCTTACGAATTTTCCCTTCTGATTTTTGTATCGTGTGTTCGAGGCCTGAGCCACAATTTATCAGCGTTGTCACCCTGCCATGTAATCTACTTCAGTTGGCTGTTGGGTTGTATACATGAAAGACAGCCCAATGGACAAATGGCAGAGTGCACACAGCAGGCTGACAACGCTGCTGCTAATTGCAAAGCAGTGACTTTGTATTGTAAGTCCCCCATCCATGCGTCCGGCCCCCTAATTTAAATGCTGGGTGCTAGACACATGGATTTCAATGTTTTTTTTTTTTTTTTGAAGCACATAATTATAGCCCTGGGGCTCTAATTGGCTTAAAAAAAGGGTGGGCTTGGGGTGCAGCACACGGCTGTCACATGACCATAAGCCCCCCCTCGCCTCCTGGCAGTTCAAACCCTTTAAAGGACCAGTGGGAGTTGGCGCCAAGGGGTTAAACAACAAAAGTGCATCAAAAACTGATCAGTGTTAAAGGGCCCCAAGTGTATGGAAACCCAAAATCAATTATTGAGTATATCTGGCATCATATCTCATTGTATATAGTTTATAAAAAAAAACGAATTGAAGTTTCTTACCTGGAGGCCCCGCCAGTAGCAGCAGCACTTCCTGTTGTAGGATGACAACCCTAAACCACAATTTATATCAGCGTTATCACCCTGCCATGTAAGCTACTTCAGTTGGCTGTTGGGTTGTATACATGATAGACCAATGGCCAAATGGCAGAGTGCACACAGCAGGCTGACAATGCTGCTGCTAATTGCAAAGCAGTGACTTTGCATTGTAAGTCCCCATCAGGAAGTGCTGTTACTGGCAGGATCTCCAGGTAGGAAACTCGGCAAAAGATTCACACAAAAGGATTTGCTTAACTACTTGGCGCCAGCGCTATAGCTGAAAGACGGCTGCAGCACGGGCCTTAAATGCCGGGAGGACGTCCATGGACATCTACGTCCATGGACCTGCAGGTCGCGCCCGGCGCGCTGTGTGATCACTGGGTCTATGAGACACAGATCAGAGTAAGGGGTCGATCCCGGCCCCTTACCACGTGATCAGCTGTCAGTCAACGTGATGTAAACAGAAGCTCGGTAATCTGTATTTTTTTTTTTTCCTCACGCTGTCAGCGTGAGGGGAAGAAAAAGATGATCACCGGCTTTTGTTAGAGGGACATCAGTCCCTCACTCAGAAAGCCGCAGTTGTGCCCACCAATGTCACCTGCCAGTGTCCACTGTGCCACCTACCAGTACCACCCACCAGTACCCACCAGTGCCACCTACCAGTGCCCACAGTGCCACCTACCAGTGCCCACAGTGCCACCCATCAATGTCCACCAGTGCTGTCAATCAATGCCCATAATTGTCTAATAATCAGTGCCACAGATCAGTGCTGCCTATCAGTGTCACCTACCAGTGCCTACCAGTGCACATCAGTGCCACCCATCAGTGCCCATCAGTGCTGCCTATCAGTGCCCATCAGTGCCGCCTATCAGTGCCCACAGTGCCACCTATCAGTGCCCACAGTGCCACCCATCAATGTCCACCAGTGCTGTCAATTAATGCCCATAATTGTCTAATAATCAGTGCCACAGATCGGTGCTGCCTATCAGTGTCACTTACCAGTGCCTACCAGTGCACATCAGTGCCACCCATCAGTGCCGCCTATCAGTGCCCATCAGTGCCGCCTATCAGTGCCGCCTATCAGTGCCCATCAGTGCAGCCTATCAGTGCTCATCAGTGCAGCCTCATCAGCTCACATCAGTGAAGGAGAAAAATCACCTGTTTTCAACATTTTATAACAAACTATGAAACAGTTTTTTTTATTTATTTTTTTAAATTGGTCCCTTTTTGTTTTATTTAGCAAAAAAATAAAAACCCAGCAGCAATTAAATACCACCAAAAGAAAGCTCTATCTGTGTGAAAAAAATTATAAAAATGTAATTTGGGTAAACTGTAGCATGACCGCGCAATTGCCATTTAAAGAGTGACAGCGCTGAAAGCTGAAAATTTGTCTGGGCAGGAAGGGGGTTTAAGTGCCCAGTAAGCAAGTGGTTAAAGTGGCCTAAACCCATCAATTTAATGGATTCCCAACAGTTACATTCAAAGCGGTTCAATAATGCTAACTGACACAGTTGTGCTCTCAACCGAACTGTCAAGCCATCAAATGGCTGGTGCCATAACTGATCACATGTGCAGCATCATGGCAGCTGCAGATCAAACAGAGGCTAAGATGGCAGCTCCCCTGGCTGTAAAGGAGAGAAGGGTTTAGTTCCAGTTTAAGAAAACTATACAGAGAGACTTGATGCCAGGCATAATAAATATAGATTTGGGGATTACATACACATTCAAGGAACTAGGATCACCATCAGGCCGCCACTGCTAACCTCTCCTCCTGGAAAAGCGAGCCGCCTGGCTGTCATGCTGATCCTCTGGCTCTGAGCCTTTCTCTTGCACTGACTCAGAACAAGTACACAGATTAGAAGATCTTCTTTCATTGGCTCCATGCTTGCTCTGGGTCACAGCCAGGTAATCGGCATTTTCAGAAGGTGGGGAGCAATGACAAGCTGTGTATTTCCCTCATATTAAGTTTTAACCTGTGAGGATGGAAATATTGGAACCGCCATTGCTGACTTGTTAAAGGTACAGACGCTGTCATTACATAGTTACATAGTTAGTTAGGTTGAAAAAAGACACAAGTCCATCCAGTTCAACCACAAATTAAACAAAAAAAAAATATATAATATATATATATATATATATATATATATATATATATATATATATATATATACATATCATACAATCCCATATACCCCATTCTATACCCACAGTTGATCCAGAGGAAGGCAAAAAAAACCCCAGCAGAGCATTCTCCAATTTGCTAAAGCAGGGGAAAAAAATTCCTTCCTGATCCCCCGAAAGAGGCAATCGGATTTTCCCTGGATCAACTTTACCTATAAATGTCAGTACCCAGTTATATTATGTACATTTAGGAAAGTATCCAGGCCTTTCTTAAAGCAATCTACTGAGCTGGCTAGAACCACCTCTGCAGGGAGTCTATTCCACATTTTCACAGCTCTTACTGTGAAGAAACCTTTCCTTATTTGGAGATGAAATCTCTTCTCCTCTAGACGTAAAGAGTGCCCCCTTGTCCTCTTTGTTGACCGTAAAGTGAATAACTCAACACCAAGTTCACTATATGGACCCCTTATATATTTATACATGTTGATCATATCCCCCCTTAATCTCCTCTTATCAAGGGTGAATAAATTCAGTTCCTCTAATCTGTCCTCATAGCTGAGCTCCTCCATGCCTCTTATCAGTTTGGTTGCCCTTCTCTGCACTTTCTCCAGTTCCCCAATATCCTTTTTGAGAACTGGTGCCCAAAACTGAACTGCATATTCCAGATGAGGTCTTACTAATGATTTGAACAGGGGCAAAATGATATCTCTCTCTCTGGAGTCCATACCTCTCTTAATACAAGAAAGGACTTTGCTTGCTTTGGAAACCGCAGCTTGGCATTGCATGCTATTATTGAGTTTATGATCTACCAAAACCCCCAGATCCTTCTCCACTACGGATTCCCCCAGTTGTGCTCCCCCTAGCATGTATGATGCATGCATATTCTTAGCCCCCAAGTGCATAACTTTACATTTATCAACATTAAACCTCATCTGCCACATAGTCGCCCAATTTGACAGAGCATTGAGGTCAGCTTGTAAATTGGAGACCTCCTGTAAGGACGTTATTCCACTGCATAGCTTGGTGTCATCTGCAAAGACAGAAATGTTACTTTTGATCCCAGACCCAATATCATTTATAAAGATATTAAAAAGTAAGGGTCCCAGCACTGAACCTTGGGGTACACCACTGATAACCTTAGCCCATTCAGAGTAAGAATCATTAACCACGACTCTCTGAATTCTGTCTTTTAGCCAGTTTTCTATCCATTTACAAACCGATATTTCCAAACCTGTAGACCTTACCTTACACATGAGCCGTGTGTGGGGAACTGTATCGAACGCTTTTGCAAAATCCAAGTATACCACGTCCACAGCCACGCCTCTGTCCAAGGTTTTACTTACCACCTCATAAAAAGAAATTAGGTTTGTCTGACAACTTCTGTCTTTCATGAACCCATGCTGTCTGTTGCTTAAAATATTTTTTTCCTGCAAGAACTCGTCTATGTGGTCTTTTAATAATCTCTCCAGTATCTTCCCAACTATAGAAGTTAAACTAACAGGTCTATAGTTACTTGGTAAAGACTTTGTTCCCTTTTTAAATATAGGCACCACGTTCGCCCTGCGCCAATCCAGTGGTACTATTCCTGTCATTAATGATTCCCTAAAAATTAGATACAATGGCTTTGAAATTACAGAGCTCAATTCTTTTAGGATCCGTGGGTGGATGCCATCAGGTCCAGGTGCTTTATCCACCTTTATTCTGTCTAAATATTTCTGGACCATATCACTTTTGAGCCATTGTGGATTTAGGGCTGTGTCACTACCACCCCCATTGTGGACATGAGCTCCCCCATGCTCCTTTGTATACACAGAGCTGAAGAAAGTATTTAATAGATTAGCCTTCTCTTTGTCCCCAGTCACCCACTCTAGATTATTTTGTAAAGGGCCTACATGCTCAGACTTGACCTTTTTACTATTAATATATTTGAAGAATTTTTTGGGGTTTGTCCTACTATCTTTTGCAATCTGTCTTTCGTTTTGAATTTTTGCATCCTTGATTTCCTTTTTACATATTCTGTTATGTTCTTTGTAACATTTAAATGACACTAGTGATCCTTCATTTTTTATATTTTTTAAAAGCTCTTTTCTTATAGTTTATAGCTTTTTTAACTTTGGCCGTGAGCCACATAGGTTTTATTTTTAGCCTTTTAAATTTATTGCCCATGGGAATATACTTTGCAGTGAGTTCACAAACAGTCTTTTTGAAGAATCCCCATTTCTGTTCTGTGCCCATTGTTGCCAATATTCTCTCCCAGTCTAAGTTCTGGAGAGCAGCCCTCATCCTTGGAAAATTTGCCCTCTTGAAATTAAGTGTTTTTATCTTTCCTGTATGTGATTTTTGCTTACAGCTAACATCAAATGAAATCATGTTATGGTCACTGCTACCCAGATGCTCCTTTATCTGAACATTAGTAATATGCTCTGCATGGTTTGAGATTACCAGATCCAGCAGAGCATCATTCCTGGTTGGGGCCTCAATGAACTGGACCATAAAATTGTCCTGTAATAGGTTTATAAATTTTTGTCCTTTAACTGTCCCAGCAGTGCCATTATTCCAGTCAATTTCTGGGTAGTTAAAATCCCCCATTATTATCACTGTCCCAGCCCTTGCAGCCCTTTCTATTTGAGCAAGGAGCTGAGTATCCACCTCCTCATTAACATTGGGTGGTCTATAACAAACTCCAATGATTAACTTTGAACTACGCACATCTGTATGCAGTTCCACCCATAATGCTTCAGACTCATCACACTCTCCATCCCCCAGGTCCTCTTTCACACTCGCTTTGAGATCACTTCTCACATACAGACAGACCCCTCCACCTTTCCTTTTAACTCTGTCTTTCCGAAAGAGTGCAAAGCCAGGAATATTTATAGCCCAGTCATGTGAGGACTGCAGCCATGTTTCAGCAATACCGATTACATCATAGCTCTCCTGATGCACCAGAGCTTCCAACTCGCCTATTTTGCTTGGCAGACTTCTGGCATTGGTGAACAAACACTTTAATGCATTACTATATTTTGACCAGTCACATACTACCCTCTTGGGTGTTCCGAGATTGCAACTAGGACTTGCTACTATATTTACCTTGGGTTTATGTGCTTTAGTTACCCTACCACTAATGCCCCTAATATTACCCTCTGGAATATGTTCCACGCTGACTATTCCTATCTCTGGCCCCTCCCCCCCATCGCCTAGTTTAAAAACCCCTCTAACTTTTTGGCCATCCTTATTCCCAGCTGATCTGCACCCTCCTCATTTAGGTGCAGTCCGTCCCTTCTATAGTACCGGTTATCGACTGAGAAGTCGTCCCAGTCCTCCAGGAACCCAAACCCCTCCTTTCTACACCAGCTCTTCAGCCACTTGTTTACTTCCCTAATCTCCCTCTGCCTTTCTGGTGTGGCTCGATGTACCGGTAGTATTCCTGAGAATACTACCTTGGAGGTCATTGTCATTGTGACCTGAGAGAAGATGTCCCTCCACCACACTGTCTCTGCTGTCCAGACTTACTGTACACAAAGAGGAGCCATTCTTCTGTATCTCCGGGGATCCCATGTTCGTTGAGACCAGCTATGGCGGCCTATAAGTCTAATTCAGGGAGAGTGGTCAAGGTTTCCATGGAGACCATCTATGGCGCCCTATTTGTCCAATCCAAGGAGAGTGGTCAGCGTTTCCATAGAGACACGCTATGGTGGCTTGAAAATCCAACCCAGGGAGAGTGAGCAGTTTTTTTCATGGATACCAGCTATGGCGGCCTGTGAGGATAATCCAAGGACAGGTTTCCATAGAGACCAACCATGGCAGCCTGTGAGTCCAGCCCAAGCATTGTGGTGGGGGTTTCCATTGAGACCAGCTATCGCGGCCTGTGAGGATAATTCAGGGAGAGGGGGCAGTGTTACCATGGAGACTAGCTACGGTGACCAGTGAGGCCAATCAAAGGTAAGTGAGCAAGGTTTCCATGGAGACCAGCTGCAGTGGCCTGTGAGTCCAGTCCAAGGAGAATAGTCAGGGTTTCCATGGAGACTAGCTATGGTGGCCTGTGAGTCCAATCCAGTGAGAGTGGACAGTGTTTCTATGGAGACCAGCTATGGTGCCTGTGAGTCCAATCCAGTGAGAGTGGGTAGTGTTTCTATGGAGACCAGCTATGGAGGCCTGTGAGCCCAGTCCAAGGAGAATAGTCAGGGTTTCTATGGAGACCAGCTATGGTGACCTGTGAGTCCAATCCAGTGAGAGTGGTCAGGGTTTCCATGGAGACCAGCTAAGGTGGTCTGTGAGTCCAATCCAGTAAGAGTGGGCAGTGTTTCTATGGAGACCAGCTATGGAGGCTTGTGAGCTCATTCCAAGGAGAATGGTCAGGGTTTCCATGGAGACCAGCTACAGTGGCCTGTGAGTCCAGTCCAAGGAAAATGGTCAGGGTTTCCATGGAGACCAGCTATAGTGGTCTGTGAGTCCAATCCAGTGAGAGTGGGCAGTGTTTCTATGGAGACCAGCTATGGAGGCTTGTGAGTCCAGTCCAAGGAGAATGGTCAGTGTTTCCATGGAGACCAGCTATAGTGGTCTGTGAGTCCAATCCAGTGAGAGTGGGCAGTGTTTCTATGGAGACCAGCTATGGAGGCTTGTGAGCTAATTCCAAGGAGAATGGTCAGGGTTTCCATGGAGACCAGCTACAGTGGCCTGTGAGTCCAGTCCAAGGAGAATAGTCAGGGTTTCTATGGAGACCAGCTATGGTGACCTGTGAGTCCAATCCAGTGAGAGTGGTCAGGGTTTCCATGGAGACCAGCTAAGGTGGTCTGTGAGTCCAATCCAGTAAGAGTGGGCAGTGTTTCTATGGAGACCAGCTATGGAGGCTTGTGAGCTCATTCCAAGGAGAATGGTCAGGGTTTCCATGGAGACCAGCTACAGTGGCCTGTGAGTCCAGTCCAAGGAAAATGGTCAGGGTTTCCATGGAGACCAGCTATAGTGGTCTGTGAGTCCAATCCAGTGAGAGTGGGCAGTGTTTCTATGGAGACCAGCTATGGAGGCTTGTGAGTCCAGTCCAAGGAGAATGGTCAGTGTTTCCATGGAGACCAGCTATAGTGGTCTGTGAGTCCAATCCAGTGAGAGTGGGCAGTGTTTCTATGGAGACCAGCTATGGAGGCTTGTGAGCTCATTCCAAGGAGAATGGTCAGGGTTTCCATGGAGACCAGCTACAGTGGCCTGTGAGTCCAGTCCAAGGAGAATAGTCAGGGTTTCCATGGAGACCAGCTACAGTGGCCTGTGAGTCCAGTCCAAGGAGAATAGTCAGGGTTTCCATGGAGACTAGCTATGGTGGCCTGTGAGGCCAATCAAGGGAAGGTGAGCAGGGTTTCCATGGAGACTGTCAGGTTCCCTCCCAGAGGCTCAGACAATTGTTATAAGGAAGAAAGTGGGCAGAAACATGACAACAAAATAATAAAAACCTTTTATAAACACAATGGCGGACAATGGGGGACACAACAAGACCATGTTATACAGAAGTAGTAGACAAATTGTACAACAGATTTACCACAATGTTCCAGCCCGAGTCATTTATTCCTCTCTCACTGCATATCACTGCGGCAAAATTAAACCTGACTCCGCCCACTCAGTCATGCGTCGGTTTGGGCCGCGTTCATATCTGTGCGGTTTGAAGCACTTCAGCCATCACACGGCAATGCATAGCAACAGGAATCCCATTATTTCCTATGGGGTCCGATTACACCTATGCTTTGTGATCAGGGCTGGTGCTACCACTAGGCAAACTAGGCAGCCGCCTAGGGCGCCATGCTGCCTAGGGGGCGCCGGACACTGATTTTCCTACTCTCTACTCTCTGCAGCAAGCAACTAAGTCTCAGCATCAGCAGGCAGCCACCCCTCTGTTCACAGATAGTGTCAGAGGCACAGCGGCGGTGAAGGACTGTGTCTGTGTCCCGACTCCTGAACGAATGGAAGCAGGCAAACATTCATTGATGGGCACTGGTAGGCTGCATTTGATGGGTCCTGGTGAGGCTATATGTGATGTGCGCTGGTGAGGCTGCATTGATGTGCGCTGGTGAGGCTGCATTGATGTGCGCCGGTGAGGCTGCATTGATGTGTGCTGGTGAGGCTGCATTGATGTGCGCTGGTGAGGCTGCATTGATGTGCGCTGGTGAGGCTGCATTGATGTGCGCTGGTGAGGCTGCATTGATGTGCGCTGGTGAGGCTGCATTGATGGGCGCTGGTGAGGCTGCATTTGATGGGCGCTGGTGGGCTGCATTGATGGGCGCTGGTAGACTGCATTGATGGGCGCTGGTAGGCTGCATTTGATGGGTGCTGGTAGGTTGCATTGATGGGCGCTGGTGGGCTGAGTTTTATGGGTGCTTCGTTAAAAAGGTGGGGTTTACATGGGCAGGGAAAAGGCAGGGCAGGGGTGGAGTCAAGGGGGGCGGCAAAATTAGGTTTCGCCTAGGGTGTCAAAAATCCTTGCACCAGCCCTGTTTGTGATGCGACTTAATAAAGGTGGTGCAGGCGCCTCATTACAGGAGCGAAAACCGTCATTTTTCACATCCTGGCGACATAGCAGGACATGGGGTTTGCCATCTGCCAGTTTTTCAGTCAGGCTTCCAGGAGGCGCTCACATGGCCTACATGTATGATAATAAATCGAATGAACATTTTACAAAGCTGTGAAGTTTGTTATTTTCTGGGTGACTACATAGGAAATGTTCTGAAAAAGGGAAACTTAAACCCATCCGCTGCCAGAGCTATTTTTTTGCAGGTTTTGCACAATCTTTAATGCCACATAATATTAGAACAGCAGTTTATCGAATGTGTAAAATGGAGAAGAATCAGCCAACAGAACAGTAATTAATTAATGAGCATTAATGGGGGAAATGTGTAAGATGGAGAGTTCCTGGCCGGGCTCCTCGCTGAGGCCGCATTGTCAGCCGGGGGAAGGAAACTGGAAGATTTGTGAAATGTGAACTCCATACAGCTGCAGAGAGGCGGAAAAATGTTCATGTTCTGGAAAAAATATTCCACACAAAGACATGGGGCCTATATACCATGTTTACACCCAAGATTCACACAATGATCACCCAAGATTCACACAATGATCACCCAAGATTCACACAGCGCTCACATAAGATTCACACAACGTTCACCCATGATTCACACGACATTCATCTAAGATTCACACAACGCTCACACAGCACTCACCCAAGATTCACACAACATTCACCCAAGATTCACACAGCATTCACCCAACATTCACACAGCACTCACCCAATATTCACACAGCACTCACCCAATATTCACACAGCACTCACCCAACATTCACGTTTACCCAAGATTCCCACAATGTTCAACCAAGATTCACAAAACACTCACAGAGCACTCACCCAAGATTCACACAACGTTCACCCATGATTCACACGACATTCATCCAAGATTCACACAACGCTCACACAGAATTCACCCAAGATTCACACAACATTCACCCAAGATTCACACAGAATTCACCCAACATTCACACAGCACTCACCCAAGATTCACGTTTACCCAAGATTCACACAATGTTCAACCAAGATTCACAAAACACTCACAGAGCACTCACCCAACATTCACACAGCACTCACATAAGATTCACATAACCATTACCCATAAGATTCACACAACTTTCACCCAAGATTCACAAATAATTTACACAGCGCTCCCCCAAGATTCACACAACGCTCACCCAAGATTCACATATCCTTCACCCAAGATTCACACTACGTTCATTCAAGACTCAAACAACATTCACCCAAGATTCACACAACACTCACATAATGTTTTGTCACATGACATTCATCCATGGGTCATACAATGCTCACCCAAGATTCACACATTTACCCAAGATTCACATGTTGTTCATCCAAGATTAACACAACACTAACCAAAGATTCACACAACATTCACCCAAGATTTACACAACATTCAAACAAGATTCACACAACGCTCACCAAAGATATACATGACATTCATCCAAGATTGATACAATGCTCCCCCAAGACTCACACAACATTTACTCAAGATTCACATGACGTTCATCCAAGATTCACACAACAATCAAACAAGCTTCACACAGCACTCACCTAAGATTCACACAACACTCACCCAAGATTCTCATGACGTTCATCCAAGGTTCGTACAACACTCACCCAAGATTCACACAACATTTACCCAAGATTCAGATGACGTTCATCTAAGATTCACACAACATTCACCCAAGATTCACATGACGTTCATCCAAGATTCAAGCAACACTCACCCAAGATTCACATGACGTTCATCCAAGGTTCATACAACACTCACCCAATATTCACACAACATTTACCCAAGATTCAGATGACGTTCATCCAAGATTCACACAACATTCACTCAAGATTCACATGATGTTCATCACACAACGCTCATCCAAGATTTATACAACATTCACCCAAGATTCACATGACGTTCATCCAAGTTTCAAACAACGTTCACCCAAGATTCACACACTATTCAAACAAGATTTACACAACATTCACCCAAGATTCGCATGATGTTCACCCAAGATTCACACGAAATTCAAACAAGGTTTTCTCAATGCTCACTCAAGAGTCACATGACATTTACTCAAGATTCAGACAACGTTCACCATAGATTCACACAACATTCACCCAAGATTCACACAGTGTTCACATAAGAGCACTAAGTGTCATTTCTGTCTGCTGCTTTGTTCCTCTGCTATTAGAATGAGTCACTTCCGTTTTCCTGACAGCAAGAGAAAAAAGGTGACAGGGGAGGAGCTCCATCACACGCTCTGTTCCTGGGCGTGTCCCTTCCCTCCAATCAGCTCTCAGAGCTCTCCTCACCGAAAATTGGAGGAGGGGAAAGTTTATGGGCCGGCAGTAAATGTTCAACACTTGGCAGCCGAAGCCGCGGCTTTCCATACACAGATTTGGGTCGGTGTCAAAGCAAATTACCTGCACAAGGTCGCAGGTGGAAGGGGCCAAAGCTTTTCACCGAGATTCGTGATTTGGAACGGAAAAGGAAGATTTTATTTTTCTTGGTTTGGTTTTAAAAGTGAAATTTGATTACAAAGCAGCGACAAGTCAGGAATGTTCAGAATATCCCAAAAATATCGGCATAAAATGATCCGCCGGTCACTTAAAGTGGACCTGTCATCAGTTATTAGACATGGGCAATACGCTTCGTTCCGAATTCGTTTTTCGTCAAAAATTCTGCATATTCGGTAATTCGGAAACATCCGAATTTAACTAAAGACTGTGTAACAATTTTTTTTTAAAAACAAATTCTCTAAAAGACCAGAAACTCGAAAGAACAAAAATCTGAAATTTGAAAATCTGAAAAAAATTTGAAAGAATGAAAATCTGAAATTAGAAAATCCGAAAACTCGAAAGAATGAAAATTCAAAAATCAGACAGAACGAAAAACCAAATATTTGAAAAACTTAAATCAGAAAGAACGAAAATCCGAAAATATGAATGAAAATCCGAAATTCGAAAATCCAAAAATTAGAAAGAACAAACATTTCGAAAATTAGAAAGAACGAAAATCCGAATATTCGAAAATCTGGAAATCAGAAAGAATGCAAATCTAAAAAAAAATTTGAAATAATGAAAATCGGAAATTCAAAAATTCGAATCAACGAAAATTTGAAAATCAGAAAGAAGGAAAATCTGAACATTTGAAAATCAGAAGGAAGGAAATTTTTAAAATCAGAAAGAACGAAAATCTGAACATTCAAAAGAACTAATAACTAAAAATTTGAAAACCCCAAAATCAGAAAGAACGAAAATAAGAATGAATATCCGAAATTCGAAAATCCAAAAATTCGAAAGAACGAAAATTTTAAAATCAGAAAGTCAGAAAGAACGAAATCCCGAAAATTAGAAAGAACGAAAATCCAAATATTCTAAAATCCGGAAATCAGAAAGAATGCAAATCTGAAAAAAATTTGAAAGAATGAAAATCGGAAATTCAAAAATTCGAAAGAACGAAAATTTGAAAATCAGAAAGAAGGAAAATCTGAAATTTTGAAAATCAGAAAGAATGAAAATCGGAAAATGCAAAAGAACTATAAACCAAAAATTTGAAAACCCCAAAATCAGAAAGAACGAAAATAAGAATGAATATCCGAAATTCGAAAATGCAAAAATTCAAAAGAACGAAAATTAAAAAAATCAGAAAGTCAGAAAGAACGAAATCCCGAAAATTAGAAAGAACGAAAATCCGAATATTCGAAAATCCGGAAATCAGAAAGAATCTGAAAAAAATTTGAAAGAATGAAAATCGGAAATTCAAAAATTCGAAAGAACGAAAATTTGAAGATCAGAAAGAACGAAAATCTGAAAATTCGAAAGTACTAAAAACCGAAAATTTGAAAATCAAATAAGAATGAAAATTAGAAAATAAGAATGAAAATCAGAAATTCCAAACTCCAAAAATTCGAAAGAACGAAAATTCAAAAATCAGAAAGTCAGAAAGAACCAAAATCCAAAAATTCGAAAATCAGAAAGAACAAAAAACATTCGGATCTTTTCTATTATAATTAAAATACTGTTCAGTTGCTGTATATCAGGGTGCTGGCTGTACTATCTGGAGACAGTGTATGAATATCAAGACTGAACAGATATAGAAGTCCCTTGGCAGGTAAAATAGTTCACAGATATACATTTCTGCATCATATTTATCTGTGTGCAAGGGCGGACTGACCATTCGGCCACTCGGGCACTGCCCGAGGGCCCTGGGCCACTAGGGGGCCCCATCAGGGTTGCCAGCCTCAGTAAAACCAGGGATAGGGATGAAAAATCTGTGCTTTTTTTACATCTGTTTCTGAAATGTCCCTTACCGACATCCTTTTGGTCCAGTACCTTCTCAGCCAATAGAAACATGTCTGTGTATACTGTGTGTACATTAGGGATGAGCCGAACACCCCCGGGTTCGGTTCGAACCAGAACCTTCGAACGGACCGAAAGTTCGCGCGAATTTTCGAACCCTATACGTTATAATGGACGCGAACGTTCGAAATCAAAAGTGCTAATTACAACGGCCAATATGCATGTTAATGTCATAAAACAGGTTTGGGGACCCGGGTCCTGCCCCAGGGGACATATATCAATGCAAAAAGAACTTTTAAAAACTAACGTTTTTTCGGGAGCAGTCATTTTAATGATGCATAAAGTGAAAAAAAAAAAGTGAAATTTTCCTTTAAATATGGTACCTGGGGGGTGTCTAAAGTATGCCTGTGAAGTGGCATGTGTTTCCCGTGTTTAGAACTGTCCTTGCACAAAATGACATTTGTAAAGGAAAAAAAGAAGCCATTTAAAACCACTTGCGGCTTTAGGTTTGATCTTAAGTAGAATCTGAACAGGTACATTATGAAGTGTAGCTCCATCCCAAAAAAAATCTATTTTTAAGCTTTTTGGAGAACATAGGGAGGGGTTATCACCCCTGTAACATTTGCTGTCTTTGCACATGTGTTCAGAACATGTCACCTCACTTTCCGTCCCAATGACAAATGTTTTTGGAAAAGTGGGGTTTTAATTGAAACAAGGATTGGTGATAAAGTATCAGTAGAGAGGAGATACCTTTTTCCCAAATTAAATCTAACAGGATAGAATTTCCCTTCCTAGGGGTAGATTTCCTCTCACTTCCTGTTTTCTCTTTCCATTTGCAAGTAGGAGTCGTTTGTAAGTTGGATGTTTGAAAGTAGGGGCCTGGCGTATATACTCTGCAGAAATTTGCCCTATTAGATGTTGGTGTAGCCACAAGACTGGTGGGCACAGGAATGGGCCCTGCTGTGAGTTAATAGATCAAGATTTGTAATTGCATGCACCTCTTGAACAGGGCAGAAAAATTGGGGGTGGTGGTGGTGGTGGTGGACGGTTTTGCCACAAGACTGTAAGCTCTCACAGTTACTCTTGGTGGGCGCAGGAATGGGCCCTGCTGTGAGTTATTAGATCAAGATTTGTAATTGCAAGCACCTGATGAACAGGGCAGAAAAATTGGGCCTTTGGCGGTGGTGGTGGACGGTGTTGCCACAAGACTGTAGGCCCTCATAGTTACTCTTGGTGGGCGCAGGAATGGGCCCTGCTGTGAGTTATTAGATCAAGATTTGTAATTGCAAGCACCTGATGAACAGGGCAGAAAAATTGGGCCTTTGGCGGTGGTGGTGGACGGTGTTGCCACAAGACTGCAGGCCCTCATAGTTACTCTTGGTGGGCGCAGGAATGGGCCCTGCTGTGAACTATTAGATCAAGATTTGTAATTACCCGCCCCTGTTAAACAGGGGCTGAAAAATTGTGCCTTAGGCACTGGTGCTGGTGCCACAACACTGCAACCCGGCCCTCACAGATACTGTACTTGGAGCACAGCAGTCACACGTGTTGCGAAGCATTTTTTTAAAAAATTGTAAGTACACGCCCCTGTTAAACAGGGGCTGAAAAATTGTGCCTTAGGCACTGGTGCTGGTGCCACAACACTGCAACCCGGCCCTCACAGAGACTGTACTTGGAGCACAGCAGTCACACGTGTTGCGAAGCATTTTTTTAAAAAATTGTAAGTACACGCCCCTGTTAAACAGGGGCTGAAAAATTGTGCCTTAGGCACTGGTGCTGGTGCCACAACACTGCAACACGGCCCTCACAGAGACTGTACTTGGAGCACAGCAGTCACACGTGTTGCGAAGCATTTTTTTAAAAAATTGTAAGTACACGCCCCTGTTAAACAGGGGCTGAAAAATTGTGCCTTAGGCACTGGTGCTGGTGCCACAACACTGCAACACGGCCCTCACAGAGACTGTACTTGGAGCACAGCAGTCACACGTGTTGCGAAGCATTTTTTTTAAAAAATTGTAAGTACACGCCCCTGTTAAACAGGGGCTGAAAAATTGTGCCTTAGGCACTGGTGTGGTGGCATGGATCATTGAGGAGGAGGAAGAGGATAGTCAGTGAACATAAGAGGACAGTCACTCAGCATCAGCATAGGCAGTCTTGAAGGGATGTGACATTAAAAATTATTCGGTTATATCCGCCTCAGGTGCCTGGTAGCTGGTGGTGATCCAAGACTGATTCATTTTGATGAATGTCAGTCGATCAACCGAGGCGGTGGACAGGCGCACCCTATGATCAGTCACAAATCCTCCAGCAGCACTGAATGTGCGTTCGGAAAGAACGCTGGAGGCAGGACAGGCCAGTAGCTCAATTGCATACTGTGCAAGCTCTGGCCAGTGATCCATCCTCAGGACCCAGTAAGCCAGAGGATTTTCGGTGGGAAAGGTGTCCAAGTCTGACCTTGCCCCAAGGTATTCCTGCACCATGTATATCAGACGCTGGCGATGGTTGCTGGAACCGATCATACCTTGGGGCTGCGGACTAAAAAATTGTCTGAACGCATCGGTCAGACGTCCACCTTCCCCACCGCTCCTTCTGCCACTGACCGAAGCCTCAGCAACTCGTCGCCCAGGACCAGGAGTTTGTAGCCTCCCAGTTTCTGGGAACGCGTTGCACAGACCTTTCTGCAAGGCCTCCCTGAGATGTCTCATCCTCTGCTCCCTCTGCGACGGCAAGATAAGGTCCGCAACCTTACCCTTGTACCGCGGATCAAGGAGAGTGGCCAGCCAGTAATGGTCCCTCTCCTTGATCCGAAGAACACGAGGATCCTTCCGCAGGCTTTGCAGGATCAGGGAGGCCATGCAGCGTAGGTTAGCTGAGGCATTCGGTCCGGAGTCTTCTGGGTCACTGAGGATGACATGATCGCCAGCCACCTCCTCCCAGCCACGTACAAGTCCACTGGCTTGTTGGGACTGTACATCATCCCTAAAAGACTGCTGCTGCTGATGCTGAGTGCCAGGCTCCACCTCCATGCTCACACATCCTCCTCCTCCTCCTCCTCCTCCTCCTCCTCATCCTCTTCCTGTGTGATGGGTGGGACAGAAGGAACACTGTCCGGATAAAGGGGGCCTTGAGAGGCAAGGAAGTCCTCCTCTTCCTGCCTCTGTTCTGCCTCAAGTGCCCTGTCCATTATCCCACGCAGCGTATGCTCCAACAGGTGGACAAGAGGGACAGTGTCACTGATGCATGCACTGTCACTGCTCACCATCCTCGTGGCCTCCTCAAATGGTGAGAGGACAGTGCATGCATCCCTGATCATGCTCCACTGACGTGGGGAAAAAAAACCAAGCTCCCCTGACCCTGTCCTGGTGCCGTAGTCGCAAAGGTACTCATTGATGGCCCTCTGCTGCGTGTGCAGTCGCTGCAGCATGGCCAACGTTGAGTTCCACCTGGTGGGCATGTCAGATATTAGGCGGTTCTTGGGCAGGTTCAGCTCCTTTTGCAGCTCAGTCAGCCGAGCACTGGCATTATAAGATCGGCGGAAATGCACACAGACTTTCCTGGCCTGCCTCAGGACATCCTGTAAGCCTGGGAACCTGCCCAAGAACCGCTGCACCACCAGGTTGAGGACGTGAGCCATGCAGGGCACATGGGTGAGCTGCCCCTGTCGCAGGGCGGAGAGGAGGTTGGTGCCATTGTCAGAAACGACCATTCCTGGCTTAAGCTGACGTGGCGTCAACCACCTCTCGGCCTGCCCCTGCAGAGCTGCCAGAACCTCTGGCCCAGTGTGGCTCCTGTCCCCCAAACACACCAGCGCAAGCACGGCATGGCATCTTTTTGCCTGCGTACTTGCGTAGCCCCTTGTACGCCTACGGAGCACCGCTGGTTCCAAGGACAGAGCACTGGAGGAAGAAGAAGAGGAGGGGGTGGAGGAGAGAGGTGTGTCACAACCAGTAGCAGTAGTCGCGTTTTGGAGGCGTGGTGGCGGAACAACCTCCAACACTACTGCACCTTGTCCTGCATCCCTCCCAGCTGCCAATAGAGTGACCCAATGGGCCGTGAAAGAAAGGTACCGTCCCTGTCCATGCCTGCTGGACCATGAGTCAGCGGTAATATGCACCTTACCGCTGACCGCCCTGTCCAGCGAGGCATGGACATTGCCCTCCACATGCCGGTAGAGAGACGGAATCGCCTTCCGCGAGAAAAAGTGGCGTTTGGGAACCTGCCACTGAGGAACCGCACATTGAACAAACTCACGGAAGGGGGCCGAGTCTACCAACTGAAAAGGCAGCAGTTGAAGTGCTAGCAATTTAGCAAGGCTAGCATTCAACCGCTGGGCATGTGGATGGCTGGGAGTGTACTTCTTTCTACGGTCCAGCAGCTGGGGCAGGGAAATTTGCCTGCTGCATTCGGACGTCGGTGTACTGCAAGTACTTGGTTGTGACACACCGAATTCTACACCTTCAGTCCTCTCAGAGCAGCTTTCAGAGAGGACTGAAGGTGTAGTGGGGATGGAGATCCCAGCTGAGGAGGAGCAAGGAGAGGTCCGCTTAGTTCTTTGGTGTGGGTCTTTTATGTGTGCCTGCCAACGAGCTGCATGGCAGGTCGCCATATGTCTGGTCATGCTTGTCGTGCCCAAGCGGCTGATGTTTTGGCCACGCGAGATACGCTTGAGACAAATATTGCAAATAGCAGTGGTGCGATCTGCTGCACTCGTCTCAAAAAAGGCCCACACCAAAGAACTTTTCTGATAACGTGCAGAGGCAGCGCCCTGCACAGGCGGAGCTCTGCGGTGTTGTACAGTTGCTGTGCTGGCCTCTACCTGGCCTCCAGGGGGCATCCTGCCTCGTTGGACATGTGACGCCGCATCCTCCTCCTCCTCGTCCTCCTCCTCATCCTCTCTCCCTTGAGGCACCCACGTGGAGTCAGTGACCTCATCATCCCCTCCCTCTTCACCACTAGAGCAAACCTGGCAGTAAGCTGCAGCTGGTGGAACTGTACTGCCAGATTCCTCAAGCTGGGTATCGTCATCCGAGCCTTCGAATCGTTGGGCATCCTCCTGGAGCATGTACCCAACACTGTGCTCAAAGAGTTCGGGGGACTCCTCAGGAGGACATGGTGGGTCTAGGGAAGGGGTGGCTGATGATGCTCTGTCAGTACCCTGAGCCTGGGTGAGAGAGGATGAGGAGGATGAGGAGGGCTTGGTCATCCATTCTACCAAGCCTTCAGCATGATGCGGCTCCACATGTCCAGCTGCCGAAAACAAAGACGCGCGTGTCCCATGGCCACGTGCTGATGACGATGCACGACCACGTCCACGTCCACGGCCACGTCCACTAGAAACAGAGCCTGCCTGCCCTGTGTTCTTGGCTCTGCACGCTCTGCCTCCCCTTGGCGGTCTTCCAGCCATTGTAGTCGGTAGTCCTGTGGGTGCTGCTGAGAAGAAAATATAGGAGCTCTGTGTGATGCCACTAACACACTAGAAGTCCTATGGGTGCTTCTGCAAAGAAAATAGAGGAGCTCTGTGTGATGCCACTAACACACTAGAAGTCCTGTGGGTGCTTATGCAAAGAAAATAGAGGAGCTCTGTGTGATGCCACTAACACACTAGAAGTCCTGTGGGTGCTTCTGCAAAGAAAATAGAGGAGCTCTGTGTGATGCCACTAACACACTAGAAGTCCTGTGGGTGCTGCTGAGAAGAATATATAGGAGCTCTGTGTGATGCCACTAACACACTAGAAGTCCTATGGGTGCTTCTGCAAAGAAAATAGAGGAGCTCTGTGTGATGCCACTAACACACTAGAAGTCCTGTGGGTGCTTATGCAAAGAAAATAGAGGAGCTCTGTGTGATGCCACTAACACACTAGAAGTTCTGTGGGTGCTTCTGCAAAGAAAATAGAGGAGCTCTGTGTGATGCCACTAACACACTAGAAGTCCTGTGGGTGCTGCTGAGAAGAATATATAGGAGCTCTGTGTGATGCCACTAACACACTAGAAGTCCTATAGGTGCTTCTGCAAAGAAAATAGAGGAGCTCTGTGTGATGCCACTAACACACTAGAAGTCCTGTGGGTGCTTATGCAAAGAAAATAGAGGAGCTCTGTGTGATGCCACTAACACACTAGAAGTCCTGTGGGTGCTTATGCAAAGAAAATAGAGGAGCTCTGTGTGATGCCACTAACACACTAGAAGTCCTGTGGGTGCTTCTGCAAAGAAAATAGAGGAGCTCTGTGTGATGCCACTAACACACTAGAAGTCCTGTGGGTGCTGCTGAGAAGAATATATAGGAGCTCTGTGTGATGCCACTAACACACTAGAAGTCCTATGGGTGCTTCTGCAAAGAAAATAGAGGAGCTCTGTGTGATGCCACTAACACACTAGAAGTCATGTGGGTGCTTATGCAAAGAAAATAGAGGAGCTCTGTGTGATGCCACTAACACACTAGAAGTCCTGTGGGTGCTTCTGCAAAGAAAATAGAGGAGCTCTGTGTGATGCCACTAACACACTAGAAGTCCTGTGGGTGCTTCTGCAAAGAAAATAGAGGAGCTCTGTGTGATGCCACTAACACACTAGAAGTCCTGTGGGTGCTGCTGAGAAGAATATATAGGAGCTCTGTGTGATGCCACTAACACACTAGAAGTCCTGTGGGTGCTTCTGCAAAGAAAATAGAGGAGCTCTGTGTGATGGGACTAACACACTTCAAGTCCTATAGGTGCTTCTGGAAAGAAAATATAGCTCTGTGTGTGTGATGGGACTAACACACTTCAAGTCCTATAGGTGCTTCTGGGAACAAAATATAGCTCTGTGTGTGTGATGGGACTAACACACTTCAAGTCCTATAGGTGCTTCTGGGAACAAAATATAGCTCTGTGTGTGTGATGGGACTAACACACTTCAAGTCCTATAGGTGCTTCTGGGAACAAAATATAGCTCTGTGTGTGTAATGGGACTAACACACTTCAAGTCCTATAGGTGCTTCTGGGAACAAAATATAGCTCTGTGTGTGTGATGGGACTAACACACTTCAAGTCCTATAGGTGCTTCTGGGAACAAAATATAGCTCTGTGTGTGTGATGGGACTAACACACTTCAAGTCCTATAGGTGCTTCTGGGAACAAAATATAGCTCTGTGTGTGTGATGGGACTAACACACTTCAAGTCCTATAGGTGCTTCTGGGAACAAAATATAGCTCTGTGTGTGTGATGGGACTAACACACTTCAAGTCCTATAGGTGCTTCTGGGAACAAAATATAGCTCTGTGTGTGTAATGGGACTAACACACTTCAAGTCCTATAGGTGCTTCTGGGAACAAAATATAGCTCTGTGTGTGTGATGGGACTAACACACTTCAAGTCCTATAGGTTCTTCTGGGAACAAAATATAGCTCTGTGGGTGTGATGGGACTAACACACTTCAAGTCCTATAGGTGCTTCTGGGAACAAAATATAGCTCTGTGTGTGTGATGGGACTAACACACTTCAAGTCCTATAGGTGCTTCTGGGAACAAAATATAGCTCTGTGTGTGTAATGGGACTAACACACTTCAAGTCCTATAGGTGCTTCTGGGAAGAAAATATAGCTCTGTGTGTGTAATGGGACTAACACACTTCAAGTCCTATAGGTGCTTCTGGGAACAAAATATAGCTCTGTGTGTGTGATGGGACTAACACACTTCAAGTCCTATAGGTTCTTCTGGGAACAAAATATAGCTCTGTGTGTGTGATGGGACTAACACACTTCAAGTCCTATAGGTGCTTCTGGGAACAAAATATAGCTCTGTGTGTGTAATGGGACTAACACACTTCAAGTCCTATAGGTGCTTCTGGGAAGAAAATATAGCTCTGTGTGTGTAATGGGACTAACACACTTCAAGTCCTATAGGTGCTTCTGGGAAGAAAATATAGCTCTGTGTGTGTGATGGGACTAACACACTTCAAGTCCTATAGGTGCTTCTGGGAACAAAATATAGCTCTGTGTGTGTAATGGGACTAACACACTTCAAGTCCTATAGGTGCTTCTGGGAAGAAAATATAGCTCTGTGTGTGTAATGGGAATAACACACTTCAAGTCCTATAGGTGCTTCTGGGAAGAAAATATAGCTCTGTGTGTGTAATGGGACTAACACACTTCAAGTCCTATAGGTGCTTCTGGGAACAAAATATAGCTCTGTGTGTGTGATGGGACTAACACACTTCAAGTCCTATAGGTGCTTCTGGGAACAAAATATAGCTCTGTGTGTGTGATGGGACTAACACACTTCAAGTCCTATAGGTGCTTCTGGGAACAAAATATAGCTCTGTGTGTGTGATGGGACTAACACACTTCAAGTCCTATAGGTGCTTCTGGGAACAAAATATAGCTCTGTGTGTGTAATGGGACTAACACACTTCAAGTCCTATAGGTGCTTCTGGGAAGAAAATATAGCTCTGTGTGTGTAATGGGACTAACACACTTCAAGTCCTATAGGTGCTTCTGGGAACAAAATATAGCTCTGTGTGTGTAATGGGACTAACACACTTCAAGTCCTATAGGTGCTTCTGGGAAGAAAATATAGCTCTGTGTGTGTGATGGGACTAACACACTTCAAGTCCTATAGGTGCTTCTGGGAAAAAAATATAGCTCTGTGTGTGTGATGGGACTAACACACTTCAAGTCCTATAGGTTCTTCTGGGAACAAAATATAGCTCTGTGTGTGTGATGGGACTAACACACTTCAAGTCCTATAGGTTCTTCTGGGAACAAAATATAGCTCTGTGTGTGTGATGGGACTAACACACTTCAAGTCCTATAGGTGCTTCTGGGAACAAAATATAGCTCTGTGTGTGTAATGGGAATAACACACTTCAAGTCCTATAGGTGCTTCTGGGAACAAAATATAGCTCTGTGTGTGTAATGGGACTAACACACTTCAAGTCCTATAGGTGCTTCTGGGAAGAAAATATAGCTCTGTGTGTGTAATGGGAATAACACACTTCAAGTCCTATAGGTGCTTCTGGGAAGAAAATATAGCTCTGTGTGTGTAATGGGACTAACACACTTCAAGTCCTATAGGTGCTTCTGGGAACAAAATATAGCTCTGTGTGTGTGATGGGACTAACACACTTCAAGTCCTATAGGTGCTTCTGGGAACAAAATATAGCTCTGTGTGTGTGATGGGACTAACACACTTCAAGTCCTATAGGTGCTTCTGGGAACAAAATATAGCTCTGTGTGTGTGATGGGACTAACACACTTCAAGTCCTATAGGTGCTTCTGGGAAGAAAATATAGCTCTGTGTGTGTAATGGGACTAACACACTTCAAGTCCTATAGGTGCTTCTGGGAACAAAATATAGCTCTGTGTGTGTAATGGGACTAACACACTTCAAGTCCTATAGGTGCTTCTGGGAAGAAAATATAGCTCTGTGTGTGTAATGGGACTAACACACTTCAAGTCCTATAGGTGCCTCTGGGAACAAAATGAAGGAGCTCTGCCTGCCTGCCACGAACACACTACAAGTCCTATAGGTGCTTCTGGTAACAAAATATAGGAGCTCTGCCTGCCTGCCACGAACACACTACAAGTCCTATAGGTGCTTCTGGTAACAAAATATAGGAGCTCTGCCTGCCTGCCACGAACACACTACAAGTCCTATAGGTGCTTCTGGTAACAAAATATAGGAGCTCTGCCTGCCTGCCACGAACACACTACAAGTCCTATAGGTGCTTCTGGTAACAAAATATAGGAGCTCTGCCTGCCTGCCACGAACACACTACAAGTCCTATAGGTGCTTCTGGTAACAAAATATAGGAGCTCTGCCTGCCTGCCACGAGCACACTACAAGCCCCTCTTTCTCAATCAATCTTTGTAACTGAATCTATCTAACTCAATCTCTGTAAGTGAATCTCTCTAACTATCTAAATGCAGCAGAGTGTCACAGAATCTGCCTGCTCAATCTGCGCCGGAACAGCATGTGACCGGCGCAGACGGCGTGGCGGCGTTTTATAGGGGGGGGGGCGTGTACTACAGCCCCTGAGCTGTAATTGGCTACAGGCGTCCTGCCTGTAGCCAATTATGGCTCTTCGAGTTTCCGGGGCTGTGATTGGCCAAGCATGCGGGGTCACAGTGCATGCTTGGCCAATCATCAGCCAGCAATGCACTGCGTCGGCCGCGCCGGCCGCAATGCATTGCGGGGCCGCTCGCATCACACGAACGTGATGCGAGCGGCCAAAATAGTTCTGGGCTCGCCGAGCGAGCGAACGCCCGGTGCTCGATGCGAACGTGGGTTCGCATCGAGCACCGGGCCCATCCTTAGTGTACATGTATGTGTATACTGTGTGTGTGTATACTGTGTGTGTATACTGTGTGGCCCCATAATCGCTGATTGCCTGGGGGCCCCATAATCTCCTATTGCCCGGGGGCCCCATGAGTTGTCAGTCCGCCCCTGTCTGTGTGACTAAAGTTCTCCTGTACGGTGTTGGTAACGCTCAATGACTCCACACCGCCGCCTCATTTTAAATCCATACTGCGAGGATGCGGATAGAATGTGATTCTTCATGTATCTCATTGGTATTCAGAGAAATCCTCCCGGACACAGCCGCCATCTCCGGGAAATCTATCCCTCGAAGAGTATCCCTTTCACAGATCGCATTCAAGACGCCCTCAGCAATGTTCCTTTGAAGAGACGCGCGCCGAGGCACCGCCATGACCTCTCGGGGGCTGGCCTCGTTTCAAACCAACTTCCCCTCCCGAAGATCTCTACATTTTTAAAATTCACTTTTATTTTTTCGGTATTAAGAAGAAAACTTGAACAACTTTCTTTGGGACGGGACTTCTCCACCTGGGGCTCCCATGGTGAAGTGTATGTAAACCCGATCACTAAAATCTTATACAAAGCTTGAACACATTCAAGTCATTTCAAAAGTAATTGAGTAAAATCTGCAGCTTTCATTAAAATAATCCCTGGTGATCCTGCCATGAAGATCCTTGTTCAGGCACTTCCTGTTATAGGAGGACAACGCTGTGTCCCTGCCTCCCTGAGTTGTCACCCTTCTGATGGAGGATATAAGTGGTGAATATTTGCCAATGTATGGTGCCGTAACTCGGGACACTGTTAACCCCACCCACGGCTCACATCTTGTCTGCCCACTTTTTGGGTGGGCATGTCCAAATCACACACAGTGTCACGTACCTAGTGGACGGGCCCGACCTGCAGGGAGTGACCTCTATTGCGGCTCCGACTCGAGGGCCCTGGTAGGGTATACAGGAAGCACAAGAGTCAGGAGTGGCACGAGTGCCTGGCAGGACCAACAGCAGAAGATGGATCAGGAACCCAGGAAACACTGTGTAGAGGAACCTCCGACAGGATCAGAAGGTAGGCTGGAGCCAAGAAGGAGCTGGATCAGCAGGCGGGTGCAGCAGACTGGAACTGGACAGCAGGCAGGAACCAGGAACCAGGACACCGGAGCAGGACCTCAGACTGGAATTGGACAGCAGTTAGGCACCAGGAACCAGGACACCGGAGCAGGACCTCAAACTGGAACTGGACTGCAGGCAGGAGCTGGACCATCAACTGGAAGCTGGGCAGCAGACAGCGACCAGGGACCAGGATACTGAGAGTGGGGAGTCAGACAAGCCGGGTCGGTGATCAGGCAGACAGCGGAGGTACCAAGAGGATCAAGCAGAAGAGTAGTCAGACAAGCCGAAGTCAGGTGCAGGCTGATGACAGGGATGGTTGGAGACAAGCCAGGTGAAGTTTTAAGCACAGGAAACAGGTTTTCAGGATCAGGACACACACACGCTGTAGATCAGGCAGCAAGATCCCAGTGAGAAAGCCAGGTCTAAATAGCCTGTCTGGCACCAACAGGCACGCACGCGCACACTCGCGCACGCACAGGCACGCGCGAACGCGGCAAGCCCAGAACGTCTGTTACTGGCAGGATCTTCCTGACACCCAGTTTGCTCACTGTTTCTAGCTCCCCCACCCAGGGCCAGGACTTGGGGGGCCAAGGGGGCACCTGCCCCGGGCGCTGTGTTGAGGGAGGAGGGGGGCTGTCAAGTTGGCCGCTTGTCCCGCTTATTACTGACAGAAGTGACTGCAGTGTCACTCCTGTCAGAAGGAGCAGCCACCAATAGCTGCTGCCGGAGGAAGGATTTGGCTTTCTCCTCCCTCCAGCCTGCATGGGACAGAAAAGAGCCGGCGCTGAGACAGAACTGTCCTTAATCCCAGGACATAGCCCGGGACACAGCATTGGCAGGACAGAGGGACAAGATGTGGGACAGCTAAGACCTCTGATTTGGCAGGTATAGTCCACTGTGGTCACCATCATGAAATTCACCCTGAGAAATGCCACTCAGCCATTGCTGTAGGGCACATAGCGCTGCAAAGGGGCTGCAGGAGATCAACATTAAGGAGATATAACAAAAAAGATGAAAAAATAATGTAAAAATTATTATTTTTATAAATAAAATCTGATCACTGTACTCAGCGCTTTAGCAAACTAAATGTCATTCATTGCGGGTTTACATCTATTATTGGTAAAGTAGGTATTCCCACGCTACTAAGGAGTATAGCAATCTCTCTGGTGCTGCAACCACCGTATGGGTCAAATGCTACCCACAAAGTAATATATAGTGATAATCAAAGATTGGTGTTGTGCTCCAAAACCAAATACAGTATATACTCAAGTATAAGCCGACCCGAATATAAGCCGAGGCACCTAATTTTACCACAAAAAAATGTGAAAACGTTTTGGCTCGAGTATAAGCCTAGGGCGAGAAATGCGCAGCTACTGTAAGTGGAAAAGAGGGTCAACAATGCCCATATGCAGCTTCACTGTGCCCATTTGCATGACTCACTGTGCCCATTTGCTGCCTCACTGTGCCCATTTGCTGCCTCACTGTGCCCATTTGCAGCCATAGGTCCCCCGAACTTCAAACTCGGTAGTTAAGGGTTCCTAGATGCCCCCTAGCTGCAGCCAAATTCGGGGTCTCTGGACCCAAAGGGTCCCGTTGCTGCAGAGGGACACAGTTGACCGACTTTGGGGCCTCGTATCTCGGGGTCACTTGGTGCTAGGAACCCCATCTTTGGTGTACAAACCCAGTGGAACTAGCACTACAACATATCCAAGATGGGGCTCCTAGCACCAAGTGGCCCCAAAATACGGGGCCCCAAAGTCGGTTCGGAGAATGTCAAGCACTTTTCTGCAGCAGAGAATGACATTTTCCGAACCGACTTTGGGGCCCCGTATCTCGGGGCCACTTGGTGCTAGGAACCCCATCTTTGGATATGTTGTAGTGCTAGTTGCACAGCAACTTTGGGGTTCCTAGCACCAAGTGGCCCCAAGATACGGGGCCCCAAAGTTGGGTTCGGAAAATGTCATTCTCTGCTGCAGAAAAGTGCTTGACTCGAGTATAAGCCGAGGGGGGCATTTTCAGCACAAAAAAATGTGCTGAAAAACTCGGCTTATACTCGAGTATATACGGTAAATATAAGGTGCTAAAATATATATTGAATCAAAGCACTTAAACTGATCGGTGCAATAAAAGTAGATAAATACAATATATCAAATATGTACATAAATAAATTAATTGAGTTCATAAAAGTCCATATGATAAATAAAGTGCAAATAGTGCAAACAATGGAGCAATAAACAAATAAACAAATAGTACGGTGCAAATGTGGTGGTAAAGTGCTATGTAGTAGTGATATTGGTGACTTGAGTGGAATTTCCAGTCACTGAAGTCACTGAAGATTTAAAAATTCCACTCAAGTCACCAATATCACTTAGGCTGCATTCACACCTGAGCGTTTTGTCGCCTGAAGCTACAAAACGCTAGAGGGGAAAAAATACATTATTCTCTATGGAGATGGTTCACATCTCCACTCCAAAACGCCTGAAGCTCAAACAAGTTCCGGACCCTTTTTTGTTGCTCGAATCGGGCAGATTTTCTTCTTTTTACATTGGTGACCTTTTGCTCTGCACAAAATCGCGGCAAAACGCTGTAAAAAACGCAGCGAAATCGCGGTATAAAACGCTGCAAAAAATGCAGCAATTCGCGCGATTTTCTGCCTGAAAAAGCTACGCTCAGGTGTGAATGCAGCCTTATTTATGCTACATACTGTAGCACTTTACCACCACATTTGCACCGTACTATGTGTTTATTTGTTTATTGCTCCATTGTTTGCACTATTTGCACTTTATTTATCATATGGACTTTTATGAACTCAATTAATTTATTTACAGGGGCGGACTGACCATTCGGTCACTCGGGCATTGCCCGAGGGCCCCGGGCCACTAGGGGGCCCCATCAGGGTTGCCAGCCTCAGTAAAACCAGGGACAGTATGTAAAAATCTGTGTTTTTTTTTACATCTGTCTCTGAAATGTCCCTTACCGACATCCTTTTGGTCTAAAAATCCAGAGATTATAGCTGCCCCACCTCTCCAGTACTTTCTCTGGCAATAGAAACATGTCTGTGTATACTGTGTGATTGTATACTGTGTGTGTGTATACTGTGTGGCCCCATAATCTCTGATTGCCTGGGGGCCCCATAATCTCCTATTGCCCGGGGGCCCCATGAGTGGTCAGTCCGCCCCTGTTTATTTATGTACATATTTGATATATTGTATTTATCTGCTTTTATTGCACCGATCAGTTTAAGTGCTTTGATTCAATATATATTTTAGCACCTTATTATATTTATTTGGTTTTGTAGCGCAACACCAATCTTTGATTATCACTATATATTACATCTATTAATAGCACCCGCCTTGGCATATTCAGTCATGTAATGGGTGTGTACAGCAGCCTTGAAGTGAGGTTGGGATCCAAGGCTAGTTCTCGGCAATCGCTGTCTATATATTCGCTTTATGTCGTCCCCCGATTTGAATAATCACTTTCACTCTCCCGGGGCTATTTGAGGGTAGAAGGAAAGTTGTCGTCGCCCGGAGTTTGGCGCGCCCCGCTGAGCGACTATTGTTGAGCTGACCCCTCTGTGCAATTCATTTCATCTCTCAGCACTTTCTATTTTTAAACCATAATCCCCCCCGCCCCCCCCCCCCACCATGGGGTTTTCTCCCCTTGCCAGGAACTGTTTTCTCTGAGTTCCTCAATGACAGCTTAATTACAGAGCCCAGCGTTCCTGTCCCCCCTCCGAAGCCGCGCCGGTGAACGTCGCACCCCTGTCCTTTCCCCTGTCATCGCCCTGTGCAGGGGCTTACAGGGAGGCCGGTGACAGCTTTATTCTCCTGGATGTGGCCCAGGATGACTCCGGAAAGATTTTCGCAGAGCTCACGTGTCGATTGTCACCTCGCCGGGTTTTATTGCCGTTCGCGGCGACGAAAGACGCCGATCGTTTTTCGGCAGAGGAAGGCGAGATCAGGAAACAGAAAAGTTCAGTAAAGAGTTGACCAATCTGGCTGGCATGAAAAAAAATTATAATTTGAATGTATAAACATCAAAAAGTTATACGACTTTAAACCATCATAGCAGCGCTAATGTCAATCTATGTGTCTGTGACATGCTTATGTACAATTCCTTATACAAGAAAATAAGTCACTTGAAGTGGTTTCAGGTGAATAAATCGAAAATTTTCCTAAGGTGATAAAAGTTCATCAATACATGCACCAAACACCAGGCTTGTCACCACGTGAGAAGAAACCCTCCCCCTTTGGGGTTAAACTCACCAGAAATATATCTTTATGTTTCCACTTCTCAGGGACATCCACTGACTGCCAGTATTCGTAGCGTTGCCACCGATCGCTAGCAACGAGGAGACATCCGCGTCAACGGGGCCCGTCGCGATTGGCTGTTTCCTGGTTCCCCAGCTGTCGGTGACCACACAAACGTCACTTCCAGGTATCGTGGAGATCACGCCACTGACGCGTTTCGTCACTTTCGACTTCGCCCCCAGTCGAAGTCGGAAGTGAAGAAACGCGTCAGTAAAACTGCACCAAACACCAGGCTTGTCACCACGTGAGAAGAAACTCTCCCCCTTTGGGGTTAAACTCACCAGAAATCTGGTAAACTCAAGCATCCAAAATATATCTTTGTTTCCACTTCTCAGGGACATCCACTGGCTGCCAGTATTCATAGCGTTGCCACCGATCGCTAGCAACGAGGAGACATCCGCGTCAACGGGGCCCGCCACACTTGGCTGCTTCCTGGTTCCCCAGCTGTCGGTGACCACGCAAACGTCACTTCTGGCTATCGTGGAGATCACCCACTGGCGCGTTTCGTCACTTCCATATTCTCCACCAGTCGAAGTCGTAAGTGACGAAACGCGTCAGTGTAAGTGCACAGAAAACCCAAACGCAGTGCTCAGCACTGAGGATGAATGATCGTCTTAAGGTAATAAATGTCTATATCACAGTTTGTAATCTTAAATCCTAAATAGCAGCTACTGAAAATCAAACAAATATATAAACAGATGATAAAATCAAAAAGTTGTACGACTTTAAACCATCATAGCAGCGCTCATGTCAATCTATATGTCTGTGACATGCTTATGTACAATTCCTTATACAGCGGAACCTCGGATTACGAGCATAATCCGTTCTAGGAGAATGCTCTTAATCCAAAGTACTCGCATATCAAAGCGAGTTTCCCCATTGAAGTCAATGGAAACTAAAATAATTAATTCCGCATTGACTTCAATGGCATGCAATACCGCATGCGGCCAGAGGTGGGGGGGGGTGCTGGAGAGCCTCCAAAATGGCCGTAAAGGCCCGAGGACACCTCGGCTGACCTCGGCAAACCTCGGAAAGACTCCGTTCCCGAGGTTTGCCGAGGTCAGCCGAGCTGTCCTCGGGCCTTTCCGTGCATTTCCAATTTAGCGTTGATCCAGCGGCACCCCCCCCCCACCTCAGGCCAAACATGGTACTGCACACTCTTTGACCTGAATCATGCTCGTTTTGTGAGACAAGACTAGCAAACCGAGTTACGATTTTTAAAAATACAGTGCTTGTATTTCGAAGCGCTCGTTAACCGCGTTACTCGCAATCCGAGGAGTCACTGTACAAGAAAATAAGTCCCTTGAAGTGGTTTCAGGTGAATAAATCAAAATTTTTCTTAAGGTGATAAAAGTTCAACAATCCATGCACCAAACACCAGGCTTGTCCCCAAGTGGATTCCAGACACGTTTGTTGGTGTCAGTGGGAGGAATAGTGTTCCATCATTGGTCCGAATGTTGGTGTCAGTGGTGCTTCATCGTTGGTGTTAGTGGGCGGAATAGTCCCCCATATCAGTGGGAGGAATAGTGCCCCATCATTGTGTCAGTGGGAGGAATAGGGCCCCTTCATTGGTGTTAGTGGGTGGAATAGTCCCCCATATCAGTGGGAGGAATAGTGCCCCAGGTCAGTGGGAGGAATAGTGCCCCATCATTGGTGTCAGTGGGAGGAATAGTGCCCCATCATTGGTGTTAGTGGGTGGAATAGTCCCCCATATCAGTGGGAGGAAGAGTGCCCCATCATTGGTGTCAGTGGGAGGAATAGTGCCCCATCATTGGTGTCAGTGGGAGGAATAGTGCCCCATCATTTTTAGATTGTAAGCTCTAACGAGCAGGGCCCTCTGATTCCTCTTGTACCAAATTGTAATGTAATTGTAATGTCTGTTTTTATTTTGTTAAGCGCTGCGCAAACTGTTGGCGCTATATAAATCCTGTATAATAATAATAATAATAATAATTAGTGTCAGTGGGAGGAATCGTGTCCCATCATTGGTTTCAGTGGGAGGAATCGTGCCTGGCTGTTGGTGTCAGTGGTGCTTCATCATTGGTGTTAGTGGGAGGAATAGTGCCCCATCAATGGTATCAGTGGGATGAATAGTGCCCCATCATTGGTGTTAGTGGGCGGTTTAGTCCCCCATATCAGTGGGAGGAATAGTGCCCCATCATTGGTGTCAGTGGGAGGATTCGTGCCCCATCATTGGTGTCAGTGGGAGGATTCGTGCCCGGCTGTTGGTGTCAGTGGAGGAATAGTGCTTCATCATTGGTGTCAGTGGGAGGAATAGTGCCCCATCATTGGTATCAGTGGGAGGAATAGTGCCCCATCATGGTATCAGTGGGAGGAATAGTGCCCCATCATTGGTGTTAGTGGGCGGTTTAGTCCCCCATATCAGTGGGAGGAATAGTGCCCCATCAATGGTATCAGTGGGAGGAATAGTGCCCCATCATTGGTGTTAGTGGGCGGTTTAGTCCCCCATATCAGTGGGAAGAATAGTGCCCCATCATTGGTGTCAGTGGGAGGAATAGTGCCCCATATCAGTGGGAGGAATAGTGCCCCATCATTGGTGTCAGTGGGAGGATTCGTGCCCGGCTGTTGGTGTCAGTGGTGCTTCATCATTGGTGTCAGTGGGAGGAATAGTGCCCCATCATTGGTATCAGTGGGAGGAATAGTCCCCCATATCACTGAGAGGAACAGTGCCCCAAGGCCTGAAAAAGGCAAGCAAAGGGCAACATTCAACCCGTGGCAAAAGTTTGGAGACCACTGGGCTAGAAGATGCTGGACGTTCTCCAGCCAGGAGATGAGGCGGGGCTCTATCTGACTTGCTGCAGCTTCTAATGCACATTGTAAGAAGCTCACAGTGTGCAGTGAAATCAGAGTAAGCCATTTCAGTTCAGAACTGTGTGAAGCCCGGCGTTCGGCTTTAAAGGGTGTCGGACACCGAGCTAAAAAAACGATTAAAATTCCATAAAGGAGTCTCTTAATGAACGGGAGAGCAGGTTTCCTTTCCACCAGCCCAGATGTCTGCAGTCTGTGTCATCGCTGTAACCCAACTCCGCGAACTGCTGGATTGCCGGCCGCTCCGGCTCGAGGTCTGCGGCTGCGTCACTGATTGCAGAATGGAATTCGGACGAGCCGGGCCTGGTTAGGAGGAAGACTGATTGGTATAATTTTATCCCCGCCGAACACTAAATTGGCGCTCAAGAGTTACAGTCATGAATAGCGTCTACTGTAACCGGCCTTGTGTGCGAGAGGGGCCGGGCGCTGCCCGCGGCGGTCAAATTACACCGCCAGCTTCATTAACGTAAGATATTTTCCTGACCCGACGAATCGGAGAAAATGATCGCCCCCCCCCGCCAATTATGAATTATTACGCCGCTGGTGACACACACACCTAGTCTGGCCCTCGCTGGCCTTATTCATTAGACGCAGGTAGAGAAGGGCGGAACGCGGCTTGAAAAGAAGTCCCGAAGTGTTTGGGGTTAGCAGCACGTGCGTGAAATACTAAGTTAGTAAGCCGCAGAACACGAGGTTAATCGCATCCACATGCTCCAGCTTCTTAATATCTCCCTTATGGGATGGCTATCAAAGACGCTATAGAGAGAGAGCCGCATACCAGAAACTCCAGTTTAAAGAGCATTTTCTTACCCGAAAAACATTCGCCCTGAAACTCACCATTCACATCCAGCTTTTCAAGATAAGTAGTTCCTTCCACAGAAGAAATATTATATTTCACACATAGACGTATGTAAAGACTCTTCTGTATGAAGGGATGAAAAGGACAGGGGGGGTTTTTTTTTTCCCCTTTTAAAGGGTCAGTCCGCCCAAAGATAGTCTTTTCGAGTAGATTGCTTTGTGTAGGTTTAAACTTAAATAATTGTTTTTAACATTTTTTCATCCTTAGCTTTGCTACTGATCTCCTAAGGCCTCTTTGCAGCCAATTTATGTCCACATACACTCCAGCGATGGCAGAATAGATGAGTTTCCTGATGGTGACAACAGTGAGAATCACTGAGAATGCAGCCTATCCATTCACTAGAGACCGATGACATCACTGAGAATACAGCCTATCCATTCACTAGAGATTGATGACATCACTTAGAATGCAGCCTATCCATTCACTAGACACCGATGACATCACTGAGAATGCAGCTGATCCATTCACTAGATCCTGATGACATCACTTAGAATGCAGCCTATCCATTCTCTAGAGACCAATTACATCATTTAGAATGCAGCCTATCCATTCACTAGAGACTGGTGACATCACTGAGAATACAACCTATCCATTCACTACAGACCGGTGACATCACTGAGAATGCAGCCTATCCATTCACTAGAGACCGATGACATCACTGAGAATACAACCTATCCATTCACTACAGACCGGTGACATCACTGAGAATGCAGCCTATCCATTCACTAGAGACTGATGACATCACTAGAATGCAGCCTATCCATTCACTAGAGACCGGTGACATCACTGAGAATGCAGCCTATCCATTCACTAGAGACCGGTGACATCACTAGAATGCAGCCTATCCATTCACTAGAGACTGGTGACATCACTGAGAATGCAGCCTATACATTCACTAGAGACCGATGACATCACTGAGAATGCAGCCTATCCATTCACTAGAGACCGATGACATCACTGAGAATATAGCCTATCCATTCACTAGAGACCGATGACATCACTGAGAATGCAGCCTATCCATTCACTAGAGACCGATGACATCACTGAGAATGCAGCCTATCCATTCACTAGAGACCGATGACATCACTGAGAATGCAGCCTATCCATTCACTAGAGACTGATGACATCACTAGAATGCAGCCTATCCATTCACTAGAGACCGGTGACATCACTGAGAATGCAGCCTATCCATTCACTAGAGACCGGTGACATCACTAGAATGCAGCCTATCCATTCACTAGAGACTGGTGACATCACTGAGAATGCAGCCTATCCATTCACTAGAGACCGATGACATCACTGAGAATGCAGCCTATCCATTCACTAGAGACCGATGACATCACTGAGAATGCAGCCTATCCATTCACTAGAGACTGATGACATCACTAGAATGCAGCCTATCCATTCACTAGAGACTGGTGACATCACTGAGAATGCAGCCTATCCATTCACTAGAGACCGATGACATCACTGAGAATGCAGCCTATCCATTCACTAGAGACCGATGACATCACTGAGAATGCAGCCTATCCATTCACTAGAGACTGATGACATCACTAGAATGCAGCCTATCCATTCACTAGAGACCGGTGACATCACTGAGAATGCAGCCTATCCATTCACTAGAGACCGGTGACATCACTGAGAATGCAGCCTATCCATTCACTAGAGACTGATGACATCACTGAGAATGCAGCCTATCCATTCACTAGAGACCGATGACATCACTGAGAATGCAGCCTATCCATTCACTAGAGACTGATGACATCACTAGAATGCAGCCTATCCATTCACTAGAGACCGGTGACATCACTGAGAATACAGCATATTCATTCACTGGGAACGGATGATGTCACTGAGAATGTAGCCTATCCATTCAGTATAGAGGGGTGACATCACTAAGAATGCATGCTATCTATAACCTAGAGACTAGTGACATCACTGGTAATGCAGTCTTTGTACTGAATATTTTAGAGGCCCAGACCACTACACAGGCTGCGCGGGCAGCAGAGAACAATCAAGGCAGGAGGTAAGTTCAATGGGTACCGGGGGTTGGGTGTGGGGAGGGTGTAGTGAGTTGTGTCACCTTTTCTTTTTTGGTGAAAAGGTGAACAAACCCTTTAAGTTAACCTGATTTGCTATGTGAAGTGGACATGGTCTAAGACAGTTTTTTTCAGACAGAGTTCCATGGAACCCCAAGGTTCCCTTCTGAAGTTGCTGGGTGTCCGTTGGGCAGTGGGAAATTGATTTCACACCTACAATCCTACATTGACCACCAATGTAGAATGGCAATTTTCCATTGACCACCAAAGTAAGGGGTCACTCCTACATGGACCACTATTGTTGGGGGACACCACCAATAGTGTTAGAGGACACCATCAATGGTGTTTGGGAACACCACCACTAGTGTTGGGGAACTGCACCACTGGCGTTAGGGGACATCATCACTGATGTTACAGGACATCACCACTAATGGTATGGGACACCACCACTGGTCTTTGGGAACGCCATCACTAATGTTAGGGAACACCCCCACTACTATTGTTAATTACACCATAACTAGTGTTGAAGAACACCACCACTGGTGTTAGGAACAAAATCATTTTCACTGTTTGCATTTCTAGACATCATTACTGAAAATAATTTTGTCATATATGGCAGGTGGGTGTTAAGAGATGATCTGAAATGTAGTGAGTTGTGTCACCTTTTCTTTTTTGGTGAAAAGGTGAACTAACCCTTTAAGTTAACCTGATTTGCTATGTGAAGTGGACATGGTCTAAGACAGTTTTTTCTTCAGCCAGAGTTCCATGGAACCCCAAGATTCCTCCTAAAATTGCTGGGTGTCCGTTGGGCAGTGGGAAATTGATTTCACACCTACAATCCTACATTGACCACCAATGTAGAATGGCAATTTTCCATTGACCACCAAAGTAAGGGATCACTCCTACATGGACCACTATTGTTGGGGGACACCACCACTAGTGTTAGAGGACACCATCAATGGTGTTTGGGAACACCACCACTAGTCTTTGGGAACACCATCACTAGTGTTAAGGACACCACTACTAGTGTTAAGGACACAACCACTGGTGTTAGGAAACACCACCACTAGTGTTAGGGAACACCACCACTACTAGTGTTAAGGACACCATAACTAGTGTTGAGAGACACCACCACTGGTGTTGGGGACAAAACCATTTTCACTGTTTGCATTTCTAGACATCATTACTGAAAATTATTTTGTCATATATAGCAGGTGGGTGTTAAGAGATGATCTGAAATGGGGGTCAGTTACACCATATTCTTCTTTTTTCTTTTCTTTTTTAACTTTCTACAACCTATAACACAAACATACCATGAGCCATGTGTGGAATCATATGTATCAGGGGTCCCCTCAAGACCTGATACCTATTCCAAGGGATCCTCCGGGGTGAAAAGGTTGAGAACGGCCTGGTTCGCTGACTGAAGTCAAATCTTCAATATTCGTCATCTGTCCAATGACTGGGTCAGTAGAGCTAAGTTCTCATCTTTATAAATCGCCGGTCTGTAGTTCAGACAGGAAGAGAAAATGAAGCTGTTGGTTTGCAGAGAAACCAGAGACAACATTATGACAGGTGCGCTGGTGGTCGTGAAATTTCCTGCAGCCGTTCCCAGCGATCCTGTCTGCTTCTTTGATGCCTTATCAGGATTGTTTCAGTCCTATGATAATAAACAACCCTGATTTCACTTTAAAGTCCAATTTCACCTTGTTTTCACTTAGCTACATTGTTACAAAATGCGTATAACCTTTCCAACATAATCGTACAGAGCAGGTATGTCAGTCTGGTGGTATCTGGACATCATGTGGCCCTCACACATCTCATTGTGGTCCCAGGGACAACTTGGGAACTTCATTTGCACGAGGCCCTAAATAGTTCTGCTTCTGCAATATATTGTATACCTATTTTTAAAATTCCCTCTTTTATCATTAAGAATCCCGTTTACTGTTATAGGGTGACAGCGCTCTGCTCCAGTCTCCCAATTGTTCTCCTGCATTGTCACGCTGTCACGTGGGATTCCAATGGAGAGACTACAAGTGGTCATTTCAACACACATTGATAGACTGCATTGTCAATGATTTCACTGATCGCCAGTGAATGGATAGTCACTTACATCCAGTTAATAGATAGGCTGCATTCTCAGTGATGTCATCAGTTTCTGGTGAATTGATAGGCTGCAATGTCAGGGATGTCATTAGTCTATAGGTTATAGATAGCATGCGTTCTCAGTGATGTCACCCCTCTCTACTGAATGAATAGGCTGCATTCTCAGTGACATCATCGGTTCCCAGTGAATGGATTGGCTTAATTTTCAGTGATGTCACCGGTCTCTAGTGAATGGATAGGCTGCAATGCATTCTCGATGATGTCACTGCGCTCTATTGAATGGATAGGCTGCATTTTCAGTGATGTCAAAGGTTTCTAGTGAATAGATAGGCTGCATTCTCAGTGATGTCATCGGTCTCTATTGAATGGATAGGCTGCATACTCAGTGATATCGTCGGTTCCCAGTGAATGGATTGGCTGCATTTTCAGTGCTGTCACCAGTCTCTAGTGAATGGATAGGCTGCATTCTCAGTGACATCATCAGTTCCCAGTGAATGGATTGGCTGCATTTTCAGTGCTGTCACCAGTCTCTAGTGAATGGATAGGCTGCATTCTCAGTGACATCATCAGTTCCCAGTGAATGGATTGGCTGCATTTTCAGTGCTGTCACCAGTCTCTAGTGAATGGATAGGCTGCAATGCATTCTCAGTGATGTCACCGGTCTCTAGTGAATGGATAGGCTGCATTCTCAGTGATGTCACCGGTCTCTAGTGAATGGATAGGCTGCATTCTCAGTGAGGTCATCGGTCTCTAGTGAATGGATAGGCTGCATTCTCAGTGATTTTTACATCTTTACTGTGTGCTATGAAAAAAATCAATAATAAAAAAATAAAATAAAAAAAAGGATTTTATTAAAAAAAAAGTGATACAAATCTGCTTTATTATAAAAGAGAAAAGAATGCACGCCAATTGGTTACAGGTAGATCATTGCCATGCTTTGGTTATTCGATATACTATGGTTAAGCAGAGATTCACATGGAAAGAAAAAAATAATAATAACAAATAAATAATAAAATAAATAATATTAATAATTAATAATAAAATAGTAATCATTAATATATTACAGGTACAGATAGAAAATGTTAAAGTAAACACTGATATTGCATCATTCTCAAGTTCACATCGGAAGAAACAAATGTAATAATAAATAAATAAATTCAAAAATAAATAAATGAAATAAGTAATAATCATTTAGAAAAATAACAAATAAATAATAAAAGAATACACATTAATTTGTTATAGGTATACAAAATGTGAAAGAGTAAGAAAAAGGGATGGTCGGCACTCAGGATGACATCCAAAAAAATTGTATTTCTTTATTCAGTAAACATGTACAATTCTGTAAAACAGTCTACGCGTTTCGGACGTTAGTCCTTCGTCATGGCAGCCATGACTAAAGAAATACAATTTTTTTGCATGTCATCCTGAGTGCTGACTATCCCTGTCCTTGCTCTGGAACTTTGGGGGTGTCAGCAGCCTCAAGGTCTGAGCACCAGGCGGAGCTTTTATGTGGGAAGGTTGTAGCCCCTATACACCTGTATTCCTACAAAATGTGAAAGGTGAACGCTGAAATTGCATCATTCTCAATTATGATTTACCAACAATTCATGGGCAGAAATAAATAGGATATTAAATAAATAAATAATACGGAAATAATAATAAATATATAATTAAAGTATACTCATTAATTTGTCACAGATACATAAAATGTGAAAGGTGAATGCATCATTCTTAATCATGATTTATCAACAATTCACAGGGGAAGAAATACATGTAATTACAAATAAGTAATAATAGGTAATAAATACATTTAAAAAATGATAAAATAATATGATGAATGATAAAAAATATACATCAATATATTACAGGTACAGAAAATGTGAATGGTGAAGTGACTGCATCATTCTGCATCAATGCAATTAGGATTTAACAGCTATAATAATGATAATCATGGTAAGAAATCCATATATTATTAAATACATAATAAATAAATTAATAATTTAAATATTAAATAAAAAAAGATGTGCTACAGATTCAGAAAATTTTAAAGGTGTACACTGAGACCACATTATTTTCAATAATGATGTATCAATGATTCACAGCTAAAGGAATAAATAAAAAAAAACATAAATAAAACTATTAATATTACAGTAATAATAATAATTATTATTATTATATAATAAAGGAATACAAATCAATTTGTTACAGGTACACAAAATGTGAAAGTTGAACACTGAGACTGCATCATTCTCAATTATGATTTATTAGCCACTTACAGTATAAGCAGTAAATATAATAACAAATAATAAAAAAATAATAATATTAACAATAATAAAGGAATACAAATTAATTTGTTACAGGTGCACGTGATGTAAAGTTAAATGCAGAGACTGCATTCAGAATGGAAGTAATAAATATAATAGCAAATAAATAATAATAATAATAATATTAACTAATAAAAGAATGTACAGTAAAGAATATAACCCATATAGATAAATATATGATATGAGAGTATGCAAATGTTGTATAAAAATATGTAAAAAATGTTTTGTAAATAAAGATTATCAAAAAAAAAAAAAGGAATGTACGTCAATTTATTGCAGGTACCTAAACAGAGATTTACATGGAAGGAAATAAAAACAATGAATAAACATTAAAAAAAAAACAATAAAAAAAAAGTACAAACCAGTAAACACAGATGAACTTTTAAAGGGGTGACGGTGGCCTCATGTGACCCTTGTTGGTTGCACTCTTGTTACCCTCTCGGGGACGTTTTTACAAGCTCTAGGGTTACATTTCATTCAGGGGGTTTAACTGGTGTCATCAAGGTGATCGGAGTCACCCAGACTGAGCCGGCATGGCTGGCGTGCCCAGAGCTGGGAGGCTTACCGGCTCATGAGCTGATCCCTCACCCCGATAACCCCCGGCCTCACCACCCTCCATCTCTACGCCCGGTAGCTCCAAAATTTGCCCTTTTTGGTTGTGATAAAAATTAAACTTTGATTTCCAAAGCTCCCCGGGGAGTCGGGGGGTGAATTCAATTAAAGGGGTGGAGGGGGAGCTCTTTTATCTGCAAGGCCTTAAAGTTCACACGGTCACCTGGAGAAGTTTGGGCGGTCCCCATCTTATGGCGGACAGGCAATATGGATCTGATTGCTGGTAATAAGGAGGCCTGCTACTGATTAAGCTGATCTATAATTGGTCACTTATGTCAGAATGACTTGGCTAGAGAGGCACGCTGACTGTGTAATAATGGGCATTGCTGTTTGCAGCCCTGGAGTCCTGAGATTTACTCCCAGCATGGTTCTTCTGGGCTTCAAGCTGTTCATGTGTCTAGGTGGGTGCTCTAGATATACATTGAATCGGCACACAATCAGCTTATATGCAGTGCTGGGACAAGGCCATTTGGTGCCCAGGGCAAAGATGGCAAACTAAGCCCCCCCCCCCCCCCCCGTTTTTAAGAAATAATCAATGTCGTTTCAAAACAAGAATATACTTATTATTATTATATTAAGGGACACTCTGATGGGCAAATTGTATGTTAAGGGGGACCCTGATGGGCACATTTTATATTAAGGGGCACTCTGATGGGCACAAAAAAACGTGCCCCTTAACGTAAAATGTGCCCATCAGAGTGCCCCTTAATACTAAATGTGCCCATCAGTGTTGCTCTTAAAATAAAATATGCCCATCAGAGTGCCCCTTAACATTAAATGTGCCCATCAGCGTGCACATTAAAAATATACCCATCAGCGTGCCCCTTAAAATAAAATATAACCATCAGAGTGCCCCTTAAAATAAAATGTGCCCATCAGTGTGCCGCTTAACATAAAATAAGGGTCACGCTGATGGGCAAATTGTATGTTAAGGGGGAACCTGATGGGCACATTTTATATTAAGGGGCACTCTGATGGGCACAACAAAACGTGCCCCTTAACGTAAAATCTGCCCATCAGAGTGCCCCTTAATACAAAATGTGCCCATCAGTGTTGCTCTTAAAATAAAATATGCCCATCAGAATGCCCCTTAACATAAAATGTGCCCATCAACGTGCACATTAAAAATATACCCATCAGAGTGCACCTTAAAATAAAATTTGTCCATCAGAGTGCCCCTTAACATAAAATAAGGGTCACGTTGATGGACACCTTTTATGTTAAGGGGCACTCTGATGGGCACATTTTATTTTAAGGGGCACGCTGATGGGCATATTTTTAATGTACACGCTGATGGGCACATTTTATGTTAAGGGGCACTCTGATGGGCACAACAAAATGTGTCCATCAGTGTGCCCCTTAAGAAAATATGCCCATCAGCGTGCACATTAAAAATATACCCATCAGCGTGCCCCTCAAAATAAAATGTGTCCATCAGAGTGCCCCTTAACATAAAAAAAGGTGCCCATCAGCGTGACCTTTAACAAAATACCTTTAACAAAATATGCCCAGCAGTGTGCACAATAAAAATATGCCCATTAGTGATCACTAGTTAACATGCAGCCCACATACCTTGAAAGCAGGAGGGCACAACTGAAATGCCGAAAGGGGCGGAAGCTGTGAGATATGGAGAGCCGGGACCCGGAAACCGCGAGTTTTAATTCTGCACTTAGAGGCGCCTTTTCTTCTGTTTGTCTTTTACTAGAGATTGCTCCCCTCTTTGAGTGCTGCCCTAATGCCCCTTTCACACTGGGGCGTTTTTTAAGGCGCTACAGCGCTAAAAATAGCGCCTGAAAAAAGCGGGTCCTTTCACTCCAGTGTGAAAGCCGGCGGGCTTTCACACTGGAGCGGTGCGCTAGCAGGACGGTAAAAAAAGTCCTGCTAGCAGCATCTTTGGAGCGGTGAAGGAGCGGTGTATTCACCTCTCCTATACCTACCCATCAATGGGACAGCGCGGCAATACCGCCGGCAAAGCGCCACTGCAGCGGCGCTTTGCGGGGGGCTTTAACCCTTTTTCGGCCGCTAGCAGGGGTTAAAACCGCCCCGCTAGTGGCCAAACACCGCGGCTAAAACGACAGTAAAGCAGCGCTGCTTTACCGCCGCCGCCCGCACCGCCCCAGTGTGGAAGGGGCCTTAGTGTTTGAAGACCTCATCATTTCAATACCTCTACTTAATATAGACATTATCTGCCTGGTCCTGCTATTCAGAGCGCCCTTATATACACTGTTTATCTGGATTTATGGACCTTCAATAACAAGTCATCAATAGGAACACTCCTCTTCCCATTTGGACAGGGTGGCCCACAAAAATAGCGGAGTTCACATGTTTTTTTCTCGCCGCACCTGGAGTGGCGAATAACCGCTAAGCATGACTGCGATAATATAGGGCCTCATGCACGCTGGGCTTCAAAAGCGCCACTTTTACAGGCGTTTGTTGTTTTATTTTCAGCATGTAAAAGCACCCCTAGTTAGCCTAATGCGCGTACACACGATCGGCCAGCAAAAGACTGATGAGAACTTTTGGTCGGAAAATGCGACCGTGTGTATGCTCCATCGGACTTTTGCTGGCCGAATTCATGCCAGCAAAAGATTGAGAGCATGTTCTCAATTTTTCGGTCGGAAAAAGTTTCCGATCGTCTGTAGCAATTCCGTGCAAAATTCCTACGCATGCTCAGAAACAATTGGACGCATGCTCGGAAGCATTGAACTTCATTTTCTCGGCTGGTCGTAGTGTTGTACATCACCGCGTTCTTGACGGTCGAAAGTTCAGCGAACTTTTGTGTGACCGTGTGTATGCAAGCCAAGCTTGAACAGAATTCCATCGGAAAAAACATCCAAGATTTTTCTGACGGAAAATCCGCTCGTTTGTACACGGCAAGTGTCCACGCACACACGGGCAGTTACAGGCGTATTCGAAAAGGAACATTTAGCCCCATTCACACCACAGCATTCTATAGCTTGAAGCTTCAAAACATCGGAGGAGCTCAAATGCAATATTTTAAATAAAATAAAATATATAGATAATAAATAAAAATTTAAAAATAATAATAATTGAATCCTAACCCCTAATATTAACCCTGAACCCTACCTCAATCCTAACCCCTAACCCTAACCCTAAACCTAACCCCTAACCCTAATATTAACCCCTAACCATACCTCAATCCTAACCCCTAACCCTAAACCTAACCCCTAACCCTAATATTAACCCCTAACCATACCCCAATCCTAACCCCTAACCCTAAACCTAACCCTAATATTAACCCCAAACCCTACCCAAATCCTAACCCCTAACCCTAAACCTAACCCCTAACGTAATATTAATCCCTAACCCTACCCCAATCCTAACCCCTAAACCTAACCCCTAACCCTAATATTAACCCCTAACCCTACCCCAATCCTAACCCCTAAACCTAAACCCTAACCCTAATATTAACCCTGATCCCAACCCATAACGCTAATATTAACCCCAAACCCTACCCCAATCCTAACCCCTAAACCTAAACCTAACCCCTAACGTAATATTAACCCCTAACCCTACCCCAATCATAACCCCTAACCCTAAACCTAACCCTTAACCCTAATATTAACCGCTAACCCTACCCCAATCCTAACCCTAATATTAACCCCTAACCCTACCCCAATCCTAACCCCTAACCCTAATATTAACCCTAATCCTAACCCATACCGCTAATATTAATCCTCAATCCTATTCCCTAACCCTAATCCTAACCCCTAATCTTAACCCTAATCCTAACCCCTAATCTTAATATTAACCCCTAACCCTAATATTAACCCATAATCCTAACCCTAATCCCAAAACTAACCTGTAACCCTAATATTAACCTCTAATCCTAACTCTAATCCTAACCCTAATACTAACTCCTAATTGGACACAGCAGGAGTCTGCCAGCTGATTTCATCCAATGAGTTCTGTGTTTACAAAAACATAGAAAGCTGTGTACTGTGAACACCAAAGACATGTAGCAGAATTCATTTTGGCCCCAATGTATGAAGAAATTCGATTTTTTTGATTTTGTTGTTGTATATGTTTTATAACAGAATAAAAATTTATTTTTATTTTTTTCAAAATGTTTGGTGTTTTTTCCGTTTATATAACAAAAAATAAAAAAAAAACTGTGGTGATGAAATACCACCAAAAGAAAGTTCTATTTTCAGGTAAAAAAATTCTATAAATTTAATTTGCGTATAGCGTTGCGTGGCCGAGCAATTGTGAGTTAAAGTAGCGCAGTTCTGAATAGCAAAAAATTCCCTGGCCTTGAAGGGGTAAAACCTTCTGGAGGTGAAGTGGTTACCTTCGATTTTCCATCTGGCAGAAGGGTCCATAGGAGTATTTTAATATGCCCGCGTGCATGAGCCCCAAAAAAGTTCCCAACCCAAGAGTAATAAAAAAATAAATAAATACATAATATTGTTAAAAAAAAAAATTAGTGGTGTGTTCCTAAAGCGTTGCAAGCATTGAATTTATTTTATTTATACAAATTGTATATCAACTTTTTTTTTTATTATTTATACAAATTTTATATCAAATTATTATTTTTTTTTATTTATACAAATTTTATATTACATTTATTTTTTATTTATTTATACAAATTTTATATTAAATTCGTTTTTTTATTTTATTTATACAAATTTTATATCAAATTTGTTTATTTTATTTTATTTATACAAATTTTATATTGAATTTGTTTTCGGTGTGGAGAATACGGATCAGCGGTGGGAATTTGTCTGAAATCTGAAACTGAGGGATTAGAGGAATTAAACTGGGTTTATTATAGAGGACAGACAGAAATCCGCAGACGTTATCACACTCCGCTTCCCGGACGCATCTGACCGTTATCCCCATTCCAGGTGAGGGGAAGGTTCCAGGATTCCCACAGCACCAATCAAATCTTCCCAATTGTTTCCATGTGTGCCCAGCACCTTCACCCCCCCCCCCCCCCCCCCCCCCCCCCCAATCTTTCCCAACACACTGGCCATACATTATACAATTTTCCTTTAGGCTATGTTTCCACTATTTCATCCCCAAATTTTGTGTGATTTTGCCGCATTTTTTTACCGCAAATTGTTGCCGCGACTTGAAGCAATGCCTGTGTATTCTTGATGTCTATGGACCTCAAGTCGCATCAAAGTGCGACCAAAGTAGTGCAGGGACTACTTTGAAGTCACTGCATCTTGAAGTCGCACAGATATGAACGGTACTCATTGGAAATCATGTGGTATGACTTGTCATGCGACTTTTCAGTCCCAAATCGCATGAAAAGTCGCACGAGTGGAAACCTAGCCTTAGATTTGCCAAAATCATATAATATGAGGTCAGACCTAAACACTTTCTATTTGTATACAACCAGGCAGGCCCTTATACTACATAGTTGAAGGTAAAGGAAACCGAACAAGAAAAGTGTATAATATATGGGCAGCTTAATTCATAATATACCAGGGAGGCTTTCCTGAGGACCACACTGCAGTTCTGTATACTGTATTCTGTATACTGCACAGGAGCGATGTTCTGCAGATCTCCAGAGAGGCCAGTGATAGAATAATCTATAGAATATATCGATATGTATCTGTCATGACTGGGGGATGGGATGGAGCAATGCTCTGCAGGAGGTCAGCAATGGAATAATCTTCAGAATATATTAATATGTATCTGTCAGGAGGGGGTGGGATGGAGCAATGCTCTGCAGATCTCTAGAGAGGTCAGTGATGGAATAATCTGAAGAATATATCAATATAGATCTATCAAGAGGGGGATGGGACAGAACAATGCTCTGCAGGAGGTCAGCAATGGAATAATCTGCAGAATATATTAATAAGTATCTATCAGGAGGGGCATGGGACAGAGCAATGCTCTGCAGATCTCTAGAGAGGCCAGTGATGGAATAACCTTCAGAATGTATCAACATATCTATAAGGAGGGGAATGGGATGGAGCAATGCTCTGCAGATCTCTAGAGAGGTCAGTTATGGAATAATCTGCAGAATATATCGATATAGATCTATCAAGAAGGGGATGGGACAGAACAATGCAATAATCTGCAGAATATATTAATATGTATCTATCAGGAGGGGCATGGGACAGAGCAATGCTCTGCAAGCGGCCAGCAATTGAATAATCTGCAGAATATATTAATATGTATCTATTAGGAGGGAGATGGGATGGAGCAATGCTCTGCAGATCTCTAGAGAGGTCAGTGGTGGAATAATCTGCAGAACATATCAGTATGTATCTGTCAGGAGGGGGGTGGAATAGAGAGATGATCTGCAGTTTTCTAGAAAGGCCAGTGATGGAATAATCTGCAGAATATATCAATATGTATCTATCAGGAGGGAGATGGGATGGAGCAATGCTCTGCAGATGTCTAGAAAGGTCAGTGGTAAAATAATCTGCAGAATATATTAAAATATCTATCAGGAGGGGAGAGGGACAGAGCAATGCTCTGCATATCTCTAGAAAGGTCAGCGGTGAAATAATCTGCAGAAAATATCTGTATGTATCTATCAGGAGGGAGATGGGATGGAGCAATGCTCTGCAGAGGCCAGCAATGGAATAATCTGTAAAATATCTCAGTATGTATCTGTCAGGAGGGGGATAGGATGGAGAAATGTTCTGCAGATCTCTAGAGAGGTCAGTGGTGGAATAATCTGCAGAACATATCAGTATGTATCTGTCAGGAGGGGGGTGGAATAGAGAGATGATCTGCAGTTTTCTAGAAAGCCCAGTGATGGAATAATCTGCAGAATATATCAATATGTATCTATCAGGAGGGAGATGGGATGGAGCAATGCTCTGCAGATGTCTAGAAAGGTCAGTGGTAAAATAATCTGCAGAATATATTAAAATATCTATCAGGAGGGGAGAGGGGCAGAGCAATGCTCTGCACATCTCTAGAAAGGTCAGCGGTGAAATAATCTGCAGAAAATATCTGTATGTATCTATCAGGAGGGAGATGGGATGGAGCAATGCTCTGTAGATCCCTAGAAAGGTCAGCGATGGAATAATCTGCAGAATATCTCAATATGTATCTATCAGGAGGGAGATGGGATGGTACAACGCTCTGCAGATCTCTAGAGAGGTCAGTGGTGAAATAATCTGCAGAATTTATCAACATGTATCTGTCAGGAGGGGGATGGGACAGAGCAATGCTCTGCAGAGGCCAGCAATGGAATAATCTGTAAAATATCTCAGTATGTATCTGTCAGGAGGGGGATGGGATGGAGAAATGTTCTGCAGATCTCCAGGGAGGTCAATAAATAACCTGCAGGATCTGCCTCTCTCTGCAGCACGTGTATGAGCGCCATGACGCAGCGTCCGTCTGCCTCTGCAGCGGTTGGCTGTGTCCTCCGTTTGGCTCTCAGACAATCCAGCGGCCGCATCCAGCAGCCTAAATCCATTTCCCAGATCCATCCTGATGTTCTTTTCAGATGTGGCGGCTGATTTATTATCCACAATATTATTACAAACATTTATTTTGTGCTCATGATCACTTTTCCAATAAAGCAGCGCCGCTCCTTCCATTAGCGCTGCCGTTTTCACCGACACCAGATCTGCCGCCGCCGCGGACGGATGATTTGTCAATTACAAGGAGTGAATGGAGCTCACATTTCACCCTTCATACAGATGGAGATTATGTAATTGTTTCATCGCGACGTAAAACAATATGTACCTCTTGGGGGCGCCCATCTATATAGTTCCCAACTCCGCCCCCTTCCATTTCAGAACTTTTCCACTCTCCATATATTGTACATCCAAGAGATTGCAGCTGGAGAAGTGAGACCCCCTTCATTTTCTTTTTATTAGAACAGTCTCTATCAGGCTCCATTCACACTGAGTTTTTTTTTATGCCTTTTGCAGAAATGCAGGGAAATGTTTTAACATGGGTTCCTATGGAACATGATCACATCAATGCATTTTTGTGCGTCTGCGTTTTTGGAAAGGGCCGCGATTTGCGTTTTTTTTTTTACACTGTATATAGCTGGTTGCTAAGGAGGGGGCCAGGAAGCCAGCCGCCATGTCCTTAACAACCTATGAGTCATCAGCTGTCAGCAGGCTTCGGAGGGGGACCCCCCCCACGCCAAGATTTTTTTTTTAAATGGCGTGAGGTCCCCCCCAAAATCCATACCAGACCCTTATCCGAGCAGGTCAGGAAAGGGATGGGGATGAGCAAGCACCCCCCCCCCCTCCTGAACCATACCAGACCGCATGCCCTCAACATGGGGGGTGGGTGCTTTGTGCCTCCAACCCCAAAACATCTTGCCCCCATGTTGATGGGGACAAGGCCCTCTTTCCGACAACCCTTGCACGGTGGTTGTCGGGGTCTGTGAGCGGGGGGCTTATCGGAATCTGGAAGCCCACTTCAACAAGGGGGCCCCCAGATCCCAAGCCCCCCCCCCTATGTGAATGGGTATTGGGTACCCCTACCCATTCACCAAAAAAAAGTAGTGTAGTGTGACAAAACACAATATACAGTTTTTGACAAGTCCTTTATTAAAAATGTCTTCTTCCTCCCCTGGTCTTCTCTTTCTCCCTCCGGTCTTCTCCTTCTTTCTCTGGTCTTTTTCTTCTCCCGCTTCTTCTGGTCTTCTTCGTCCGGTGTTCTTCTTCCTCCGCCGCCGCTCCTGCCGACGACCCTCCTCGGATGCTGCGTCCCACTGATCTGTCTGCGCCGATGTCAAGCATTTCTTAGCTGGGGGCGTGACCACCGGATGATGTCATCTGGATGCCCTGACTCTCATGACGTCACAGACCCATAATGCCCCGGGCGTTGACGTCACAAGAGGCGGGGCCTCCGGAACACATTATCCGATGGCCACGCCCCCAACATTAAGGAAGAAGAACACCGGACAAAGAAGACAGGAGAAAGAAGAAAACCGGAAGAAGAAGCAGGAGAAGAAGAAGACCGGAGGAAGAAGGAGAAGACCGGAGGGAGAAGGAGAAGACCGGAGGGAGAAGGAGAATTTTTTTTTTAAAAACATGTAAAAAATCCTAAAAATCATCATTAACACACTGCAAACGCACTGAAAATGCATGCAAAGAAATGTAAAGTGGACGCAGAGATTGTGGTGTAATAGAGCCCTTAAAGTGGTTGTAATCCCAGTATAGCCAGTATAGCCCTTCCTGTATTCCAGTATACCCAGTGAAGTGACTGGTCTCGGTTGATACATAGAGATGAAACAAATCCTCCTGAGTAGGTTGTATCTGTTTATCTGCAGTCTTCTCTTCTCTACACCTGTTCAAAGTGCAAAATTTATAAAGCTTTTCCGAGCTGTCATAAAAAAGGTCTGAAGTTACGCTTTGCAGAACTCAGTGAGGAGAGCTCTGATGCCGCGTACACACGATCGGAATTTTGGCCATTAAAAGACCGATGAGAGCTTGTAATCGGAAAATGCTACCGTGTGTAGGATCCATCGGAATTTTGCTGACCGAATTCCCGCCAGCAAAAATTTAAGAGCATGTTCTTAATTTTTCTGACGGAAAAGGTTTCTATCGGATTTTCCGATCGTCTGTTGCAATTCCGACGCGCAAAATTCCTACGCATGCTCGGAAACAATTCAACGCATGCTCGGAAGCATTGAACTTAATTTTTTCTTGGCTCGTCGTAGTGTTGTATGTCACCGCGTTCCTGAAGGTCGGAATTTGGTGTAGGCAAGACAGAATTCCGTCTGGAAATCCATCAGAGCTTTTTCCGACAAGAATTCCGATCGTGTGTACGCGGCATAAGAGCTGATTGAAGTGAAGGGACACACCCCCCTTCACACAGCCCACAGGAACAGAGCTGAGGCTGTCAATCACAGTTTATGTGCTAAAGCTCCCTCCCCTGTCACCTTAATGTCAGGAAAGCTTGCATTGCTAAATATTTTACATTTCCCTTCCCCCCGTTCTTAGTAAATTTCGGGTCTTCTTCCCGGAGCTCCCCTTTATTGTCTGGTAAGGTGCCCCGATTCCACCTGCGTAGGCTTTTTACAAGGCTCTCATGTGTTCGGGGAGAGAGGTTAGGAAAACATCTCGGGAGCTTGAGCGCCAGAGCCGAATGTGAAATCCACTTCCACCGAGGCCAGCCTCGCTCTCTCACACGCAGCCAAGGAGGCTGAAACCGAAGCGGTGGCTGACTGCCCAGACACAGAAAATCAAATAAATATGAGCGAGGTTAAGAATTCTTTTTATTGGGAGCACCTGCTTCTATTTTATACCAAAACTTACATTTCCTTAGTTACAGCGAGACTACGAGAGACAAAAAGAGCCTTATATCATCCCTCCGGGGGAGCGGGGGCAGGTGAAACGGTCACAGGGAACAAGTGGACCCTTGCTGGACGACGGACTACAACTCCCAGCAAGCAGGGGCCATTCATCACTATGTATTGTATAATACATATTCATTTCTATGACTCTGACATATTCTGAATGCTGTACCTTTCATACCAGTCTCTGCGCCAGAGGAGCTGACACTCTAATGTCCCCCCACAGTCATACACTATAATTATTATATATTCATATAGCTCTGACATATACTGCAGTGCTGTACAGAGAACACTGAGCCAGTCACATCAGTCTCTACACCAGAGGAGCTTACACTCTAATTTTCTCCTGCTTTTACACACTATTATAATTATTATACATTTATATAGCTCTGACATATACTGCAGTGTTGTACAGAGAACACTGAGCCAGTCCCATCAGTCTCTGCACCAGAGGAGCTTGATGGGCACAGTGGCTGCGCTTGATGGGCACAGTGGCTGCGTTTGATGGGCACACTGGCTGCGTTTGTTGGGCACAGTGGCTGTGCTTGATGGGCATAGTGGCTGCGTTTCATGGCACAGTGGCTGCGTTTCATGGCACAGTGGCAGCATATGATGGGCACAGTGGCTGCGTTTGATGGCACAGTGGCAGCGTTTGATGGGCACAGTGGCTGCGCTTGATGGGCATAGTGGCTGCATTTAATGGCACAGTGGCTGCGTTTGATGGGCACAGTGGCTGCGTTTGATGGGCACACTGGCTGTGTTTGTTGGGCACAGTGGCTGCGCTTGATGGGCATAGTGGCTGCGTTAAATGGCACAGTGGCTGCGTTTGATGGCACAGTGGCTGCTTTGGTGGGCACAGTGGCTGCGTTTAATGGCACAGTGGCAGCGTTTGATGGGAACACTGGCTGCGTTTGTTGGGCACAGTGGCTGCGCTTGATGCGCATAGTGGCTGCGTTTAATGGCACAGTGGCTGCGCTTGATGGGCACAGTGGCTGCGCTTGATGGGCACAGTGGCTGCGCTTGATGGGCACAGTGGCTGCGCTTGATGGGCACAGTGGCTGCGTTTGATGGGCACAGTGGCTGCGTTTGATGGGCACAGTGGCTGCGCTTGATGGGCACAGTGGCTGCATTTGATGGGCACAGTGGCGGCAATTTATGTTTTTTTTTTTTTCAGTTTGTTTACGCCCTCCCAAAAATTTTGAGCACCAGCCGCCACTGGCTCTGACATATACCACAGTGCTGTACAGAGAACACTGAGCCTTTAACTTCAGTCTTTGTACCAGAGGAGCTTACACTCTAATGTCCCCCCACAGTCACACACTATTATTATTATAAATTTATATAACTGTGACATAGGAGCTTACGCTCTAATCATATTCTTTCTCACTGGTATAGTGGGGGGAGATAATTTCCACCTCTCAGCTGACTTCCTGTCTTCACCTCCCATAGAGGAATCCAGCTGTAGGTATTTCCTTAGCAGATTTTATAAAGTAATACAAATAAATATTAAATCTAATACCGGGAAACGTTATTATATATTTGTGGATTTTATCACTGCGTTCATTTTTATTTTTTTTGGGTATGACATGTACTCATCATCTCTCCCTGAAAGAGAATCCGCTCCTATGATGAGATCCCTGTGTGGTACAACGGCCGTCCAATCAGATAAGCTGATGCTTCTAGCAGATGACCCAGATCTGCGCCATGAGACGATCGGATATTTTCCCGCCTGTATAAACTTTCACTAAAAAATCCAAATTCTTTATAGGACACAATAAAAAATGTCTGATTGAAGATGGTAGACGGAATCCTTCGCGTGGCGATGCGGCGCACTTTACGTCTCTCTGTATAATAAATCCTTTTTCCTTCAAAAGAATCTTTTGAACTGAGACTTTTTATGCAACCAGCAAGTTGACCTCAAATCTGACTCCAAGTAATATTAATATTTTAGTTAAGGATTGCTGTCTGAGGGTCTCATCACCGGCGTCTTGGAGGTAGTTGGCTGAACGGCCCCATAATTTGTTTATTTTATGTTATAGTGAACCAATCCTGATCCTTGGGACACAGATAACCCCACCCACTGTCTGCCACAGGTCTGCCCAGTGACCAGGCTGTCCTACCCAGACACTGCCCAAATCTCTCCTCTAATTATGCAGGAGCCACACAATTACTGTAATAAATGTGTTTGCTGTGCATGAGCAGTGACTCAAGTAAAGGTGACACTGTGATCCCAGGACACAACTTCATCAGGACACGGCCCGGGACACAACGTCATCAGGACATGGCCTGGGACACAACGTCATCGGGACATGGCCCGGGACACAGCATTATCAGGACACGGCCCAGGACACAGATCCCAGGACACAGCACCATCAGGACACAGATCCCAGGACACAACATCATCAGGACACGGCCCGGGACACAACGTCATCAGGACATGGCCTGGGACACAACGTCATCAGGACACGGCCCGGGACACAACGTCATCAGGACACAGTCCGGGACACAGCATTATCAGGACACAGATCCCAGGACACAACATCATCAGGACACGGCCCGGGACACAACGTCATCAGGACACGGCCCGGGACACAACGTCATCAGGACACAGTCCGGGACACAGCATTATCAGGACACAGATCCCAGGACACAGCACCATCAGGACACAGATCCCAAGACACAACATCATCAGGACATAGCCCGGGACACAACGTCATCAGGACACAGCCCGGGACACAACGTCATCAGGACACAGTCCGGGACACAGCATTATTAGGACACGGCCCAGGACACAGCATCATCAGGACATGGCCCAGGACACAACGTCATCAGGACACGGCCCGGGACACAGCATTATCAGGACACGGCCCAGGACACAGATCCCAGGACACAGCACCATCAGGACACAGATCCCAGGACACAACATCATCAGGACACGGCCCGGGACACAACGTCATCAGGACATGGCCTGGGACACAACGTCATCAGGACACGGCCCGGGACACAACGTCATCAGGACACAGTCCGGGACACAGCATTATCAGGACACAGATCCCAGGACACAACATCATCAGGACACGGCCCGGGACACAACGTCATCAGGACACGGCCTGGGACACAACGTCATCAGGACACAGTCCGGGACACAGCATTATCAGGACACAGATCCCAGGACACAGCACCATCAGGACACAGATCCCAAGACACAACATCATCAGGACATAGCCCGGGACACAACGTCATCAGGACACAGCCCGGGACACAACGTCATCAGGACACAGTCCGGGACACAGCATTATTAGGACACGGCCCAGGACACAGCATCATCAGGACATGGCCCAGGACACAACGTCATCAGGACACGGCCCGGGACACAGCATTATCAGGACATGGCCCAGGACACAGCATCATCAGGACATGGCCCAGGACACAGCATCATCAGGACACAGATCCCAGGACACAACGTCATCAGGACACGGCACCATCAGGACACAACCCTGGACACAGCACCATCAGCACACAGCCCTGGACACAGCATCATCAGGACACGGCCCAGGACACAGCATCATCAGGACACGGCCCAGGACACAACGTCATCAGGACACGGCATCATCAGGACACAGCCCAAGACACAGCATCATCAGGACACGGCCCAGGACACAGCATCATCAGGACATGGCGCAGGACACAATGTCATCAGGACATGGCCCAGGACACAATGTCATCAGGACATGGCCCAGGACACAACGTCATCCGGACACGGCCCAGGACACAACGTCATCAGGACACGGCCCGGAACACAGCATCATCAGGACACGGCCCGGGACACAGCATCATCAGGACACGGCCCGGACACAGCACCATCAGGACACAGATTTTTAAAGCCTATGCAGATGGAATGGGGACACCTTACCAGCCATTAAAGGGGAGCTCTGGGAAGAAGACCTGAGATTTACTAATAAGGGGGAGGGTAAATATGAATTACCGTACTCTGCTTCTTTGATTTATTCACCTTTTTTAATTAAAATTGACATTTAATCAGCCCATATTTTGGGTCTCTGTATTTCTCTATGCAGTGTAGGCAGATCAATGCAGATGGGAGGGGCAAACAGAGTGCTGTACATAGCTTCCTGATTACATGCCAGCACCCGGCCTCAGTACTCCTCTCAAGAGCCCTCAGTCCTGATGCAATCAGTGGGAGGAATTATGCAAATATCAAAATGCCTTGATGGCTGGGTGTCAGTTTGCAGGAGTGGGCATTCCTAGGCAGGCTGTATTTGCATAGGTAATGCCCTAATGTGACGCTGGGCCACCATGATTGAAAGAACTGAAATACAATGAATAAAAGGGGTGGGGCCAGGGACAGCCAAGCCGGGGAGGGAAGAACTAGATGATGCCGTGCGTCCTCCCGCCAGGAAATGAGGCGGGCTCTATCTGACTTGCTGGAGCTTCTAATGCACATTGTGAGAAGCTCTCAGTGTGCATTGAAATCGCAGTAAGCCTTTTCAGTCCAGGTGAGGAGCCGGTACAGCTGGAGGATGGCGGTCAGATTTCATAGAGGTAAGACTTATTCTGGCGTTTGCCGCAACCAGCCCAGCCATTGCCTCTTCGTGCGAGAGAAGCATTTCCCGGAGCTGCGCTGTTTGTCTAAGGTAATAAATGACTTTTTTTAATGAATAATATTACTCACCGCGGTCCAATTATTCTCCTCCGAAGGATAACTTTGTAGCGATGGCAGAAAAAAATAAGAATTTCCTCCTTTTGATTAATGGCCCAAAAATGATGATTAAGGTATTATTTCACGTGCGTTTAGGCAATCTATAAATCTCTGCGTACATTACGGGAACGGGCCCAGGGCTCGGATTGCTGCGTACATGGAATATAATATATGTGAGGTGGATGGACGCCATGCGCTAATAACCAATGGCCGCTCTGCCTCTGAAAAGGTTGAATACAACCTTCCTACGGAAATAACATTTCTACAGAGGGATTGACAAAAAAAGAAAAAAACTTGAAAATGGGTGCAAGAAAGATACAATAAGCACGGCACAATGTGTCTGCGAATTGTTAGATCTATGCGTATGGGCAGCCAGGGTGCAATTTGCCCCAATATTCTCCTTGCCGTTACCCCTGTGAGTTATAGTGCAGGGGTCTGAAAAGTTTTTACACAAAGGGCCAGTTTTCTGTCCTTCAGACTGTAGTAGGGTTGCCACCTTTCCGGACAGTTCGGGTTTGGACTCATGCGTCTGGGTTTCAGACTGCCTGAAACCCGGACGCATGATTCAGACTGAACAATGGCTTCCTAGCAGGGCTGCTGGCTCTAGTTGTCTAAGCTGAGAGTGTCTGTTACACACTCTTTCACACTGCCCAAAGCCACCACTAATGCCCCGTACATATGGTCGGAAATTCCAACGGAAAATGTCCGATCGGACCATGTTGTCGGAAAATCCGACCGTGTGTGGGCTCCATCGGACTTTCCTGCTTTCCTGAGATCCTGCTCTCAAATTTTCCGACAACAAAATCCGATCTGACTTTTTCCCATCGTGTGTAGAGAATTCCGACGGACAAAGTGCCACGCATGCTCAGATCAAATTAGGAGACCAAACTTATTGGCTAATAGCCTCTACGTAGTTCCGTTGTACGCAACGAATGTCACCACGTTCAAAATGATCGGATTTTCCGACAACTTTGTCCGACTGTGTGTGTGCAACACCAGTGTCGGACAAAATCCGTCGGAAAAAATCCGATGGATTTTGTGGTCGGAATTTCCGACCGTGTGTACGGGGCATTACACACTCTTTCACACTGCCCAAAGCCAGCACTAACACCCAGTGCCGGGACAAGGTCATCCAGTGCCCAGGGCAAAGATGCCAAACTGCGCCCCCCTTTCCCTTAGGGTTAGGCTCAGGGTGCCCCCTACCCCTGCAATATACCATTGCGCCAGGGGCAGCCGGCCCTCCTGCCCACCCCTTGTCCCGGCCCTGCTAACACCCCCCCTCCCCAAACACACACACACAGAGGAGAGAGGGCTCGATCTGCACCTCTTCCTCCCGCCCCTACCCCTCTGTGTCTGCCCACACTCCAATCCCCGGTGCTGTGCCTCAGAAAAGGAACGTGGGGGCCAGAAATTGATAGTCCAGCAGCCTCAGATACATCTGGATCATATTGATATAAAAAAAATGATATCAATTTCACTGGGGCACAGTGTTGCCTGACTGCGCAATTACCGGGTAAAGTAGTGCAATGCTGAATAGCAAAAAATGCCCTAGTCAAACCTTTCCGGAGCTCAAGTGGCTAAAGAAATTGTGGAGTGGATGAGTGGATGCAGTGAAGAAAAGAATCACAAAAATGAGAAAGAAAGACCAATTTTAATTGTGAAGAATGTGCATCAAATATGTAAAATTACCAATAAAATAAAAAGCTCCAAAAAAAAAAAAAAAGGAAATATCGGAAATGAGAACCAGGACAATTACTTTTTTAAGGTCTATTTCTTGTCAGTTCCCTAGCGGTAAATACAAGCTGTCAACAACCCAGAGAATCCCCATTAATCTTGCCGTTTCTTGGTCCAAATCCAGACAGTCCACGAACCTGCGCTAATCTTCACGTGTCGACACTCATTGGCGCTCCCTCTGGTATTGATGCACTGCGGCAGATAGACGGTTATGGATTTCAGCAACAGATTCATGCTGACCCGATCCTTCTCTTCATTACAGATTTCCAAGAGATGTATCTACAGCTCTCTGCCAAAACTATTTTAGCACAAACTTCTGTCACCCTGCTTGGGTGAAATTGACTTGAAAAAAAGAGACAAGTCAGCATTAATTAACAAAGCCAAGGTTACCCTTAATGCAAACCCTAATGCTAACACCACATCAAACCCTAATGCTAGCCATAATCCCAACCTTAAACGTCCCCTAATATTAACTCTAACTCTAATGATAGCTCTACATCTATTGATAGCTCTAATACTTGCCCTAATATTAACTCTAACTCTAATGACAGTTCTAATCCTAATGACCATTTGTAAATAAAGATTGGTAATAGCTTAATTAAATGCATGGTGTGTGGTTTTGCTCATCCAATGGAAACGCTTCCTTGTCTCCCGAGGAGTGTATTTAAAGTGTGGTTTCTGGCGTGTGTATGTACCCCTGATGACGTCACTTATGACGAAACGCATCAGTAGAGCTACGTTCACACGCTACTGCGCGACCGATGTTCGGCCATCTTATCTGTGGGAAACGAACTTGTTGACAGGACACGTGTTTAGGCTTGCTAATGCCGTTTTTAATGTAAGTGCACTACTTTTTTTTAATAAATATACGATGTGTACAGTATTGCACTGTATGTGGAGTTTTATATTTTGCATATACTCCAGTCATTGAGCACAATTGAGGGTTTTCTGATGCTGCTTTACGGATTGTCTATGGATCTATCCTTTACCTACCATCTGGGGCCATTTGAGAGTACACTTGAGCTCATAAAAGTGGATCTAAGGTCTGATTGAGTGTTCACTGACCTCCCTGGTTCTCTGTAAGTATGCACTTATTATATATATAACGCCGCACTTTGTTTATCTACTACGATTATATGCACCTATTTTATGTATAGCGCTACCCTTTGTTTATCTAATACTAATGATAGCTATAACCCTAATCTAAATGCTAAATGATAGCTTTAACAGTAACCTTATTGATAGCTCTAACACTAATGATAGCTTTAACAACAACTCTAATGATAGCTCCAACATTAATCCTAGTGATAGATCTAGATACAATTTGGTGTGGGAGAGTCGTCATTTAGATAAGGCACCACATCCCTTCAATACTGATAGAAAATGGAAAAAGTCATTTTTTTGGGGGATTTTTAAGGTGCATCAACAAAGATAGCAAGAATTCATAAAATACTAAATTTATTATAGAAATCAGTTAAAACAATGTTTCCATATAAAAGAAAATATAGTCATGACCCATTTATTATAGTCCTAAAACTTTTAGCGGTATTGTAGCGATGAATCCTGACATGTTTCACCCTCTGGGCTTCTTCGGGGGAAGAACTGTCCGCTACAAGGTCATGTCACTATATCAAACAAAGACAGAGTTATATATATAATTTTCACAGCAATTATGTGCATATATTTAACAGTGTTGGTCCATCATGCTTACCCCCAAAATGGCTTTCATATAGATCAAATATCTCATCTGTGTTGAAAAAGGATTAAACTAAATATAATAACAAACATAAAACCATAATATAGTTATTTTGGTTATATGTTTGTTATTATATTTAGTTTATCCCTTTCATACCTCCTGTGGTCATATATGGTCCTGAATTGGCTGACACTATTGAGAACACCTTATAAATAGTTCAGATTAGATATTTGATCTATATAGAAGCAATTTTGGAGTAAGCATGGTGGACCAACACTGTTGAATATATGTTAAATATATGTTGAATATATGCACATAATTGCTGTGAAAATTATGTATATTTATACTCTGTGGACAGCTCATCCCCTGAAGAAGCCCAGAGGGTGAAACATGTCGGGATTCATCGCTAGAATACCGCTATAAGTTTAGGGACTATAAGAAATGGCTGATGACTATATTTGCTTTTATATGGAAACATTGTTTTAACTGATTTCTATATACAATTTTGTATTTTATGAATTCTTGCTATCTAGTGATAGATCCAATGCTAACCCGAATAATAGCTCTAAAACCAAACGTAATCACAGCTCTAACCCTAATCATAGCACAAACCCCTAACTCTAATGATGTCTGTAACCCTAATGATAGCTATAATACTAACAATAGCTCTAACCCCAACCCAAGCTCTAACCCTAACCCTAATGGTAGCTATAATACTAACAGTAGCTCTAACCCCAACTCAAGCTCTAGCCCTAACCCTAATGGTAGCTATAATACTAACAGTAGCTCTAACCCCAACCCAAGCTCTAAGCCTAACTCTAATGGTAGCTATTATACTAACAATAGCTCCAACCCAAGCTCTAACCCTAACCCTAATGGTAGCTATAATACTAACAATAGCTCCAACCCCAACCCAAGCTCTAACCCTAACCCTAATGGTAGCTATAATACTAACAGTAGCTCTAACCCCAACTCAAGCTCTAACCCTAACCCTAATGGTAGCTATAATACTAACAGTATCTCTAACCCCAACCCAAGCTCTAAGCCTAACCCTAATGGTAGCTATTATACTAACAATAGCTCCAACCCCAACCCAAGCTCTAACCCTAACCCTAATGGTAGCTATAATACTAACAATATCTCTAACCCCAACCCAAGCTCTAACCCTAACCCTAATGGTAGCTATTATACTAACAATAGCTCCAACCCCAACCCAAGCTCTAACCCTAACCCTAATGGTAGCTATAATACTAACAATATCTCTAACCCCATTTTAAGCTCTAACCCTAACCCTAATGGTAGCTAAAATACTAACAATAGCTCTAACCCCAACCCAAGCTCTAACCCTAACCCTAATGGTAGCTATAATACTAACAATAGCTCTAACCCCAACTCAAGCTCTAACCCTAACCCTAATGGTAGCTATAATACTAACAATAGCTCCAACCCCAACCCAAGCTCTAACCCTAATGATGGCTCTAACCTAACACTAAATGACAGCTATAGCCCTAACCCTATTAGTAGCTCTAATACTAATGCCAAAGGATAGCTCTAACCCTAATCTTAATGATAGCCCTAACAGTAACCTTATTACTATCTCTAATGCTAAATATGTCTAACATTAATCCTAATGATAGCTTTAATGCTAACTCCAATGATAGCTCTAACACTATCCTTAATGACAGCTCTAACCCCAACTGTAATGCTGTCTCTAACTCTTACCCTAATGATAGCTCTAATACTAATGATTGCTATAACCCTAACTCTAATAATAGCTCTAATACTAACAATAGCTCTAACCCAAACTCTAATGACAACTCTAACCCTTGTTATAGCTTTAGCACTTATCCTATCAATAGCTCTAACACTAACCCTGATGATAGCTATAACCCTAACCTAAATGATAACTCTAACAGTAACCTTATTTATAGTGCTAATGCTAATGGTAGCTTTAACAACAATCCTAATAATAGCTCTAACATTAATCCTAAAGATAGCTCTAAGGCTAACTCCAATATTAGCTCTAACATCAACCGTAATGACAGCTCTAATCCTAATCATAGCACAATCCCTAACTCTAATGATGGCTTTAACCCTAACCTTAATGACAGCTCTAACCGTAATGATAGATCTAACCCTAACCCTAATGACAGCTCTAACCCTGATAGATCTAATCCTAACCCTAATGACAGCCCTAACCCTGATAGATCTAATCTTAACCCTAATGACAGCTATAACCCTAATGATAGATCTAACCTTAACCCTATTGACAGCTCTAACCCCAATAGTAAGTGTTAGTGATAGCTCTAACACTAACCCTACTGATGGTACCAATCTAAACCCTAATGATAGATCTAACACTTACCGTAATCATTAGGGTTTGTGTTAGAGCTATCATTAGGGGTTTTTTTTTGTTTTTTTTTTAAAAGCCCGTGGCGTGTGAAACACACCCAAAAACTCCACCCGGTGCCAAAAAAAGTGCACACACATAAAGAGTGAACACAAAAACGTGCAACGGTGCTACACGGTCAGCCCTAGGAAGGATCTTACCCTAATCCCCCAAGGCTTAAGGGCTCCAGACGGGGACTGAGGTACTTCACTTGGGTCCATCTGGCCGAAACCAGATGGACCCCCTTTCTCTAGAAGGTCTGCCGAAACAGACCCACCCAAGTACTCAGTGGGACTCCCGGAAGGGAGACCCCATGAAAGAGGGCGAACCAAGCCAAAAGGCCTATGTCCACCCCCCTCCCAAGACTTTCAGGGCAGGCCCGAGAACCCGCACCCTACTCATCACACAGTAACAAAACGTGTACACACCAAACAAAAAAATACAAAAAAGTGACAAACACGTGGTCAAAATAAATAGGAAAGTGGGTAGAAGGAAGTGGGAGAAGTGAAAGAGTGACCATTGTGCAATACAATGGCCAGGCCCTTCAGCCAGGATTAAAAATTTCCCCTGGTCCTAGCCAAAAGGCTCGGCCCTAGAGGCAGGTGTGAAAAGCATGTGTTGGTGAAGTGACCACGGTGCCATAAATCAAAGTGACCCTCAATCACAGTGATTGTATGGCACCCCTGAACTGCCACTTCAGGGGCACATTCACCGTAGGCTTTTCTTAGTTACTATTAGGGCTAGAGGTATTCTTGGGGTTCATGTTAGAGCTATAATTAGGGCCTAATGATAGCTATAACCCCTAGTGATAGCTCCAACATAAACCCTTCTGCTAACCCTAAACCTATTCAAAAGCTAAACCTTAATGAAAGCTCTAATGTCGCGTACACACGGTCGGAATTTCCTATGGAAACAGTATGATGGGAGCTTTTCATCAGAATTTCCGACCGTGTGTATGCCCATCGGTCTTTTTCTGTCGCAATTTCCGACGGACTTTGGATTGAGAACCTGTTCTTAATTTTTCCGACGGAAAACCTTTCTATCGGTTTTTCCGATCGTGTGTATGCAAATCCGACACGCAAAATTCCGACGCATGCTCGGAAACTATTCGACGCATGCTCAGAAGCATTAAACTTCCCTTTTATAGTGCAGTCGAACGTGTTGTATGCCGCAGTGTTATTGACCGGCGGAATTTGAAGTGACCGTGTGTAGGCAAGACAGTTTGAGCGAAATTCCGTAGGAATTCCGACGGGAGAACCATCAGAGCTTTTTCCGACGAGAATTCCGACCGTGTGTACGCGGCATTTCACTAATAGTAACCTTAACCCTTTGTTTATCCTCAAACTCTTGTGAGTGTGAAGTTGAAGGGGTACCAGATCATCAGGCAGCTCACAGTTGAGGACAGCCCCCAGCAGGGCTTTCTTTGTGGGAGCCTTTCATTGTCTGTGTACTTTCTGTGCTTGGATAGTGTTCTGTGAATTTACACATTTTCTATACATCTACAATCTAGCTTCTATAATTCTTACTCGTTGTTTTAGCTAATTTCTGAAAATTTGATCAGTTGTGATTGGGCTGAACTTTGTAAAAATCCACAAATCTTGGTCATTCTGGATTTCTGAACCAGAAGTCATTGGCAAGCTGAAACAGACTCCAAAAATGTGTATTGCAAAGCAGCAAATGATGCACAGAGTGGTTTGGGGGATTCCTGGCAGCCCTGCTGGATGAGATGATGGAGCCAAAAAACCAACCGGGCACCCTTACTTTAAAAATTCTACCAGGAACACTAAGATAGAAGGAGAGGACCTGGTGGCACTGACAGTCATCTATAGGTGCTCATAGAACAGGAGAAGCAGATACGAGGCAGAAGTAGCTTTTGGAGCAATCTTTGGTCCCTTTCTCCCAGATGCCTTTTGGAAAACCAAACCACCAAGAAACAACACAAAAATGTACTGCCATCCAAAATTCATGATCAAATCTACCCAAAATAGCTCTGGGATCAGGGTGGGGGGTGATTGTTAGGCCACAAGACAAATAGCTTAGATGGTCAAAAGGTTTAAATCCAACCCAACACTGCCTATCACTCTTTGCAGATTGACAGGAGAGCAGAGACAGAGGAAATCCTCTCAGCTTCCACTATCACCTCTGGAAACCCCATGGTGATAAGTGATAAGAAGGACTCAGGGGGTACAATCCTCCCCCTCCCCCCTCTGTACATTCCACCACATATCTGTTGTAGACCTCCTTCCTCTCCCATGTGTAGTCTGGCATCAAGTCTGTAGTGGGCATAGACATGAGTCTGTCTGTTCTAAACAGTGAAAATTGTTCTGCTGGAACCAGTCCATAAGGCTCCCTTCACATCTCCGCTTTCCGATTTGATTTTAATAGCACCCCAAACGCGGCACAATTTTCCTGCGATTCGTTGGGCGACAATCGCTGTAAAAACGCGTGAACAGAACTGCGGGACGCCGTCACCCAAAAGGAATGCAGGAGCTTCTTTTGGGCGACTGGCATCCCGGGATTCTATTTGCGCGTTTTTACCACAATTGTCGCCCCCATACGCAGAGATGTGAACGGAGCCCAAGTACTGCACCAGGTTAGGGTTTCTATTGGATGACGATGACCAGCCATCTGATACAAATGGAATCACCAAAAGCCATAGGTTGAATACCATGTTGCCATCTTCAGATCATCTTCTCTTTTTCCTTCTGATGAATTTGCTCTTCTTATACTTGATTCCTTTTTCATTTTGGGCACAGAAGAGAAGGATTAGACCCTTTAGCTGGAACTAGATTTGTTTCATTACAAATCAAAATTCTGAGAAAATCTTTGTTATTCGAAGATTGGGATGTATCCACATTTCTGAATTACAATAGTAACTAATCTGAAATAAATTAGAAACAAAACAAAAACTAGAAAATAAAGGAATAGAATAAAAAAAAAAGAATAGAATGTAATAGAATAAAATAGAATAGAATAAAATAGAATAGAATAAAAAAATAAAAGAATAGAATAGAATAAAACAAAATAGAAAAGTACATAAAATTAAGGAATAGAATAGAATAAATAGAATAGAACAAAAAATAAAAGAATAGAGTAGAAAGGAATAAAATTGAAAAAAAACGAATAGAATAAAATAGAAGGAATATAGCCATCTTCCGAAATTCAACTTTTTCGAACTGACTTGAAAATAATGAATATACAAAATGAATCTGAATATACAAAATTAATTCAGAAAACGAATAGTTCTAACAACAAATATGACAAAATGTAATTATTAACTTAACGAACTAATCCAAAGCAAAAAAGACATTCTGTCATGCACACCTCTAGCTGGAACATGTACAAGTGATTGATTCAATTTATCAGTAGTTCATGGTCAAAGGAAGTCAATCAGATTCAAATGGGGCATAGTGGCTCTGGTAAAGTCACTATAATAGGAAAAAAAATAGATAGAAGACCCGGATAGATAGAAGATTTTCTGGAATCGATTTGGTCGTCACATCTGTGGGGGGTCCTCTGGTCAGAGCTGTGGCCACACAAATCCTCCACTAGCAACAAATTACGTTGCAAAAAATGGTGGTGCAAATATGGCTCAAAGAAAAAACAAATGAGCTGGCCATAGGTAAAACCCGCTGGGTATTTATTATTATAAAACAAACGCCATAGGCGTATAAAAAACAGATAGGAAAATCACATGGATAAAATTACGGCTGGCCGGCTGCAGTACACACGCCCAAGCTAACAAACAACGGGACAACGCGCATGGTGACGTCAGTATGTTGCTCCACTGACGTGTTTCGTCACAGGCTTGACATTGTCATGAGGCACGTACCCTAAGCCCGAAAGAACACCTTTGGGATGAATTAGAGTGGAAACTGTGAGCCAGGACTTTTTGTCCACATCAGTGCCTGACCTCACAAATGCTCTTCTGGAATGATGGTCAAACACTCCCATAGGCACACTCCTAAACCTTGTGGATGGCCTTCCCAGAAGAGTTGAAGCTGTTATAGCTGTAAAGGGTGGGCCAACTCAATATTGAACTCAACAGACTAAAGCCCCATACACACGGTCGGATTTTTTCATGGATTCTGTCCGATCGGACAATGTTGTTGAAAAATCAGACCGTGTGTATGCACCATCGGACAGTGTACGTCGGATTGTCCGACGGACAAAGTCCTATCTCCTGCTGGATAGATTTGCCGACAACACGGTCCGATCACACCAAATCCGATCGTGTGTACGGTTGTCCGACCGGACAAAGTGCTACGCATGCTCAGATCACATTACAAGACCAAAGCTATTGGCTACTAGCCTCTACATAGTCCCGTCGTAGGCAACAAACGTCACCACGTTCAGAATGATCGGATTTTCCGACAACTTTGTCCGACCGTGTGTACGCAAAACCAACATCAGACAAAGTATGACGGACATGGCCCGACGGACCTGGTCCTCGGATAATCCGCGCGTGTGTATGGGGCTTAAGACATTAAATGGGGTGGCATTAAAGTTCATGTGTGTAAAAAGGCAGGCGTATACTTTTGGTAATATATTGTATTTTGTATTTTCCATACCTGGCTGATGTCCCTAGGCACTGATACTACAGTGGTGTCCACTAGCTAAGTCTTGTGCCAAGAGGCAGCCACTCAGCACAGGCGCCATTTAGGGAACACTTTGCAAGATCTTTATTGTTCATTTAAATTGCTTGTACTGAAGTTATTAAAGGGGTGCATGCAAGACGTATCAAAGAACAGGGCTTACAATAAGGGAATGGAGAAAGTATTGCCATTGCTAATGAGTATCTTACTTGTATCACATGCCAATGCAACCAACCAGCCAGGAAATGGGTGATGAATACTCTGGTAGGGATGAGGTGTTGTGCCTGGCCCCTTCACTAGCAACTAGTTCCCCACATACTAGAATTGACCTTGTGGCACAGAGTACCTAGGGATTGGAGCCTTGAGTCACTGATGAAGATGTAGTGAGGCCCTGGTTGGAGAGCAAGCATGGAGCTATGGAGTAGTGAGGTTCCTGTATCCAATAGTAACATGGGGATCATTGTCACTGGGAGTGAGGTGAGGAGACTGATTTGGTGGAGAGAGCTGATTTGGTGGAGACTGATGCATGCTCCATGGTACCAGCTCAGAAATGCTGCACACCTGGGGACAGGTGATTTTCAAGTCTGGAGTGGCACCTTAATGCTGAATTCACATCCCCACTAGGCATTAAGCCCCCCCCCCCCCCCCTTTCACACACACACACCTGAGCTGAGTGGCCGACCTCCTGTGTTCACAATGCATCAGGCCGGCCACTCAGCATGGGCCCTTGAAGCAAGTGATTACTGGAGTAGTTGTGTAGTAGCGGTGTCAACTTCAGTGATTTCTACCTACCAGGGGCATCAGCCAGATATGATATATACATAATTATATAGGCCCATGCTGGACCAATGTAACTTTGCATTAAATATCCATACTTGGAATTCCTCTTTAAAGTGATAACCGTATTTTGAAAACCAAAAAAGCTGATTTTTATGGCGTTTAATGTCAGCAGATTAAGCCAGCGGGGGCCATCTCACCATCCTGTGAACCCATGCCAGACATCCAGACAAACATTGCACCTTGTTAATTAGGGTCCCCCTCAGGAAATTTGGATTATGTGTCAGTGAGGGGTGAACTGAGCTCTAGATATTTGTTTTCTCTTCATTTTCATTTTATCAGTTTCCTCCAACCTTGTTTGGATCCAGCGTGCGCCCCCCTCCTGTCCACCTGCCGCTCGCCAGAGATGGGAATCAGCTTGTACAGGATGTTCCAAGTCACTTTCTAAACTTCCTACCCAGCCAGATTTTATTTCAACCGTCTGGTTGGTTTTTGTCCTGGGGAAAAGAATAAAGGGTATGAGGACTCCCAGGGGACATGTAGGGCTATAAAACTTCATAAAATAATAACAACAAGGTAATAAATTGTCAGCTTTGATACAAGGCGACCCGAATGACACGTTTCCAGCTGCGGGAATAGAAGAGCGCAGAGGACTCCAATCTATTAATTGCTGCTTAGTACACTAGTAAGCAAATAGACATTGTTACAGAAACTGAAAATTATAACATTGTAACAGTAAAAATAAGATGTACAAAGAAAATCATTTACAGATATTTTTTTTTTTCCTTTTGTATCAAAGGGAAGATGCAATCATTAGTTTTTCAAACTTTTTTTATAAAGGATTTCCAGTGCAGGACAGTTGTCTATCTTTATTTCACAGCATTCAACTATCATTTCCAGGGATGAGCTTGGGTTCAGATCAGTGGCGGCTGGTGCTCAAAATTTTTGGGGGGGTGCAAACAAACTGAAAAATTCTGAAAAAAAAACCCATCAATCGCAGCCACTGTGCCATCAAACGCAGCCACTGTGCCCATCAAACGCAGCCACTGTGCCATCAAACGCAGCCACTGTGCCCATCAATTGCCACCACTGTGCCCATCATATGCAGCCACTGTGCCATAAAACACTGCCACTGTGCCATCAAATGCCACCACTGTGCCATAAAACGCAGCTACTGTGCCATCAAACGCAGCCACTGTGCCATCATACGCAGCCACTGTGCCCATCAAACGCAGCCACTGTGCCATCAAACGCAGCCACTGTGCCCATCAATTGCCACCACTGTGCCCATCATATGCAGCCACTGTGCCATAAAACACTGCCACTGTGCCATCAAATGCCACCACTGTGCCATAAAACGCAGCTACTGTGCCATCAAACGCAGCCACTGTGCCCATCAATTGCCACCACTGTGCCCATCAATTGCCACCACTGTACCATCAAACACAGCGACTGTGCCATCAAATGCAGTCACTGTGCCCATCATTTGCCACCACTGTGCCATCAAAAACATCCACTGTGCCCATCAAACGTAGCCACTGTGCCCATCAAACGCAGCCACTGTGCCATCAAATGCTGCCACTGTGCCCCATCAAATACAGCTACTGTGCCCATCTTATGCAGCCACTGTACCCATCTTATGCAGCCACGGTGCCCCATCAAATTCAGCCTCACTGTGTCCATCAAATGCAGCCTCACTGTGCCCCATCAAATGCAGCCTCACTGTGCCCCATCAAATGCAGCTTCACTGTGCCTCATAAAATGCAGCCTCACTGTGCCCCATCAAATGCAGCCTCACCGTGCCCCATCAAATGCAGCCTCACTGAGTCTCATACTTTCCATACAGGCTGCTCCGCTCGGGCCGTGCATTCTACGGAGCTGCCGACATCACTTCTGGTTTCCCTCCGGAACAGGGAAACCGGAAGTAACCTCTTAACTTGAACAACAGAGCTCCCGCCCCTAGTAATACTACGGGTGGATGCTGCTCGGCACTTTGGAATGCGCCACAAAGTAGGTCAAAAGCCTGCAAATGAAGAGCCTCGTCTGCAATCTCGTAATTACATTGACGTGGCGCTTCCTATTGTACACTGTGTCCGACGCCCAAACACAGTGCACTTAAAGAACATTTTTTTTTTTTAAAGGGGCCTTTTTTGTGACTGCTGGGTGTTGGTGCGGCGCCCCTGTTCCCCCCTTTGGACGGGCCGCCACTGGTTCAGATTCTGGTTCAGTCCAAACCCATGTTCAGCCAATTATGGAAGTCAGCTGTTAGTGCCATGTTCTAGCTGGACATACCCGATCAACAAACCAAAACCGCCTCCTCATCCCCAAGTCCCGCTACAAATCTAAGGGAGAACGAAGATTCGCAGTCCAAGGACCTCGGCTATGGAACGCTCTACCCACCAACATCCGCATGGAAGAAAACCATCAGGCCTTCAGAAAAAAACCTCTTCTAAGAAGCAGGACAACACAGGACGGACCAAGCGCGATTCAGTTCGCATTTGCAGCGTTATACAAATCATTCATTCATTCATAAATCTCATAATACAATTAAAATAAAATAAAACAGCTGCATGATAACTTATATAATATTTTAAAACATCTCATAATGCTTTATCCTTATAGAGACATCGTCTGGCCTATCACCTCCAACCATGTTGTCCGAAAATCCGCCCGTGTGTGGGCTCCATCTGACTTTTTCCGTCGGAAATTCCTGCTCTCAAATTTTCCGACAACAAAATACGATCAGACTTTATCCGATCGTGTGTAGAGAATTCCGACGGACAAAGTGCCACGCATGCTCAGATCAAATTACGAGACCAAAGCTATTGGCTACTAGCCTCTAAGTAGTTTCGCCGTACACAATGAATGTCACCACGTTCAGAATGATCGGATTTTCCAACAACTTTGTCCGACCGCGTGTATGCAACACCAGTGTCGGACAAAATCCGTCGGAAAAAATCGGACAGATTTTGTGGTCGGAATTTCCGATCGTGTGTACGGGGCATAAGAAGAAATGTTAAATACACATAATAATAAATACATTTTTTCAGGATTTTTTTTTAACTCATGGCTGTTAAGTTAACACAATTGTGAGGATTCTATGAACAGAGGATGGTGAAGAGGAGAAATCCGAGAAGAAGAAGTGCCAGGAACATGACGGAGCGCATTCTCCGTGTTGACAGGGCAACAAATTATATCTTAACCTTTGTGTTGTTTTTATAAATACAAATGTTTGTTGGACATGCATGTGAGCAGCTCTTCCTGGAAAGAAAACTACTCCTTGTCAAAACACCCAAAAAAAGAAACATATTTACAAATGAATACAATATCTGGAGTTTTTGAAGCCCTGCTAAACCAAAAATGATCTGTTGGAAAGCTTTCATTCACAACTCTATGTACAGTTACACGGATTTATAGAGGAGATCAGATACTCAGCATTTGCCTTACTTCAGAAAGCTGTTTTCACAAAAGACAAAAGGGTTCTTTACAGTTAGAGCTGGGAGAACATTAAAGCAGAGTTCCACCCAAAAGTGGAACTTCCACTTTAAGTACTCCTAGCCCCCTGACATGCCACAATTGGCATGTCATTTTTTTGAGGGAGGGCTGGGTACCTGGTTTGGAGTGGGACTTCCTGTCCCACTTCCTCCTTCCGACTTCTTACCACCTAGGCGATTCCTAGGCGGCCCCTCCCTCCCGGCGATGTTCTGGGTCACGTGACAGGTCCCAGAACATTGCCTGACCATTGACGGAGCGCAGCGCAGCTCGCGCATGTGCAGTGTGCGCCTGGCTGTGAGACTGTAAACGGTCACAGCTGGGTGCCCACACTCACAACGTCAGCGCCGCGAAGAGGAGAGGCTTTGGGCGGCTGCATCGCTGGACCGTGGGACAGGTGATTGGCTGTTTATTAAAAGTCAGCAGCTATACTTTTTGTAGCTGCGGACTTTTAATAAACTCAAAAATCAGTGGAACTCCACTTTAAGGCTCCGTTCACATTTTGGCGTTCCGGATCACAGGTGGAATCACCACAATTCTGCCCGAAATCCCGAATCACAGCAAATCCCCATCATTTTTACCACGATTCGTCAGGCAACAATCGCGGAAAAATGACGCAAACAGAATTGCAGGATGCCTGTTGCCCAAAAGAAGTATTTCTTCTGGGCAACAGGAGTCCTGCAAATTCTGTTTGCATGATTATATATATATATATATATATATATATATATATATATATATATAAAACTACGGGTACTGTACATATATATCGACAGTGCTGTGAAAAAGTATTTGCCCCCTTCCTGAATTTTTTGTATATTTGTCACACTTAAATTATTCAAATTTTAATATTAAACAAAGGTTCCCATTTTTTAAATGATTATTTCATTTATTAAGGAAAAAAAGTTGTCCAAACTATTTACCCCCCCCCCCCCCCTTGCTAAATCGTGAATGAACCGTGATTAACCAATTTTTTCGGGAAAGTTAAATTTCACTTGTCACACCCAGGCCTGATTACTGCCAGACCTGTTGAATCAAGAAATCACTTAAATGGATGCTGTCTCACAAAGTGAAGCACGCTAAAAGATCTCAAAAACCAACAGATTGTTCCACGATCTAAAGAAATTCAAGAACAGATGAAAAACAAAGTAATGGACATGTGTCAGTCTGGAAAGTAGAGCTGCACAATTAATCGTCAAGAATCGTTATCGCAATCTTGACTAAAGCATTTCACAATTCTTTCTATGCAAGGAATTCTCTCTGCTCTTCTGAAGCCACAGCCCTTAAAAGAAAGGAAGAGAAAAACTGCCAAGAATCAAAAAATCAAAAATTCCTTATCAGTTGAACTTAAAGCGGTTGTATACCCTTTTTTTTTTTTTAAACTACCTGCAAGACAAAGTCATAATGAGCTAGTATGACTAGCATACTAGCTCATTATGCATCACTTAGCTTAGATCGGGGCCCCCGACGCCGTCCTCTTCTCCCCCTTCAGCCCCAGCCATCTCTTCACAGATACCCTTCCGGGTATCGCCGCTGCGGCGCTGTGATTGGCCAGAGCAGCGAAGACGCCGCTCCGCGCATGCGCGTGGGACACTTCAACTGCGGCGAGCCGTAGTTCTGAACAGGGCCGGACTGGGAATAAAATTCAGCCCTGGAAAAAATTTCATACCAGCCCCACAGCATTATTATACCAGCGCATCAACATAACGTCATTATTTTCTGGTTCATGAAAGGGAAAACCAGACATTTTAAAACACATTTGAAGACTGTATTATATACAGAAAAGACAGATATGAAATCACATAGGGCTTTATATATATATATATATATATATATATATATATATATATATATATATATATATACACGGGGGTGCTGAAGAGCACTGGGGTGGGGGCTGGAGAGCACTGTGGGGGTGGGGAGCACGGGGGGCTGGAGAGCACTGTGGGGGGTGGAGAGCACTGTGGTGGGATCTGGAGACTGATGGGGAGAGCTGGAGAGCACTGGGGGCAGACAGAACAGGGGTGGGGAGCACGGGGGGCTGGACAGCACTGTGAGGGGTGGGGAGCACGGGGGGGCTGGACAGCACTGTGAGGGGTGGGGAGCACAGGGGGGCTAGAGAGCACTGTGGGGGTGGGGAGCACAGGGGGCTGGAGAGCAATGTGGGGGGTGGAGAGCACTGTGGTGGGAGCTAGAGACTGATGGGGAGAGCTGGAGAGCACAGGGGGCAGAAAGAACAGGGGTGGGGAGCACGGGGGGCTGGACAGCACTGTGGGTGGGGGGGGGGGGCTGGAGTCGGAGAGCACCGGGGGCAGAAAGAACAAGGGTGGGGAGCACGGGGGGGCTGGGGAGCATGGGGGGGCTGAAGAGCACTGTGGGGGGTGGAGAGCACTGGGGTGGGGGCTGGAGAATGATGGGGAGAGCTGGAGAGCATCGGGGGTAGAAAGAACAGGGGTGGGGGGGCTGGAGAGCACTGTGGGGGGTGGAGAGCAATGGGGTGGGGGCTGGACAGCACTGTGGGGGGTGGGGAGCACTGGGGTGGGGGCTGGACAGCACTGTGGGGGTGGGGAGCACAGGGTGGGGGCTGGAGAGCACTGTGGGGTGTGGAGAGCACTGTGGGGGTGGGGAGCATGGGGGGGCTGGAGAGCACTGTGGGGGGTGGAGAGCACTGTGGTGGGAGCTGGAGACTGATGGGGAGAGCTGGAGACTGATGGGGGCAGACAGAACAGGGGTGGGGAGCACGGGGGGCTGGACAGCACTGTGAGGGGTGGGGAGCATGGGGGGGCTAGAGAACACTGTGGGGGTGGGGAGCACAGGGGGCTGGAGAGCAATGTGGGGGGTGGAGAGCACTGTGGTGGGAGCTGGAGACTGATGGGGAGAGCTGGAGAGCACTGGGGGCAGAAAGAACAGGGGTGGGGAGCATGGGGGGGCTGGACAGCACTGTGGGGGGAGGGGCTGGAGTCGGAGAGCACCGGGGGCAGAAAGAACAGGGGTGGGGAGCACGGGGGGGGCTGGGGAGCATGGGGGGGGCTGAAGAGCACTGTGGGGGGTGGAGAGCACTGGGGTGGGGGCTGGAGAATGATGGGGAGACCTGGAGAGCATCGGGGGTAGAAAGAACAGGGGTGGGGGGGCTGGAGAGCACTGTGGGGGGTGGAGAGCAATGGGGTGGGGGCTGGACAGCACTGTGTGGGGGTGGGGAGCACTGGGGTGGGGGCTGGACAGCACTGTGGGGGTGGGGAGCACGGGGGGGGGGGCTGGACAGCACTGTGGGGGGTGGGGGGCTTGAGACCACTGTGGGGGGTGGGGAGCATGGGGGGGGGGGCTGGACAGCACTGTGGGGGGTGGAGAGCAATGGGGTGGGGGCTGGACAGCACTGTGGGGGGTGGGGGGCTTGAGACCACTGTGGGGGGTGGGGAGCATGGGGGGGGGCTGGACAGCACTGTGGGGGGTGGGGGGCTGGAGAGCACTGTGGGGGGTGGAGAGCAATGGGGTGGGGGCTGGACAGCACTGTGGGGGGTGGGGGGCTGGAGAGCACTGTGGGGGTGGAGACCACTGGGGTGGGGGCTAGACAAGGACCTGGAGAGCAGGGGAGGCAGAAATAACAGGGGTTGAGAGAACTGGGGGGGGGGGGCTGGAGACAGTGGAGAGTGTGGTGGGGGAGGAGAGCACTGGGGGGAGCACAAGGAGAACTGGGGGGGGGCAGTAAAATAATTTGGATAGGGGGATCAGCAGGGGGCGGCATATAGAGGAAATGAGCTTTCTATTATTCCTCCATGCAGCCGCTGAATGCTTTATTCTCCTCCTCTCCCTCCTCCAAGCATTCAGCGGCTGCATGGAGGAATATAGAAAGCTAATCTCCTCTATATGCTGCCCCCGCTGATCCCCCTATCCAGGCACACAGTTAGGGCTGTACTGAGTAGTACTCACAGCCATCTCTCCTCCTGTGATCTCGGAGCTGGCCGGGTCAGTGTTCTGCGGCCGCGCACCGCGCTGTAACATGGTGCCGCCCCCCCCCCCCCCCCCCCAGACCGGCTGTGTGATAGGTGGAACACTGATTCTAGATACTATCACACGAGCCGTTCTAGGGGGGGCGGGACCATGTTACAGCGCGGTGCGCGGCCGCAGAACACTGACCCGGCCAGCTCCGAGATTACAGGCGCATGAGAGTGGGGACAGGGGAGCACTGTAGGCGCAAAACGGCCCCAGGGCAGGCAGCCTACCGGGAAATATCCCGGTATCCCGGTAGGCCAGTCCGGCCCTGGTTCTGAATGGGGATTAACCCCGTAAATGCACCATAGTCTACGGCGCGCATGTGCCGTAGACAACGTTGTAAAACGTTCTTTGCAAATATCTCCTAAACCGTGCAGGTTTAGGAGATATTTCTTGTACTACCTACAGGTAAGCCTTAATCTAGGCTTACCTGTAGGTGAAAGTTGTAATTGAGGGTATACAACCCCTTTAAGTATAAACATTGTAACAATTTGTCAATGGAACAGACTTGTGTGTTAAACACTAAACCTTTTTCTGACATTTGTTGGTTTCAAGTTAAAACCATTTTTTTTTTTTGCTTGAAAATTACTTAGAACCCCCAAACATTATATATATATATATATATATATATATATATATATATATATATATATATATATATATATATATTTAGTAGACACCCTAGAGAATAAAATGGTGGTTGTTGCAATATTTTATGTCACACTGTATTTGCACAGCGGTCTTTCAAATGCAATTTTTTTGGAAAAAATGACTTTATTAAAAAAAAAAAAAGTTAGCCCTTTTTTTTTTTTTTTATAATGTGAAAGATTTTACGTCGCGAGAATAGTGATCTTTTTATTCTAAGCAAAAAATTGTGATTCTCATTTTGGCCAGAATCATGCAGCTCTACTGGAAAGGGTTACAAAGAAATTTCTAAGGCTTTGCGACAAATGGAGAAAACGTGGAACAGTGGTGAACCTTCCCAGGAGTGGCCGACCAAAACCAAGAGCACAATGGCGACTCATCCAGGAGGTCATAAAAGAACCCAGAACAACATCTAAAGAGCTGCAGGCCTCACTTCCCTTAGGCGCCTTTCACACTGGGGCGGTTTTCAGGCGGTACAGTGCTAAAAATAGCGCCTGTACACCGCCTGAAAAAAACGGCCCCATTCACTCCAGTGTGAAAGCCGGCGGGCTTTCACACTGGAGCGGTGCGCTAGCAGGACGGTCAAAAAAGTCCTGCTAGCAGCATCTTTGGAGCGGTGAAGGAGCCGTGTATTCACCGCTCCTATACCGCTCCTACCCATTGAAATCAATGGGACACCGCGGTAATACCGCAGCAATACCGCCGCAAAGCGCCGCTACGGCGGCGCTTTGCGGGGGATTTTAACCCTTTTTCGGCCGCTCGCGGGGAGTAAAACCGCACGGTGAGCGGCCGAATCCCGCGGCTAAAACGACGGTAAAACAGCGCTAAATATAGCGCTGCTTTACCGTCGCCGCGGCTCCTGCCCCAGTGTGAAAGGGGCCTTAGTGTTCAGGATTCAACAATAAGAAAGAGACTGGGCAAACATGGCATCCATGGGAGAGTTCCAAGGCCAAAGCCACTGCTGACCAAAAAGAACACAAAGGTTCATCTAACATTTGCCAATTTTGCCAATTTTTTGGGGAAATTTTCTGTGGACTGATGAGACAAAAGTTGAACTTTTTGGACGGTGTGCGTCCCGCTACATCTGACGTAAAACTAACACCGCATTTCAGAACAAGCCCCTTATACCAACAGTCACACATGGTGGTGGTAGTGTGATGATCTGGGGCTGCATTGTATCTTCAGGACCTGGACGACTTGACATAATTGATGGAACCATGAATTCTGCATTGTGAGAAGCTCACAGTGTGCAGTGAAATCAGAGTAAGCCAGTTCAGTCCAGGAGAGGAGCCTGTGGTGGATTATATTTGCTCTCCTATTTTGTCATTGAAATGCAACACAGTAACAAGTTTTGTCACCTGTGTGACCTCAGCCCTTTTCAGGGACATTGATGAGAGGTCCCAAGTTTACCAGTCCACATTCCTCGCTAAATAGCTGCCAATCAAAAGGTGAGGCTTGTGCTATGCGACCAAGTGCGTACTTTCCCATCAGCAGCTGCCCACTGACCCAGGCACATGGCAGTAGCCCAGCCCTCCCCCCTGACCTTTGACCTGTTTAATTGTTCATTGCAGCCAGGAATTGCAGGTCAGGGAGACACAGGAAACCAGATACATTGGATCACATACCTCAACAATTTGCAGCTATTTTCATGAGACGTGACCTGGTAAACCAGCAGCCACTCCCTATGGGAGCCTGTGCTAAAACTGCAGCTGGTGTGCAGATAACGCCTTAATAGGTTTAGGAGCAAAAACGCCATTCGCTACTCTTACTTATATTTTTTCTATAAGGGCTCATTTATATTTGCGTTATCCTTCTGAAGAGCAATCTGTGGTATTTCACTTCTTCACCAACCATATTAACTCTCAAGGCTGGGTTCACGAGCGCGGATCAGCGTGTTTTTCATGAATTCCCGCTTGCCACTTGTAGGGTAGCCAATTAATTCCAATGGGCTGCTTTACATGCCTAGAAGTCCTTGACCCTTTTCCGAATACGTGCCACACCGAACCACATAGTGCTGCTGGACCATGTGGTTTGCTGCGCATGAAAACAGGTGCATTGCCGGATGCATGGGGGTGCCACCAATGGAAATCAGCACAATTTTGCATGTGCCCCTGACACGCAGTAGTGGGAACCTAGCCTAAGACCCCTCAATTCTCAATTTCGAATGGAGCCGTTTGCGATCACCCAAAAGTGGAACTTCCGCTTTAAGTACTGGTGACCCCCTGACATGCCACATTTGGCATGTCATTTTTTTGGAGGGGGAGCGGGTACCCAGTTTTGACAGGCACCCAGCTCTCACTTCCTCCCCTGGCACAGCGGAACTGGAAGGAAGTTGACCTCTCCCCCTCCCTCCCTGCAATCTCTGCAATCTTCTGGGACACGTCACAGGTCCCAGAAGATTGCCTGGGCATTCACAATGCGCCATTCACAACGCGCAGGGTGGCTCGCGCATGCGCAGTGCGCACCCAGCTGTGAAGCCACAGCCAGGTGCCCATAGTTACAATGCCGTCGCCGCGGATAGAAGGGGGAGAGGAGCAAGGCTTCGTGCGCCCGCATCGCTGGATCATGGGACAGGTGAGTGCCTGTTTATTAAAAGTCAGCAGCTACATTTCTTGTAGCTGCTGACTTTTAAATGGGTGGAACTCCGCTTGAAGTAGCTAGTCTTGCCTAGGACTCAAAATAGTCTAGCACCGGCCCTGCCCCCCCCCCCCACACACAAAAAGCGCTGTGTAGGTAGCACTCTCCTACCTGATAGCGTGTGTACAGCAGAGCGGAGGGCGGGAGGCTGCACAGTATTGGATGGAGGGTGGGAGCTGCTGGAGTTAACATTTTTATATTACAAGCTGGTGGTTGACAAAAGGTTAACTGAGGCAGCTCCTGAACTGTGCTGCCTCCCACTCCCGCTCTACAGTGAAGATGAGAGCGGCAGAGGCTTGGAGGGAAGCAGGACCATGTTCACAATCTACCCGACAGGTAGATTGCGTTTGACGGCTTGCCGACCTCCACTGTAAAGGAAAGGAAATGGAGATTTCTAGGTATCTTAGTTTGGCGCTGTAATGGAAATTTGTAAGTTCTGTATATAATTGTATTCCATTTTGTATATATTGCACACTGCCCTCACTGTGCACACGGCACTAATAATGTTTTCAGTACATGTTTACATTCTTTCGAGTCCTGATTAGAATAAGCCTGCCTATGATACACCCCTTGTTACCATAAATGAACAATTGTAATATTAATGTGATACCTACGTAATCATGTGTATAAAACCCCTGAATTGCGTCATAATAAAGGAGAACGGTTATTTGGAAAGATGCTGAGCGTATCTTTTGTGTCTGTTCCCTACTGCAGTAGTTATTAATTTGGAACCACTAATCAATATGAGGATAGGAGTTGCCTATCTATAAATTTCCAGGACAGGTGGCGAGCCAGCCAGGAGGGGTTAAAAGGTGACCCTGAGTATCCGAAACGAGGAGCTTGAGACGATCCGGGAATTTCTGATAATCAGCCGGCTGAGGTAAGCCTTTTGCTTACATTTGAGTTATCAGACTTCCTTGATCGGTAAGGCATTTTCGGGACAAAGGGTACCTATCTTACTCCCCTTAATCGAACTGTATTGATTGGTGGTTATATGTTATGTTATCACTGTCTACTGTCCATCGGAGTGTTATAGATAAGAAAGAGAAGAATAGTGCTGTTCACAGGTATATGTAGTACATCTGCTAGAAAAAGTAGTTTAGAGGCAAGAGGGTATAGGCACACGTAGAGAAGACTGGCCAGTCATTATGGGCATTAAATTAAGTAAGGGAATGAAGGGTAAGAGACCCTCAAAAATGCCCAGCGCAAGAGGAGCGCTATATATGAACCGAAGGTGCGGTTCCGCCTATACTGTGCCCCTAGATTAATGGTTAAAGTGGACATGGATCCACAATGGGTAACTGGGTTACCACCGAAGTCCACAGGGACTAAGAATCATGCAGAGTACACAGCTAGAGAAACAGCTATGTGAGCAGGATGGATCAAGGGTGACAATTAACACTAGACAGAAAGGGACATTTTCATGTTAAGTTGTGGGATTAATTTGGGGTTAGGCACTACAACTAGTAAAGTCAAGAAATAGAGAAATTAGAGTTAAAACAAAATATTTTATATGTTGTCAGAAAGGAAAGATGGGATGAGCACTATGGCTGCCCGTCTGATCATAGAAGGTACAGTATGTGAAGTATGGTATTACAATACATTGGATGCAAAGGATATCAGAACAAAATAAGGAAAGCAGAAATTTATCAAGGAAGTATTTAAAAGAGTTAAAAGAATGTGAGAGAATGATATGCATGTGTTGTGTACAAATGGGAAAAATGTAGGCGATTTTAGAGAGATATTTGTGTATGTGTGTGAATGCTGGAACCTTTAGTTCTATCGCTTGTGTGTGTCATGTACGCAGATGTGACCCCCTCCTTTGTGCTCTCCTGAAAGAATGTAGCTGGGATGAGAGGTCGGTGATAAGCTGGAAGGACACCATGCCAATTTCAGTTTTTAGACAAAACATTTATAACTTTATGTGCCGGGTTAACGAATCTAATGAGAAACAATGTGATCACAATTATTTTTGAATCTGTTTTCCAAACATGGTAAAATGAAGGTTACATTTAACCGTGTATTACACAAATTGAATATCCTTTGATAGTGGAAATAGTGCATTTAATAGGGAATTAAGTAAAATTAAGTAATATGTCCCCCTTTAAGGAACGTTATCTGTGGATATATATATTAGGGTGTGATATTGAAATTATCATTTGAGTATTAATTTCTAATTGGAGTTTAACAATTTTATTAATAATATTGATATATTGAAATTGGTTTAGACAACCTTTGATTGGAAATGAAATCCAGGTTAATGGGGAATTTATAAAAATGGTATTAGTTTAGTTCAAGATAACAATTTTGTAATTTTATTTATTGAGTGGAAAGAAAAAAGATTAAGATGAGGTTGTTAATTGGAATACAGCTGCCATAATGTTTAACAAAGCCAAGATGGATGGGATACATAAGAAGTTTTTCTACAAAAATTAAACCTTAAAGTCTGATAATAAATTGATGTGCGGTCCATGATGTGAGAGTAATAATAAATAATATTTAAATATGACAGACCCATCACATCAAGTCCACACACCCTGTTAGGATAGATCCCACCTGCAGCCAGTTGTTTTATAGTTTTTGATGTGGCTGAGCGCTTTCTGTTTGTTTTTATTTATTTTTATTTTTGAATCCAAAGCAGAATGTGTGGATTGTGCCCGTTTTCCTTGTAAGTGCAGTGGGTATAAGCAGAAGAATATTTTGGATTTATGGACATCTCTGCATGACCGCAGGGTATTGTTATCATTTATTATAATATTGCCAGGAAAAAGTTGTCTTTTTGAAACATGAAACTGGAGTTCTTACACAAACAGCGTGATAGAAAACAAGCCATTATTGTAATATAGTTATGCAAGCTGGACCCAGTAATGAAGGGTTCACCCCGATATATCAGAGCTGTACCTTTATGCAAAGGTGCTATTAGACAAAGTTAGACATTATTTTGGTCAAATATTACATTTTTAATGGTCCGACATTTTGCGCAGCAAATATACAGCTAACTAAATGTTTGTCTAATGAAAGGTTTAAAATAGGAGTTTGTTTTGTTTGTTTATGTACAAAGCTAACAATGAAAAATGTGTACATTTTAATCCAGCCACCTTATTGCCCCTATTGGGAGGAGGCTGTAGACGGGGGAGACCACATGTGTTAAATTGATGACGTAGGAATCAGCTGCTGTGAGCCCAGTGCAGGACACACTCCCTGAAGACCCAGATATTTATATTTTTTGTAGAGTTATTCCCGGTTTTATACTGAGTATGCAGTTTATCACCCAGAAGGATACTCTGTATATAGAGTCATTGGATCCTTTTCCCCCAGCTCAAGAAGCAGAGCTCCATGTTTTAGCAAAGCCTGTGAGCTATAAAAAGAGTGTATATTTATATAGATAGTAGAGAATAGAGAGCTTTTGGTTCCATTTGAAGGGCCAGAAGTTTGTTTTTACTTCGGCAGGTAAACCAATCAAGCATACTAAGTTAATTTGATCGGCTGTTTTCAGCCTTCCCGGTTCTTGCTGAGGTAGCCATACTAACATTAAAACTCACACATGGAAGCAGACCGACTAAGGATGCTGCATTTACAGCCCCGGACACTTGCTGGGTCTGTGCAACTCACAGATTCCACCCTAGTTCTGGCCCAGTATAGCTGGGATTAATAATTCAACTTTAAGGACCCCAGAACGAGAAGAACAAGTGGTCCACAGGGGGCAACTTCTTATGAAACAGGACATTGGAAAAGGTGATCATTTATGTCTGCCAGCCACTCTTTTCCCTCCAGCTTGACACATGGACCGTGTCACCAGTCACAAGCAGTTATGGCTGCCTTAGTAAATGAGCGTGGGATAGAGCCAGGGTTCACCACAGTTGTTTTTATAACATACCACTTCTTGTTTTACCTGTTACCAAAGGTGTTACCAAAAGCTGAACATCCCTTCCAGAGATTACAAAAAGATATATCCAGTTTCCCAAGTCAGGATCTTATGAGTATGCATTTTGTCTGTATGGACATGTTTTCTGGATGTCCAGTGGCCAATGCTACTGCAAAGGCCACAGTAAAAAGTGTTATCAGAAGTAGTTTGTAAGTACAGAGAGTAACAGAGGAAATAATTTTTTATAGAAGAGTCCTTACTAGAAGTTTTGAGGTTTTATTTTTACACTCCCTACTGTCTACAATTTAGCGGACAAAGTAGAGTAAGAAAACTTTTGCCTGAGTGTTTTCTTATAATTTATCAAGCCCCTAAGGGGATGTTGGACTCTTTCCTTATGGGATTTGGTTTGGGAGTGTGTTACTCACTTGCTTATAGTTTGTCTCAACAGCTGAAGTCCTCCATTCGGATCTCACAGTGAATGTTGCTGATCTTTTAAGGTTTTTGACAAACTCATTTATGTGTTTTCTCCCCAATTCCAGATCCTAAAAGTTTGGAAGGATCTAAAACTAAAGCCAGGTGACTTGTGGATTGTTAAGAGACATTTATATATAAGGAAATGTTTGGAGACTCAATACAGCATCTATTTCATGTACAGTTTTGCAAAACTTGAAGGAAAAGTCACCTGGATCCACACCAGACACTGCAAAAATTGATTAAAGAAATCTCTGTGTTTGATTTGTTTCCCTCTTGCAATCACAGTCTACGGTACTTTATTGATTCAATTACTTTAATTGTAAGGGATATATATTTAAAAAGTTGTTTAGCCATGTTGAAGTCATATTTGTCTTTTGTACCTCTTCCATTTTTTGTAGAATTGTCTTTGTTTACATATGCTGATAAGTCAGCATACCAACAATTAAGCTAGAAGGCCATTCTGGCCACAGGAGTGTACAGCCAGTACTCTGTAAATATGTCTTATCAATCATTTGTTTTTCACAATGAAAAGTCATTTTGTAATGAGAAAAGCTGCTCAGCTATTATTTTCTCCACAATGGAGTTTTTGCCTCTTTGGCCAGGACTACCTCCACCTAAGCGTGTGGAGGTTCCAGGTTAAAGGTGATAGCAGGTATGGTTAGTGATCAAAATATTGATCAAAAGAGGGGAGACTGTAATGGAAATTTGTAAGTTCTGTATATAATTGTATTCCATTTTGTATGTATTGCACACTGCCCTCACTGTGCACACGGCACTAATAATGTTTTCAGTACATGTTTACATTCTTTCGAGTCCTGATTAGAATAAGCCTGCCTATGATACACCCCTTGTTACCATAAATGAACAATTGTAATATTAATGTGATACCTACGTAATCAGGTGTATAAAACCCCTGAATTGCGTCATAATAAAGGAGAACGGTTATTTGGAAAGATGCTGAGCGTATCTTTTGTGTCTGTTCCCTACTGCAGTAGTTATTAATTTGGAACCACTAATCAATATGAGGATAGGAGTTGCCTATCTATAAATTTCCAGGACAGCGCCGTTCCACTAGCATATATATTTAAAGTGTGATATTTGCTATCTATTTACTCAGTGTAACACTATCTTTTATTTTTTACCAAAAAAATTGGATATTACATATTATATTATACTGTGTTTTTGTGCACTAAAATGTATTAAATTGTAGTTTTTTTTTTATATGTATGTTTAAAAAACTGCTGTGCAAATATTGTATGACATAAAGAATTGCAACACTTACCATTTTTTTTCTCCAGGGCCTCTGCTTAAAAAATAAATAATGTTTGGGGATTGTAAGTCATTTTCTAGAATTTTATTTTTTATTTTTACTAGGAGATAAATATCAGCATTGACCTGGCTGGCAAGTGGTTAAAGAGTATGTGACTCCAACATTTCATATTCCCGATATGTGCCTGCTGGACTATGTACTTGTATGGAAAAGTATCCTGTTCTCTTTGCATTGCTTCCTATGTGTAAAATCTCTGGTGTTCCTGTCAGTCCCTCTGCTTTCCTGTTAAAAACTGACCACACTAGGCATGAGAGCACAGTGTGTTCAGTTTTCTGGTTGTGCTGGGAACTTAGCCTGCTCTCCTCCAATCCAAAAACAATAAGTGCGGCGCTAAATCAATCGATAAACAATGACAATTTGATATCCACATTCAAAATATGATTAAGTGAAAAATAAGTGCAATAAATTTGGAATAAGTGCAAAAAATGTGTGCAAAAAATGTGTACAAAAAATGATCTCCTTATAGTGCAAAAATAAGTTTAAATGTCCAAACATAAAGTGCAATGTGATTAGAACTCCACACAGTGTCCTTATTCGATCTAGTACATTACGTGACAGTCTATTGTATACTGTTTAAAAGACAGTTGGTGAAAACATGGTATCTTCACACTGATCCACCTTTGTGCACAGGAAATCCTAGTTCTGCCCTCCACCGGTTGTGCCCTCCACCGGTTGTGCCCTCACCTTATAGGCTTAATAAAAGCACTTGTGACAAAGATTAATCCTCTGGCATATTCCTTCTGTTGTTCCTAACTTACATATATACGGCAGCAAGGGGTCTCTGCTGCGAAATATCACACACCTAGTGCGTGATCCTGCACTTCCAGGTCTGGGGCATGCATGTGATTATACACAGTGGGAGCTGATCTCTAGGTACCGCGGACTCAATGTCTGCCAGCACTCGCCAATCATTAGGCAGAGAGCCAGAATGTCTCCCTGCCTGTGTAAGCAAGGCAGATCACCCTTCTGTCAGTAGGGAAGGCATGGATCCTGTGCTCCTGCAAAGCAGGGACATAGATATATGCCTTCCCCTAGTAAAAGCACCTCCCCCACAGTACACAAACACTGGTTAGGCACACAGTTAACCCTTTGATCGCCCCTGATGTTATCCCCCTTCCCAGCCAGTGTCATTAGTACAGTGACAGTTCGTATTTTTTAGCACTGATCACTGTATTAGTGTCACTGGTCACCAAAAAGTGTCAGTTAGTGTCCGATTAGTCTGTCGCAATATCGCAGCCCCGCTATAAGTTGCTGATCACCGCCAATATTAGTAAAAATAAATAAAAATTCCATAAAAATGCCCTATAGTTTGTAGACGCTATAGCTTTTGCGCAAACCAATTAATATACACTTATTGAGATTTTTTTTTTTTTTTACTAAAGATATGTAGCAGAATACGCATTGTTCTAATTTGATGAAGAAATCGTTTTTTTATAAAAAAAAAATGTATTGGATGTGTTTTATAGCTGAATGTAAAAAAATGTTTTGTTTTTTTTAAATTGTTGTTGTCGTTTTATAGCGCAAAAAAAAAAAAACTGCGGAGGTGATCAAATCCAAAAGAAAGCTCTATTTGTGGGAAAAAAAGGACATCAAGTACAGCGTCGTAAGACCGCGTTATTGTCATTTAAAATAGTGCATTGCCGTTTCGCAAGCGATGGCCTGGTCATGAAGGGGGGTAAATCTTATGGAGGTAAAGTGGTGAAACTAAGATGCAATATTTGTTTTCCCCATTTTTCAACCTTTATCAGCATTGCTGATCTCCTGCAGCCTCTTTCTAGCCACTGTCCAGAGTTGAGCTTTAACGTTTGCCCGGTCCTCTCCTTTTAAACACTGCTTTAGCATAATGCACTGTCAGTCGGTTTTTCCCAAACCGCCCTTTTGCCCTTCCAAAGGTCTCTGACTTATCGTTCGGCGGATCGCTCCAAAATGCGTTTGTGCGTCGCGCTGAATTTCTAGAAGCTCTGGCCGTACTGCAGCGGCGAGGTCCAGGGAATGTCTGGCACGGAGCTCGGCCTCCCTCGCAGTTCCTGAGCATGGCTTCAGGAAATTCCTCGGGTGGTGTTGGCAGGACGGGATGGGCCAATGGCCACGGCTGTTTTTGTCAGCCTCTCACCACATGTGCTGTCAGCACGCTGCTAACAGAGGAGGCAACAATGTGCTTTTTGTTTTGGCAGCGCGGCCGCTCTCTGCGGTTTTGTAGACGGGATCCAGAGCCGATTCCGCTCGAGGACAAAGTTTAAAAAAAGTGCCACCGACTGGTATTGTTTAGTAAACTTTCCCCCTTGTGTTGGATGGCGTGCCAGTGACTCGTGGCTGACCCCCGTGTTGGGTACGGGGAGGGGGAACAATAAATAAGTGGCTCGTTTCGGGGTCTGCGGAGCATCATGTAGAGCGGAATCAACATATGAATTGTTTCCGCAAGGATGAGAGTGGAAACGTTTAAGGGGAATCTGAACATTAGAAAAGAGCGCATGGACACGCAGCAGTTCACAAATGAGAGAAAAACCCTTAAGCCTCGTACACACGATTGGATTTTCTGCAGACAAAACCGCAGACTTTTGTCCGAAGGCGTGTGTCTGGATTTTGTCTTGCATACAAACTGCAAGGAATTGTCGGCCAACAAACACGAACGTAGTGACGTACTACGTGTTTTTTCAGCTCTTTAGCGCCACCCTTTGGGCTCCTTCTGCTAATTTCGTGTTAGTAGAAGTTTGGTGAGTGTTGATTCGCGCTTTACATTTCGTGCTTTTCAGTTCATTTCTGAATGCCCGTTCGTCAACCAGCCATGTTGCGGAATCGGAGGAGATAACGTGTTATTTATTGGCCTTGGAGTTATTGCTTTGACCCAAGTCCAGTCCAGGAACAGGAGGAGGAGGAGGATTTCTTGGACCAAAAATTGGTTGCTTTATTAACCACTTCAATACCCGCCCATGTACATATGACGCCCACAAGGTGGATCTCCCATCCTGGGTGGGCGTCATATGACGTCCTCCCATTCCCGGTCGCTCGGGACCCGGTGCGCTTGCCCCGCGGCCGCGATGTCCGCTGGGCACCGGCGATTGCCCGTTAAAACAACGGGACCGTGCGGGACCGTGGAGCTGTGTGTGTAAACACACAGCTCCACGTCCTGTCAGTGGCGAGGAGACCGATCATGTGTTCCCAGTACGCAGGAACACCGATCGGTCTCCTCCCCTTGTGAGTCCCCTCCCCCCACAGTTAGAATCATTACATTAGGGAACATATTAACCCCTTCAGAGCCACCTAGTGTTAACCCCTTCCCTGCCAGTCACATTTACACAGTAATCACTGCAATTTTATAGCAATGATCGCTGTGTAAATGTGAATGGTCCCAAAAATGTGTCAAAAGTGTCCGAAGTGTCCGCCGCAATGTCGCAGTCACGAAAAAAAAATCGCAGATCGCCGCCGTTACTAGTAAAAAAAAAAATGCCATAAATCTATCCCCTATTTTGTAGACGCTATAACTTTTGCGCAAACCGATCTATATACGCTTATTGCGATTTTTTTTACCAAAAATATGTAGAAGAATACGTATCGGCCTAAACTGAGGAAAAAAAATTTTTTTTTTTTTAAAAAAATGGGATATTTATTATAGCAAAAAGTAAAAAAATATTGTGTTTTTTTTCAAAATTGTCGCTCTTCTTTTGTTTATAGCGCAAAAAATAAAAACCGCAGAGGTGATCAAATACCACCAAAAGAAAGCTCTATTTGTGGGAAAAAAAGGACGTCAATTTTGTTTGGGTGTAACGTCGCACGACAGCGCAATTGTTAGTTAAAGCGACGCAGTTCTGAATCGCAAAATGTGCTCTGGTAAGGAAGGGTGTAAAATGGCCCGGTGCTGAAGCGGTTAATCGCGACCAATTATGTCATATGCCTTTGCTGCGGGAGCTCCATAAGAGTTTGATTTTCGGAATTATCTCCGGATGACAGACCCCTGCCTCCACCAACTCTTGGCATTGTTGACCCCTATCAGTGATGGCAAACCTTGGCACCCCAGATGTTTTGGAACTACATTTCCCATGATGCTCAACTACACTGCAGAGTTCATGAGCATCATGGGAAATGTAGTTCCAAAACATCTGAAGAGCCAAGGTTCACCATCACTGGCCCTATAGTAAGAAGCAGGACACATGTATGAGACTTTTATTTTATTTTTTGGTTGAATAATAATGATTTGATTTGGTATATTTTCTATATTTCTGGATGCATAGAATGCACTTTTTGGTTAAGTTCTATTGGCAGATAGCATGTCTAATTTTATTTGTTTTCTTTTTTTAATGCACAATAGAAAAATTGTGGAGAATAATACTCAGTGATGTGTTTTACTTCAAATGACAGTTTGGGAGTCGGCAGTTGCATTTAAAAAAATAAAATGTAAAATTGACAAGAGACACCAACATAGTGGTATCTTTGATCTTAAAAACTACGGGATAATGGTGTTGTGGTAACTTGGCCAAAAAAAACATAATAATATTATTCTTGATATCACTAGAAAAAAAAGCCTTTGAAAATCAGTTTGCAATAACTCCATCAGTATCACCAGCAAAGCAGCTTCATTATTATCCCATTAAAGAAGAGAATTGTGCGCTGCATTTCCAGATTTCATAATTTGCCGCATCACGAATGTCAATTCTCCATTACGAACGCTAGTTTACAAGACCGACCGCTTCCGGCTCGTCCTTGCTTCCGAGCATGCGTGTTTGTACTTTGGACTTTTGTCCGACGGACTTGTGTACAAACGTTCAGAAAATCCGACAACAGACATTTGTCCGTGGAAAATTTTAAAACCTGCCATCCAACATTTGTCCGCGGAAAATCCGACAACAATTGTCCGTTGGAGCGTATAAACGGTCGGATTTTCCACCAACAGCCTGTCATCGAACATATACCATCGGAAAGTCCGATCGTGTGTACGAGGCTTTAGGCTCGGTTCACACTGGTGTAATGCGGGAAGCCCTGCGAATCCTGTGCGGGTTCCCGCATCGCTCCTGAATCGCAGACCGTTCACACTGACATCTGCAAACTGATGTGCGTGTCAATGTAAAGTTATTGACACAGATCGGTTCGCAGATTGCAGTGCGAACTGTGAAATGATACAGGAATCGGATGGTTCACACCCACGCGATATCTGATTCCAGTGTGGACCTAAAAAAGGGTCCTTTTCGGTCCGAATGCGATGCAAATTTAGCCATACAAACTGTATGGCTGAATTCGCATTGCACAGACATTGCATGTGATCTGCCCAGCAGTGCGGTGCGAATCACATGCGATGTCTGTGTTCGCCTTAAAGTGGTTCTAAAGGCTGAAGGTTTATTACCTTGCATTAAGGTAAATAACTAAAAAACCTTAAGTGTGCAGATACCTCCGCCCCACCGCAGCCCCCCTAGCAGTGGCGGCCTGTCCATAAGTGGCGCCATAAGGGGCGCAGCCCCCCTAATACACGTGCCCAGCCCCTAATCTACATGCAGAGTGCCGGAAGCATGGATTTCAATGTTTTTTTATTTTCTTTAAGCACATGATTGGAGCCTGAGGCTCTAATTGGCTTCAAAAAAGGGTGTGCACTGCACCCGGAGCCCACCCAGTTGTGTCACATTACCAAATTAATATTTGCTAATGTCTTCCTGTTTCTCCTCCCAGCCAATCAGGAAGTGGGTCCTAAGACCCCATTGGCTGGGAGTCCAAAGACTTGATTGTCCGGGAGTCCGAATACCTGATTGGCCGGGAGGAGAAGAGACGGAGGGTGGAGACCGCGACCTGGATGGGGTAAGTGCCGATCGATTGGCGAGCGAGTTAGCAATAAGGGGGGGGGTTGGTGTGGGGGGGCGGGCTGGAGTGACGGGGGGGTAGATGTCTAAGGTTTGTTTGCCCCCCCCCGACCGATGGAGCACCAGCTGCCACTGCCCCCTAGTACTTACTTGAGCCCCATCTTACATAGTTACATAGTTAGCTAGGTCGAAAAAAGACACAAGTCCATCCAGTTCAACCATAAAAAAAAAGAAATAATAAATAAAAATATCATACAATCCAATATACCCCATTCTATACCCATATCTTGATCCAGCGACGTACACACAAGGGCAGTGGCTCTCCCTGGACTTTCTCTCCCCATTGGCTGGGGCACATGGCTGCCCTTGCTGTCATTCACAGCCAGTGAGGAAGGAGCTGGGGGCAGGGGCTGAGCCATACGCCATGCCATAGATACACAAACGGCTCAGGAGCGGGCACGCACAAGTGCCACCAGAGAAAGCAGCTTGCTCTGGTGGGCACTCAGCAAGGGGGAGGAGTCAGAAGTGCCGGTGGGGGACCTGAAAGAAGGAGGATCAGGGCTGCTCTGTGCAAGATCATTACACAGAGCGGGCAATATGATTTGTTTATTATTTTAAAGAAAAACAAAACATTTAGAACCACAAAGGATTCAGAGTTTGAACAATTCTAAGTGCCACTTTTGGCAGAAGGACAAGAGCTTAACTGCACCTAGGCCCAGCGAATACAATGAACTTACCTGCAGACTGCATGGTGGGTCATGTTCTCGCCATCCCAAATTGTTCTCATGACAATGGAGACGACTGTCTATGGGAAATCTGAGCCCTCTTCTGCCATGGAAGAACAAAACCCAACATGACTATTTGACAGCATTATGGAGTTTAAATTCCAGCCTTTTACAGCTGGGGCGCCAGATCCCTGATAACTGCATACTCCAGGATTTATGGGTTCCACCAGAGAAGGTTCCTTGTCCATGGCACATTTAGGTCAGAGGTCCCCTTCTGTTAGGCTACACAGGCCTGTCAGTCTACGTTTATCCTTCTCCTGGCCTGGACCATCTGCAGAACTCATTAGGGACCTATATTCCACCTTAAGAGGGCCCAGTGTCTCTTTAGCAGGAAGATCGGGTTACTGACCTCTTGGAGTTTGATGGTGTTGATAGGATCCGTGTCCAACTTGATGGTACTATGAGAAAAATCTTGAAGGAGTTGAGGAAAGATTGCTGGTTTGTCTCTCTGGGCTTCTTTCTCTTGTTAGAAAGGTTGTTGTAAGATCATCAAGCTTCTTGTCATTCCTGGAGTTCAACCGTTCAGTGGAAGGTTAATCGGAGCGTGTGGTGGCAATGAATGATGGCGCTATTGGACTTCTTCATTGAGCCAATATGGAAAGTTTAGTACCCCCATCAGCCATCAGCCTGATCATCTATGAATAGAGTGATTCCAACTCGTATCCTTGTTGTCTGTCCCTCCTGTAGAACCATTGCCAAATCCAAGTTTCCATGAATTTATATTCTATAGCTCTAACATATTCTGTAGCACTGTACAGAGAACACTGAGCAATTCACATCAGTCTATATACCAGAGGAGTTTACACTCAAATGCCCCGTACACACGGCCGGAAAATCCAACCACAAAATCCATCGGATTTTTTCCGACGGATTTTGTCCGACACTGGTGTTGCAGACACACGGTCGGACAAAGTTGTCGGAAAATCCGATCATCCTGAACGTGGTGACGTTTGTTGCCTACGACGGGACTACGTAGAGGCTAGTAGCCAATAGCTTTGGTCTTGTAATGTGATCTGAGCATGCGTGGAACTTTGTCCGTCGGAATTCGCTACACACGATCGGAAAAAGTCCGATAGGACTTTGTTGTTGGAAAATTTGAGAATAGGAGATAAAACTTTGTCCGTCGAAAAATCCGACGGAAAAAGTCAGATGGAGCCTACACACGGTCAGAATTTCCGACAACTTTGTCCGATAGGACATTTTCCGTCGGAAAATCCGACCGTGTGTATGGGGCATAACAGGGGCGGACTGACAACTCATGGGGCCCCCGGGCAATAGGAGATTATGGGGCCCCCAGGCAAACAGAGATTATGGGGCCACACAGTATACACACACACAGTATACACATACATGTACACAGTATACACAGACATGTTTCTATTGGCTGAGAAGGTACTGGAGAGGTGGGGCAGCTATAATCTCGGGATTTTTAGACCAAAAGCATGTCGGTAAGGGACATTTCAGAAACAGATGTAAAAAAAAACACAGATTTTTACATACTGTCCCTGGTTTTACTGAGGCTGGCAACACTGATGGGGCCCCCTAGTGGCCCGGGGCCCTCGGGAAGTGCCCGAGTGGCCGAATGGTCAGTCCGCCCCTGCACTCTAATGTATCCCCACTGTCTTATATTGTTGCTGTGATACCTTTATATACAGTAGCCGTGACATAAAGGACAGTGCTCTACAGCTTGTTTTTTTTTGTTTTTTTTAACCAGAGGAGCTTACACTCTAATGTCCCACCACACTCACACACTATTATCATTATACATTTATATAGCTCTGACATATTCTGGAGTGCTGTACAAAGACACTAGGCCAGTCACATCAGTCTCTGCACCAAAATCCACTCGCCATCACACATTATTATTATATAATTATATAGCTCTGACATATTCCATAGTGATGTACAAAGAGCTTACACTCTAATGTCCCTCCACAGTCACACACTATTATTATTATACATTTATATAGCTCTGACATATACTGCAGTGTTGTACAGAGAACACTGAGCCAGCCAAATCAGTCTCTGCACCAGATAAGCTTGATAGGCACAGTGGCTGCGCTTGATGTGCACAGTGGCTGCATTTGTTGGGCACAGTGGCTGCGCTTGATGGGCATAGTGGCTGCGTTTGATGGCACAGTGGCAGCATATGATGGGCACAGTGGCTGCGTTTGATTTACCAGAAGAGCTTACACTCTAATGTCCCTCAACAGTCACACATTATTATTATTATACCTGTATATAGCTCTGACCTATACTGCAGCCCCTTTCACACTTGTGCGACTTTAAAGTCGCGCAATTTTACCGCGATTTTTCCGGGATTCGCGGCCGCGATTTTGCCGCGATTTCAAGGAATGCCTGTGTAAGTGGCATCAAAATCGGACCAAAGTAGTGCAGGGACTACTTTGAAGTCGGAATGACTTGAAGTCCTACTAATATGAATGGCTGTCATTGGAAATCATGGGGAACGACTTGTCATGCTACTTTGCAGTCCCAAATCGTGGGACAAGTCGTATAAGTGTGAAAGGGGCCTTAATGTACACGGGGCGTTTTTACAACCTCTCCTGAATGATTTAACTTAACAGATAGTAACCCACATTTAAAACGTCCGTTTTGCCGCATTTACATTATGCGTTTAGCGACGTTTTGCCACGTATATGTTTAGAAGCATTTAAGGAAAAAATATTTTTTTAAATATATATTTTTTTAAATAAATAAAAAACACCTGTAAATAAAACGCGGCTAAATGTGAGTTACTGCGTTTAGCTGCATTTAGAAGCTTTTGGCGCTTTAAATGCCTCTAAACTAGGCATCTGAACTCATTTTTTTGCTTTCCAAAAAAGGCCTCTAAACTCAACTGCCTATAAACGACTATAATCGACCCTGTGTACATCTACTGATGAGATAACATAGAGGAGAGTTCAGGAGCAGTTGAAAAAAATGCTCAAGTGCTCCTAAACTGTAGCAGCAGTCCCTACCAAAGTCACACACTATTATTATTAGACATTATTATGTGCAATTCGTTTTGTTTTTTTTCGTTTTCCGTTAAAATTCGTTATATTCGTTTATTCGTTATTGTACAAATGAACGTATGATTCGCTAAAAATTTTAACGAATAACGAATTAACGAATCGAACGAATATGAAAAACAACGAAAATCCGAAATATCCAAAATAGAAACAACGAAGCGACGAAAGAAGAAAATCCGAAAATTGAAAACAGGAACAAAATCAAAATGAACGAAAAAATTCGTACATTCGTAACTTTTTTTTTTTTGAATTGGTCATTTTCTGTGTCCCTTACAATGGCGCTGCTTAACGTGCTTCGAATGGATTGAACGAAAAAATTCGTACATTCGTAACTTTTTTTTTTCGATTCGTAATTTTCCGTGTCTCTTACAATGTAATAATAGCATACACATTACATAAAATTATGAATTATGCTCCGATTACGAATCTACGAAAACAATGTTACGAAAGTACGAATAAATCAATCTTACGAAAGTACGAATGTAACTAAATCTACGAAAATACGAATGCGTCCGAATTTCGAATAAACGAAAATTAAACTAACGGAAAAACGAATCAACGAAAAAATAACTCTTACGAAAATACGAATCGTTACGAATACGAACACCGACGACTTACGAAATTACGAATCACTACGAATCAACGGAAACGAACAGAAACGAAACGAAACTAAACAAATTTTTCTATTGTGCACATGTCTAATTATTATACATTTATATAGCTCTGACATATACTGCAGTGCTGTACAGAGAACACTGAGCCAGTCACATTACACTCTAATGTCCCCCAACAGTCACACTATTATTATACATTTATATAGCGCTGACATATACTGCAGCATTGCACAGAGAACACTGAGCCAGTCACATCAATCTCTGCACCAGAGGAGCTTACTCTCTAATTTCCCCTCACAGTCACACACTATTATTAATATACATTTTAGCTATGACATATACTGTAGTGCTGTACAGAGAACATTAAGCCAGCCAACTGAGGGAGCCCTGCACCCAGGGAGCTTACACTCTACTGCATTCACACCTGAGCGTTTTCAGCTCGTAAAACGCTCGTAAAATGACAGAAAAGCACCCAACAAGCAAAATCCCATTCATTTCAATGGCCCCTGTTCACATCTGAGTATTCTGTCACCTGAAGCAAAATGACTGATGCTCAAAAAAGTACATAAGCTTCTCTTTGGGAAGATTACAGGCATTTTTCTGCATTTTACATTGGTGACTTTTTGACCTGTACAAAAACGCTGCAAAATAGCAGCAAAAAATGCGGCAAAATCGTGGTAAAAACGCGAGACTTTCTGCCTGAAAACAAAACGTTAAAAGGGGTTGTAAACCCTCTATGCATTAAGGTGAAAAACCTGTAATACCGCAGCCCCCTCCGAGCCCCTATTTTACTTACTTGTACCCCCTCTATCTTGTGCCGGGGACGAGCACACCAGCAAAAGCCGGTGTCTCGAGTCCTGATTGGATAGATTGATAGCAGCGCAGCCATTGGCTCTCGCTGCCGTCAATTAAATCCAATGACGCTGGCGGGGGGGGGGGGGGGGGGGGGGGGGCGGGGGGCGGGGCAGAGTCCTGCTTTCTGTGTGAATAAACGCAGAAGCAGGACGCGGGATCGTGCCCACGCAGGTGTCCATGAAGGAGATCACTTCTCCGACGAGGAGGAGCCAGGAGAGCCACTGAGGGACCCCAGAAAAGGAGGATCGGGGTAACTCTGTGCAAAACCAACTGCCCAGAGGAGGTAAGTATGAAATGTTTTTTTTTTGTCTTTTGTTTTTAAACCCTGAACCTTTACAACCCCTTTAAGGTGTGAATGCAGCAGAATGTCCCCCCACAGTCACACACTATTATTTAGTTAGGGAGGCTGACGCACTGACATCATCGCGTTCCGCGTTGTGAGCGGGTGTACTATTTGCCAGCCGGCATATTTTATCTCTTGTTCCTGCTTATTTACTTCTTTATGTAAGTAGGATTGTTTTTATTTAATAAACCTTTTTATCTGGTATCACACCATGGGAGCATCCCTTTCTTTCCTGTATTCACATACTGGCTGCTAAGAGATTTCTGGCCCAATACCATTGGACACTGCCTATGCTACAATTGGTCTTAAGGAGGAATAGTATTGGATTATCTGTCCCTGGCTGACCCTATGTAAGGCGATCCGGATTGGTGCTGAATCTAGATGGTTGAGATTTGTCCCGATATCATCATACTACAGGCTTATCTGAGCTTGCCCTCTGGTAAGCGCATTCATATATCGGTGGTGGATCACGGTGTTCTTGATTTTCACAGTCACCAAATTTTGGATTTCACATTGTCACATCTATGAACACTTTTTTGTTGTTTTTCACTCTATGTCACCGGACTTTTATGAAAATTTTTTTGGTTCATTATTTTGAACCCGCACATTTATTTGATTTATTTTGCATTCACTAGCGCGGCTTTTTGTATTATTCTGTCTTGTTTATTGTGTATATCTCGCAATTTTTTAGCTGCTGCTAATTATTTTCTTACTTTTTATTCACATATATTTTTATATGTCACTTATATGATTTTGGTCAATATTAGCAATTTTTATTACTTTTAGGTTAGGGATTAGCGCGGTGTTTACTTTCCATTTCACACACTATTATTATACGTGTATATAGCTCTGACATATACTGCAGTGCTGTACAGAGAACACTCAACCAGGCACATCAGACTGCACAAGAGGAGCTTACACTCTAATGCCCCCCCCCCCCCCACAGTCACACACTATTATTATTATTATTATAATACATTTATATAGCTCTGACATATACCGCAGTGCTGTACAGAGAACACTGAGCCAGTCACATCAGTCTCTGCACCAGAGGAGCTTACACTCTAATGCCCCCCCCCCCCCCCCACAGTCACACACTATTATTATTATTATACATTTATATAGCTCTGACATATACTGCAGTGCTGTACAGAGAACAAGCCAGTCACATCAGTCTCTGCACCACAGGAGCTTACACTCTAATGTCCCCCCACAGTCACACATTATTACTATTATACATGTATATAGCTCTGACATATACTGCAGTGCTGTACAGAGAACACTGAGCCAGTCACCAGAGGAGCTTACACTCTAATATCCACCCACAGTCACACACTATAGAGAAAACGAAGCCAATCACATGGCCAGCTCATAAATTAGGGCTGAACAATAGAATAGTACCGAAAAATATTTTACCAAATTCTGTGACTCTGAAAAAAAGATCTGATCCTTCACCAGTCACACAATAATAATCTGCCACTCGATTGGATTCAGTTGATGTCGGTCGCGTAGAAGTGCTGAAAACATGTCTGAATAGTTGCTGTTATCTGTCCGGCAGTCACTCCGAGTATAATTAGAATTTTATTAGCACAGGAAGGGCGCTCATAAAACCATCTTGTGTAAACATGGAATAAACCGAAGTGGGATACTTTGTATCTTTGTTTACTGAAGACATCGGATTGTTTAAAACCTGTTATCTCTCATCTGGGGTAAAATTCCCATAATGGCTTTTTGGCTGAACCTGACCCGAGGGTGCCGGGGGTGAGGGGGGGGGTCTCTTTAATGGCCTATCAAATACGCCTTCAGTTCTGAGTGCTGGACAGTGACAGTTCACCGTTTTTATTGTCAGTGAGATGTTAGGCTCGGATCACACCGCCGCGACTTGGCGACCCGACATGTGAGACTCCGAGTCGTGAGACATGTGAAATCCCATGTTAGTCAAAGAGAGCTGTTTCAATCAGCACTACTGAAGTCGCTCCGACTTTAGAAAAGGCATACCTCCCAACTTTTTGAGATGGGAATGAGGGACACCTATTAGCAAATTTATGTAGGCATAGGACACACCCCTTGTCACGCCCCCTTAAAGGAGAATTATACCAAAAAATGATTATTTAAACCCACAAGTGCTTTTTTTTTTAACCACTATTATTCTTTTATATTGGCTTTTGAAATGTACAAATGCAGCAATTTAGAATTTGAATGAAAGGTTTAGCGCTGGGAAACACTTTTAAAAGATAAATAGTGTGTTTTATATACAACTATATAGATAAGAGAAAAATGAGGGACAGATATGGTTTGCCACCTCATCCCTTTAAATCTGAACACATATTAATTACACACTTCCTGAGGATAATTTAAAGCGGGACTGTACCTGAAATTTTTTTTTTAAAAGCCAGCAGCTACGAATACTGCAGCTGCTGACTTATAAAACAAGCACACTTACCTGTCACAGGTTCCAGCGATGTAGGCAGCAGAGGCCAATCAATCGATCGGCTCTCTGCTGCTGCCGGCGCCATTCTCGGTGAGGGAATCAGGAAGTGTTGCCTTAGCGGCTTCACTTCCCGATTCCCTACAGCGCATGCGCGAGTCGTGCAGGGCAACGAGAATCGTCAGCGCTGTCTGCCGGTACACGCGCACCGGGACAGGAAGTTGCGTAAACTCCCGTGGGAGTTTATGCCCGGAAGTGGGTGCAGATACCTGTCTTAGACAGGTATCTGCACCCCCCTCCCCCCTGAAAGGTGCCAAATGTGACACCGGAGGGGGGAGGGTTCCGAAAAGCGGAAGTTCCATTTTAGGGTAGAATCCCGCTTTAATTCAGATAAGACACCAAGTGAGTTTAATTACCACTTCAGAGGGGTTGTAAAGCTTCCCGTTTGCTTACAAGCCTCCCAGCCCCCCCCCCCCCCCCCATTTACTTACCTGAGCCCTCGAATGTCCCGCGTCATGAACGCGCTGGCTTTTCGGTACGGTCGTCTCGTCTGTTCTCGGCTCTTCATTGGAGATTCATAGCCTCGCAGCCATTGGCCCCAAATCAATGACGCGGCTCGCCGGGGGGCGGGGCCGAGTGATACACTTGGCAGCTATGGCCGCCACTGTATCACACGGGAGCCAGCCTGCAAGCTAACCTCCTTGGGAGAGCTCTTCCCAGAACGGGGGTTAGCTCTTGCGGGGAGGAGCCGAGACAGCCACCGAGGGATCCCAGTAGACGAGGATCGGGGCCACTCTGTGCAAAACGAACTGCACAGTGGGGGTAAGTATGACATGTTTGTTATTTAAAAAAAAAAAAAAGGAACCTTTAAAACCTCTTTAATCAGCCACACAACCTGTGTAATTAGTGTTCGGTTTAAAAGGGATGAGGTGGCAACCCTAGACAGATGAGGAGGAAAGAGGGACTTTGTTCCAAATCAGGGACACTTGGGAGCTATGGAAAAGGTTTCTGTACTACTTCAAGACGACATCTATCTGACTTTAGCCCATAGACAATAAGTGCATAGCTCCCATCTGTCCCTGATTTTGAGGGACTGTCCCTGATTTGGAGCAATGTCCCTCTGTCCTTCATTCCTCCTCATTTGTCCCTAATTTTGGTCTGATCTATATAGTTGTATATAAAATGCACTTTTTATGTTTCAAAAAGTGTTTCCCAGAGCTAAACCTTTCATCCAAATTCTAAATTGCTGCATTTGTACATTTTAAAAGCCAACATTAAGGAAGAGTAGTGGTAAAAATAGAGCCCTTGTGGATTTAATTAACCTTTTTTATTGGTTAATTCTCCTTTAAGGGGGTGTGGCAGGGGGTGTGTCCTATGCCTACATACGTTTGCTAGTAGGTGTCCCTCATTCCCATCTCAAAATGTTGGGAGGTATGTAAGTGCCGGTTCACACAGGGGCGGCTTTAAACTCGTCTGACTCTGAAGCCGCCCCATACAGCTTGACTTCAGCATGGCTTGCAAAGCGACTTCTGTATAGAAGTCAATGCAAGCCGCTCCGAAGTCGATGTCCGCCGGCGACCCGCGATCGCTCCACAGAGAGACAGAATGGGGATCTGTCAATGTAAACAAACAGATCCCCTAGTGATCAGGAAAAGCGATCTCTCTCTACTCCCAGTCAATCCCCTCCCCCCCGTAGGACATTTTAGTCGACTAAAATGTACTGGAGATTTAGTCGACTAAATACGACTAAAACTAAAACAATTGCAGAAGACTAAAATGGGACTAAAACTAAAATGCCATTTTAGTCCTAAGACTAAAACTAAATAGAAATTTGCTGCCAAAATTAACACTGAACTTCAGTACTTAAGAATCTCCATAGGCGACGCTTTAAATTTTTTTTTTTTTTACAGGTTACCAGTTAAGAGTTACAGAGGAGGTCTTGGGCTAAAATTATTACTCTTGCTCTAACGATTGCGGCAATACCTCACATGTGTGGTTTGAACGCCGTTTACAAATGTGGACGCAACATACGTATGCGTTTGCTTTTGCGTGCGAGAATGCGGGGACAGGGGGCGCTTTAAAAAAAAAATGTATTGTTTATTTTTTTACACTTTCCTTTTACATTTTTTTTTTTGATCACTTTTATCCCTATTACAAGGAATGTAAACATCCCTTGTAATAAGAATATGGCATGACAGGTCCTCTTTATAGAGAGATGTGGGGTCTAAAACCCCACATCTCTCCTCCAGACAGGAAAGACTGAGTTAAAATAAAAAAAGCGATCTCATCCTTTCCAGCCAGTGTTTACATCTGCTGGGCCGGAAGTGACATCATAGAGGTCATAGAGACTGCCGAGGTCATATAGACTGCCGAAGACCATCTGGCCAGCAGTATTCTCTATGGTAAACTTTGAATTCCTTCTCCAGCTTGCTGAACAGCCGCTATGATTGTTGTTACTATTGTGCAGAGCAGTGTTTCTCAACTCCAGACCTCAAGGTGCCCCAACAGGTCGTGTTTTCAGGATTTCCCTCCGATGAAACAGCTGTGGTAATTGCTAAGGCAGTGAAACTGATCAAATCACCTGTGCAAAATAATGGAAAGCCTGAAAACATGACCTGTTGGGGCGCCTTGAGGACTGGAGTTGAGAAACACTGGTGCAGAGTATCGCTGGAAGCTTCTTGGATTCAGCAAATGGCTTTACCTTTTTGGAGGATTACAATGCATGTCTTACATGTCTCAATGCATGAGAAACATGAACAGGAACTAAACACAAACGAGTGCACAGAACAGAGATAGACAATACATCCTGTTATATCATAGAAAACATAACTATACACTATAATTCTACAGCACCACCTGCTGCTTAGATAGGCACAATGCATATACAGTGTATAGTCAGTTTATAAACAACTTTGCTGTTGTACTTTTACAACAGTTACGGTGCAGGGAATCGCGAAGAAAAAAAAAGATATCTGAAGGATGCCTATAGCTGAAGGCATCATTCAGATATCTCCACTCAAAGTCCAGGAGGTCATATGACGGCCTTGGGCAGGAAAGTGGTTAATGTTGGATAATAAATATTGTTGATTTTATGGTATTTTTGTTTTTGTACATGCCTTTATGTTTCTCTGTCACCTAAAACCCCTTCCTCCCCATACCTCTTGTTTAGGGGAGTTCGCGGGAGACTTCACCTTTTTTATTGTTTGCACCTGGGGATTGTGCCTTTTTGTTTGTAGAAGAAGCCCTACCCAAAAATTCCAAATTAGAGAACCCAGCTCGCTCCCCCGATGATCAGCCCTTGAAGATGGCTTTCTTTTGACCCAATCAGGAATGTTCAGTTTAGCCAAGAATTCCTGTATGGCATAGCGGTGACCCCGGTGCCTGAAAGCGCCCAAATAATTTCCACACTTCTTTCTTCCTTCTTAGAATTTATTAGAATCTTGCCCATCAGGTTGTCTCCAGAACAAATTGTAGACACAGAGTGCTCCATAAAGATCCCAAAAATGTCAAACATTTGCCCAGTGCAGGCGACGAGGCAATTATCACCAGGGCCACGGGGACACTTGTAAACTTTGTCCTCGTAAAATGTTTACAGCTTGACAGCGAGCGCTTTCACTTCCCCAGAAGACAAAACTACATCCAATGCAATATCCCTATTTAGCCCACATGTTGTCACTTCAAAATCATTGAACCATCTATGTGGCGGAGACCCCAAACTGGCCTTGCGGAGTTGTCCCAGGTTCTATTCCCACGTGAGTTCACGGCAGCCAGGCACACAGCAGCTCCCACAGTCTCCCGGCACAATAACTGGGCAGTTAGTGTCTTTTTAGCTTAACCAGTTGAAGACCGCCCTATAGTATAGCAGTATTAGTGCTACAGCGTGGCAGGATCACACACATATATATATATATATATATATATATATATATATATATACGTGATCCTGCACTTCCGGGTAGCAGGAGCAAGTGCATGCCACCAGTGTCTCGCTCCCGCTGTGACTGTACACAGTGGGAGCTCATCAGCGGGTCCCATGGACCGATGTCCACCGTCACCCGCCACAGTTAGAAGACACTGGCTAGGCACATAGTTAACCCTTTGATTGCCCCTGATGTTAACCCCTTCCCTGCCAGTGTCATTAGTACAGTGACAGTGCATATTTTTAGCACTGATCACTGTATTAGTGTGAAAAGTGTCAGTGTCCAATTTGTCTGCCGCAATATCGCAGTCACAGATCGCCGCCATTACTAGTAAAAAAAAAATCCATAAATCTATCCTATAGTTTTTAGATGCTGTAACTTGCGCAAACCAATCAATATACACTTATTGTTTTTTTTTTTCTTTTACCAAAAATATGTTGCAGAATACATATAGCCCTAAACTGATGAAGAAATTACATTTTTTCATTTTTTTTATTGGATATGTTTTATAGAAAGTAAAAAATAATGTTTTTTGTTTTTTTTAAATTGTTCCAAATCAGGGACAGTCCCTCGAAATCAGGGACAGTTGGGAGCTATGCTGTGTGCCCCTTTTCCCCCGCATTGCTGCCGTTTTCCCTCCTCTCCTCTCCCTCCGGAAGCTGCTGAGGGCACACAGGTGGGTTATTTCAGGATGGTGAGTGGGGGTGCACCATCCTGAATGAACATGATTTGCAATGGCATCCCCTGTGACCCCCTGTACGTACGCCCTTGATTTGCTCTATTCTGTTCTGATTTATTCAATCTTTTTTCTATTCTTTTCTATTCTTATCATCATCTTATTTCCCTTTTCTATCTTACTGTATTTATTGCAATATGTTTACATTTCTAATTTGAATTCATTTTCGAATTTAAATTCATTTTCCAACTTTCTGAATTCTAATTCGTTATTTAATTTTTTTTTTTTTTTTTTTCGGATTGGTTGAAATTCGTTACTTTTGTGATTCAGAAATTCGGATACATTAATTCTCTGAAAACTAAGTTTTGTACAAAAAACGAATCTAAATTAAATGAAACCAAATGCACATGTCTATTGGACACTGTATTATGAATCTCTAGGCCGGATCCTCAGTGCTTCCCCTTACTTGGCTCTGAACTGCTTCCGAAAAATACCCCCCCCCCCCCCCAGCCCTGACATGGCTCGGACCTTCATAAGCTCAATCTGCAGGCTCTCAGCTGGCTTGCCCAGAGGGGCAGCAGCCTTTCCAGGCTGGGATTTCCTCCTTCAGGATAAAACCCCACTGCTCTAGGCCTCAGACTATTTAAAGGCGCTCTCGCCACCTTCTGGGCACACCCCCCGGAGGTCTAGCTAGAGTCCATAAATATTCAAACTCAGGATCTGCCTCTTCCAGCCCCCTGCACTCTAGAACCAACTAGAAGGCAGGGAGAAGTAGTGGAATCTGCAGCCTGTGAGACCCAAAACAGACAAAAACAATCACAGTCTGCTCCACTGGCTACAGAGGAGCCAAAAAATAACTACAGTAAATTTAACCTCACTAGCAACCTAACCTAGGAGGGTGCTACATCTATATGCGATACTGTTATCCTTCTTCATCATCATTTTTTCCTTCCTGCACTGGCTCCTTCTGGGTATTAGGAGCGCCCAGTACAACCTTTCACCTTGCTTGAATCTAGTTTAAGATTTTTGTTGCATAAGGAGCATCAAATACAGCCAATGTGTTTCGGTGAAAGGACTCCCCCTTTTTCAGGGCTCGGACAAGAGAGATAGGCTGTGTCTTCCTCCTCCACAGGATCATGGAGGGGTGCTGTGTGGACCACATGCCGGCATACTTGAGGCTGGGGATGAGGACTACATTAGAAACAGGCTGCTACTGGTCACAGATTGGGAGAGAGGAAAAGCAGTGGTGCAGTGGAGCTTAGAGATTCTGTGTCCTCCATCTTCAACATCTGTACATGCACCCTGAACCACCATTTGTAATGCAACCAAGATCAAACAACATTGAAAACGTGAATTAGGGTTGGATTGATGTCCTCATAGCAATGTCCTGGCAACGTTTCCCCATTTCCGAAAATGAAGGAACCTTGGCAGGACTGATGATGTCATTTGAAGTCATAGATCTCTATGACTAGACCCATAAGGGTGAAATAGATTAGAGAAGAACAGTCTTCAGGCAGTAGGGAACGTGCTTTGTCTTAAAGGAATAAAGTTGATTAGATTCAATTGATGCCATTGGTGTGCGGCCATCCGTACTTTCTTTTTCCTTCTAAGGGTCGATTTGGGTGGGTGGGATTCTTCCAGATAAATGGATCTTGAGTTTTCTTGTGGACAGATTTAGGTTACAATGTACAAGTAGTACCTGTGTGGTCACTGACTCTTGCTTGCCTCTTCTGTGGCAGCTATTTTTTAGAGAGGCTGTTCTTAATTGAAGGGTTTTGGTTGGTTTAGTGTTAGATTTAAATACGGGTATGAGTTAGAGTTGGGTTAACATTGGGTTAAGGCTGGGGCAGTAGGTTTAGGGTAATATACATCTAGATAAGGGTTTGGGCTGGCTAAGGTTAGGATTAGGCTGGCTGGGTTGGGTTACTATTGGGTTAAAGTTGGATAAAGGTTAAAATAGGGTTAGAGTAAGACCTCTAAGGGTAGGGTCAGTAAGTTTAAGATTAGGGTTAAGGTTGGGGCAATTGGGTAATGATTAGGATTGGGTTTGAATAAGTAGGGATAGTGTTCTTCCTGTAAAATTGGGGTTTGAGAAAATGCTGTAGAGTTAGGATTAGGGCTAGGGTTAAGGTCAGGGATAAATTACAATGTAGGTTCAGAGTTAGGTTTGGGTTATTATTGAGTTAAGGTTTAAGGTAGCTGCATTGGGATTGGGTAAGAGTAAGTATTAGAGGCTAGGGTTATATCTGTAATGTTAAGGAGTGGGTCGGGTTGGGGGTCTTGTTGGATATTCAAGGTAACAACTGGTTCTGTAAGGTTAGGGTCAGGGTTTGGTTAGAGTTAGTGCAGTAGGGATAGGGTTTGTTGGATTAGGACTAGATCGGAGCAAAGATTAGGGGTTAGGATTAGTTCTGTAAGGTTAGGGTTTAGTTAGGGTTCAGATTGGGTTTGGTTTAGGGCTGTAAGTGTGGGCTAGTGATGGGTCTACCGTGAAGTGTGTGAGATGGGATGGGTGGTGAAAAGCTGATAACGTTGGGAGGTCATGGATATTTGTATACAAGAAATAAAGTATCATTGCAATAACTACGTATTTTTTTCAAATTTTTACTATAATTTATCATTACTGCTGAGAAATTAAACCTTTCGATTGCCACAAGTGTACTCAGATGAGTCACATCTCCTACAATTGTTGCCTCATGTGGTACCAGCCACCACATTTACTGGGAATCAGGAGAATGGTCCTGGATATGAGTTTGTGAAATTGAAAACTAGAGTCTTCGATGGTTGCTGCACTGCCCTCCGTAGTTCTTGGTAAACTAGGCTTCGCAGTACAGAATCCTACAACAAGAGGCTTCAGTCTTGTACAGAAACACTATATAAAGCCTGCTTAACCTGTCCATATAATTTATTGTGCAATGTCTATTAGAGGACAATTCTAGGCGGAGACTGATTGTTACCGTTCTCTGATGTTACCCTCTGAATGGGTAGCATGGGGAGGGGGTGGGGTTGGGGCATGTGCACTGCTGTCACCTGTGAAACCCAAGATGAGGGACACTGCTGGTGATTCCATTACATAGGCCAGATTTATATGGGCACGGCAAGGCAGGCAGCGTTTTATGACGAGTGTGGCGCCGTTGCTCTTTTTTCACCTATTTGTAACATTTAGTGGAAGGTCTTTTATCTGGCTGTGACACCATCCCATCTGTTCCCTGTCAATCACAGCCATGGCATCTGATTACAGCACACAGGAGCTCTGGCCTCAGACAAAAGCCCTGATATCGTCTCTTCTTTAAAGTCCCATTCAACCATGTAATCGTGTTGATCAGCTGATGGGGATATCCCCATTCTATTTGTTTCCATCCAAGGCTCTGCCTCATTTCTATATCCCATCACATGGAGGAATGTTCCCACCATAAGGAGATCACTATGTATGATGAGATCACTTCTCCTGAAATACTCTGCACTGCTGGAGGACTCTGCTCCTTCCTCTATCTAACTCTCCTCTCCTGACATACTCTGCAGAGCTGGAAGAATCTGCTCCTTCCTTCATCCAACTCTCCTCTCCTAAAATACTCTGCACTGCTGGAGAACTCTGCTCATTCCTACATCTAACTCTCCTCTCCTGAAATACTCTGCACTGCTGGAGGACTCTGCTCCTTCCTCTATCTAACTCTCCTCTCCTGAAATACTCTGCACAGCTGGAGGACTCTGCTCCTTCCTTCATCTAACTCTCCTCTCCTAAAATACTCTGCACTGCTGGAGGACTCTGCTCCTTCCTCTATCTAACTCTCCTCTCCTGAAATACTCTGCACAGCTGGAGGACTCTGCTCCTTCCTTCATCTAACTCTCCTCTCCTAAAATACTCTGCACTGCTGGAGGACTCTGCTCCTTCCTCTATCTAACTCTCCTCTCCTGAAATACTCTGCACTGCTGGGGGACTCTGCCCCTTCCTCTATCTAACTCTCCTCTCCTAAAATACTCTGCACTGCTGGAGAACTCTGCTCCCTCCTACATCTAATACTGCTCTCCTGAAATACTCTGCACAGCTGGAAGACTCTGCTCCTTCCTTTATCTAACCTTCCTCTCCTGACATACTCTGCACAGCTGGATGACTCTGCTCCTCCTCTATCTAACTCTCCTCTCCTGAAATACTCTGCACAGCTGGAGGACTTTGCTCCTTCCTCTATCTAACTCTCCTCTCCTGAAATACTCTGCACAGCTGGAGGACTCTGCTCCTCCTCTATCTAACTCTCCTCTCCTGAAATACTCTGCACAGCTGGAGGACTCTGCTCCTTCCTTCATCTAACTCTCCTCTCCTAAAATACTCTGCACTGCTGGAGGACTCTGCTCCTTCCTACATCTAACTCTCCTCTCCGGAAATACTCTGCACAGCTTGAAGACTCTGCTCCTTCCTCTAACTCTCTTCTCCTGAAATGCTCTATTGGGGGACTCTTCTCCCTCCTCTTTCTAACTCTCCTCTCCTAAAATAGTCTGCACTGCTGGGGGATTCTGCTCCTTCCTCTATCTATCTATCTATCTATCTATCTATCTATCTATCTATCTATCTATCTATCTATCTATCTATCTCTCCTCTCTTGAAATACTCTGCCAAAGGACTCTGCTCTTTTCTCTAAGGCCCCTTTCACACTGGGGCGGTTTTCAGGCGGTACAGCGCTAAAAATAGCGCCTGTATACCGCCTGAAAAAACCGGCCCCATTCACTCCAGTGTGAAAGCCGGCGGGCTTTCACACTGGAGCGGTGCGCTAGCAGGGCCGCAACAAAAGTCCTGCTAGCAGCATCTTTGGAGCGGTGAAGGAGCGGTGTATTTACCGCTTCTATACCGCTCCTTCCCATTGAAATCAATGGGAAACCGCGGGGATACCGCCCGCAAACCGCCGCTGCAGCGGCGCTTTGCGGAGGTTTTTAACCCTTTTGCGGCCGCTAGCGGGGGTTAAAACCACCCCGCTAGCGGCCGCATACCGCGGGTAAAACGATGGTAAAGCAGCGCTAAATATAGCGCTGCTTTACCGTCGCCGCCCCGCACCGCCCCAGTGTGAAAGGGGCCTTAGTCTCCTCTCCTGAAATACTCTTAACTTCTGGAGGACTCTGCTCCTTCCTCTATCTAACTCTACTCTCCTAAAATAGTCTGCACTGCTGGAGGACTCTGCTCCTTCCTCAAACTCTCCTCTCCTGAAATACTCTGCACTGCTGGAGGACTCTGCTCCCTCCTCTATCTATCTCTCCTCTCTTGAAATACTCTGCCGGAGGACTCTGCTCTTTTCTCTAACTCTCCTCTCCTGAAGTACTCTTAACTGCTGGAGGACTCTGCTGCTCTTTCTTATATGTAACTCTCCTCTCCTGAAATACTCTGCACTGCTGAGGGACTCTTCTCCTTCCTCTAGCCTCTAAAGTAGAATGTTGCAGAGCTGTAGGAAATGCAACACAATGCCTAGTGGATGCTCTTCCACGCCCACTGTCTGTTTACTCGTCTGTGGCCACGTGTATGATTCTAGTTACAATCCATATAATCATCAAATTATTTCCCAATTTAGGTCTTTGCTCCTTGGAGTTACTATTGTGGGTCTCTTTGGAATTTTATGGGAAAATTGAGACGATAAATTGTATTATATTTTGGCGCTCTGCTGTATCGTTCTGCAGAATTCGCCTCCCCCACTTCAGAGTCGTGACACATCAATTCATCTCAGACCCCCGCGTTCGGTGGCTCAGCGTCCTCCTTCAATTTACTGTACAGTTTAAAATTTCCTCTTATACAAAAAAAATAAAAAAATGGTGTCAAGGGCGAAACTGTAAAATACGACAAATATTCCGTAAGCGCCATAGCTGAGCAGCGAGAGCGTCTGCTGAAAAGATTCCATAATCATGACACATTGTAGCCCAAGACGTTTCATCTGAGACAATTTACACTGAGTTATTGCTCCACAAACCGCAAGCCTTGTATTAAATCACAGCCGTGCCCTCTGAGTGACTCTGACTGGGTTACAGCGCAGCGCCCCCTCTCTGCCCAGCCGGGGTATTGCCGGCGGACAGGGCCGCAACATCAAATGACTAAACCGGCCCTGACCTGGACCAAAGCAAATAGAATTTGTGTTTTCGATAGCTGCTGGAGAGACATCTGGCTTACATTTGAAAAATGAGGGCTCTGTGAATTGCCTGCTGCGTTCCCAGGTCTCACAAAATGAGATTAATTCAATATTCATTTCTGGACAGACACAGCGAGAGGATTGGCTACAGAGACTGAAACACCTTTATCTTTGAAAAGAGAAACTTCGCCGAGCTTTATTTGCTTCCAAACCGACCGCAAAACAAAATGAATTACATTGCTGAAAAACAACTTATTGTTTACGGGTCCCTTGGGCTGCTAACAGTCAAGCTCATGTGTTGGGATTCTTTAAAAAAAAAAAAAGGAGCTTTGTGTGACCACTTCTCCTGGGATCGCAATGGTTAAGAAGGCCTGAATAAGGACAAGACAACTCTGCTGCCATGATAAAACAGAAGGCATGTTAGGCTGCTTTCACACTGGGGCGGTGCGGGGCGGCGACGGTAAAGCAGCGCTATATTTAGCGCTGCTTTACCATCGTTTTACCCGCGGTATGCGGCCGCTAGCGGGGTGGTTTTAACCCCCGCTAGCGGCCGCAAAAGGGTTAAAAACCTCCGCAAAGCGCCGCTGCTGCGGCGGTTTGCGGGCGGTATCCCCGCGGTTTCCCATTGATTTCAATGGGAAGGAGCGGTATAGGAGCGGTAAATACACCGCTCCTTCACCGCTCCAAAGATGCTGCTAGCAGGACTTTTGTTGCGGTCCTGCTAGCGCACCGCTCCAGTGTGAAAGCCCGCCGGCTTTCACACTGGAGTGAATGGGGCCGGTTTTTTCAGGCGGTGTACAGGCGCTATTTTTGAAAACCGCCCCAGTGTGAAAGCAGCCTAAGTGGTGGTTCTAGATTGGGAAAAGCCTTCAGATATCTAATAAAACCTTCTTGGCCTGGAGGCCAAGTAAAGACTAATTTGATCTACATCAGTGGACTCCAAACTGCGGCCTGGGGGCCGGACAACGTGGCCCTTTGCTTGCCTTTATCAGGCCCTTGGGACACCATTCCTCCCACTGACATAAACAACAGGGCATAATTCCTGCCTCTGACACCAACAGTGGGACACTAAGCTACAGACAGCAAGGATGGGACACTATTCCTGTCAGAGAACCTCCCACAGTGAACCCTGTGCTGGGCGTTTCGGTGTGCGCCGGTGCACGGCGGTGCGCGTTGGTGCGCACGCCCATGCGCCTGTGCGCGCTTGTGCTGCTCCTCTGTACTGCGCTGCCCACCTTTTGCCGACCCTGCCTGCGACCCCGACGCCGAGCCTGCCTGCTCCACTGTACTGTGCTGCCAGCCTGTTGCCAAACCTGCTTGAGACCCGACCTGCCTGCTCAGCTTCTGCTCTGCATCTGCTGCCTGTGCACCAGCCATCTGGTGATCAACAAACCATCTGTGCTGCAACCCGCCAGGCTCTCGTACCACTCTGCGCTCCTGTGCCTCCTGTCCACACTACCAGGGGCAAGGAACCAGACACGTAAGGGAAACCTTCCCCTGCTATACCGGGCTCATCGGTCAGGAAGTCTGACAATTCCTCCCAATAAAAACAATAATAGGGCACTATTTCTTAACTAACATCAATAATAGGGTACTATTCCTCTCACGGACACCAATAATGGAACACCATTCCTCTCATGGACACCAATAATGGGACACTATTCTTCTCAGGAACAGCAACGATGTTGGACTTTTCCTTTCATGGACACCAATGATGGGATACTATTCCTCTCACGGAAACCAATGAGGGGGCACAATTCCTCTATCTGAAACCAATCATGAGGCACTATTCCTCTCATTGACACCAATGATGGGGTATTGTTCACTCCCACCAACACCAGGGCATTTTCTGCTCCCACTGGTCAATAGTTTGGCCCCTCTAAAGTCTGAAGGATTGTAAACTGGCCCTTTGTTTATAAAAGTTTGGAGACCCCTGTTCCAGGCAACTCTTAATCTTAGGAAAATGGATCCTCAGGTGTAACACATCAACAAATAAGGTTATAAAAAGCTCCACGTATGGAGATAAAGCAACTTCTGAATTCAAAGTCTGTTTTGGTTCATTTGGAAGCAGGCACCAACGCGTGGTCTGAGGAACGCCCCCTTCATTGGGGCTATAACAATGTTGAAATCCTTTTAAACAGAGCTACTGTGCCAAAAAAATTTAATTTTAAGATAAGATTACACAAGCGATTGTGTATGAGGATGTCCGGCTATACGAGTCCTCATATTCTCATTGTCCAACATTGGTGTGGTAGCAAACCATGGTGGACTTTCTTTAGACCCCGAGACGTATTGGCATCTATTTTTCTAATGAGATAAAGGAGACTTTTAATGTAAAAGTTGGGTCATCTGCATTTGTGCCAATTTTACCAACCTTAGTCTATGACTAATTTGGGACTTGATCTGGATTGGGTTGAGCGAGTGAATGTTTGCTACCGATTGTCAGCCTGTTAGGTCAATTGATCTTCTTGGTGAGTTGATAAAGGGTTCTTCAGACCCTATATCAGTCCGCTCATTGTGCCTGCTCTTGAGACCTCACCGATCCATCAAACAGCACTAGAGATCGTAGAGGTGGGGTGAAGATGCCATCAGGCTATTGATGAAATACTGTTAGGTTTGGGTTTGCTAATGTTCTTAGAAATGGTCTAAATGACCCCTTTACAACTTACATGCTAGACCAGGGATCCTCAAACTATGGCCCTCCAGCTGTTGGTGAACTACACATCCCATGAGGCATTGTAAAACTCTTACATTCACAGACATGACTAGGCATGATGGGAATTGTAGTTCTTGAACAACTGGAGGGCCATAGTTTGAAGACCCTTGTGCTAGACAATCGTACCTAGGGTTGAGTGTATATCAGTCCGACTTCGGGGGCGATTTCAGAGACATCTGTGCAGGTTCCTGCACAGATGTCTATACGAATCGTACCCTGAAGTCACCAAAAGTAGTACAAGGACTACTTTTGGCAATCAGTTCAGAGCATGGTTAGGATTATGGTTACTGTTAGGGATCCTCTGCTCCTCAATATCTAACATCATGTTCCCAGCTGACAAAGAACCATTTTTTGGCTCAATACCAGATCCAGGATGATTGAAAGAATTTTGTAACCCTTAGGAGCAATTTAAAGCCCATTGTGTCCTTAAAATTCATCACCAACCGTCCTAATTTCACCAAAATTGCAGCAATTTGGTAAAATGTTCCAATTTTAAAAAGTTCAGTGAAGCAAGAGCTTCCAGTTTCACCCTTCACTGGTTTTACCTCGTAAGGACAAGGCATATCACAGAGAAAATAAAGGAAAGCTGTGGCCAATAGGGATGAAAAGGTTTGGGATGAACCGAATCCAGTCCTTTCACAAGTTTCGGCCAATGGCCGACCAAACTGGGCATGTTTGGCCGGATTGCCCTCCTAGATCTCCAGGTGATTTCGTTAAGCAAACATCAGTCAGGGATCAGTCATTTTTTTAGTAGTACACCAGCTGGCGTTTGTAAATAAACCAACCAGGGATCCCGGGTGATGCCATTGAAAAAATTGATCATCTCCATATTTGGTCAATGACATTACCATACCCAGAATTGCCACAAAATGACATATCCCTGGCTGTCTGGTGTTTGTAAAAAAAAACAACAACCAGGGGTCCTGGGTGTAATCATTCAACAAATATGGGGATTGATTTACTAATACTGGAAAGTGCAAATTCATTTTTCAGATTTTTCTTGTCAAAGTTTAATTGCACGTTGAAGTTAGAAGCTGATTGGCTACCATGCACAGCTGCACCAGATTTTGCACACTCTGGTTTTAGGTATTTTTGGCCAATGACTATTGCCACAAAATGACAGGTCCCTGGCTGTCCAGTGTTTATAAATAAACCAACCAGGGATCCTGGGTGTTGTCATTGATCAAATATGGTCATGACCATATTTGGTCAATGTTGTCATACAGAATTTCAGCCCATTGCTCATTTAAGGGACTGCATTGTATTGCCTCTTAACTTCCTGTGCAGCTTTAAGGCAGGGCTCGACAAAACCCAGGCGCCAAGTCGCAATGGCGACTGGAAATTGCATCCTGGCGCCTGGGCTATACCGCAGCAGCGGTCTGGATTCCTGCGACGTGCCCCCCCGCATCAGTGCCACCTGTCAGTGCCCATCAGTGCCCAATAGTGCAGCCTATCAGTGCACATCAGTGAAGGAGAAAAATAACTTCTTCTAACAAAGATTTTTAATTTTTTTTGTATTTTAAAGTTTTCTGTCTTTTTTCTCTTGGCATCAGGTGTGAAAAATTCTTATTGCCCGATGCCCCGGACATGCAGTTCTGGATGCTGGGCAGAGGATTTAAAAAAACTGTCTCCTAACTTTTTCAGCTGGTTCCTAGACTCTAAGCAAATTTGTCAAGCCCTGCTTTAACCACTTGCCGACCATCCACCATCATTTTACTGCGGCAGGCTGGAGCAATCCCGCGAACCGTCGTAGCTATACGTCGGGCACAGCGGGGTTGCCAATGCTCGTAGCCGACGGTCGCGATGACCGCCGGCCACGAGCGTTCGCGAGCACGAGAGACAGAATAGGGACGAGTGTGTGTAAACACACACTTCCCTGTTCTGTTCTGAGAGTAGTGACAGATTGTGTGTTCCTATTAGCTAGGAACTACGATCCGTCACTTCCTCTAGTCAGTCCCCTCCCCCTTCAGTTAGAATCACCTCCCAGGAAACACAGTTAACCCCTTGATCGCCCCCTAGTGGTAACCCCTTCCCTGCCAGTGAAATTTTTTACAGTAATCAGTGCATTTTTATAGCACTAATCACTGTATAAATTCCAATGGTCCCAAAAATGTGTCAAAAGGGTCCGATGTGTCCGCCGCAATGTCGCAGTCCTGATAAAAATAGCAGATCGCCGCCATTACTAGTAAAAAAAATAAAAAATGCTATAAATCTATCCCCTATTTTATAGCCGCTATAACTTTTGCGCAAACCAATCAATATACACTTATTGCTATTTTTTTTACCAAAAATATGTAGAATACATATCGACCTAAATTGGCCAAAAATTAGCTTTTTTTAAAAAAAATGGGGATTTTTATTATAGCAAAAAGTAAAAAATATTGTGTTTTTTCAAAATTTTTGCTTTTTTTGTTTATAGCGCAAAAAATAAAAACCGCAGAGGCGATCAAATACCACCAAAAGAAAGCTCTATTTGTGGGAAAAAAAGGACATCAATTTTGTTTGGGTGCAGCGCCGCACGACAGCGCAATTGTCAGTTAAAGCGACGCAGTGCCGAATCGCAAAAAATGGCCTGGTCATTCAGCAGCCAAATCTTCCCGGGCTGAAGTGCCCCAAGAAGGTTTTTTGAAGGATTTGGGTATTTTCATTGTTGCCCTTTAAGCCGCTCTCTCTACTAAATGTTTTTTAAAAAATGTTTGCATTGATACATGTTCCTCATGGCAGTGCCTAACATTTTTTAAACAATAGTTTAAAAATTAGCTGTGATAAAGGCCAGAAAAAGATTGCAAGCTTTAGCTTCCATAGAATTGAATAGGGTCCGGCAATAAGGTTGCGGTTTCCGAACTTCCCATTGGGTTTGCCGAACTTTCTGCTAACTGAACTTTGGTTGGTTCACTCAACCTTAGTGGCCGATATAACCATTTGGGAAAAATATGTGTTTTTCACTTCATTTAAATTGAGGGCGCCTTTAAATCTGAATGCAGATGGGGATCGCTTGAAACCCGATTCCCCCCTCCCCCCCCCTCCCCAATAATGAGGCATTAATTGAAATGTTGTTAACAGTGCGCAATAATAACACGCCAGCTGACCTCCCACTAATGTTCTGTTTTCACGGCGTATCAATTAATCAGGAATTAATGAAGAGCCCCCCCCCCCCCTTCTCGGGCGACGCTAATATTTTTCGATGGAAGACCCTCCCTTTTAATTAAAACAAATAAAATAAAAAATGCAGCCGAGACACATAAATCAGAATAATTCTTTGTTATTGTTACCAAATGAGATGGACTTTGATGTGGGGGTCACCCGGGGCTGGCGAATGAAAGGCATTCTCCGCTGTGAGGCGAGCGACCACCTCGCAAGGCTGCCTTGTAAAATTATTGCGCAATTACACATGAAAGTTGGAATTCTTCTGCTTGTTTTAGCAGCGGGTGCCGAGAACGACACCGGACGGTGTGGAAGAAGCAGAACCCCCCCCCGCCTGGAGACATTTCATACATTTATGGCTAATATTTTGTATGAGAGATCTTTTCCTGAAACTTAAAGGCGGGCTCCGGGTAAAATCATATTTAAAGGGACACTCCGGACTGACATAAATTTGCCATCATAGCACTGGTCTTGTGCCGCCGGGTGGACTGGTAGCTAAATCTCTTCCATCTGTTGCGTCCTTATCTTCTGCATGGCAGCTGAATGTGAACCAGTGAAAAGGCAGCCAGTGTTGTTCCTTGGTTCTAGCTTTGCCCAATGTCTGAGCCCACTTCAGCTCCACCCACAATGAGGAGTTTACATAGTACAGGTCATGGGAGAAGAGGCTGCAGTCCCTTCCAGTACCAGGCCTGCTAAACCGGCTGGTAACTGATTATATAAAATATAGAATATAGGGGATTTTCTGACTAGGACAGTGCCACTGCTTCCTGATAATATCATGCACAGGGTCCTTTCCATGCTCTGCTCCTCCAAGAGCTGTCCAGACACTCAGTATGATGGATGGTGGCCAAAGTGGGTAACACTCATGTCCTAGATTTTGGATTTGATTCCCAACAAGGATGATCATCTGTCTATCACACTATCCTATTGGTGAGTCAGTTAGATTCCACCCAAATTGGCATTGCTGCTTGTCCACATGTGTATGATTTTGGTGGGACATTAGAGTGTAAGTTTCTTTGGAGGCTTAGACTGGTGTCATTGGTTAAAAAAAAGTTAGCATTAAATTAATTACTAACCAGGTGGGGTAGTTGGCCATTAGCACAAAGTTAATAAGAGTTCATGGGTCTCCACCATCCCTGTGCTGAGTTCTCGGGTCTTCACACCTGCTGTGCCCATTGTGAGGAGTTCCCACCATCCCTGTGCTGAGTTCCCGGTTCGGTACACCTGCTGTGCCCATTATGAGGGGTTCCCACCATCCCTGTGCTGAGTTCCTGGGTCTGTACATCTTCTGTGCCCATTATGAGGGGTTCCCACCATCCCTGTGCTGAGTTCCTGGGTCTGTACACCTGCTGTGCCCATTATGAGGAGCTCCCACCATACCTGTGCTGAGTTCCCAGTTCTGTACACCTGCTGTGCCCATTATGAGGGGTTCCCACAATTCCTATGCTGAGTTCCTGTGTTTGTACACCTGCTGTGCCCATTATGAGGGGTTCCCACCATACCAGTGCTGAGTTCTTGGGTCTGTACACTTGCTGGGCCCATTATAAGGGGTTCCCACCATTCCTATGCTGAGTTCCTGGGTCTGTACACCTGCTGCGCCCATTATGAGGGGTTCCCACAATTCCTATGCTGAGTTCCTGTGTTTGTACACCTGCTGTGCCCATTATGAGGGGTTCCCACCATACCAGTGCTGAGTTCTTGGGTCTGTACACTTGCTGGGCCCATTATAAGGGGTTCCCACCATTCCTATGCTGAGTTCCTGGGTCTGTACACCTGCTGCGCCCATTATGAGGGGTTTCCACAATTCCTGTGCTGATTTCCCAGTTCTGTACACCTGCTGTGCCCATTATGAGGGGTTCCCACAATTCCTATGCTGAGTTCCTGTGTCTGTACACCTGCTGTGCCCATTATGAGGGGTTCCCACCATACCAGTGCTGAGTTCTTGGGTCTGTACACCTGCTGTGCCCATTATGAGGGGTTCCCACCATTCCTATGCTGAGTTCCTGGGTCTGTACACCTGCTGCGTCCATTATGAGGGGTTTCCACCATACCTGTGCTGAGTTCCTGGGTCTTCACACCTGTTGTGCCCATTATGAGGGGTTCCCACCATCCCTAGGCTGAGTTCCTGGGTCTGTACACCTGCTGTGCTAATTATGGAGACCACTGAACGTCCCTGCTGGAATTATATTCTATATATATATATATATTAAAAGAAATGTAATGGCCTGAGTGGAAACGACCCAAGGTTGTTTGGAATAGAGCACATGGAGCCTGAACCAGGTACAAAAAACAATAGCGTTTCCCCCAATTCTGCATGGCGTTTGCATGTTCTCCATGTGGTTCTGTGGGTTTCCTGCAGCTAGTATGGTTTCCTCCCACATTCCAAAGGCATGATGGTAAATTAAATGGCTCCTGTCCAAATTGGCCCTTGTATGTGTATGCAATTGTGATAAAAGCCTAAAGCCATCCATAGATGGTTTGAATCTCAGCCGGTTCAGCAGGAAGTGGCTGAGATTCGAGCTATGTATGGGTAGGCTGAATGTACCCAAGTTGATAGATCGATGGCTTCCCCCACCCGCCGGGAGAACACAATGGCTCTGCGGAAGGGATTCTCCTGTCAACACTTACTGTGTTGATGGGGGAATTGAGTGCTTATCTTTTCTGAAGGAAAGAAATTTGCTATGTCTATGGCCGGCCTTAGATTGTAAGCTCAGGAAAGGAAGTGTGACCCCTGGAAGTCGCACATCTATGGTGTTTTGCTGCAATGAATGGAGTGGCAACCTCAACCTAGACTCCGACCAGGCCATTCTCCAACGCGTTTCACTCTTCCCCCTGGAGCTTAGTCATGGGGATCATACCCTATTTCCCCAAAAATAAGACCTAGCGTGATTGTCGGTGATGGCTGCAATATAAGTCCTACCCCCCAAATAAGCCCTACCCTGTTTCCCCAAAAATAAACCCTACCCTAAAAATAAGACCTACAAGGACTTTAACTAGGGCTTATTTGGGAGGTAGGGCTTATATTGCAGCCATCACCAACAATCACGCTAGGTCTTATTTTCGGGGAAACAGGGTAGATTGTAAGCTCTTTGAGGGCACGGGCTGATGGTGGGCGGAGCAATGCAAATCATTCTCTGATCCCTGTTTACTAGATGCAATTATAGAACCTCTGATTATAATTTCCCATTGTTTACCAAGCCCTACTCTGTGGAAGTCATTGTTTGCATACACTGCATTAATGATGACCAACAAGCCTGAAACATCTGTGTGCAGCCTCAATTATACAGTGGTATTTATACTGTAACAGATGTATTAGACATACAGCTGACCAAGGGGAAAAAATAAATGATTTGCATGGCCCCACCCACTGTCCTAAAATGAGGAATAAAATGTAACTATGTAACTCGATTCATAGTTGATGTCAGGAAAATCGTGGTTCCAGGCGGTTGATTGGCGCGCGCCGACGCGCGCCGACGCATGGTGGTGTGCGCGTTCCCGTGAGCGCGGGCTTGCGTGCGCGCGCACGCTGGCGTCCAAGGGCGCGCGCCCTGTGATTCACATACACCTGTATGGACTGTTGGCGCCAATGGGGCTATTTAATCAAGCAGCACCTGCTGGCTAGTGCTGCCTGATCTTCAGTACACCTGATACTCTGCACCAGCCACTACCTTGTTCCTGTGATCTCTCAGTGATCTGTTTGTTCCTGTGTTATAACCTGCTTACCTGTAAAGACCTCGGCTTAACCCTTTGGACTATCCGGATTTCCGCCTGCCCCAGACCTCTGCTTGACCGACCATTCTCCTGCCAACTCCTTTGTACTTTGCTGTTTGAACGTTGCCGACGTTGGATTTGGACTTCTTATATCTCCTGCCCAAGGGACCTGCATCTGCTTATCCTGTATTATATCCGGCTTACAGTGAGTTTCACCACCTGTATTGGGAACCCCATCACCATCCCTTACCTGCTGAGTGACGTGAGTTTACCTACCGTTATTTCACCTTGCTGTCAGTGAACTCTACATACCGGAACCTCACCTTACTATTTGTGAACCCTGCTTACCTGCACTTCACCTCATCAACAGCGGACCGCCATCACCAACTTCCGGACCCCTACATCAGGCTCCCTTACCCTTCCTGACTTCCGTGCCTCCTGTACCCACCTCCAGGGGCCGTCAGTCGGATCCGTACGGGAGACCTCCTCCTGCCCAATTGGACTCATCTGTCAGGTACGTGCCGTTTGTGATAGTATCAGGCAGCCATGACCGAGTCCGGGCAGGGGGTCTCCCCCATGGAGGAACTAGGCAGACATCTAGCAGGTCTCACCCAAGCAGTAAAAGGCCTACAGGAAGGTTACACTCGTTTGATGGAACAGGTTCAGACTTTGTCCGCTAACTCTCAAGGAACGTCTTCTACGGGACTTCCCCAGCCACCTTCTGTAATTATGTTACCCCCAGAACCCAAAGTACCCCTACCCGAGAAGTTTTCTGGGGAACGAAGTAAGTTCCGTGCCTTCCGCAACGCATGTGAGCTTTATTTTGCCTTACAGCCACGGACTTTCTCTCTGGAAGCTACTAAGGTGGGCTTCATCATCTCCCTCCTGACAGGGGAACCCCAGACCTGGGCCCACCGCCTGCTGGAGCAAAAAGCCGCATCCTTGGAGTCCTTTAGTAGTCTCTTCACTGCTATGTCACAGCTATATGAGGACCCTCAACCCACCGTTACGGCCGAAGTCGCATTACAGTCCTTACAGCAAGGTCGCAGAACGGCCGAGGACTATGCCGTCGAGTTCAAACGTTGGAGCTCTGATACAGAGTGGAATGATGCGGCGTTACGCCATCAATTTCGCAAAGGATTATCAGACCCTCTGAAAGATGAACTGGCTCGAGTGGGGGTTCCTCCAACTTTAGATGAACTTATCAACTTATCGGTGCAAATTGACCGCCGTCTCAGGGAAAGACGGGCCGAAAGAGCCTCCGGACCTTCTCGTCCCTTCTGGATGGTCCCCAAAGTCACCGGGCCACCCGGTGTGGCTCCTTCAGCTTCATCTACTCTAGCGACAGGAGCTCCGGAACCAATGCAGATTGGGTTGCTCAGACCTTCTTTGACTCCTGAAGAGAAGATGCGCAGACGGGCCCACAACCTGTGTCTATACTGTGGTGAACCTGGACATTATGCAAGAATGTGCCCCAACAAGACACGTAAATGCCTGCCCTCTTCTTCCTTGTGTGCACCTGTCTTGCTTCCAACTGGCACTCACCTGGCGATCTCCATTGTTTTACAGATCTCCGGCCGGAGCATTCCAGTATCGGTCATCATTGACTCAGGAGCATGCAGCTGTTTCATTGATCAAGCCTTCGCAACCAGCCATGGCATTCCTCTTCAACCCAAGACCCGAGGTCTTTCAGTACACCTGGCCGATGGATCCACCCTTAGTTCCGGTCCGGTAACCCAAGAAACCATGCCCCTATTAGCCACTATAGACTTTCAACATCAAGAATTTCTCTGTCTGGACGTCATACCATCTCCACTTTTTCCAATCATACTTGGAATGCCCTGGTTGCGGGCCCACAACCCCAATATCAACTGGGCCACAGGGGAAGTCCAGTTCTCTTCTGAATATTGTCGGCAGAATTGTCAATGTCAAACCTCTGTCAAACTGGCTCCTCTTCTCTGTATGGGGTCTGATGCTGAACTCCACCAGTCCATTCCTGAACCCTACCGGGACTTTGTGGATGTATTCAGTAAAAAGGGGGCAGAAACTCTTCCTCCCCATAGGCCTTATGATTGCCCCATAGAATTACTACCTGGAACAGAAGTCCCCTTTGGAAGGATTTTTCCATTAACGGAACAGGAATTGGGCACTCTAAAAGACTATATAGATGAAAATCTAGCAAAAGGCTTCATTCGCCCCTCCACGTCCCCGGCCGGCGCGGGCATCTTCTTTGTTGAGAAAAAGGACCACTCCCTACGCCCTTGCATTGACTACCGGGAATTAAATAAAATTACCATCAAAAATAGATACCCTCTACCACTGGTGCCAGAACTCTTCCAAAGACTGGGGACAGCCAAAATCTTTACTAAACTGGATCTTCGCGGGGCTTACAACTTAATCCGCATCCGAAAAGGGGACGAGTGGAAAACGGCTTTTCGCACTCGATTTGGACATTATGAGTATCTTGTCATGCCTTTCGGCCTGTGTAACGCTCCTGCTACGTTCCAACATTTTGTCAATAACATTTTCCACGATTATCTGGATCTGTACGTTATCGTTTATCTAGATGACATCTTAGTTTTTTCTACTTCTTTGAATGATCACCGCAGGCATGTCCGAAATGTTCTTTCCCGCCTGAGACAGCATGGATTATACGCCAAACTTGAAAAGTGCAGTTTTGAAAAATGGACCCTGAAAAGGTATCCGCTATCCTGGATTGGCCAGCACCCATGGACAAAAAAGGAGTACAGCGCTTCGTTGGCTTTGCCAATTTCTACAGAAAGTTTATTAAAGGTTTCTCCTCCATCATTTCCCCTATTACCGAACTCACCAAACAGGGGACTCGATTTCTCTGGACTCCCAAAGCACAACTGGCCTTTGAAGAGCTCAAGAGACTTTTTACTTCGGCCTCCATTCTCAAACACCCAAACCCAGCTTTGCCCTTCGTATTAGAGGTTGACGCCTCCGAGATTGCAGTGGGTGCCGTGTTGTCCCAACGACAGGGTGCCAAGGCCCTTCTTTATCCTGTGGGTTTCTTCTCTCGCAAACTGACCTCGTCAGAACGAAACTACGATGTGGGCGACAGGGAACTTCTTGCCATAAAGGTGGCATTGGAGGAATGGCGCTATCTACTCGAAGGTGCTGCTCACCCTGTTCTGGTTTACACCGATCATAAAAACTTGGAGTACCTGAGGACAGCCAAAAGATTAAGGCCTCGGCAGGCCAGGTGGGCTCTATTCTTCTCACGGTTTCAGTTCCACATAACCTATCGACCAGGTTCCAAGAATACCAAACCAGATGCCCTTTCCCGAATGTTTTTGGATACCGAACAGGCTCCACTTCCCGACGCCATTTTACCTTCTGGGAACTTCTTGCTCTTACAGGGGGATTTCATTTCTCAGATCAAACAAGCCTCCGTTGGGATGCGTCCTTTGGATGGGATGTCCGTTAAGGACGGTCTGTTCTGGCATGAAGACAAAATTGTAGTACCAGAAGAATTAAGGGTGCGTGTACTAGAGTTATGCCACGACCACAAACTGGCAGGGCACTTCGGCACTCAAAAAACAACCAATCTGCTGCAACGTACTTTCTGGTGGCCTCATCTGACCCGGGATTGTAAAAGATATGTTGAGTCATGCAATGTTTGTGCACGAAACAAAACCAGCCGGACAAGAGCCTGGGGTCTATTAAAACCTCTACCAGTCCCAGAAAGGCCATGGAATATGGTTTCAATAGACTTTATTGTCGAACTTCCCCCATCGGAGGGGTTTTCTTCTATCTTTGTCGTAGTAGACAGACTATCAAAGATGGCCCACTTCCTGCCCATGAAGGGCACCCCGTCAGCCATGGAAACAGCCAAAACATTTATCAAAGAAGTGGTAAGATTACATGGAATTCCAAAAAATATTGTTTCAGATCGTGGTGTCCAGTTCACCTCCAGATTCTGGAAGGCCCTCTGTGGATCTTTGGAAATTGAATTGGCATTCTCCTCGGCATATCATCCACAGACAAATGGTCAGACTGAGAGAACTAATCAAACCCTAGAACAATATTTACGCTGTTTTTCTACTTTCTCTCAAGATGACTGGGCTCCTCTGCTTCCCATTGCCGAATTCTCATACAACAACTCTCTACACTCATCCATCAATCAGACACCGTTTTTTGCCAACTACGGCTACCATCCATCTTTTCTACCTCAATCAATACCTGAATGTTCGGTGCCCGCAGTATCCAAAACCTTGGACTTTTTCTCCACTAACAATAAAGTACTGCAGGAGACCATGACTAAAGCCCAGGAAACTTACAAAAGAACCTTTGATGAAAAGAGACGTGGGGAACTTATCCTAGAGCCCGGTAACCAGGTCTGGTTGTCCACCATCAATTTGAAGTTGGCATGCCCTTCCCGGAAACTGGGTCCAAAATTTTTAGGGCCCTTTCCTGTAAAAAGGAAAATTAACAATGTCGCTTATGAACTTGATCTACCCACTTCCCTAAGGATCCACCCAGTTTTCCATGTTACTCTCTTGAAACCCGTGATTCCAAATTCATTTGTGGGCCGTAGGACCGGTCCCCCCAAACCTGTCATTATCAACAACGAAGAGGAATTTGAGGTGGAAGCAATCTTAGATTGTAGGAAAAGACGTGGTCAGATCCAGTTTCTCATCAAATGGAAGGGATATGGGCCCGAAGACAATTCATGGGAGCCTGAGGAAAATCTACATGCCAGTGAGTTACTACGAACTTTCAAAGACTCTCATGCTTCCAAATTGGCGCAACTGGGCATCCGGAGGCTGCCCTTAAGGAGGGGGCACTGTCAGGAAAATCGTGGTTCCAGGCGGTTGATTGGCGCGCGCCGACGCGCGCCGACGCATGGTGGTGTGCGCATTCCCGTGAGCGCGGGCTTGCGTGCGCGCGCACGCTGGCGTCCAAGGGCGCGCGCCCTGTGATTCACATACACCTGTATGGACTGTTGGCGCCAATGGGGCTATTTAATCAAGCAGCACCTGCTGGCTAGTGCTGCCTGATCTTCAGTACACCTGATACTCTGCACCAGCCACTACCTTGTTCCTGTGATCTCTCAGTGATCTGTTTGTTCCTGTGTTATAACCTGCTTACCTGTAAAGACCTCGGCTTAACCCTTTGGACTATCCGGATTTCCGCCTGCCCCAGACCTCTGCTTGACCGACCATTCTCCTGCCAACTCCTTTGTACTTTGCTGTTTGAACGTTGCCGACTTCTGCTTGGATTTGGACTTCTTATATCTCCTGCCCAAGGGACCTGCATCTGCTTATCCTGTATTATATCCGGCTTACAGTGAGTTTCACCACCTGTATTGGGAACCCCATCACCATCCCTTACCTGCTGAGTGACGTGAGTTTACCTACCGTTATTTCACCTTGCTGTCAGTGAACTCTACATACCGGAACCTCACCTTACTATTTGTGAACCCTGCTTACCTGCACTTCACCTCATCAACAGCGGACCGCCATCACCAACTTCCGGACCCCTACATCAGGCTCCCTTACCCTTCCTGACTTCCGTGCCTCCTGTACCCACCTCCAGGGGCCGTCAGTCGGATCCGTACGGGAGACCTCCTCCTGCCCAATTGGACTCATCTGTCAGGTACGTGCCGTTTGTGATAGTTGATTACATTTATCTGCTAATTCCCTCTAGTGTTCTCTAGAATTGTTACACTCTATCTATAGTTACAAAGATGTATGTATTTCCTATGCTCCTCAGTTCCATCTAGTGGCCATAATGCTGTATTTTTTTCCTATGCTCCTCAGTTCCATCTAGTGGCCACAATGCTGTATTTTTTTCCTATGCTCCTCAGTTCCATCTAGTGGCCACAATGCTGTATTTTTTTCCTATGCTCCTCAGCTCTATCTAGTGGTCATAATGAGTATTTTATTTCTGTGCTCCTCAGCAACATCTAGTGGCTATCAATGTGATTAGTAATTTATCACAGAAGAAAATCCTTGGAGATGGAAATTGGAGAAATAGAGCGCCCCCTTGGTGGTTTTTGCTATGGGGCCCTATTTCATAATTTACTGACCTGTCCTTCAGCATTGGCAGTGTTTCAATAAATGTTTTGTGCATTTTGTCACTCAGAAAAATGTGCCACTGCTACCCGTGTTTTGGGTGCCATTAAGAAATAAGTGCATTACGCGTTTTAGCGCATTTTTCGCAAACATTTCTGCTACACCCAGGTGTGAATGGGGCCTCAATTATATTTATATCTGATGTTGTCAGATTAGCCATTTGACCTTTGGAAGATTTTACCCCCTTCATGACCAAGGCATTTTTTGCTATATGGCACTGCGCTATTTAACTGGTAATTGAGCGGTCATGCAACACTGTATGCAAATGTAATTTATGTATTTTTTTTCACACAAATAGAGCTTTCTTTTGGTGGTATTTGATCACCACTGTTTTTTTTTTATTTATTTTTTATTATATAAATGAAAAAATACCTTTTTTTTTTTTATTATATAAATTAAAAAAGACCTAAAATTTGGGGGAAAAAAACAATATTTTTTACTTTCTGCTATAAAACATATCCAATCAAAAAATTTTAAAATTCAAATTTCTTCATAAATTAAGGGCAAAATGTATTCTGTTACATGTCTTTGGCAAAAAGAAATGTATATTAATTGGTTTGAATGAAAGTTATGAGCCTCGTACACACGATCGACTCTCCGACAACAAAACTGGAATTTTGTCCGAAGAACGTTAGCTCAAACTTGTCTTGCGCACACACGGTCACACAAATGTTGGCCAACAATTACGAACGTAGTGAAGTACTACGTGTTTTTTCAGCTTTTTAGCGCCACCCTTTGGGCTCCTTCTGCTAATTCCGTGTTAGTAGAAGTTTGGTGAGTGTTGATTCGCGCTTTTCTTTTTGTGTTTTTCAATTATCGCTTTTCAGTTCGTTTCTGAACGGCCGTTCGTCAACCAGACATGTTGCGGAATCGGAGGAGATAACGTGTTATTTATTATTGGCCTTGGAGTTATTGCTTTGACATTATTTTTTTGGTTGAATAATGATTTGATTTGTTAAATTTTCTATATTTTTGGATGCATAGAATGCACTTTTTTGTTATTTTCTATTGGCAGATATGATGTCTAATTTTTTTTTTTTTTTTTTTAATTCACAAAAAAAAATTGTGTAGAATAATACTTTATTGTGTTTTACTTCAAATGACAGTTTGGGAGTCGGCAGTTACATTTTAAAAAAATACAATGTAAAATTAACAAGGGACACAACATAGTTGTATCTTTGATCTTAAAAAATACAGGATAATGGTGTTGTGGTAACTTCCCCAAAAAAAAAAAAAAAAGCATAATAATATTATTTTTGATATCACTAGAAAAAAAAGCCTTTGAAAATCCGTTTGCAGTAACTCCATCAGTATCACCAGCAAAGCAGCTTCATTATTATCCCATTAAAGAAGAAGAGAATTGCGCTGCATTTCCAGATTTCATAATTTGCCGCGTCACGAATGTTAATTCTCCATTAGGAACGCTCGTTTACAAGACCGACCGCTTCTGCTTCAGAGCATGCGTGTTTGTACTTTGGACTTTCGTCCGACGGACTTGTGTACACACGCTTTAAAAATACGACAACACACATTTGTTGGCGGAAAATTTGAGAACATGCTAGCCAACATTTGTTGGCGGAAAGTACAACAACAATTGTCTGATGGAGCGTACACATGGTCGGATTTACCGCCAACAACCTCACATCCAACATTTCCCATCGGAAATTCTGATCATGTGTACGCGGCAATAGAGTCTACAAACTATGGTATATATGCTGGAATTTTTTATTATTATTATTATTTTTTTTTTTTTTACACTAGTAATGGCGGTGAGTAACGAATTATAGGGAGACTGTGTGGCGGCCAATCTGATACTAACATGCTAAAATGGAACTGACTAACTGACACTGACATCACCTGTGACACTAATACAGTGATCAGTGCTAATACTATACACTGTCACTGGCTGGGAAGGGGTTAACATCTAGGGGCAATCAAGGGGTTAACTGCGTCCCATATTTTGAACCCTAATGCCTTGTACACACAGTCGGACATTCCGACCACAAAATCCGTTGGATTGCTTCAGACGGATTTTGGACGAAACTTGTCTTGCATACACACGGTCGCACAAAGTTGTCGGAAAATTCGATCATTCGGAACGAGTTGACGAATAAAACGGACGACGGGACTACGTAGAGGCCAGTAGCCAATAGCTTTCATCTCCAAATTTTTTCCGAGCATGCGTGGCACTTTGTGCGTCGGAAATTCTTGACACACGATCGTAAAAAGTCCGATTGGATTTTGTTGTTGGAAATTTTTAGATCCAGCTCTCAAACTTTTTGCGTCGGAAATTCTGACGGAAAAAGTCCGATAGAGCCCACACACGATCGGATTTTCCGACAACTAGACATGTGTAATTCGTTTCGTTTTTTTTTTCGTTTTTTTTTCATTATTTTCGTTTATTCGTTTTCGTACGAATGAACGAACGATTCGCAAAAAATTTTAACGAATCATTCGAATCGAACGAATCCGAAAATAACGAAAATCCGAAAAAAACTAATTAGAAACAACGAATGTACGAATGAAGAAAATCCGAAAAACTAAAACAGGAACAACGAAAATTAAAATGAAGGAAAAAATTCGTACATTCGTAACTTTTTTTTTTTTGTTGAATTGGTAATTTTCCATGTCCCTTACAATGGCGCTGCTTAAGGTGCCTCGGATGGATTGAACGAAAAAATTCGTACATTCGTAACTTTTTTTTATTTTTTTTTTCGATTCGTTACTTTTCGTGTCTCTTACAATGGCGCTGCTTAACGTGCTTCAAATGGATTGAACGAAAAAATTCGTACATTCGTAACTTTTTTTTTCGATTCGTAATTTTCCGTGTCTCTTAAAATGTAATAATAGCATACACATTACATAAAATGATGAATTATGCTCCGATTACGAATCTATGAATGTTACGAATGTACGAATAAATACGAATGCGCCCGAATTTTGAATTATCGAATAAACGAAAATTAAACTGCCGAAAAAACGAATCAACGAAAAAATAACTCTAACGAAAATACGAATCGTTACGAATATGAACACCGACGACTTACGAATTTACGAATCGTTACGAATACGAACACCGGCGACGTACGAATTTACGAATCGTTACGAATCAACGGAAACGAAAAAAAAACGAAACGAAAATAAACACATTTTTTTCGGCAAGGAAAAAAACGAAACGAAAATAAACACATTTTTTTGTTGTGCACATGTCTACCGACAACATAATCCGATCGGACTTTTTCCGTCGGAAATTCCGACCGCGTGTACGGGGCATTGGAAGTGTAATCTGTGTGTTATGTGCTGCTTTTATTATATGATGTGGCTGATTTTTCTCCTTGCTTTGCAGGGAGAAAACACACAGCCACATCGCTGCTCTGTGTACAGAAGGCCTGTGTTGTTAGTAAACACAGGGCTCTTTACTATGGTTCGCTAAGCCGATCAGCAGGTTCCAGGCATACAGTAAATCATTGGCTGGGACCTGCTACACTAACTTGTGCTATACTGAATTACAGCACAGATGGGGTGGCAGGCGGGCGCACACGCGCCCCCTACTGGAATTTGTAAATCATGCACATGCACGCGATCTGGCGCCCCCATATATACACATGGGCTGGTCCGCAAGTGGTTAAATTAGATTTTAGCAACTATATTTAGATCTACATTAATTAGTCATTTTTGTAAATAAAACGCGAGCGCGTGAACTCCAGCAAAACAGAGAAATTCCCGTTGTAACGTCCAGTGGGAATCTGCGGAACGCGCAACAATTCCCTGTGTAGTTTATTGTTGAAGCAGGGAGGCCAAATCATTCGCTCGGAAACATCGAGCCGCACTCCCTGGCCTCGTTTCCTCGTGTTTTTTAAGTGTCCACTTATAGAATAAAAAAAAAAAAATAATAGAAAAGGGTTGGCTTCTTCTCCCAATAAGCTCTTGGCCTGGTTGGCGAGGCCTGTGTAGGCCGTCATATGGAATAGATTAGCGATCTCTCTCACACTGCGTCTACTTGGGTGTTCCGCATGCAGGATTTCGAAGCTCGGGTCTTGGTTTTGCTTTCCTTAACAGCAGGAAATGCCCCTTTCTCAGACCACATGTGAAAGTGTATGGGAACGTTGGGAGGGCCGAGAGGGAGACGGGGCGAAAAGGGAGACATTGTGGGTGGAAAGGGGAAGAGGTGGGGGGGGGGGGGGGGGGGGGGGGAGATGGCCGTTCTGCTTAAGTCATACGACTTTATGGCTTGTAGATTGGAGATGGCAGGAGGAACGGCTGTGGGAGAGGCCTAGCCGAAAATGAGCCTGTCCCTCATCCTACTGACTCCTAGGCTGAGGCCTTCCAGCTGCCGTCGCTCTCTCCGAGTTTCCTGCTGCCCCCTTGTACAGGCCGAAAATATTTCATGACGAAGGACAGGGCAATTAGGAAAGGATGGGCCCTCCTAATGGTCATAAATCATCCATTGGCTGCCAGACTTGACCCAAGTCAAAATGTTAATGCAGATTACAGTTTTGAAGTCTTCAAAAATGCCTGATGCAAATTTTGAAAGGATTTAGCATTTTTATAGTGCAGGTTTTTTTTTTTTTTAATTAGAACATATTGACCTGGATGGGTTGGAGTTTTGACCATTCAAAACCACTCAACCCAAACCCCATGTAGATAAAGCAATGACAATATTTTTTCATATACAGAATTGAAACCCTAACCTCTCCTGGGGTTCAGAACTGGGTCTTTCGGGTGCCATGGCCAATCAGGAGACAGCCTTCCTAAAGGGTGAGGTGATGCATGGCTCATTGTTCGAGCAACACGTTGCTACACCTAAGCTGACTCCCTCCTGTGCTACTAGTGTCTGCCCATATGCCAATTCCTGCTTATGTACCCTGTGCCTCCTCAGCCAGCTGTGCACCTCAAGTGCACCCTGTGTCTCCAAGTTTGCATCCTGTGTGGCACATATCTCCAAGTGCACCCTGCACGTCATATGTCTTCAAGTGCACTCTGCATGCCGTATGTCTCCAAGTGCACCCTGCACTCCCCATGTCTTTAAGTGCACCCTGCACTCCCCATGTCTCCAACTGCACACTGCACTGCCCATGTCTCCAAGTGCACCCTGCACTCCCCATGTCTTCAAGTGCACCCTGCACTCCCCATATCTCCAAGTGCACCCTACATGCCGTATGTCTCCAACTGCACTGCCCATGTCACCAAGTTCACCCTGCACTTCCCATTTCTCCAAGTGCACCCTGCACTCCCCATATCTCCAAGTGCCCCCTGCATGCCGTTTGTCTCCATGTGCACCCTGCACTCCCCATGTCTCCAAGTGCACCCTGCACTCCCCATGTCTCCAACTGCACACTGCACTGCCCATGTCTCCAAGTGCACCCTGCACTCCCCATATCTCCAAGTGCACCCTGCATGCCGTATGTCTCCAACTGCACACTGCACTGCCCATGTCTCCAAGTGCACTCTGCACTCCCCATGTCTCCAAGTGCACCCTGCACTCCCCATATCTCCAAGTGCCCCCTGCATGCCGTATGTCTCCATGTGAACCCTGCACTCCCCATGTCTCCAAGTGCACCCTGCACTCCCCATATCTCCAAGTGCCCCCTGCATGCCGTATGTCTCCATGTGCACCCTGCACTCCCCATGTCTCCAAGTGCACCCTGCACTCCCCATGTCTCCAACTGCACACTGCACTGCCCATGTCTCCAAGTGCACCCTGCACTCCCCATATCTCCAAGTGCCCCCTGCATGCCGCATGTCTCCATGTGCACCCTGCACTCCCCATGTCTCCAAGTGCACCCTGCACTCCCCATGTCTCCAAGTGCACCCTGCACCCCCCATGTCTCCAAATGCATCCTATGCACCAGTGTCTCCAAGTGCACCCCTGTGTGCCTCATGTATCGAAATGCACCTACCTCTGTGCACCCCATTTCTCCAAATGCACCCTGTGTGCCCTGTGTCTCAAAGTGCACCCTGTGCGCGTCGTGTCACCAAGTACACCCCTGTCCCCAAATGCACCTGTGTGCCCCTTATCTCCAAGTGCACTCCATATCTTCAAATGCACCCCTGTGTACCCCATGATTCCAAGTTCACCCTGTGCGCCCCGTGTCTCAAAGTGCACCCCTGCTCCCAACTTCACCCCTTGGCGCCCCGTATCTCCAAGTACACGCTGCATGTCCTATGTGGCAACTGATTTTTTATTTTTTTGGAGGGGGGGGCGGCAAACAACCCCCCGCCTGGTGGTCAGTCGGGTCACCCGCACATCCCCCCACACGGGATCCCACTTACCCCATCTAGGTTGCGGGCCGGCAGCGGCTTCCATCGCGTCTTCTGCCGCGCGTTTCTTACCTCCTCCTCCTAGGCGACCCATTTGTGCCCTGTGTTTCCAAATGCACCTCGTGTCTCCAAATGCACCCCTGCACGCCCTCTGTCTCCAAGTGTACCTCATGTCTTGAAATGTAGCCCTGTGTGCCCCATGACTCCAAATCCACCCATGTATGCCTTGTGTCTCCAAATGTTTCCCATTTGTCCAAGTGCACCACTGTATGCCTCATGTGTTCCAGTATACCCATGTGTGTTTGCAAGTGTGCCTTGTGTCTCTAAAGTGTGCCCCTGTGTACTCCATGTCTCCAAAGTGTGCCCCTGTGTACTCCATGTCTCCAAAGTGTGACCCTGTGTACTCCATATCACAAAGTGAGCCCCTGTGTACTCCATGTCTCAAAGTGTGCCCCTGTGTACTCCATGTCTCAAAGTTCACCCCTGTGTACTCCATGTCTCAAAGTTCACCCCTGTGTACTCCATATCGCAAAGTGTTCCCCTGTGTACTCCATGTCTTCAAAGTGTGCCCCGGTGTACTCCATGTCTCAAAGTGTGCCCCTGTGTACTCCATGTCTCAAAGTGTGCCCCTGTGTACTCCATATAACAAAGTGTGCGCCTGTGTACTCCATGTCTCAAAGTGTGCCCCTGTGTACTCCATGTCTCAAAGTGTGCCCCTGTGTACTCCATGTCTCCAAGTGTGCCCCTGTGTACTCCATGTCTCAAAGTGTGCCCCTGTGTACTCCATGTCTCCAAGTGTGCCCCTGTGTACTCCATGTCTCAAAGTTCACCCCTGTGTACTCCATGTCTCAAAGTTTTCCCCTGTGTACTCCATGTCTTCAAAGTGTGCCCCTGTGTACTCCATGTCTCAAAGTGTGCCCCTGTGTACTCCATGTCTCAAAGTGTGCCCCTGTGTACTCCATATAACAAAGTGTGCCCCTGTGTACTCCATGTCTCAATGCTCACCCCTGTGTACTCCCTATCACAAAGTGTTCCCCTGTGTACTCCATGTCTCCAAGTGTGCCCCTGTGTTCTCCATATCTCAAAGTGTGCCCCAGTGTACTACATGTCTCAAAGTGTGCCCCTGTGTACTCCATGTCTTCAAGTGTGCCCCTGTGTACTCCATGTCTCAAAGTTCACCCCTGTGTACTCCATGTCTCCAAAGTTCACCCCTGTGTACTCCATATCGCAAAGTGTTCCCCTGTGTACTCCATGTCTTCAAAGTGTGCCCCGGTGTACTCCATGTCTCAAAGTGTGCCCCTGTGTACTCCATGTCTCAAAGTGTGCCCCTGTGTACTCCATATAACAAAGTGTGCCCCTGTGTACTCCATGTCTCAAAGTGTGCCCCTGTGTACTCCATGTCTCAAAGTGTGCCCCTGTGTACTCCATGTCTCCAAGTGTGCCCCTGTGTACTCCATGTCTCAAAGTGTGCCCCTGTGTACTCCATGTCTCCAAGTGTGCCCCTGTGTACTCCATGTCTCAAAGTTCACCCCTGTGTACTCCATGTCTCAAAGTTTTCCCCTGTGTACTCCATGTCTTCAAAGTGTGCCCCTGTGTACTCCATGTCTCAAAGTGTGCCCCTGTGTACTCCATGTCTCAAAGTGTGCCCCTGTGTACTCCATATAACAAAGTGTGCCCCTGTGTACTCCATGTCTCAATGCTCACCCCTGTGTACTCCCTATCACAAAGTGTTCCCCTGTGTACTCCATGTCTCCAAGTGTGCCCCTGTGTTCTCCATATCTCAAAGTGTGCCCCAGTGTACTACATGTCTCAAAGTGTGCCCCTGTGTACTCCATGTCTTCAAGTGTGCCCCTGTGTACTCCATGTCTCAAAGTTCACCCCTGTGTACTCCATGTCTCCAAAGTGTGCCCCTGTGTACTCCATGTCTTCAAGTGTGCCCCTGTGTACTCCATGTCTCAAAGTTCACCCCTGTGTACTCCATGTCTCCAAAGTGTGCTCCTGTGTACTCCATGTCTTAAAGTGTGCCCCTGTGTACTCCATGTCTCAAAGTTCACCCCTGTGTACTCCATGTCTCCAAAGTGTGCTCCTGTGTACTCCATATCTTAAAGTGTGCTCCTGTGTACTCCATGTCTTAAAGTGTGCCCCTGTGTACTCCATGTCTCAAAGTTCACCCCTGTGTACTCCATGTCTCCAAAGTGTGCTCCTGTGTACTCCATGTCTCAAAGTGTGCCTCTGTGTACTCCATGTCTTCAAAGTGTGCCCCTGTGTACTCCATGTCTCAAAGTTCACCCCTGTGTACTGCATATCGCAAAGTGTTCCCCTGTGTACTCCATGTCTCCAAGTGTGCCCCTGTGTTCTCCATATCTCAAAGTGTGCCCCAGTGTACTACATGTCTCAAAGTGTGCCCCTGTGTACTCCATGTCTTCAAGTGTGCCCCTGTGTACTCCATGTCTCAAAGTTCACTCCTGTGTACTCCATGTCTCCAAGTGTGTAAACCTCAGACATGAAATATGAACAAAGCCTCTATTGTGTACTTTTATCAATTTAGAGCACTAAGTGTCATTTCTGTCTGCTGCTTCCTTCCTCTCCTATCAGCATGAATCCCTTCTGATGAGTTTTCCTGACACCAGGCCATACATACAGGGGTCGCAGTGGTCGCCCGTGCGACCCCCCTGTACAATGGGATAGGAGGGCGGCGTGGGCAGTGGCATGTAGAGGAACCGATTCCTCCATGTAGCCACTGAATGCCCTCTTCTTCTCCTCTCCCTCCCGCAGACATTTAGCAGCTGCAGGAGGGAAATGGAGGCCATCAGTTCCTTTATATACCGCTCCCTGTCCTGCTGCCCTGAGCCTCTGTGTGCTTCCCCGGCCTTGCCCCCTGCTTCCCAGTTAGGGGCCAAGGTGGCCCTTTATGGTTTCCTGCACCAGGGCCCTGAAGGTTGTAGTTACACCTCTTCCTGACACCAAGAGAAAAATGGTGACATGGGAGGGATCTCCAGCTGATTGACAGCCTCAGCTCTGTTCCTGGGTCCTGTGTGGAGGGGGGGTCCCTCCAGTCGGCTCTCAGAGCTCTCCTCACTGATGTAACTTCAGCTCTTCACCCCCTGCTTTTCAGGCCTGTGTAAATTCTGCACTTTAAATGGATGTAACGGAAAAACCTGGAGATAAACAGGTATGACTTACACTACCAAAAGTATTAGGACGCCTTCCTTTACACACACATGAACTTTAATGGCATCCCAGTCTTAGTCTGTAGGGTTCAATATTGAGTTGGCCCACCCTCTGCAGCTATAACAGCTTCAACTCTTCTGGGAAGGCCGTCCACAAGGTTTAGGAGTGTGTCTATGGGAATGTTTGATCATTGTTCGAGAATCGCATTTGTGAGGTCAGGCACTGATGTTGGACGAGAAGGCCTGACTCGCAGTCTCTGCTCTAATTCATCCAAAGGTGTTCTATGGAGTTGTGCAGGCCAGTCAAGTTCTTCCACCCCAAACTCGCTCATCCATGTCTTTATGGTATTTTTTGCGCTATAAACAAAAAAAGAGCGACAATTTTGAAAAAAACACAATATTTTGTACTTTTTGCTATAATTAATATCCCAATTTCTTTAAAAAAAAAAGCAAATTTTTTCTAAGTTTAGGGCGATAAGTATTCTTCTACATAGTTTTGTTTTAAAAAAAAAAAAAAAAGCAAAATAAGCATATATTGATTGGTTTGCGCAAAAATAGGGGATAGATTTATGGCATTTTTATTATTTTTTTTTTTTTTTTACTAGCAATGGCCGCGATCTGCGATTTTTATCAGGACTGCAACATTATGGCGAACACGTCGGACACATTTTTGGGACCATTGATATTTACACAGCGATTAGTGCTATTAAAATGCACTGATTACTGTAAAATGTTACTGGCAGGGAAGGGGTTAACACTAGGGGGCGATCAAAGTTAACTGTGTTCCCTGACTGTGTGTTCTAACTGAAGGGGGAGGGGACTGACTAGAGGAAGTGACGGATCGTGGTTCCTAGCTAATAGGAACACACGATCTGTCACTCCTCTCAGAACAGAACATGGATTTGTGTGTTTACTTCTGTGTTCTGTCTCTCGTGCTCGCGATCGCTCGTGGCCGGCGGTCATCGCGACAGTCGGCCAGAAGCATCAGCAACCCCCGCAGTGCGGCGGGTGCGTGCGCGCCTGCTATCCCGATCCCGCGAGCCAACGTAGAGCTATGACGGTTCGCGGGATCGTGCTGACCTGCCGCAGTAAAATGACGGCGGCTGGTCGGCAAGCGGTTAATAGTCGCATGTAGAAATTGAATAGGTTACTAAAGTCACGAAAGTTCTCGTACGACAAAAAAAAAAAAATGGGAAGTGATGTCATGTGTTGTGTTGTATTTGTATTGGATTTTCGGACGACAACTGTACTGACTAAATAAAAATCGTACGATCTGGTATCGTACGAGGAACATTTTTGTGCTTGTCCGAATAACATTGGATGAACTGTCGTGATCGGCTCTCGAAAAGCTCTCCACTAACGATCTGATTATCGTATAGACATGTGCAATTCGTTTTTTTTTTTTTTTTTTCGTTTTTCAATTTTTTTCGTTATATTCGTTCATTCGTTATCGTACGAATGAACGAACGATTCGCTAAAAATTTTAACGAATAACGAATCGTTCGAATCGAACGAATCCGAAAAACAACGAATATCCGAAAAAAACTAATTAGAAACAACGAATCTACGAAAGAAGAAAATCTGAAAAACGAAAACAGGAACAACGAAAATCAAAATGAACGAAAAAAATTCGTACATTCGTTTTTTTTTTTTTTTGCTGAATTGGTAATTTTCCGTGTCCCTTACAATGGCGCTGCTTAACGTGCCTCGAGTGGATTGTATGAAAAAATTCGTACATTCGGAACTTTTTTTTTTTTTTTTAGATTCGTAATTTTCCGTGTCTCTTAGGCCCCTTTCACACGGGGGCGTTTTTTCATGCGGTACAGCGCTAAAAATAGCGCCTGTTCACCGCCTGAAAAAATCCGGCCCCTTTAACTCCAGTGTGAAAGCCGGCGGGCTTTCACACTGGAGCGGTGCGCTAGCAGGACGGCAAAAAAAGTCCTGCTAGCAGCATCTTTGGAGCGGGATAGGAGCGGTGTGTTCACCGCTCCTATACCGCTCCTTCCCATTGATTTGAATGGGAAACTGCGGTAAAACCGCGGCAATAACGCCGCAAAGCGCCGCTACGGCGGCACTCTGCGGGGGTGTTTTAACCCTTTTTCGGCCGCTCGCGGGGGGTAAAACCGCGAGCGGCCGAATACCGCGGTTAAAACGACGGTAAAGCAGCGCTAAATATAGCGCTGCTTTACCGTCACCGCGGCTCCCGCCCAGTGTGAAAGGGGCCTTACAATGGCGCTGCTTAACGTGCTTCGAATGGATTTGAACGAAAAAATTCGTACATTCGTAACTTTTTTTTTTTTTTTGCGATTCGTAATTTTCCGTGTCTCTTAAAATGTAATAATAGCATACACATTACATAAAATTATGAATTATGCTCCGATTACGAATCTACGAATGTTACGAATGTTACGAAAGTACGAATAAATACGAATGCGTCCGAATTTCGAATAAACGAATAAATGAAAAATGGAAAAACGAATCAACGAAAAAATAACTCTTACGAAAAATACGAATCGTTACGAATACGAACACCGACGACTTACGAATTTATGAATCGTTACGAATCAACGGAAACGAAAGAAACGAAACGAAAATAAACACATTTTTCTGTTGTGCACATGTCTATTATCGTACGATCGCGTCGAAAGCGGTATTTTTCGTCGGATTTTCGGATCGTGTGTATGGACCATTAGGGCGTTGATTCGAACTCCGATGTGCCGACACACCTAATGTGCATTGATTTTTGTTAACGTACCACAGCACAGGAGTGTAAACCCAGCCGCGGGGACATGCCGCCATATTGGTTTTGACGTTGGACGGGAGCAGGTTGCAGCATTCCTGTGTGTGGTATGTGCAGGTTGCCCCGGGAACATCTGGCAGATGGAGGCATTGTATGGATGGAACAATATGAAGTCTGTTCGGCGTTCGATCCCAGAGCTGCCTAATGTCTCCCAGATGTGCAGGATGTCCTGACTGACTTCTTTCATTACCAAATCGTATCGCCTAGGAGTGACGGTGAGGCCCGAGCTGCGGCGCTCTACGATGAGCTGGAGGCCAGCCACACAGGGAGTATACGAGGACGTAACCCCCAGACCTGGGACCGCACACTCCAACCACAACCCCTCAAACAAACTTATTAAAAATACATATAAACTTAGAGGGAATTAATATCAGATATTATATTATCGCGCCACTGACAAGTGATGTTTGCGTTACCGGTGGAGCCAGATCCTCGATCCGGTGGAGCTGGTGGAGCCAGATCCTCGATCCGGTGGAGCCGGTGGAGCCAGATCCTGGATCCGGTGGAGCCGGTGGAGCCAGATCCTCCATTTTTAGATGTCCTCAAACATTGAGGTCTCCCGGTCATAATTCTCACCTCAATCCGTCCAACAGGTTTATTGAAAGACGGCCACCAGGACTTTACCAGCGGACCGAAGGGTGACAACGATTTACACATACATTGTGCTTCTTCAAACCATCCTTTTCAATAAACCTGTTGGGTGGATTTTGGTGTGCAGCTCTTTTTTTCTACTTGGTGTACATGTTTCACGGTTGTGAGCCGGAGCTAGCGCCCAGCCCTTCCCTTCTGGTGGGTTATCATAATCACCTGGAGCAGCAATCTTCTTCATTATAATTCTCACCTCTTCTGGGTGTTCAGTCTCCTCCTGTTACATTCTCCATAATATAAAACAAATATCCAGCAGGGATGGTGGGAACCCCTTATAATAGGACCAGCAGGTGTACAGACCTGGGAACTCAGCACAGGGATGGTGGGAACCCCTCATGATGGGCACAGCAAGTGTGCAGACCCAGGAACTCAGCACAGGGATGGTGGGAACCCCTCATAATGGGCACAGCAAGTGTGCAGACCCAGGAACTCAGCACAGGGATGGTGGGAACCCCTCATGATGGGCACAGCAGGTGTACAGACCTGGGAACTCAGCACAGGGATGGTGGGAACCCCTCATGATGGGCACAGCAGGTGTGCAGACCCAAGAACTCAGCACAGGGATGGTGGGGACCCCTTATGATGGGCACAGCAGGTGTACAGACCTGGGAACTCAGCACAGGGATGGTGGGAACCCCTCATGATGGGCACAGCAAGTGTACAGACCCAGGAACTTAGCACAGGGATAGTGGGAACCCCTTATAATAGGACCAGCAGGAGTACAGACCCGGAAACTCAGCACAGGGATGGTGGGAACCCCTCATGATGGGAACAGCAGTGTGTAGACCCGGGAGCTCAGCACAGATATAGTGGAAACCCCTCATAATGGGCACAGCAGGTATGCAGACCCAGGAACTCAGCACAGGGATGGTGGAAGCCCTCATAATGGGCACAGCAGGTGTGCAGACCGGGAACTCAGCACAGGGATGGTGGGAACCCCTCATAATGGGCACAGCAAGTGTGCAGACCCAGGAACTCAGCACAGGGATGGTGGGAACCCCTCATAATGGGCACAGCAAGTGTGCAGACCCAGGAACTCAGCACAGGGATGGTGGGAACCCCTCATGATGGGCACAGCAAGTGTGCAGACCCAGGAACTCAGCACAGGGATGGTGGGAACCCCTCATGATGGGAACAGCAGGTGTACAGACTGGGAACTCAGCACAGGGATGGTGGGAACCCCTCATGATGGGCACAGCAGGTGTGCAGACCCAAGAACTCAGCACAGGGATGGTGGGGACCCCTTATGATGGGCACAGCAGGTGTACAGACCCAGGAACTTAGCACAGGGATAGTGGGAACCCCTTATAATAGGACCAGCAGGAGTACAGACCCGGAAACTCAGCACAGGGATGGTGGGAACCCCTCATGATGGGAACAGCAGTGTGTAGACCCGGGAGCTCAGCACAGATATAGTGGAAACCCCTCATAATGGGCACAGCAGGTATGCAGACCCAGGAACTCCGCACAGGGATGGTGGAAGCCCTCATAATTGGCACAGCCGGTATACAGACTTGGGAACTCAGCACAGGGATGGTGGGAACCCCTCATAATGGGCACTGCAGGTGTGCAGACCCGGGAACTCAATCAAAAGTCAGATAGACTAGAAGATTTAGATACACTAGATGCAGTCTAACACATTGAAGCCAAACTCCAGCTCACACTTAAAGTGGTTTTAAACTCACTTATCGAAAAAAAAAAACACCACCTGCAAGGCAAAGGCATAATGAGCTAGCATGCATACTAGCTCATTATGAAATACTCACCTCCGATCGAATCCCCCGCAGCCGTCCTCGTACACCGCTCCGGCGACAGACATCTCTCCCGTTGGTTACTTCCGGGTATCGCGGCTCCGGCACTGTGACTGGCCAGGAGCCACAATGACGTCATGCGCGCGGGTGCCGCCAGTCACAGCACGGCCTCCTTTAGGAACGGCACGATCGCCGTTTCTACAGTAGACATTGGCGCCCGTCATTATTGTAAATATCTCCTAAACCGTAAATCTAGGCTTACCTGTAGGTAAAAGTGTCTGTAAAGGGTTTACAACCACTTTAATAATCAGTTACAGCAAACAATTTTTTTTCCTTTTGGGATAAAGAGTTTACATAAATCATTCTGCACCCCTGTCAGTGTTAAGTGATTGGTCTCATCTATGTAAACTGATACATTCTACCGGAGAGCTTTAGAAAAATAACACACTTGCCGGCTGGATCACCAGATGAAAATAGTAGAAAGACAGCCTAAAAAAGAAAACAAATGCAGCCATCACATCTAAGAATTGGTATGCTGCAATATAATAAATGTTTGTCTTTTAGGTTTAATACTGCCTTAAAAAAAAATAAAACTCTTTTCTGAAAACTCCAAAACAAAGCCTCTCTGTGTCGCATCTGTAGTGTACGCACTTTCCCAGAATCCTTTGCTCTGGGAGGTTATCTAGAGATCGTCCACCAACTCGTCATGTTGTGTGAGTGATGTGCGCGGGACCTCCGTGGCTACAGACGCATCTGCAACTGCGTAGAGATCTCCAAACACAAGCGGGGATCAAAGCGTGCGGATTAGAGTTGTGTACGATCCGAACATGCACTGGATAGGAGGAATGTTCCCCCGGCCAGACATGAAAGGGGAGCTGTACAAACATCTCTATGTATTAGACAGGACCGCCCACTGCGCCTTTCTCCATATTATCACTTCAGTCGCTCCAATGCCACCTCGTGCCACATTTAAGGGCTGAACGCACACAAATAGGGTGCATTGCGGTGATATGCGCATCAAGGCATGCAGTAGTGCCATGCATGTGAACCCACCCATGTGCATTGGCGCATCGCAATGTTATGTATTATGAATGGCACCCCAAAGCATTAGAGCAACTAAACACCGACACAAATTAGGTGCAGCGCACAGTAATGCCCCGTACACACGGTCGGAAATTCCGACCACAAAATCCGTCTGATTTTTTCCGACGGATTTTGGCCGACACTGGTGTTGCACACACACGGTCGGACAAAGTTGTCGGAAAATCCGATCATTCTGACCGTGGTGACGTTCGTTGCATACGACGGGACTACATAGAGGGTATTAGCCAATAGCTTTGGTCTCGTAATTTGATCTGAGCATGCGTGGCACTTTGTCCGTCGGAATTCTCTACACGCGATCGGAAAAAGTCCGATCGGGTTTTGTTGTCGGAAAATTTGAGAGCAGGATCTTTTTTCTCAAAAAAGTCAGATGGAGCCCATAAACGGGCGGATTTTCCGACAACATGGTCCGATCAGGACATTTTCCGTCGGATTTCCGACCGTGTGTACGGGGCATAACGCATTACAGGTACGCTGCATTGTAAACAAATTGTATATGTTCATTTTTTGGTCTTTTCCCGTGCATTGAATAAGCCACACCTCCCAACTTTTCGAGATGGGAATGAGGGACACCTATCAGCAAAAGTATGCAGGAGTTGGACACACCCCTTGCCACGCCCCCTTAAAGGAGAATTGTACAAAAGTGGCAAAGTACCCTCCACTGTGTTGAGGACATGGTCCCTGACATGTGGCCTTGCTCTTCCTCCTCTTTCCTGGTCTACCAGGCTGCATGTTCAGATATGAATTTTTGGGAGGGACCCTAATTGTTTTTTTTTTGTTTGTATTCCTCCTTAAAGTGGTAGAAATGTCTTATTTTGAACTTGTACCTACAGGTAAGTCTATAATAAGGCTCACCTGTAGGTACAGTGAATATCTTCTAAACCTGAAGGGATATAAGAGGGGGCAGGGGAAGCTGCACCCAGAAGTTTTTTTTTACTTTAATGCATAGAATCAGTGGCGTCTCTAGCTTTCATATTTAGGGTGGGGGCACATGGGGGCGTCAAGGACAAAAGTAGGGGGGCCAACCATAAAACGCTATATATATATATATATATATATATACATACACACACACATTTTATTAATGACAATGGGCATCAAAGGCATAAACATGAAATATTCCTGACAATGCACAAGAAACGCTTACTGACTCACGCAGTCACAGTGAGTCATTCAAGACAGACGGACAGCCGCAGCGCCGGCCGGCAGCCATTAACCACTTTCAGACCGGACCAATTTGCAGCCAAAGGACCAGGCCCCTTTTTGCGATTCGGCACTGCGTCGCTTTAACTGACAATTGCGCGGTCGTGCGACGTGGCTCCCAAACAAAATTGACGTCCTTTTTTTCCCACAAATAGAGCTTCTTTTGGTGGTATTTGATCGCCCCTGCGGTTTTTATTTTTTTGCGCTATAAACAAAAAAGAGCGTAAATTTTGAAAAAAAACGCATTCTTTTTTATTTTTTTCTATAATAAATATCCCCCAAAAATATATAAAAAAACATTTTTTTTCCTCAGTTTAGGCCGATACGTATTCTTCTACGTATTTTTGGTAAAAAAAATCGCAATAACGATTATTGATTGGTTTGCGCAGAAGTTATAGCGTTTACAAGATAGGGGATAGTTTTATAGCATTTTTATTGATTTTTTTTTTTTTTTATTAGTAATGGCGGCGATCAGCGATTTTTTTGTGACTGCGACATTATGGCGGACACATCGGACATTTTTGACACATTTTTGGGACCATTGTCATTTATACAGCAATCAATGCTATTTAAATGCATTGATTCTGTATAAATGACACTGGCAGTGAAGGGGTTAACCAGGGGGTGGCAGTGTAAGGGTTAAGTATGCCTAGGGATGTGTTTCTTACTGTAGGGGGGCTGTCAGCTAGTGAATGCTGATCTCTGCTCCAATCACCAGGGAGCAGAGATCGGCGTCACTAGTTGCTAGGCAGAACGGGGAGATGCTGTTTATTTCCGCATCTCCCCGTTCAGCCTTCCGTGAGACGATCTCGGGTGTCCCCGCGGCGATCCAGTCCGCGGGACCCGCGACCGGCCTCACGGGGGTCCTGACCGGTGTGGCACGGAGGCATTTTAAAAAGGGACTTATATATACGCCCTTATGCCTGTCCGTGCCATTCTGCCGACGTACATCGGCGTGCGCCGGTCGGGAAGCGGTTAATAAATGAATACATTTATTACAGACAGTGCTTAATTGGGGGGGGGGCACATGGGGGGCACACTGTAAAATTGGGGGGGGGGGTCGTGGCCACCTCAGGCCCCACCCTAGTGACGCCCATACATAGAATGCATTAAGGTAAAAAGCCCTCTGCCTTTAGAAACACTTTTAAGAGGAGGACTGAGGTAGGGGGGGGGGGGGGGGGTTTGATGTTTTCAGGAAGCTATGTACAGTCCCCTGCTGGCCCCTCCCACCAGCCATAATCTGCCTGCATGGTAGAGAATCACAGAGACCCAGTAATAAGATTAAACTAAATAAAGCATGTAATGAAAACGGAAAGATTTTGTTTAAAAATATAATTTGGGTTGGGGGGGGGGGGGGGGGTAGAAGGGAAGACAAAATATAAGCAGATCCAACTTCAGCTTTAAAAGGCACAGATACTATTTCTGTTTGTCTTCAATCTGTTCTGCAGCTTTGCTCACGCCGGGAACGATCGCCTTTGAATCGAATTATTGCTTTTCCATATGTGCAGCGATTTTTTTTATTTTTTTTTCATCAGGCCTTTCGTACAGCTGACAGAAAGACGGACGTGCCGCTTCCCCTGGGCCTTGTCAATCTGGGAGCGGAGGGTGAGGACAGAGCGATGTGTACAGACCCTACAGACGGAGCTTTCACAATCCAAACCATTCTGAGCTTAGGTTTCAGGCCGTTCTGTGTGGCTGCTGACCCTCTGCCTCTTGTGGGACCGTGGGACCGCCAATCCGTTACATCCCCCCCCCCCCCCATCCCGCTCGCCATTCATATGCGGGATTGACAGAAGGACAGGAATTGAGAAAAACTGCATCCCCATCAATCTCCCATCCCTGCAGATCATTCCCAGAGCAAAGAAATCGTATATAATAGGCTAATTGGCTCCTGTCTAAATTGTCCCAGTATGTGTAAGTATGAATGTGAGTTATAAAACTGCTGTGTAAATCGCCATCGCTATATGCCAGTGGTCTCCAAACTGCGGCCCGGGGGGGGGGGGGGGGGCAGAATGCGACCCTTTGCTTGATTTTATCTGGCCTTTGGGGCATTATTATTCACCCACCATCAGCATTAGTGAGGCTTAGTTATTGCCACTGACACCGACAATGGGGCACTATTCCTCCCACTGACACCAATGATGGGGCACTATTCCTCCCACTGACACCAATGATGGGGGACTATTCCACTGACACCAATGATGGGACACTAATCCACCCACTGACACCAATGCTGGGACACTATTCCATCCACTAATACCAATGACGGGGCACTAATCCACCCACTGACACCAATGCTGGGGTACTTTTCTTCCCACTGACACCAATGATGGGGCACTATTCCTTCCACTGACACCAATGATGGGACACTAATCCACCCACTGACACCAATGCTGGGACACTATTCCATCCACTAATACCAATGACGGGGCACTAATCCACCCACTGACACCAATGCTGGGGTACTTTTCTTCCCACTGACACCAATGATGGGGCACTATTCCACCCACTGACACCAATGATGGGGCATTATTCCACCCACTAATACCAATGATGGGGCACTATTCCACCCACTGACACCAGGGATGGGGCACTATTCCACCCACTAATACCAATGATGGGGCACTATTCCACCCACTGACACCAATGATGGGGCATTATTCCACCCACTGACACCAATGCTGGGACACTATTCCACCCACTAATACCAATGATGGGGCACTAATCCACCCACTGACACCAATGCTGGGGTACTTTTCTTCCCGCTGACACCAATGATGGGGTACTATTCCTTTCATTGACACCAGTGATGGGGCACTATTCCACCCACTGACACCAATGATGGGGCATTATTCCACCCACTGACACCAATGCTGGGACACTATTTCACCCACTAATACCAAGGATGGGGCACTAATCCACCCACTGACACCAATGCTGGGGTACTTTTCTTCCCGCTGACACCAATGATGGGGTACTATTCCTTTCATTGACACCAGTGATGGGGCACTATTCCACCCACTGACACCAATGATGGGGTATTATTCCTCCCACTGACACCAGTGATGGGGCACTATTACTCTTCCTAATACCAATGATGGGGCATGGTTTATTCTCACAGATGCCAGGACATTTTCTTCTACCACTGGCCACGGTCCAGCCCCCCTAATGTTTGGAGAACACTAAACCAGCCCTGTCTTTGACAGGTATCCTTTCCCACCTCCAGGAGTCCGGCCGCAGCCGTGATGTGGCCGTGATGCGGCCGTGATGTCACCGCGGGGCTCCCTCCTCCTCCTCCCCCGGCCACCGGGCTAAAAGGATAGAGGAGCGGGGCCTCGCGCATGCCCAGTAGAGTTCCCGGCGTGAAGCCGAAAGGCTACACTGCCGGGTTCCCTTACCCGCAATGGCGGCGGCAGCACCCGACAGCTGATGGAAACATCAGCTGCAGTGCCGACATCGAGGGACTGCAGGACAGCTAAGTGTCCATTTATTAAAAGCCAGCAGAGGCAGTGTGTGTAGCTGCTGGCTTTTACATTTTTTTTTGTGACCCCGGAACACCACTTTAATGAGGACCCCAATTCCAAGTAATAACTGTTTAAGGGTTAGGGTACTAAAGTCTTATTTTTTTAAATTAAAAAAAAAAAGGTTATACTTACCTGCTTTGTGTAGTGGTTTTGCACAGAGCAGCCCAGATCCTCCTCTTCTGGGGTTCCTTGCTGGCGCTCCTGGCCCCTCCCACCTGCTGAGTGCCCCCATAGCAAACGGCTTGCTATGGGGGCACCTGAGCCAAGCCGCTGCACTATGTGTCCATTCAGACATGGAGCTGCAGCTTGGCCCCACCCCCACCTCTCTTCTCATTGGCTCACTGACTTTGATTGACAGCAGCGGGAGTCAATGGCGCCCGCTGCTGTGTCTTAGCCAACCAGGAGGGAGAGTCCTCGGACTTTGTGGCTCTCGTGCACCATCGCTGGATCAAGAGGGAGCTCAAGTAAATATTGGGGAGGGGGGCTGCTGTACCTTTAGAACCACTTTAAGGGGATAGAACAGTGATGGCGACCCTTGGCAACCCAGATGTTTTGGAACTACATTTCCCATGATGTTCATGCAGTGTATCGATCATTGCAATGTGCCCCCGGCTCCACGGTGCCCGCCTGTGCCCCCTAAAAGTGCCGCCTACCAGTGCCCACCAGCGCCGACTGTCAGTGCCCACCAGCTCCACCTGTCAGTGCCCACAGTGCCACCTGTCAGTGCCCACAATAAGTGCCTTTACAGTGCTGCACATCAGTGTCACCTACAAGTGCCCATCAGTGTCACCTACCAGTGCCCATCAGTGCCAACTATCAGTGCCACCTATCAGTGCCCATCAGTGCCATCTATCAGTGCCATCTATCAGTGCCCACCAGTGCCATCTATCAGCGCCCATCCATGCCACTCATCCGTGCCACCCATCTGTGCCACCCATCAGTGCCATCTTATCTGTGCCCATCAGTACCGACTTATCTGTCCCCATCAGTACTGACTTATCTGTGCCCACCAGTGCAGCCTATCAGTGCCCACCAGTGCAGCCTGTCAGTGCCCACCAGTGCCGCCTCATCAACGCATAGCAATGAAGCAGAAAAATTACCTGTTTTCAAAATTTTATAACAAACTATTAAACATGATTTTTATTTTAATTTTCCATCTTTTTTTGTTTGTTTAGCAAAAAATAAAAACCCCAGCTGTGATTAAATACCACCAAAAGAAAGCTCTATTTGTGGGGAAAAAAATTATAAAAATGTAATTTAGGTACAGTGTTGTATGACAGCGCAATTGTCATTCAAAGTGCGTGAGCGCCGAAAGCTAAAATTGGTCTGGGCAGGAGGGGGGTTTAAGTGCCCAGTAAGCAAGTGGTTAAGGAGGTAAATTTTAGGGTTAATGAAGGAAAATTCCCCCCCCCCCCCATGTGACACAATAAAAACCAATAGGGGTTGTAACATTTCGCTGATCTGGGGCTGGGCTTTAGACACATTTTATTTTTCTTATATACAGTTTATTGTTTTTAATATAAATAGATACAGATCAATGCAGCAAAAGGTAAACACAATTAAAATCAGCCCAGTGACAAAGCTCAATCCATCAATTGGCGAAGCTGTGGAGCGATAATCCAATGTTTTGCCAGAAGACGGTTTTCTTGTTACGGGTTCAGATTGCGATATTCCAATTGATTAATGCCTCGCACATGCCAAGCCACAAGATCGCAGCTGAGAAGCGAGCGTCTGCTGGGACATGTGTCCGCGGCATGGGGACATCCAAAGACGCCACAGAATTTTATGTCCTGGAGCCCCGAGCGATATAAGGTTGCCTCTATATTACCTTCCAGCCTTCAACTGTAAAAAGATCCGCGGCTCGATTAGTTCCACATCTCAAAGAACCACGAAGGGCCCTGAAAGCCGGGAATTATTTCCAGTCTGCCTTCATTCTCATTAACAGCTGACTTCTCATGCTGCACATGACTCAAATTCTTTTGCACCAAACAGTCGGCCCAGCAGTATATCGAAATCTGATGTTATATGGCCATTGTCACCGAAGACGTCAGCTTGGGACGAGATGCAGCGCCCTGGCAGAAGTAATGCGGCGGGTTTTCATTGCAACTCGAAATAGAAGGACGTGCTAATAGAGGTCAGGCCATAAATCAGCAGCAAGGTTGTTCAAAAGATGAGTCCTATGCATTGGCGGCTGGTGCTAAAATTTTTTTGGGGGGTGCAAACAGACTGAAAAATTCAGAAAAATAATGGAAAAAACCCATCAATTGCAGCCACTGTGCCATCTAAGGCAACCACTGTGCCATCAATTGCAGCCACTGTGCCCATCAAATGCAGCCACTGTGCCCATCATATGCAGCCACTGTGCCATCATATGCAGCCACTGTGTCATCAATTGCAGCCACTGTGCCATCAATTGCAGCCACTGTGCCATCAAATGCAGCCACTGTGCCCATCAAATGCAGCCACTGTGCCCATCATATGCAGCCACTGTGTCATCAATTGCAGACACTGTGTCATCAATTGCAGCCACTGTGCCATCAATTGCAGCCACTGTGCCCATCAAATGCAGCCACTGTGCCCATCATATGCAGCCACTGTGCCCATCAAATGCAGCCTCAATGTGCCGATCGATTGCAGCCTCACTGTGCCCATCATATGCAGCCACTGTGCCCATCAAATACAGCCTCACTGTGTAGTGCCTAACATATGCAGTCACTGTGCCATTAAATGCAGCCACTGTGCCCATCAAATGCAGCCTCACTATGCAGTGCCCATCATATTCAGCCACTGTGCCCATCATATGCAGCCACTATGCCCATCATATGCAGCCACTGTCCCCATGATTTGCAGCCACTGTGCCCCATCATATGCAGCCACTGTGCCCATGATTTGCAGCCACTGTGCCCATGATATGTAGCCACTGTGCCCATGATATGCAGCCACTGTGCCCCATCATATACAGCCACGGTGACCCCCCCAACCCCACCTGCCGTCTAACCGGCACTTACACCACCTTGGTGGTGGGTCAGGCAACTGGTGATGGCAGCGAGCTGTGTGGGACGAGCAGCGGGACCTCCATGCTGTCCTCCATGCTTCCCTGCATCTCTTCTTCTGTTCCGCTAGGCGTCCACTAGGATCGCCTCTGCCTTCAGCCAATCAGGTGACGGGTATTAGACCCGCGCTTCCTGATTGGTGGAGAGGCCTATGGCTGTAATCAGGTGCTTAAAAAAAACACTCCCACCATTGTAAATCAGGCACCTGTCGTCTGAAAAGGCGCCGGACACCTGAATAGGGGGTGGCAGCGGCAGCCATGGATAGATACATGCAATGCATGAATCTATCCATTATTCATATATAGGAGGTGGCATGACAGAGAGGCGGCACCCGTGCGCCCTTAATGGACGCACCGCCACTATTTCTGTATACTTCTCCATAAAGAGACGTTGTGCGGCCAATGGTCGTTAACTTGCATCTTTGTTTGTGGTGAGTGATTCTATAGGCAGTGAAGAAAGGATGAGGATAATGGAGCTTACTACTTCTAAAGAGTATCTTATCAGTAAAGGTCCAGACCTCAGCCCTATCCTAATTACTAAGCCCTGATAAGGGGTCCCTATGAAACGAAACATGTTGGCCTTTTTTTATCAATTAATCAGAACAAATATTTCAGACTGGCACTCTCCTCCTTATCTACTTGCCCTCCGGAAAATGTACCCCCCCCATCATGACCAGGCCATTTTTTGCTTTTTGCCGCTGCATTCATTTAACTGACAATTGCACGGTCATGCAACGCTGTCCATAATTGAAATTGATGTAATTTTTTCCCCACAAAAAGAACTTTCTTTTCGTGGTATTTGATCACCATTATGTTTTCTTTTTTGTAGCGCTATAAACAAAAAAATATCAACAATTTTGCACAGAGCAGGTAAGTATGATATGATTGTTATTTAAAAAAACAAACAAAAAAAATAACCTTTACAATCACTTTAAGTATCCAACTCCTGATGTGGGGCCACACCCTGAGGAAGTCACGTGATCAGTGATGCAACGTGTTGGGCAGGGCTGGGTGACATCACTTCCAGGAGGACCAAAACCGGAAGTGTGGTAAAATGGCATTTGTCTGTCCTCCTAGATAGACATTTACATTGCCTGAAGATTGTTTTTATCCTGTGAGTGCATTTTTACCAATAAGAAGGCCATATTTGGTTAACATTATTATGCCATGTGCTATTATATATTTTTTTATGATTGAGCGCGATTCGGTACTGAAAGCTGAGAGGCCCGGTCCCTTAAAGGGACCCAACTTTAGGAGTTGGATACTTAAGGATCTGTGTAATAAAAGCTTCTAACCTATATCAGTAAGGTGAGCGTGCATTTCAGAGATCTAAGAAGATTTGTGATTGGTGATACGGTGGCACCATATTTGATGCATGGACATCAGTGTGTTACTATAACCAAGAAGCACTGGAGATAAAGTTGTTTTGATAAACTTTGACACGTACAAATTTCACTTTAAAGAGTTTGATGGTTTTCTGTCACTTATTTTGTTTTATGTTTTGTTTATGTAAAACTATTTATTTTATATTATATTTGCAATAGAAATAGTAATGCACTGATCATCAGTGCCCTGATTACAGTAAAGCCCCAGCAGTGCCAATCAATGACACCAGGCCAGTGATGCCAGTCAGTGCTGCCATTCAGTGCGCATCAGTGTCTGCCCATCAGTGCTGCCCATCAGTGCCACCCATCAGTGCTGCATATCTATGCCACCTATCAGTGCCCACCAGTGCCGTCTTACAGTGCCCATCAGTGCTGCCTATCAGTGCTCATCAGTGCCGCATATCAGTGCCATCTACCAGTGCCCATCAGTGCAGCATATTAGTGCCTCTTCTTCAGTGCAGCTTATCAGTGCTCATCAGTGCCGCATATTTTTTATTTATTACAGGATTTATATAGCGCCAACAGTTTACGCAGCGCTTTACAATATAAAAAGGGAGACAATACAGTTATAATACAATAAAATACAAGAGGATTAAGGGGCCCTGCTCAGAAGAGCTTACAATCTAATAGGGTGGGGGAGGTGATACAAGAGGTTGTAACTGTGGGGAATGAGCTGATGGAAGTGGTAGAAGATTAGTTGGAGACATGATAGGCTTGCCTGAAGAGATGAGTTTTCAGGGATCGCCTGAAGGTGGCTAGAGTAGGGGATAGCTGGACAGGTTGAGGCAGCGAGTTCCAGAGGATGGGAGAGGCTCTGGAGAAATCCTGGAGACGAGCATGGGAGGAGGAAACGAGAGAGCTTGACAGGAGGAGATCTTGAGAAATATCAATGCCACCTATCAGTGCCCATTAGTGCAGCATATTAGTGCCTCTGCATCAGTGCAACCTATCAGTGCCCATCAGGGCAGCCTCATCAGTGCACATTGGTGAAAAATTACTTATTTACAAAATATACTGACAGAAATGAAAAAAACCTTCTTTTTTATTTCAACATTTTCTGCCTTTTCTCTATATTTTCAGTAAAAAATAAACAAAACCCATCTGTGATTAAATACCACCAAAAGAAAGCTCTATTTGCGTGAAGAAAATGATTAAAATCCATATGGGTACAGTGTTGCATGACCACACAATTGTCATTCAAAGTGCGACAGTGCTGAAAGCTGAAAAATGGCCTGGGCAGGAAGGGGCGAAAGTGCCTGGTATTGAAGTAGTTAAATAACGCAAAATCTTTGTTATATAGGTTTATTTATTTAATACCATCACATCAGTAATTCTTTAACTATGGCTGAGAATTGCACGCGGTGCACCAGATTTGAGCATTGCTTGTGATGACTCAAAGACTGTTAAAATGGGTCCATGTAGGACTTTTACAAGGGAAGAAAATAGTCATTGTTTCTCCTTCACTCCTTCTCTGTGCTTACATGGCGTCCATGTGTTGGCCAAGTCTTATGCCGCGTACACACGGGCGGACTTCTCGTCGGAACTGAACACCAAAGGACTTTTCGACGGAGTTCCGATGGACTTCCGAACTAACAGACTTGCCCACACATGAACGGACGTTTGTCGTGGGACTAGAAAAGGAAGTTCGATAGTCAATAGCCAATAGCTGCCATTGCGTCGCATTTGGTCCATCGGACCAGCATACAGGAACTGGTTCCAGCGGAAAGATTTGAAACATCTTCTATTTCTAAAGTCCGTCAGAATTTTAGAAAGAAAAAGTCAGATGAAGCCCACACACGAACGGAATGTCCGACGGAAAGATCCTGTTGGACCCAGTCTGCCAGAAAGTCCGGTCGTGTGTACGTGGCATTAAAGTGTAGAAGTTGGACTTCTATGCTTAAAGATCTAGATCAGGTCTCCAAACTTTATAACCAAAGGGTCAGTTTACTGTCCTTCAGACTTTAGGGGGCTCAGACTGTGGCCATTGGAAGTAGAAATTGTCCTGGAGTCAGTGGGACTAAACAATGCAACTTTAGCATTAGGGGGAGCCCCATCATTGGTGTTAGTAGGAGGAATAGTGCCCCATCGTTTGTTGTCAGTGGGAGGAATAGTGCCCCTTCGTTTGTTGTCAGTGGGAGGAATAGTGCCTTATTATTGGTGTCAGTAGGAAGAATAGTGCCTCATAGTTGGTGTCAGTGGAGGGAATTGTGCACCATTGTTGGTGTCAGTAGGAGGAATAGTGCCTTATTTTTGGTGTCAGGGGGAGGAATAGTGCCTTATTTTTGGTGTCAGGGGGAGGAATAGTGCCCCATCGTTGGTTTCTGTGGGAGGAATAGTGCCTTATTATTGGTGTCAGTAGGAAGAATAGTGCCTCATTGTTGGTGTCAGTGGAGGGAATTGTGCGCCATTGTTGGTGTCAGTAGGAGGAATAGAGTCCCATTGTTTGTGTAAGTAGGAGGAATAGTGCCCCATTGTTGGTGTAAGTGGGAGCAATAGTGCCCCATTGTTGGTGTAAGTGGGGGGAATAGTGCCCCATTGTTGGTGTCAGTGTGAGGAATAGTGCCTCATTGTTGGTGTCAGTGGGAGGAATAGTGCCTCATTGTTGGTGTCAGTGGGAGAGGAATAGTGCCTCGTTGTTGGTGTCAGTGGGAGGAATAGTGCCCCATTGTTGGTGTCAGTGGGAGGAATAGTGCCTCATTGTTGGTGTCAGTGGGAGAGGAATAGTGCCTCATTGTTGGTTTCAGTGGGAGAGGAATAGTGCCTCATTGTTGGTGTCAGTGGGAGAGGAATAGTCCTTCATTGTTGGTGTCAGTGGGAGGAATAGTGCTTCATTGTTGGTGTCAGTGGGAGGAATAAGTGCCTCATTGTTGGTGTCAGTGGGAGGAATAGTGCCTCATTGTTGGTGTCAGTGGGAGGAATAGTGCTTCATTGTTGGTGTCAGTGGGAGGAATAGTGCCTCATTGTTGGTGTCAGTGGGAGAGGAATAGTCCTTCATTGTTGGTGTCAGTGGGAGGAATAGTGCTTCATTGTTGGTGTCAGTGGGAGGAATAAGTGCCTCATTGTTGGTGTCAGTGGGAGGAATAGTGCCTCATTGTTGGTGTCAGTGGGAGGAATAGTGCTTCATTGTTGGTGTCAGTGGGAGGAATAGTGCTTCATTGTTGGTGTCAGTGGGAGAGGAATAGTGCCTCATTGTTAGTGTCAGTGGGAGGAATAGTGCCTCATTGTTGGTGTCAGGGGGAGAGGAGTAGTACCTCATTGTTGGTGTCAGTGGGAGGAATAGTGCCTCATTGTTGGTGTCAGTGGGAGGAATAGTGTCTCATTGTTGGTGTCAGTGGGAGGAATAGTGCCTCATTGTTGGTGTCAGTGGGAGGAATAGTGCCTCATTGTTGGTGTCAGTGGGAGGAATAAGTGCCTCATTGTTGGTGTCAGTGGGAGGAATAGTGCCTCATTGTTGGTGTCAGTGGGAGGAATAGTGCTTCATTGTTGGTGTCAGTGGGAGGAATAGTGCCTCATTGTTGGTGTCAGTGGGAGAGGAATAGTCCTTCATTGTTGGTGTCAGTGGGAGGAATAGTGCTTCATTGTTGGTGTCAGTGGGAGGAATAAGTGCCTCATTGTTGGTGTCAGTGGGAGGAATAGTGCTTCATTGTTGGTGTCAGTGGGAGGAATAGTGCCTCATTGTTGGTGTCAGTGGGAGAGGAATAGTCCTTCATTGTTGGTGTCAGTGGGAGGAATAGTGCTTCATTGTTGGTGTCAGTGGGAGAGGAATAGTGCCTCATTGTTAGTGTCAGTGGGAGGAATAGTGCCTCATTGTTGGTGTCAGGGGGAGAGGAGTAGTACCTCATTGTTGGTGTCAGTGGGAGGAATAGTGCCTCATTGTTGGTGTCAGTGGGAGGAATAGTGTCTCATTGTTGGTGTCAGTGGGAGGAATAGTGCCTCATTGTTGGTGTCAGTGGGAGGAATAGTGCCTCATTGTTGGTGTCAGTGGGAGGAATAGTGCCTCATTGTTGGTGTCAGTGGGAGGAATAGTGCCTCATTGTTGGTGTCAGTGGGAGGAATAGTGCTTCATTGTTGGTGTCAGTGGGAGGAATAGTGCCTCATTGTTGGTGTCAGTGGGAGAGGAATAGTGCTTCATTGTTGGTGTCAGTGGGAGGAATAGTGCTTCATTGTTGGTGTCAGTGGGAGGAATAGTGCTTCATTGTTGGTGTCAGTGGGAGGAATAGTGCCTCATTGTTGGTGTCAGTGGGAGGAATAGAGTCTTGCATCAGTGGAAGGAAAAGTGCGCCAAGGGCCGGGTAAAGGCAAGCAAAGGGCCGCAATTTATAGACCACTGATTTGGATAGCTGGGATTTCTGGTCCACCACAGCTGCTATACATAAGTGAAGGAGACTTCCGTCTTATCATTCTGTTGAATTCTTGGCACGCTGTCGAAATTTAGCACCGGAGTTCACATGTCAGGAACCGAACAAAGAGATCGATTTATACGACTCGGCGAGCCAAACATAAAAGCCTTCGGCCCTGTGCGACCGGCATCCTGTACGGCATCCAGAGCCCGGCTAATGAGGCCCCGTGTGCTTTCCACCCGTACGGAGGCAGCGACATGAAACGCCAGCTCTGTGAATTCCTCGGCTCGGGTTATAGAACATGCTGAGATTTTGGGGGGGTGTGGGGTGGGGGGGGGGGGAGTCTTGGCTGCAGAATGGAGTTTGCGGCCAGGGAGGGGAGGCGGAAAAAGGACAGAAGAAAGAGCCAGGCACAAAAACGGCCTTTCACCACCATCGCTATTCCAGACAACCGCAGCTCGAGGAGGAAAGAAAAACGCACCAATCAGTCGTAACTGTTTCACTGCCAAGGTGGCTGGAGCTCAGGAAGAAGAGGTCACACTCATTCAGGGCACACATTCTGCTGACTGGGAGCCTTTAGATCACTGCCAGCCACTGAGCCACCCCGGGACAGTCCCAACTGTAGAAGGTCCAAATGGTGGCCCTGGTCTTCAATACTAAGTGATGTGCCCAACGAGCAATGCCGCTTTTCTATGCTTGTGAAGTTGGAAAGAAAAAGTTTTAAAAAGTTTAACCACTTGGACCATTTTGCTGGCCAAAGACCAGAGCACTTTTTGCGATTCGGCACTGCGTCGCTTTAACTGACAATTGCGCGATCGTGCGACGTGGCACCCAAACAAAATTGACGTCCTTTTTTTCCCACAAATAGAGCTTTCTTTTGGTGGTATTTGATCGCCTCTGCGGTTTTTATTTTTTGCGCTATAAACAAAAAAATGAGCAACAATTTTGAAAAAAAATCATTATTTTCTGCTTTTTGCTATAATAAATATCCCACAAAAATATATAAAAAAACATATTTTTTTCCCTCAGTTTAAGCCGATACGTATTCTTCTACATATTTTTGGTAAAGAAAATCGCAATAAGCGTTTATTGATTGGTTTGCGCAAAAGTTATAGCGTCTACAAAATAGGGGATAGTTTTATGGCATTTTTATTTATTTTTTATTAGTAATGGCGGCGATCAGCGATTGTTATCGTGACTGCGACATTATGGCGGACACGTCGGACAATTTTGGCGCGATTTTCAGACCATTCACATTTATACAGCGATCAGTGCGATTAAAATTGCACTGATTACTGTGTAAATGTGACTGGCAGTGAAGGGTTTAACACTAGGTGGTGCTGTAGGGGTTAAGTGTGTCCTGGGGAGTGATTCTAACTGTAGGGGGGATGGGCTAGCTGTGACACATCACTGATCAGCGCTCCCGATCACAGGGAGCAGAGATCAGTGACACTGTCAGTAGGCAGAACGAGGAGATGCTTGTTTACATTAGCATCTCCCTGTTCTTCCCCTCTGTGAGACGATCGCGGGTATCCCCCGCGGATATCGAGTCTGCGGGTCCCACGACCTGACTCACGGAGCTCCCGGCCGGCGCACGCGCGATGGCAAATTCAAAGGGACAGGTAGGCCCATTTGCGCAGCCGTGCCATTCTGCCGACGTACATCGGCGTGCGCCGGTAGGGAACCGGTTAAAATCCCTTTCCTCATTGGTAAGATTCAGGACAAAAAAATTAAGGGTAATCAAAAAGTTGACCATTGTCACCTGGAGGTGAGTAAAAGTCCGCCAAATGAGGACACAAACTTATCGAAGAAATCCAACGAACATATAGGTGTGGAATGGAGTTCCACATCAAGTAATTGTTTTGTGGTTTTGTATACACTATATTACCAAAAGTATTGGGACGCCTGCCTTTACACACACATGAACTTTAATGGCATCCCAGTCGTAGTCCGTAGGGTTCAATATTGAGTTGGCCCACCCTTTGCAGCTATAACAGCTTCAACTGTTCTGGGAAGGCCGTACACAAGGTTTAGGAGGGTGTCTATGGGAATGTTTGACCATTCTTCCAGAAACGCATTTGTGAGGTCAGGCACTGATGTTGGAGGAGAAGGCCTGGCTCACAGTCTCTAGAAGAGGTGTGCTAGAAGAGTTGAAGCTGTTATAGCTGCAAAGGGTGGGTCAACTCAATATTGAACTAATGCCACGTACACACGGTCGGACATTCCAACAGAAAAAGTCTGATGGAAGCTTTTCATCGTATATTCCGACCGTGTGTCGGACTTTTTCCGTCGAAAATTCAGACGGACTTAGATAGAGTACATGGTCTATATTTTTCCGGCGGAAAAAATTACTATCGGGAAAACCGCTCGTCTGTATGCTGTTCCGACGCACCAAAAACGGCGCATGCTCTGAAGCAAGTACGAGACGGAAGCTATTGGCTACTGGCTATTGAACTTCCGTTTTCTAGTCCCGTCGTACGTGTTGTACGTCACCGCGTTCTTGACGGTCGGACTTTGGTGTGGCCGTGTGTAGGCAAGACAGCTTGAGTACGGAATTCCGTCGGAAAAACCTTCAAAGTTTATTCCGACGGGAAAACCGGTTGTGTGTACACGGCATAAGACTGGGATGCCGTTAAAGTTCATGTGCGTGTATGTTTTCTTTTTCATTTCAGTCAAGAATAGGAATGAGCGTTGGATTTGGGTTGACCTTGAGTTTGGTCCAAGTTGTTCACTATTCACCGGGGCTATAGACTATAAAATGTAAGATCCCATGATAACCTCCATCAACAGCGCTCATCATACCAGCCATTGTCATTGTGTCCAAAGCGGCCATTGAAATGGTTGGATTTGACCAGTTCGCCAACCCAAACCTCCAGCTTCTGCAGCCGGAAGTCAGGGAAGTGGTAAAAAAAAGGACATACATTTTATTTGGGTACAGCGTCGCACTACCGTGCAACTGTCAGTTAAAGTAACGCAGCGCCGTTAAAAAATTAAATAAATAGAAATATCCCATATTTTTTAGACACTATAACTTTTGTGCAAACCAATCAATATACGCTCATTGGGATTTATTTTTTTTTTTTACCAAAAATATGTAGCAGAATACATATTTGCCTAAATTCATAAAGAAATTCGATTTTTACATTTTTTTTTTATTGGATATATTTTATAGCAGAAAGTAAAAAATATTGCTTTTTTGTTTTTTTTTATTTTCTTTTTTGTTTATAGCACAAAAAATAAAAAAAAAAAACAAAAAAAAAAACAAAAAATAAAAAATGCAGAAAAATACCACAAAACAAGAGCTCTATTTGTGGGAAATATATTGTAAGTGTTGCATGACCGTGCAATTGTCAGTTAAAATAATGCAGTTCCGTAAAATAATTAAATACATAAATAAGAATAAAATAAAAATATCCCATAGTTTGTAGACACTTTAACTTTTGCAAAACCAATCAATATACGCTTATTGGGATTTTTTTTTTTTAACCACAAATATATAGCAGAATACAAATTGGCTGAAATTTATGAAGAAATTTAGTTACATTTTTTTCTGTGCATATGTTTTATAGCAGAAAGTAAAAAAAATATCTTTTTTTTTTGTCAAAATTTTAAGATTTTTTGTTTATAGCGCAACACAATAAAAACCCCAGAGGTGATCAAATACCACCAAAAGAAATCTCTATTTGTGGGAAAAAAGGACATAAATTTTATTTGGGTACATGGTCACACGACCGCGCAATTGTCAGTTAAAAATAACGCAGTGCCATATCGCAAAAAAAAAAAAAAATTACCTGGTCAGGGGGGTAAATCTTGCAGAGGACAAGTGGTTTATTTAAAAAAAAAAAGCCAGAAAATATAACAAGATACGTCTCCCATAGACTTCAGTAGGGTTTGGGTGGTATGTTCAGGCTTTGTTTTTTAAATTCAGCGAACATCCAGCAAACCAAAATTTCCTCGGTTCACTCATCACTAGTCAGAACTAATAATATTCAAATGATATTTTGTGATATGGCATGTTCATATTCCACATTCTCAATATACAGTTTTCCTTTATTTTCTATTGTAAAAAAAAAGTCGTTAATAGAGCTCAGTAGCTCAAGATGAATTTTCACACACATACCTTAAAAAGTCATAGCAGTGGCTCCTCCCCCTCCCATTGTATGGCTCCAATCAGAGACAGCATGTCTGAAAGGAGATATCTCCTGTTGTGCCGTCTCTTTGGCTTATCCATAGTGCTCTGAGGTTCCCCTGTCGTGTTTTAATTTTGTATTTATAAAGCAAAGTTTGTACATACATATGCAACATCTATTTAACAACTTATCAAAATGCAAAGTAAAATTAACCAAAACCACTAATAGTTTTGATTTATATTGCTGATAACTATTTAAGAAAAAAAAGACTTAAAGGGATGAAGTAACACTGAGACCCAATTTATTTCCATTGGAGCTATATTTTAGTGTTTTTCCACCAAGGAAAAAAAAAAAAAAGTTAGATCATGGTATTATTCTTTCATCATGCTTGACAGAATTTTGAAGCGTTTCATAAATTGTAACAAATTTGAAATAAAATGAGGGCAAAGTTTGTTTTACGGTTACGTTTTTTTTTTTTTTTTTTTCCTTTGGGTTTCGGGAGGTCTGTAAAGGAGGTTGGCTTGGCCGAGGCCTCCTCTCCCAGCTCCAGTACTGATGTCGTTATTAGCTGTATAGCGTATCAAGGTAAATATTTGAGTTCTCTTGTGAATCACTGTCCCTTCAAAGTCGGTTTATTTACACTTGTCAGTGTTGGGATTTTTGTGTTTGGAGAAGATTTTCGGTGCTGGGAGAGGTGGGAGGAACAGTGATTTATCCTGTCTTCTCTCTGGGTCTCTGAAACCTTCTCGTCTCAGCGACATGGCATAATATTTCATAGGCTCAGCTGTGGGACGCTCTGGGACGGATTCCAATGGCGCCACAACTTTTTTTTTTTTTTTTTTTTCACTCTGTGAAAATTTCCCAATGCTCCTATGTTTAGTGGTTTTGTATATATTTTCTTTATTTATTATGGTCAGAACTAAAATAATGTAAAAATGTTTTTTTTTCATACAAATATGTAATTTTGCATATTAATATTATGTATTCTCATTTTAATCATGCAGATATATTAACCTTTTGTTTTTTTTTACTCACCTCTAAATGCCTGTTGCTAGGGGGTCCCTCGTAGTCTGCCACCTTCATTGCGCAGTGGGTGCCCGGCTGTGAAGCCACAGCCGGGATTCCCACATTAAGAATGCCGGTGCCGCGAGCGGAGCAGGGAACGAGGGGGGGTCTTGTTCCCCCGCATCACTGGACCCTGGGACAGGTAAGTGTCCGATTATTAAAAGTCAGCAGCTGCAGTATTTGTAGCTGCTGACTTTTAATTTTTTTTTTTGTGGGCACTCCACTTTAACCTTTTGTTTTAAAAACAAAGCGTTGTTAATGGAGCTCAGTAGCTCAAATTGAATTTAAGCACATACAGTCAGAGCAACATTTCATAGGCTCAGCTGTGGGACTCTCTGGGATGGATTACAATGGTGCCACAACTTTTTTATTTATTTTTTTCACTTTAAACAAACCAAAAAATGTATTAAATAAAATAACGTTGATAATGGAGCTCAATAGCTCAAGATGAAATTTACACATATACATTTATAATTCAAAGCAACATTGCATAATATTTCATAGGCTCAGCTGTGGGATGCTCTGGGACAGATTATAATGGTGCCACAACTTTTTTATTTATTTTTTTCACTCTGTAAAAATTGCCCAATGCTCATATGTTTAGGGGTTTTGTATATATTTTCTTTATTTATTATGGTCAGGACTAAAATAATGTAAAAATATATTTTTTTCATACAAATATGTAATTTTGCATATTAATATTATGTATTCTCATTTTCATCATGCAGATATATTAACCTTTTGTTTTAATAACAATGCGTTGTTATCATGTAGATTCAAATAAATAAATAACGTTAATAATGGAGCTCAATAGCGCAAGATGGAATTTACACATATACATTTATAAGTCAGAGCAACATTGCATAATATTTCATAGGCTTAGCTGTGGGACGCTCTGGGACGGATTCCAATGGCGCCACAACTTCTTTTTTTTACTCTGTGAAAATTTCCCAATGCTCCTATGTTTAGTGGTTTTGTATATATTTTCTTTATTTATTATGGTCAGGACTAAAATAATGTAAAAATATTTTTTTTTCATACAAATATGTAATTTTGCATATTTATATTATGTATTCTCATTTTCATCATGCAGATATATTAACCTTTTGTTTTAAAAACAAAGCGTTGTTAATGGAGCTCAGTAGCTCAAAATTAATTTAAGCACATACAGTCAGAGCAACATTGCATAATATTTCATAGGCTCAGCTGTGGGACACTCTGGGACGGATTACAATGGCGCCACAACTTTTTTTTTTTCACTCTGTGAAAATTTCCCAATGCTCCTATGTTTAGTGGTTTTGTATATATTTTTTTATTTATTATGGTCAGAACTAAAATAATGTAAAAATATTTTTTTTCCATACAAATATGTCATTTTGCATATTAATATTATGTATTCTCATTTTCATCATGCAGATATATTAACCTTTTGTTTTAAAAACAAAGTGTTGTTAATGGAGCTCAGTAGCTCAAAATGAATTTAAGCACATACAGTCAGAGCAACATTTCATAGGCTCAGCTGTGGGATACTCTGGGGTGCATTACAATGGCGGCACAACTTTTTTTTTTCCCTTTAAACAAACAAAAAAATAAATGAAATAAAATAACGTTGATAATGGAGCTCAATAGCTCAAGATGAAATTTACACATATACATTTATAAGTCAGAGCAACATTGCATAATATTTCATAGGCTCAGCTGTGGGATGCTCTGGGACAGATTATAATGGTGCCACAACTTTTTTATTTATTTTTTTCACTCTGTAAAAATTGCCCAATGCTCATATGTTTAGTGGTTTTGTATATATTTTCTTTATTTATTATGGTCAGGACTAAAATTATTGAAAAAATATTTTTTCATACAAATATGTCATTTTGCATATTAATATTATGTTTTTTCATTTTTATTATGTAGATTCAAATAAAACAATAACGTTAATAATGGAGCTCAATAGCTCAATATGAAATTTACACATATACATTTATAAGTCAGAGCAACATTGCATAATATTTCATAGGCTCAGGTGTGGGATGCTCTGGGATGGATTACAATGGTGCCACAACTTTTTTATTTATTTATTTTTACTCTGTAAAAATTGCACAATGTTCCTATGTTTAATGGTTTTGTATATATTTTCTTTATTTATTATGGTCAGGACTAAAATTATTTAAAAATATTTTTTTATGCAAATATGTAATTTTGTATATTAAGATGATGTATTCTCATTTTCGTCATGCAGATTCACTTTACCTTAAAAAAATATGTCAATGTAGCTCAGTAGCTCAAGATGAAATTTATGCACATACATTCCTTAGTAGTAACCCCCCCTCCCTGTTGCAATTATTGTAATTTGTGTGGTGTACCTATGTAACTGCTATTAATCCTTTGGCTGCTAGAGCCTTTTTCCATTTTGTTTACATAAAAAAGACCCCCTCTTAAACTTTATATATTTCTGAAAGCATAGGGACCCATAGAAAAAAAAATCAGTAGCTCCAATTTTTTTTTATGTTGCATGATATTAGCACATCTGTTAATGCTAATTTATATTTTCATTAAAAAATACATTAAAAAGGATTTAACTCCTCAAAAATGCTCTGTAAATAACAAAAGAGATCTGAAGGGGGCGGGGCTGAGGACTCTGATGTGAAGGGGGGAGCGGGCTGAGGACTCTGATGTGAAGGGGGGGATGAGGACTCTGATGTGAAGGGGGGAGCGGGCTGAGGACTCTGATGTGAAGGGAGGGCTAAGGACTCTGATGTGAAGGGAGGGCTGAGGACTCTGATTTGAAGGGGACGGGGGCTGAGGACTCTGATGTGAAGGGGTGGCTGAGGACTCTGATGTGAAGGGGGGAGGGGGCTGAGGACTCTGATGTGAAGGGGGGGAAGAGGACTCTGATGTGAAGGGGGGAAGAGGACTCTGATGTGAAGGGGGGATGAGAACTCTGATGTGAAGGGGGGCTGAGGACTCTGATGTGAAAGGGGGGCTGAGGACTCTGATGTGAAGGGGGGCGGGGGCTGAGGACTCTGATGTGAAGGGGGGGAAGAGGACTCTGATGTGAAGGGGGGATGAGGACTCTGATGTGAAAGGGGGGCTGAGGACTCTGATGTGAAGGGGGGTAAGAGGACTCTGATGTGAAGGGGGGATGAGGACTCTGATGTGAAGGGGGGCACTCTGATGTGAAAGGGGCGGGGGCTGAGGACTCTGATGTGAAGGGGGGAGGGGGCTGAGGACTCTGATGTGAAGGGGGGGGGGGGCTGAGGACTCTGATGTGAAGGGGGTGGGGGCCGAGGACTCTGATGTGAAGGGGGGGCTCTGATGGAGGGGGGCTCTCTGATGTGAAGGGGGGGGGGGGACTGGGGGGGCTGAGGACTCTGATGTGAAGGGGGGGGGGCTGAGGACTCTGATGTGAAGGGGAGGACTTAGATCTCTGATGTGAAAGAGGGTAGTGCAGACCCTGATATGAAGAGGAGGGGTGGGGGGGCTGAGGGCTCTGACGTGAAAGGGGGGCGGTGGTGGACTGAGAAAAGGGGCAGCACATGAACACTGATGTGAAAGGGGGAAGGGCTGAGGACTCTGATATGAAAGAAGGGGGGGAGGGGCTGAGGACTGAGAAAAGAGGGGAACAAATTAATTCTGATGTAAAAGAAGGGGGGCCAAGGACTCTGATGTGAAAAGGGGAACAACTAAACTTTAATATGAAAGAGGGGGGACTGAGGACTCTGATGTAAAAGGAAGGGGTGGCTTAAGGCCCCCTATAAGTAGGGGGGATGAAGACTTTGATGTGAAAGGAAGTGGGGGGGGGGGGGGGGGGGGGTTCTGATATACTAGGGTCCCTATTTTAGACTGGGGTGACTCAAGAGTTTGCATATTTTCAAAGGGTGCTGTGAATGAAAAAAAATGCCCTAGGCAGCTGCCTACGCTGCCTTTCCCTAGATACGGTTTGTAGTCAATCATCTTTGAGCTGGGGTCCCAGTCCAGGAAGTAGATGGTGACCCTGGATGATTCCTAAACAAAGTTGGCACCGTCCTTCTGGAGAGAAAATCAGATGAGGGCATTATCAGGGGGTGTCCTGTGATCTCTGTTAGAGGTAATAAATACCTGGAAGGGTCACACTGACACATTTCTGCACTTATGAAATCATATACCTGAATCAAGAATAAAAATGAATCCCTGGAGCTTCAAAAAGAATCTCTGGCAGCTGCAGACTTTTTGTTCTTTTTCTGCTTTATTATTTCTAATCTGGGAGAAAACACAAAGAATAATAAAAGACCAAAAAGCCCTTTAAAAAAGCTGCACCCTGCAGTAATGATTTTCTGCCAGAAGATGTCCTCAGCATCATTTAACCCACCTCCTCTGAGCCCAGTTCATCCAGGCTCCACCTACAATCTGTGACCGGACAGTGATAAGAGAAGCAGCTCAGTGATGAGTTAATCTCTCTGTCACTCTGCTCTCTCCTCCTCATCATGCTCCTTGTCACTGATTGGCTCTGGGAATGCAAGAGACTGAGATCAGGTCACATTCAGGTGTTTACAAAAAAAAAGAAAAAATTATTTTATTGAATACTGCATTTATTTCTATCATTCTATGTGTCTGGAGTTTGGCTTTAAGAAGCAGCTCCCCCCAGGATGGGACGTCGGCTCCTCGCAGAGCCTCTGACCTCCCACGCTCCGTCATTACATGTAATGCGGACATCGCTGTCTGCCAGATCGTTCTTTAACACGCCTGATATCATTATTATCTCCCCGAAGGACGGCTTCTCATTTTTCTTATTTTTAGCCCCGAGAAAAATGACCCATAAATGACAGTCTGTATATTCCTCGCCGACAAGTGACATCATCGACTTCTGAACTCCGTCCAAACCCGACAAAAAAAAATTAGGTGATTCCGACACCAAGTCAGAGTCTGAGAAGCGCCATAAACAGCAAACTCCTCCGCCCAAAAAGTATCAGCCGCGTCCGACTGCGCAAGTCTATCGGATCGCCGTACAAAGACGGATTTCATCCGTGACGGCTCAGAGTGGTGCTGGTGAATCCAGAGAACGCTGAGCCCGTCACATCAGTGTCTGTACCACAGGAGCTTACACTCTAATGTCCCCCCACAGTCACACACTATTATTATTATACATTTATATAGCTCTGACATATACCGCAGTGCTGTACAGAGAACACTGAACCATTCCCATTAGTTTTTCACCAGGGGAGCTTACACTCTAATGCCCCCACCACCACTACTACTATTATAATACATTTATATATCTCTGACATATACCACAGTGCTGTACAGAGGCACATCAGTCTCTGCACCAGAGGAGCTCACACTCTAATGTCCCCACTACTATTATTATTATTATTATACATTTATATATCTCTGACATATGCTGCAGCGCTGGACATATTATCATTTAACTACTTACATCAGTCTCTGCACCAGAGGAGCTTACACTCTAATGTCCCCCTACAATCACACACTATTATTATACATTTATATAGCTCTGACATATACTGCAGTGCTGTACAGGGAACACTGAGCCAGTCACATTAGTCTCTGCACCAGAGGAGCTTACACTCTAATGTCCCCACCACTACTACTATTATTATACATTTATATATCTCTGACATATACCATAGTGCTGTACAGAGGCACATCAGTCTCTGCACCAGAGGAGCTTACACTCTAATGTCCCCACTACTATTATTATACATTTATATATCTCTGACATATTCCGCAGTACTGTACAGATTTTTATAGCTCTGACATATACTGCAGTGCTGTACAGAGAACACTGAGCCAGTCACATCGGTCTCTGCACCAGAGGAGCTTACACTCTAATGTCTAGCCCGAGGGTGTTTTAGGTGGAGGTTATGGCTTTGTTTAGGTTGGTATATTTTTTGTTTTCTTTATGTTTTTGCTATGCTGATGTAAGCTATTTTTGTTTATATATATTTTTATTTATTTTGTTATTATGTAAATATGTTTTTATTATGTTTGTAAGATTTTTAATAAACAAAAAGTTTACACTCTAATGTCGCTACCACAGTCACGCACTATTATTATTATTACTTTTGTATAAGTCTCATTGATGGAGGCGGATGGTTGGCGAGAATCAGTGGCTGTGCGTCCATAATGGCGCACGGGCGCCGCCCCGTGTCTCTAGCCACCCCCTCTAGTACCGATAGAGAGATTCATGCATTGCATGAATCTATATATGGCCACCGCTGCCCCCTATTCAGGTGCCTGGTCCCTTTTTGGAGTGCAGGGCACCTGAATTACAGCAGCAGGGGTGTTTTTGAAGCACCCGATTAGAGCCATACGCTCTAATAGGCGTCAAAAAACGTGACCTGCGAGCGCCATGCTGGGCGCTTGCAGGTCACTCAGCTGTGTTAGAAAAGCAAATGAATATTCGCTTTCCTAACACTAAACCGCCTCTCCACCAATCAGGTGCTCGGATCTGTTATCCGTCAACTGATTGGCGACAGGCAGGCGTCCAATCATAGCAGAGGACGGGTGGAGAGGACGGGAGAAGATTTTGAGGAGCTGTCCCACGAGTAGGGATGAGCTGAACACCCCCGGGTTCGGTTCACACCAGAACCTGCGAATGGACCGAAAGTTCGCACGAACGTTAGAACCCTATTCGTTACAATGGACGCAAGCGTTCGAAATCTAAAGTGCTAATTACAACGGCCAATATGCATGTTAATGTCATAAAACAGGTTTGGGGACCCGGGTCCTGCCCCAGGGGACATGTATTAATGCAAAAAGAAGTTTTAAAAACTGAAGTTTTTTCGGGAGCAGTCATTTTAATGATGCATTATGCAGTATGCCTGTGAGGTGGCATGTGTTTCCCGTGTTTTAGAACTGTCCCTGCACAAAATGACATTTGTAAAGGAAAAAAAGAATTCAAAACTGCTTGCGGCTTTAATGTCATGTCTTGGCCTGGCAATATGGATGAAAATATTTGAGAAAAATGGCATGGCTACCCCATCACCCCCCCCCCACACCCCAGCCCATTACCAGCCCCTTTGGGTCTTGTATGGGTATTAAGGGGAACCCCACACCCAAAATAAAACCCTATACCTACAACCCTATATACTCTGAACAGCAGTATACAGGCGGTGCAAACAAGACAGGGACTGTAGGTTTGTTCTTAAGTAGAATCTGTTTGTATTTTGAACAGGTACATTTTTAAGTGTAGCTCCATCCAAAAAAATCTATTTTAAGCTTTTTGGAGAACATAGGGAAGGGTTATCACCGTGGCAGTGCATTGTGGACCGTTCGCATCACACGAATTTGATGCGAACGGCCCACATAGTTCTGGACTCGACGAGCGGATGAACGACCGATGTTCGATTCGAAAGTGGGTTCGAATCGAACACCGGGCCCGAACATCCCTACCCACGAGACAGGTAAGTGCAGATGGCGGGCCGGCGGGGGGGCACACTGGCAGCATTTGATATGGCACAGGGGCTGCGTTTGATGGGGCACAGTGGGAGCGATTGATGGGCACAGTGGCGGCAACTGATGGGCACAGTGGTGGCAATTGATGGGCACAGTGGCTGCGAATGATGGGCAGAGTGGCTGCAATTGATGGGCACAGTGGCTGTGATTGATGGGCACAGTGGCTGCAAATTATGGGCACAATGGCTGCGTTTGATGGCACAGTGGCTGCGTTTGATGGCACAGTGGTGGCAATTGATGGGCACAGTGGCTGCAAATGATAGCACAGTGGCGGCAATTGATGGGCACAGTGGCTGCGATTGATGGCACAGTGGCTGCAAATGATGGGCACAGTGGCTACGAATGATGGGCACAGTGGCTGCGATTAATAGGCACAGTGGCTGCGATCGATAGGCACAGTGGCTGCGATTGATGGGCACAGTGGCTGCGAATGATGGGCACAGTGGCTGCGAATGATGGGCACAGTGGCTGCGATTGATGGGCACAGTGGCTGCGAATGATGGGCACAGTGGCTGCGAATGATGGGCACAGTGGCTGCGATTGATGGGCACAGTGGCTGCAAATGATGGGCACAGTGGCTTCGAATGATGGGCACAGTGGTTGTGTTTTATGGTACAGTGAGGCTGCAATTGATGTTTTTTTTTCAGAATTTTTCAGTTTGTTTGTGCCCCCCCCCAAAAAAAAATTTTTGAGCACCAGCCGCCACTGGCGAGAATTGTAATTTAGAGAACAAGTGTCTCTCTTACGTTTGCGGATTTGTAAGGCTATAATACCCGAACGATCAACGCATATCGCTCTTTTTGCAGAATCTGTTCTTTTTTATTTTTTTCTCTGGGAGAGAAGTAATATTGTGGTGTGAAGCGCAGCGTGGTGTGGGAGCGAGGAGCGTCCAATTCATCTCCGTCACCCCGACCAATCACGCTTGTGTATTGTTTCAGGCTGACCTCGTGGTGAAAAGTGAGGATTCAGAAGATAATTGGAATTCATATTCGGTTACTTCCCATGTCAGATGGATGCAGAGGGGAGGGAATACGTCAGAGTTTAACGATTGTAACATTTTCACACTTCTGTCCTGCCAATGTCTGAGACGCAATTTTAATTTCACAGCTTAACAGGGCGGCCGAAAAAAGAATTTGCGCCACGCAAGAACACAGCGCAATATGACCGTTGGTATTGAGTCAATTTTAGGATAGATTGAATCCATTAAAACAGATTAGAGGAGGTTTACTGAAACAAAAGCACTCGGAATCTGGTGCAGTTGGACATGGTAGCCAATCAGCTTCTAACTATTAGCTTGTTCAATTAACCGCTTGTTGACTGCCAACCATACAATAACTGCGGCAGGACGGCCACTCTGCGACAGATCATGTACTTAGTACATGATCTGACACTTCCGGGTCTGGAGCGTGCACCTCCGGCGAACCGCCTTTGCTGTGATTAAACACAAAGGGGGCCCAGCGGCGGGTGCCATGGCGCCCACTGATTATACAGTACAGAGGCAAAACGACAATCTGCTTATGTAAACAAGGCAGATTGTTGTTCTGTCGGAGGGAAAGGTATTGATCCTGTGTTTCTTCTAAACAGGAACACAGATCTTTGCCTTCCCCTAGTCAAAGCCCCTCCCCCACTGTGAGTAAGCACAATTTAGGCATACATTTAACCCTTTGATGGCCCCTGATGTTAATCCCTTCCCTGCCAGTGTCATTAGTACAGTGACAGTGCACTGGCCCCCAAAAAGTATCAAAGGTGTCAGTTAGTGGCCGATTTGTCTGCCGCAATATCGCAGTCTATAAGGCGCTGATCGCCGCCATTACTAGTAAAAAAATAAATAAATAAAAAAAAAAATAAAAAATATCCCATAGTTTGTAGACGCAATAACTTTCGCAGAAACCAATCAATATACACTTATTGGGATTTTTTTAACCAAAATTATGTAGCAGAATACATATTGGCATAAATTTATGAAGAAATTAGATTTTTTTTACATTTTTTTATTGGATATGTTTTATAGCAGAAAGTAAAAAATATTGTTCTTCTTTTTTTTCAAAATTGTTGTTTTTTTCTTGTTTATAGCGCAAAAAATAAAAACTGCAGAGGTGATCAAATACCACCAAAAGAAAGCTCTATTTGTGGGAAAAAAAGGACAAAAAATTTTATTTGGGTACAGCGCCGCAGAACTGCGCAATTGTCAGTTAAAGTAACGCAGTGCTGTGTCGCAAAAAATAGCCTGGTCATGAATGGGGGGTAAAACTTCCGGAGCTAAAAACCTGGAAGCTGATTGGCTACCATGCACCGCTGCACCAGATTACGCGCTCTCCAGTTTTAGTAAATAAGCCCCATTGAGTCACATTTGCTGCCATTTAGCCCAACATTGGTAATGTCATCCACACACATATTATCAAGCAACGAACCATCATAAATTCATTTGAAAGAGATCTTTCATTACGAAATGATCGATGGAGGCAACAGAGAAAAGATTAGTATAGAATACCTCCCAAGCGCAGTACAGGGCGGACAGTATCCGACTGGGGACAGTATTCAACAGTACACCGGCGTTCCTTCCCAACAGGTGACTGGGACCCCCTTTTGAACGAATGGGCCCAGGCCCGGTACAGCAGGGCTGGCTGTGCTGCCTTATAAGTGGCCCTGAAACCCCCCGCCCCCCCCCCCACCTGGGGGTTCTCAAATCTAACTGAGGTGTTTGTGCTTTTACAGGTGTGACATCATTAGACCCCCGTGTCTCCCCTGCCCTCCAAAGCAGCTAATCAAGCAAAGATCATGCTTGATTAACTGCTTCTATGGCTGTAGCAGGCTGGGGGAAGCCGTCCCTGTTGTCCCTCCCTCACCAGAACTGGTGTCCCCGTTGGAAGATTTTCCTTCTATTCCTGGTGGCAACTCAACTTTATGGATGTTTCCATCACTTTCTGTCTCAAAGGTCTCCAGAAAAAAATAGAGAGGGCGAATGTCCCCAGTGGAGACCCCTTTTCTTCATCCAGGCCTTTAGATACATTTTAGTATGGCTTTATTATATGGGTCCGCTTTATGTTATTTGTGTTTTTGTAGTAGCCTTTAGAGGCAGTTGTAGGGCAATCTAAAGTAAAGTCGGTATTATCTAAATGTATTGGCTACATTGTAAGTAAAGCATAAATGCACCAACGTGTTTTGACTGTCAGGGCTCAACCAATTGCCCTGATGGCCAAAACATGTGTTAACTGTCATGAAAGCCATGCATGACAGGTAAATACTATTGCTTCTTATGCCGCGTACACACGGTCGGAATTTCCGATGGAAACAGTCCGATGGGAGCTTTTCATCGGATTTTCCCACCGTGTGTATGCCCATCGGTCTTTTTCTGTCTGAATTTCCGACGGACTTTGGATTGAGAACCTGTTCTTAATTTTTCCGACGGAAAACCTTTCTATCGGATTTTCCGATCGTGTGTATGTAATTCCGACACGCAAAATTCCGACGCATGCTCGGAAACAATTTGACGCATGCTCGGAAGCATTAAACTTCCGTTTAATAGTGCTGTCGAACGTGTTGTATGCCGCGGTGTTATTGACCGCCGGAATTTGGTGTGACCGTGTGTAGGCAACACAGTTTGAACGAAATTCCGTTGGAATTCCGACGGGAAAACCATCAGAGCTTTTTCCGACGAGAATTCCCACCGTGTGTACGCGGCATTACAGTGATCATCACTGTAGCAATAATAACTGTTGGAAGCAATAAAAGATTAGAAAAATCCCTAATCACCTCCCCCAGAGTAGTACAGTGTCACTATGGTGAAACTGAACTACTTTGATGATAGTATTTAAAAAAAGAAAAAAAAAGACGTAACAAAATAAATGTATTTATTTATTTTACATACTGTTACCAGTCTGTTTTTCTGATCACCACCACACCAGTCATACACTGTACTGCACTGGTGACAGTATGTAAAATTGTGAGAAAAAATAATTTTTATTTCATTTCTTAATTTTCCAAAATATAATGACCAAAAATTACAACTTAAAAAAAACTCACCATGCCTCTTACTAAATACCTTGGACTGTCTGCTTTCCAAACCGGGGTCATTTGGGGGGTACTTTTAGGGCATCAAGAGAGATAGGCTGTCTGTACCTACTGTAAAGATTGATTGATTTTCAGATATATACCATAGTTTGTGGACTCTATAACTTTCACACAGACTAAATAATAGACATTATGTGGGTCATTTTTCAAAAAGAAATGTAGCAGAGTACATTTTGGTCTAAATTTATGAAGAGAGATTTTTTTGTTCGCAAAACTTTATAACAGAAACTAAGAAAAAAAATTATTATTATTATTTTTTTTTTCTTTTTAAATTTACAGTATTTTTTCTTTTATATATCAAAAAATTTAAAAAAACAGTGGTGATTAAATACTGCCAAAAGAAAGAAAAGTGAAAGAAAAAATTAAAGAAATTGAATTTGGGTACAGTGGTGCATGACCGTGAAATCGACATTGAAAGTAACGCAATGCCAAATAGCAAAAAATGGCCTGGTCATAAAGGGTGTAAAACCTTCCGGAGGTCAAGTAGATAAACCAATCAGGGATCCTGGGTGTTGGTATTTACCAAATATGGTCATGGTCAAGTTAAACCTTCTGGAGGACAAGTGGATAAACCAATCAGGGATCCTGGGTGTTGTTATTTACCAAATATGGCCATGGTCATGTAAAACCTTCCGGAGGTCAAGTAGATAAACCAATCAGAGATCCTGGGTGTTGTTATTTACCAAATATGGTCATGGTCAAGTTAAACCTTCTGGAGGTCAAGTGGATAAACCAATCAGGGATCCTGGGTGTTGTTATTTACCAAATATGGCCATGGTCATGTAAAACCTTCTGGAGGTCAAGTAGATAAACCAATCAGAGATCCTGGGTGTTGTAATTTACCAAATATGGTCATGGTAAAGTTAAACCTTCTGGAGGTCAAGTGGATAAACCAATCAGGGATCCTGGGTGTTGTTATTTACCAAATATGGTCATGGTCATGTAAAACCTTCTAGAGGTCAAGTAGATAAACCAATCAGGGATCCTGGGCGTTGTTATTTACCAAATATGGTCATGGTCATGTAAAACCTTCTAGAGGTCAAGTAGATAAACCAATCAGGGATCCTGGGTGTTGTTATTTACCAAATAGGGTCATGGTCATGTAAAACCTTCTGGAGGTCAAGTAGTTAATCATTGCCATGTGTAAGCCCTGGTGGTCCGAAACGCGTTAGCCATATTTATCCTGTACTTGCTATATAGACAATAAATTTTACTGCATTTGGATGAAACTGAGTTGCCGGTTGGAGTTTACTTTGGATTCGTTATACAAGTGAGAGTGGAGATACTATCAGCCTGAGCACCGATATTTCTAACCCCTATATGGGAGTTGGTTTTGAGCGATGCTTATCAGTGTTTTAGTTGTAGGGCAAGGTCTTTTGCCCACAAAGTATTGATCTTCATGTCTTCAGAAGAACTGAGAGCTGGAGAGGCCATCAGCAATTGGTTAGGGAGGCGTCAAGGGTGACCTTTCCCCGAAAAAGTTTAGCGCTAAATGGAAAAATTGGGAGTTATTAAAGAGAGTTCTCCCATCCATACACTCCGCTAATTCTTTTGACCTGTCGCCGATATATTTGACCGATACCCCGAGACAGCTATTTAATTATTGCCGGTTTGAGCCTGGATGAAAAACAGACCCCTCTAATGGAATCCACTCCGCATCTCGGAGGTGTGCGCCGCTCCTAATCTCTGCTAGAATTGCAGTTAATTCGACCCGCAGAGCGGAGGGTCTTTGGGATTTCCTGGATAATCTATTCCAGATCAGGCCGCTGATGAATGTTCCCCCCCATCCTTCGCCGTTCACAAGTGCGAACGCTCTACGCTCGTTTGGCTGGGCTGTTCCCACCGCGCCAGTAAATCCTGCCAGGCCGTGGCGTCCCAGCGTGGGAGAATTATCGGCTGTTGACGAGCATATTCATCATGGCGAGACCGTGTCTTCTGGCTGTAGGCGATCTGAGGGCCGGCGGTGTGCTTTTCCTGGATAATCCTCGTCGTTGGGTCACACGGTTTTCATTGTTGATATTGTTGCAAATTGCAACAATTAACTGCAACATTCACATGGCTGGGAAATGGGCAGAACCCTGCCACACAGCTTCATTACCTTAGAACAGTGGTCTTCAAACTGCGACCCTTTGCTTGCCTTTTCCTGGCCCTTGGGGCACTATTACTCTCACTGATACAAGACACTATTCCTCCCACTGACACCAACAATGGGGCACTATTCCTCCCACTGACACAAATGATGGGGCACTATTCCTCCCACTGACACCAAACCAAACCAATGTTGGGGCATTATTCCTCCCACAGATGGGGCACAATTCTTCCTACTGATCCCGAGCGATGATGGGGTACTATTCCTTCCACGGACACCAACGATTGGGCATTATTCTTCCCACTGGCCCTTTTCCCTTGGTCTGATTTTCGGCATGACAATGTGTGTCAGCAGCCATTCTTCACCTCTCTAAAAGGTAATTTCATCCAAAATTGATGTTTCAGTGGTTGGTAGATGCTGGAGCATGAACGTCCTTAAATTGATTCTTCCATCTCTCAGGGATATTTATGAGTTCTCTGTGCTGAGTCTGTTCCTGGGTCTCTACAGCTGCTGTGCCCAATCCCTGTGCTGAGTTACTAGTTCTGAACACTGGTTGTGCCCATTATGAGGGGTTCCCACCATCCCTGTGCTGAGTTACCAGGTCTGAACACCCGTTGTGCCCATTATGAGGGGTTCCCACCATCCCTGTGCTGAGTTACCAGGTCTGAACACCCGTTGTGCCCATTATGAGGGGCTCCCACCATCCCTGGACTGAGTTTGGGGGTCTGTACACCTGTTGTGCCCATTATGAGGGGCTCCCACCATCCCTGGACTGAGTTCCCGTGTCTGTACACCTGTTGTGTCCATTATGAGGGGTTCCCACCATCCCTGTGCTGAGTTTCCAGGGCTGCATACCTGTTGTGCCCATTATGAGGGGTTCCCACCAACCCTGGGCTGAGTTCCTGGGTCTCTACAGCTGCTGTGCCCAATATGAGTGATCCCCACCATCCCTGTGCTGAGTTCCCAGGTCTGTATACCCGCTGTGCCCATTATGAGGGGTTCCCACCATCCCTGTGCTGAGTAACCGGATCTGTATACCCGCTGTGCCCATTATGAGGGGTTCCCACCATCCCTGGGCTGAGTTACTGGGTCTGAACACCCGTTGTGCCCATTATGAGGGGTTCCCACCATCCCTGGGGTGAGTTCCTGGGTCTGTACACCTGTTGTTCCCATTATGAGGGGTCCCACCATCCCTGTGCTAAGTTCCCAAGTCTAGTTTTAAGTAACATTTAGGCCCCTTGCACATGCATGGTGGGAGACTTAAAATATGCTCAAAGTAAAATTCTGGGTGTTTTCCTGCGTGCACAATAGGTAGAAGACCAAAATGTGGGTTTACAACCACTTTAATAGCCATTCAAACTCATTTGTGTCAACTTGTGCGCATGTTACAATGGTGACAATGAAACAATTACATAGCTTATATCCCAAAACATTTGCAGTTTAAAGATGTACAACTTTATTCCAGCGGCGTTCGTTACGGAATTAATTTCTAAAAAGACGTTCGCAAATTATTCCGCCGGTAAAACTGTTTAAATGTTTGAAAGGGAAAAAAATAAAAAATCATTTACCTTTTGTCATTAGCGTTCGCAGTTCCTGGAGGTTGTCGGGAACCTGAGGGGGTGCACCTGCCAAAATAAGCATTGTGGGCCCGTTAGCCACTCAGGGACATCTCCGCTCAATAAATCAGCCGGCCGCTATGACAGCTAAATGTGTTTTATATCATAAAGGGAGCTGTGTTTATGAACGGCAGATAAAAGGGTTTTAGGCAGTGCAAACACTGGGACTACTGTGTGGAGTCTGGCACTTTCACTGCACCAATCTTTTTTTTTCTTCTTTTCCCCCCTTTGCTCTCGCGCTTTACACCGTGTCTAGAGAGGGGGCTGGACTCTGATCGCTGACCGCAGGATGGCTTGTCACGTCTACACCAATCGCTGAAATCTGACAGGATGGGATATGCTGAAAGGTGTGGGAGAGGGCAATTTACTTTACAACCTTTGCTTTTTTAGTAAATACACAGCTGATTATACTAAAGAAATATTCAAAGCGAAGGTTACATTCGTGTCTCTGCCCCTCCCACAATGGTAAGATCTCCTGGCAGTAGTTTGTGTCTCTGCCCCTCCCAAAATCGTGACATTTCCCTGCAGTAGTTTGTGTCTCTGCCCCTCCCAAAATGGTGACATTTCCCTGCAGTAGTTTGTGTCTCTGCCCCTCCCACAATGGTGAGATTTCCTGCAGTAGTTTTTGCCCCTCCCACAATGGTGAGATTTCCTGCAGTCGTTTGGGCCCCTCCCACAATGGTGAGATTTCCTGCAGTAGTTTGTGTCTCTGCCCCTCCCACAATGGTGAGATTTCCTGCAGGAGTTTGTGTCTCTGCCCCTCCCAGAATAATGTGATTTCCCTGCAGTAGTTTGTGTCTCTGCCCCTCCCACAATGATGAGATTTCCCTGCAGTAGTTTGTGTCTCTGCCCCTCCCACAATGGTGAGATCTCCCTGCAGTAGTTTGTGTCTCTGCCCCTCCCACAATGGTGAGATTTCCTGCAGTAGTTTGTGTCTCTGCCCCTCCCACAATGGTGAGATTTCCTGCAGTAGTTTGGGTCTCTGCCCCTCCCACAATGATGAGATTTCCTGCAGTAGTTTGGGTCTCTGCCCCTCCCAAAATCGTGACATTTCCCTGCAGTAGTTTGTGTCTCTGCCCCTCCCACATTGGTGACATTTCCTGCAGTAGTTTGTGTCTCTGCCCCTCCCACAATGATGAGATTTCCTGCAGTAGTTTGTGTCTCTGCCCCTCCCACAATGGTGAGATTTCCTGCAGTAGTTGTGTCTCTGCCCCTCCCACAATGATGAGATTTCCCTGCAGTAGTTTGTGTCTCTGCCCCTCCCACAATGGTAAGATCTCCTGGCAGTAGTTTTTGTCTCTGCCCCTCCCAAAATCGTGACATTTCCCTGCAGTAGTTTGTGTCTCTGCCCCTCCCACAATGGTGAGATTTCCCTGCAGTAGTTTGTGTCTCTGCCCCTCCCAAAATCGTGACATTTCCCTGCAGTAGTTTGTGTCTCTGCCCCTCCCACAATGGTGAGATTTCCTGTAGTAGTTGGTGTCTCTGCCCCTCCCACAATGGTGAGATTTCCCTGCAGTAGTTTGTGTCTCTGCCCCTCCCACAATGGTGGATAAATCTGCTGTGCCCCCATGCATGCTGCTGCAGCATTCTCACCAGTAATCCTCCGTTATTCTATGAGTTATTCCACTATCTTTTTACCCATAAAGCTTCGGCGGCTTCTCCTGCAGAATGATTTCCCATAAGTCCTCCAGCATATAACGGGTTAAAGGCGGGGCGAGGATGGAGCTGCCATGTGCGATATTCATGCATAATATGACTTTGACAAATGACCGCGTCTGGATAGTTTTTCCTCCTCGTTTTCCCTGAAAACTGAGAAACCAAAAAAAAAAAAAATAGAAAGTGAGATTTTTGTTGCCAATCTGCATTTTAATCAACAATGAAGTTCTGTCTGTGAGGTTTGAGAGAAGGCAGGGCGACTCCAGAGGGCGAGGCGGAGATGGGAAAGGGAGCGCCATTCCCAGTCCCGCCCACAAACCAGCCTACGAGGGCGACCTGCGCCTCCAGAAGTCGCATCAAAGTCGGACCAAAGTAGTACAGGGACTACTCTAAAGTCGCACAGATGTGAAGGGTACTCATTGGAAATCAGGGGGTACGACTTGTCATGCGACTTTCCAGTCCCAAGTCGCAGGAGAAGTCGCACAAGTGTGAAAGGCGCCTAAAAGTGACTTTTTTCACACCCAGTATGGATGAGGGCTGAGGATCCATTCACACCCAAAGCCCCTTTCACACTTGTGCCACTTGTCCTGCGACTTGGGACTGCAAAGTCGCGTGACAAGTCGTACCCCATGATTTCCAATGAGTACCGTTCATATCTGTGCGACTTCAAATCACTGCGACTTCAAAGTAGTCCCTGCATTATCTTGGCCTGACTTTGATGCGGCTTGAGGTCCACAGACCTCAAGATTACACAGGCGTTGCTTCAAGTTGCGTCAAAGTCGCGGTAAAATCGGGGGGGGGGGGGGGAATCGCACAACTTTCAGGTCGCACAAGTGTGAAAGGTGCCTTACTGTTTCATCAATGCGTCAAAAGTATGTTTATAAAACGCATGGAAAACGGATGTTGCTCTTGTGGTGGCATTTAACGTTAATGGCACCCCAAATGCAGCAACCAGATGCGTATTTTTGTGAACATCAAAACATGCGGCAAACACAGCAAAACGCACGATTAAAAAAAATGTGTGAAGCTCAAAGCCTAAGAAGGTAGATGAGCGACTTTGGTGCGTCTGCCGTGTGCAGGGGGGACGCTCATTGAAATAAATGGGTCCCCCCCCCCCATGTGTGTAGCACCAAAATACACAGAAAACAAGCAACAAAAAGAAAAGCGCCTTCATGAAACACTAAGTGGGTACACAGAGTAAAAAGACATCCTTGAGCTGCCATCAGTGACTGTGCCTAGGCTGAGATGATGTCATCAGTCTGCTGCAGGCAGGAGGAAGCATTTCCTCAGTCTCCCCTCCCCCAGTGATCAGACTGCAACAAAAACTTCTGTGATCTTTGCACTGTGATCTCTATATTGTGATCTCTATATTATGATCTCTATACTGTGATCGCTATACTGTGATCTCTATAAAGTGATCTCTATACTGTGATCTCTATACTGTGACCTCTATACTGTGACCTCTATTTTATGATCTCTATACTGTGATTTCTATACTATGATTTCTATACTGTGATCTCTATACTGTGACCTCTATAATGTGATCTCTATATTGTGATCTCTATTATGATCTCTATACTGTGATCTCTATATTGTGATCTCTATTATGATCTCTATACTGTGATCTCTATATTGTGATCTCTATTATGATCTCTATACTGTGATCTCTATATTGTGATCTCTATTATGATCTCTATACTGTGATCTCTATACTGTGACCTCTATAGAGTGATCTCCATACTTTGATCTCTATATTATGATCTCTATACTGTGATCTCTATATTGATCTCTATACTGTGATCTCTATATGGTGATCTCTATATTGTGATCTCTATTATGATCTCTATACTGTGATTTCTATACTGTGATTTCTATACTGTGATCTCTATAATGTGATCTCTATACTGTGTTCTCTATAATGTGATCTCTATAATGTGATCTCTATACTGTGATCTCTATATTATGATCTCTATAATGGGATCGCTATACTGTGACCTCTATACTGTGATCTCTATAATATGATCTCTATAATGGGATCTCTATACCGTGACCTCTATATTATGATATCTATACTATGATATCTATACTATGATTTCTATACTGTGATCTCTATATTGTGATCTCTATAATGTGATCTCTATATTATGATCTCTATACTGTGACCTCTATACTGTGATCTCTATATTATGATCTCTATAAAGGGATCTCTATATTGTGATCTCTATGCTGTGATCTCTATAAAGTGATCTCTATGCTGTGATCTCTATATTATGATCTCTATACTGTGATCTCTATATTGTGATCTCTATAATGTGATCTTTATACTGTGATCTCTATATTGTGATCTTTATACTGTGATCTCTATATTATGATCTCTATACTGTGACCTCTATACTGTGACCTCTATATTATGATATCTATACTATGATATCTATACTATGATTTCTATACTGTGATCTCTATATTGTGATCTCTATAATGTGATCTCTATATTATGATCTCTATACTGTGACCTCTATACTGTGATCTCTATATTATGATCTCTATAAAGGGATCTCTATATTGTGATCTCTATGCTGTGATCTCTATAAAGTGATCTCTATGCTGTGATCTCTATATTATGATCTCTATACTGTGATCTCTATATTGTGATCTCTATACTGTGATCTCTATATTGTGATCTCTATATTGGGATCTTTATACTGTGATCTCTATATTATGATCTCTATACTGTGACCTCTATACTGTGATCTCTATATTATGATCTCTATATTATGATCTCTATAGTGTTGTGATATGAGGAAGGGGATATTTTCTCACACTCAGCACTGATTGGCGGTGATAAACCTGCCAGGATACAAGCACTGACCCCTCGGGTCGCTCGGCTCGGCTGGCATTGAAGGGGGTCGGATCCTCAGCCTGTGTTGGAGGATTTCTGTGGGCCCCTCTCTGGTCAGAACATTTTGGGTTTTTCTAACAGGCGACTTTTGTTGTCAGCAAAGCGTCTTGGATTTTTCCTGCGTAATGACGGGGGATGGGGTGGTGGGGGGGGGGGCTGCCTGTTGACTGCGGCCCAGATTTCAATCCCGCCACATTCGCAACAAGATCTGCGCGGGTCTTCGCTGAACAGAGGGGGCTTCTTGGAAGTGCGGGGTCTGCAGACATGTCTCGGAATCCGCCAGCCTCCAGTGCGGTCGGAGGGGCATTAAGATAATTGCGGCCTCTCCCCGGGAACCGCTGTCACTGAAATCTCTTTTTATGACTTTTTTTCCCCCGGCTGAGTGGTATGCAGCGATCGGGGCGGCGACAAGCCGATCAAGCGCTTCGCCCACCCTGGAGCTTTGCGAGGATTCTGCGGGCGGAAAATAAAATTCGATCTGATTGGAAGCCGCTATTTTACCTTTTGGAAGTTCGGAGTCATCATAGAAAATGTCACAAAAAAAATAAAAAATAAAAAAAAGTTCCAAATTTTTTTAAATTTTAACCACTTGCCTACCGGCACTTTTACCCCTTTCCTGCCCAGGCCAATGTTCAGCTTTCAGCGCTGTCACACTTTGAATGACAATTTTTATACTTTTTATGAGACAAATAGAACTTTCTTTTGGTGGTATTTAATCATCATTGGGGTTTTTATTTTTTGCTAAACGAAAAAATGTGAAAAGGTAAAAAAAAAAAAAATCTTAGTTTCTGTTATAAAATGTTGTAAATAAGTTATTTTTCTCCTTCATTGATGTGCACTGATGAGATGGCACTGATAGGCACTGATAAGCTGTACTGATGTGCGCTGATGAGGTTGCACTGATGAGATGGCACTGATAGGCTTTACTGATGTGCACTGATGAGTTGGCACTGATGGGCACTGATAGGCTGTACTGATGTGCACTGATGAGATGGCACTGATAGGCTGTACTGATGGGCACTGATGAGATGGCACTGATGGGCACTGATAGGTTGTACTGATGTGCGCTGATGAGGTTGCACTCATGGGCACTGATGTGATAGCACTGATAGGCTGTACTGATGTGCACTGTTGAGATGGCACTGATGGGCACTGATAGGCTGTACTGATTTGGGCTGATGAGGTTGCACTGATGAGGTTGCCCTGACGGGCACTGATGAGATGGTGCTAATGAGCACTGATGAGATGGCACTGATAGGCTGTACTGATGTGCACTGATGAGATGGCACTGATGGGCACTGATAGGCCGTACTGATGTGCGCTGATGAGGTTGCACTGATGAGGTTGCACTGACGGGCACTGATTAGATGGCACTGATGGGCACTGACAGGCTTTACTGATGTGCGATGATGAGGTTGCACTGATGAGATGGCCCTGATGGGCACTGATGAGATGACACTGATGGGCACTGATAGGCTGTACTGATATGCGCTGATGAGGTTGCACTGATGAGATGGCACTGATGGGAACTGATAGGCTGTACTGATGGGCACTGATAGGCTGTACTGATGGGCACTGATGAGATGGCACTGATGGACACTGATAGGCTGTACTGATGAGGTTGCACTGATGAGGTTGCACTAACGGGCACTGATGAGATGGTGCTGATGGGCACTGATGAGATGGCACTGATGGACACTGATAGGCTGTACTGATGTGCACTGATGAGGCGGCACTGATGGGCACTGGTAGACGGCACTGATGGACATTGATTGGCAGCACCGGTGGGCACTGTTGGGGCTGCACTTATAATCAGTGTGTGTGGATTTGCCAGTTATCGACTCTCCTCTCCTCGTGAGATGTCAGTGTGAGGAGAGGAATGCCGATAACTGGCAAATCCTGTTTAAACTGTGATCAGCTGTGATTGATAACCGATAACATGGTAAAGAGCTGCTGTGATTGGCTCTTTACCACGATCTGTAATCAGCTGTGTCTCAAGGACGCAGCGATCGCAAATGCCTGCAAATGCGCACCGCAGGGGGCCCCCGAGAAGCGCGATCACAGGAGGACGTCATAGAACGCCCTCCCGGCAATGTGCGACCGCGCTGTAGCGGTCATTCGGCTATAGCGCGGTCGTGAAGAGGTTAATGGTGTGATAACACGCGTGCGTTAGGTGCCTAAACACATCTAAACGCATGTTTACAAAAATACAGCGTTAGGAGAAAGGTGTTCAGGAGAGCCGGGCAAATGCCCCGTGTGCCTGGGGGCCCTATGGCAGCCCATTAAAAATAATATCCAAGAAGTAGATGTGTGGCGCTGGGCGCACCAATCAGCGGGTACTGGAGGGGCTTGACGAACAAACTTGGGCAGCTCTACCAGAAAAGCAGAGCTCCTCCGAGGGGCGATCCCCCCATCTGGGAAATTCAAGTGCAATTGACATTTATAAATTGTCATTTACTGATAATAAAAAGAAACAACAGGGAGATAAAAACGAACCAACGTGTTTCGGGGGCCAAAAATATCCCTTCATCAGGTGGCAGGTCTTAAAGCGTTATAACATCCAAAAACAAACATTTATTATATAGCATCTTATCAAGCCTTATGCCGCGTACACACGATCGGAATTCTCGCTCTGACGGTGAAATCTCTTCTGTCCTCCTGGATGTATCTCTGACCAGAAATGTTCTCAGCCTAATCGCAGGGATGCACGCTGCCGCGGCGCCGTGCCAAGAACAACCTTCTTCCCGTCCAGTTGGGCAGCGGGCGGTCGCAGAGCAGCGTCCTCAGGACAATCCGCTGACCCCCTTGGCGCTCATCTCCGCAACGTCCTGCAAAAGTTGAAAGCAGAGTAAAGTTTATCTGAGCGCCGGTGACAGGTGATCTTTACCCTCCCGGGGGCCCCCGGGGGCCGATGAGTGCGGCAGGTGGAGCTGCAATGAAGATTTTGGCACCACGACTCGGCACTCGCCACCGCGATTGTTGTTATTACGGAGCAGACAACGCCGCCCGTGTAGAGTGCTTCCTGATTGATAAGAGCGAGGCGGGGGAGGGGGCTGTGATATCAGCAGGCCATGTGTTTGTGCTGCGTGTAAACTCCGCCATTGTCACCGGAGCGGGGGGGGGGGGCACTGTGTCGGTGTGGGGGGGGGGGGCGCTTTATCTGCGCCGGTCACATTGGTCGGAGCGTTTGATGTACCTGCGATCTCCCCTGGACATGGCCAAGGTCAATAAGGAGGACGATGATTACACTGCGATACGATCGGACGCGGGACTGGCGGCACGGCGGACAGAAGAACAACAAACACCTCGAAAATCCCATCATGAGCTTAAAGGGGAACTCCTGTATAGAATTGTATTGTAATTCCACTGTCTGCCCCCATGTTGTACAGCACTGAGCAAACTGATGGCTCAATATAAATCCTGTATAATAATAATAATAATAATAATAATAATAGCCGGTGATAGGAAAAGAAGAACAACCCCTGAGAGGAGAGAAGACTCATCACCGACCTCGTACCCTACCTCGTCACCTACCTCGTGCCCTACCTCGTCCCCTACCTCGTCCCCTACCTCGTCACCGACCTCGTCACCTACCTCGTCCCCTACCTCGTCCCCTACCTCGTCACCTACCTCGTCACCTACCTCGTCACCTACCTCGTCCCCTACCTCGTCCCCTACCTCGTCCCCTACCTCGTCACCTACCTCGTCACCTACCTCGTCACCTACCTCGTCCCCTACCTCGTCACCTACCTCGTCCCCTACCTCGTCACCTACCTCGTCACCTACCTCGTCACTGACATCGTCCCCTACCTCGTCACCTACCTCGTCCCTGACCTCGTCCCCGACCTCGTCCCCGACCTCATCACTGACCTCGTCACTTACCTCGTCACTTACCTCGTCACTTACCTCGTCACCGACCTCATCATGTACCTCGAAAATCCCATCATGAGCTTAAAGGGGAACTCGACCTCGTCACCTACCTCGTCCCCTACCTCGTCACCGACCTCGTCACCGACCTCGTCACCTACCTCGTCACCGACATCGTCCCCTACCTCGTCGCCTACCTCGTCCCCGACCTCGTCACTGACATCGTCACCTACCTCGTCACTGACATCGTCCCCTACCTCGTCGCCTACCTCGTCCCCGACCTCGTCACCGACCTCATCATGTACCTCGTCACCAACCTCATCATCTACCTCGTCACCTACCTCATCACTTACCTGGTCACCGACCTCGTCACCTACCTCGTCACCTACCTCGTCACCTACCTCGTCCCCGACCTCGTCCCCGACCTCGTCACTGACCTCGTCACTGACCTCGTCACTTACCTCGTCACTTACCTCGTCACCGACCTCATCATGTACCTCGAAAATCCCATCATGAGCTTAAAGGGGAACTCGACCTCGTCACCTACCTCGTCCCCTACCTCGTCACCGACCTCGTCACCGACCTCGTCACCTACCTCGTCACCGACATCGTCCCCTACCTCGTCGCCTACCTCGTCCCCGACCTCGTCACTGACATCGTCCCCGACCTCGTCACTGACATCGTCCCCTACCTCGTCGCCTACCTCGTCCCCGACCTCGTCACCGACCTCATCATGTACCTCGTCACCAACCTCATCATCTACCTCGTCACCTACCTCATCACTTACCTGGTCACCGACCTCGTCACCGACCTCGTCACCTACCTCGTCACCTACCTCGTCACCTACCTCGTCACGACCTCGTCACCGACCTCGTCACTTACCTCGTCACCTACCTCGTCACTTACCTCGTCACCTACCTCATCACCGACCTCGTCACCTACCTCGTCACCGACCTCGTCACCGACCTCGTCCCCTACCTCGTCACCTACTTCGTCACCTACCTCGTCACCTACCTCGTCACCTACCTCGTCACCGCCTTCGTCACCGACCTCGTCACCTACCTTGTCACTGACATCGTCCCCTACCTCGTCACCGACCTCGTCACCGACCTCGTCACCTACCTCGTCACCTACTTCGTCACCTACCTCGTCACCTACCTCGTCAATGACCTCGTCACCGACCTCGTCACCGACCTCGTCCCCTACCTCGTCACCTACCTCGTCACCTACCTCGTCACCGACCTCGACCCCTACCTCGTCACCTACTTTGTCACCTACCTCGTCACCGACCTTGTCACCGACCTCATCACTGACCTCGTCACCTACCTCGTCACCGACCTCGTCACCTACCTCGTCACCTACCTCGTCACTGACATCGTCCCCTACCTCGTCACCTACCTCGTCCCCTACCTCGTCCCCGACCTCGTCACCTACCTCGTCACCTACCTCGTCACCTACCTCGTCACCGACCTCGTCACCGACCTCGTCACCTACCTCGTCACCTACCTCGTCACCTACCTCGTCACCTACCTCGTCACCTACCTCGTCACTTACCTCGTCACGACCTCGTCACTTACCTCGTCACCGACCTCGTCACCCACCTCGTCACCCACCTCGTCACCTACCTCGTCACTGACATCGTCCCCTACCTCGTCCCCTACCTCGTCCCCTACCTTGTCACCTACCTCGTCCCCTACCTCGTCCCCGACCTCATCATCTATCTCGTCACCTACCTCATCATCTACCTCGTCACCGACCTCATCACCTACCTCGTCACCGACCTCGTCACCTACCTCGTCACCTACCTCATCACAGACCATTATATAGAGATAATAATATAGGGATCAGAGTATAGAGATCACAATATATAAATCATAATATAGTGATCACAGTATAGAGATCACAGTGGTGACTTGTTACAAAGTTCCAATGTTGCAATCTGATCACTGATTGGCTAATCACAGTGATCACATGCCTGGGATGAAGCTCTCCCAGATTCCCATCATTAGTGCTGGGATCACACGATCGAGCGCACTGCCAACACCAACACAGAAGCCGACTTCCTGGACATGCACATGTGTGTTGGGAGGTTGTAGTCTCATACCTCCCAACTTTTTGAGATGGGAATGAGGGACACCTATCAGCAAAAGTATGCAGGCATAGGACACACCCCTTGCCACGCCCCCTTAAAGGAGAATTGTATAGAAAAACAAGATTGGTTAAACCCACAAGATTTTTACCACTACTATTCCTTTATATTGTCTTATGGAATTTACAAATGCAGCAATTTAGAAATCAGATGAAAGGTTTAGTGCTGGGAAACACTTTTTGATGGATAGAAAGTGCATTTTATATACATCTTAATAGATCAGACTAAAATGAGGGACAAATGAGGAGGAATGAGGGACAGAGGGACATTGCTCCAAATCAGGGACAGTCCCTCGAAATCAGGGACAGTTGGGAGCTATATAGATGGGTTAAGTAGAGAAGGTTCCAGGATTACTGACATTACTTCCACAATCTGCCTGCATGGCATAGAGAAGCACACAGACCCAGTGAGGACATCCCCGGCTATAACATGAGACATGCCATGAGAATGAGGGGCTTTTTCTGAATAAAATGAAATCTGGACATTATATGTTCTGCTTTTGTCACTTTCCTCCTCGCACTCCTGAAAATATAAACCCGCCAGGGGTTCTAGTCCTCCCACATGCTATAGACCAGTGTTGGCTGGTTTTTAAAGAGACAGACTTGACAACAGCTGGTCCTCCTGACACGGGGAACCTATTAAGGTATTTCCTTGAAGACCACTTGGCAGGAGGGACCAGGCACTGATATGGGCCCCCCGAGTCCCAGCAGGGGGCCCCTCTGTCACTTGGTCTTCTCCAATGAAGAGAACCTGACATGCGGCCGCCATATTTGGATACTTTGCAGCTGTCGTTGTTGGGGGGCGATCTATCACAGACCTGCCATGGTGCACAGCGGGGGTCATGCTATAGTCTTACCCCGAGCATCTGCTACAGAGGGGGGCCAGACGTGGCCGGGGCCCGGCGCAAGGCGGACACGCCGTGACAACCACTTCTGGAAATTCTCTATAGATGGAGATGGGGGTCACACTGGGACTTTCCTGGAATGGGCTGTACTGTGTGGGTTGCATTGCAGTGCTATTTATTGGAACTGCAGGAGGACGCATGCGTGGGGCTCATTCACACACACTTTGATCACTGAAGAGTGATCTGAGTTCTGTTCACTCTCCGGTTAGGAGGTGTATAACCGCATAGAGCCGCATGCAGCCGTTTATGTCTATGGGAGGCTGTACATAGCGCCTGGGCTTCCCAAGTGCAGAAAAAGCCCAAATTGTATGCTATACCCCCCAATACACCCGTGTGCATGAAGCCTGTGTGTAATGTTGAATATTCGTTTTAATTAATATAATTTTATAATATGATGATAAAATGTAATAATATAATATCATATAATAATAATATAATGATATCATGTAATAATATAATATAATATAATAATAATACAATATAATGATATAAAGTAATTATATAATATAATATGATAATAATACAATATAATAAAATATAATATAATGATATAATGTAATAATATAATAATAATACAATACAATATAATTATATCATGTAATAATATTATATGCTAATAATACAATATAATATAATATCATGATATAATGTAATGTATTATTATCATATTACATTATATCATGATATTATATTATAATAATACAATATAATATAATGATATAATGTAATAATATTATTAATTATTCATTATATTAATATTATTATGATTATTATTTTATTATAATAATTATTATCATAATATAATATAATATATATGTAATAATAAATAATACATAATATAATATATAATGTATAAATAATACAATATAATATAATGTTATAATGCAATAATATAATATAAATAATAATATGATAATAATACAATATAATATGATAATAATACAATATAATATGATAATAATACAATATAATGATATAATGCAATAATATAATATAATATGATAATAATACAATACAATATAATATCATGATATAATGTAATATGATAATAATACAATATAATATATATAATGTAATAATATAATATAATAATACAATATAATATAATGATATAATGTAATAATATAACATGATAATACAATATAATATAATATAATGTACTAATGTACTAATATAATATAATATGATAATAATACAATATAATATAATGATATAATGTAATAATATAATATAATAATTAGGTTAATAATATTAAGGTGATACTAATCACACACACTATTTCATTTACATTGTCCCTTTTATTTCTGTATGTGGATGATGGCACTGTAATTATTTTAATAAAAAAAAAACCTAATTACCTTTTTTATAATCGATATACAGTGGTCACATGACCCAGCTCTCTCCTAGCCTGTCTGCAGGGAAACAAACAGTAGGAGCTTCTAGTCCTCTGCTGCTGGTCACATGTTCAAACTATATATTTTTTTTAAAACAGCCTTTGGAATACAGAGTACAAATAAAGAATTAGTATCAATAAACTATTGTCTGACAAATATATATTTGAAATCAAATCTTTTTTTATTTTTTGGCAATAACATGGTGTGGGTGGCGCCAGTCACAGGCTGTGCCACGCCCCTCCAGTCTGTGTCTTAGAATAAGAGGGAGGTGAAGTCTCCATTAATCTACATGTAATATCCTGCCCCCATTGTGTTTAGCTGGTTAGTGGGCATGGAGGAGGGAGTGGGCTGTCACTTACCACTGTGTATACACCCACATGTGTGACTCTATAATCACATGGGCTGCTCAGATGTGATAGGGAGGAAATGCTCAGCATAGAAACTCACTGAAAACTGAGCATGTGCAGAGTTTCCACCACAGATGCAAAATCCCTAGCTGCACTGGGGACATGGACAGAAGGGGGAACAGCAGGATCAACGAGGTTTTTTGCAGAATACAGAAAATGAATCTCATAGTGACTGAGTATGAACAGCGTGTAATACACCATTTATTGATAGTTTTTTTATGATGTGAGTTTAGTGACACTTTAAAGGGTAACTCCACTCTCATGGGAAAAAAATATTGCGAAAAAAATTGCACCTACAATTGCGACAGAAGCCATATTGTAACTGATTATTGTTGAAAATTCTGTCTGTACTAATAAACGTCTGATTTTAGGCATCCCCTGCAATAGTTTCCCTTTTGGTAAAATTCAAATAAGAGCTGTGAGGCTGCATTCACACCTGAGGGTCACATTTTGTAGCATTTTTATGTTTGTGTGCACATCTCTGAGTGTTTCTGTACAGCATTGTTAAAGCATTGTTGAGCTTTGATGCTTTTTTAATAGCCAATAGAGAAAAATATCATACACCTGTATTTAATCATTTCCCCCACCCTATTAGATTGTAAGCTTTTCTGAGCAGGGCCCTCTTAATCCTCTTGTATTTTATTGTATTATAACTGTATTGTCTCCCTTTTATATTGTAAAGCGCTGCGTAAACTGTTGGTGCTATATAAATCCTGTAATAATAAATAAATAAATTTGTTGCTCTATTTTTCAGTTGCCTTTTATTTATCATTTATTTATTATTATTTATTTATTTTATTTGTTTTTCATTTTTTGATTTTTTTGGTTAGGGGTATTAGGGTTGGGGTTAATATTAGGGTTAGGGTTTAGGATACGTGTTGGGGTTAGGATTAGGGTTGGGGTTAATATTAGGGTTAGGGGTTAGAAATTGGGTTGGGATTAATATTAGGGTTAGGGTTTCGGATACGGGTTGGGGTTAGGGTTGGGGTTAATATTAGGGTTAGGGGTTAGGATTCGGGTTGGGATTAGGATTAGGGTTGGGGTTAGGATTAGGGTTGGGGTTAATATTAGGGTTTAGGGGTTAGGATTAGGGTTGGTGTTAATATTAGGGTTAGGGGTTAGGATTCGGGTTGGGGGTTAGGATTAGGGTTGGGGTTAATATTAGGGTTTAGGGGTTAGGATTAGGGTTGGGGTTAGAATTAGGGTTTGGGGTAAAATTAGGGTTTAGGGGTTAATATTAGGGTTAGGGGTTAGGATTGGGGTTGGGGTTAATATTAGGGTGTAGGGGGTACGATTAGGGTTGGGGTTAATATTAGGGTTTAGGGGTTAGGATTCGGGTTGGGGTTAGGATTAGGGTTGGGGTTAATATTAGGGTTTAGGGGTTAATATTAGGGTTAGGGGTTAGGATTGGGGTTGGGGTTAATATTAGGGTGTAGGGGTTACGATTAGGGTTGGGGTTAATATTAGGGTTTAGGGGTTAGGATTAGGGTTGGGGTTAGGATTAGGCTTGGGGTTAATATTAGGGTTTAGGGGTTAGAATTAGGGTTGGGGTTAGGATTAGTGTTGTGGTTAAAGTGGAGTTCCACCCAAAAGTGGAACTTCTGCTCATTTGTCTCTTCTTCCCCTCCAGTGCCACAATTGGCACCTTTCGGGGGGAGGGGGGACAGGATACCTGTCTTTGACAGGTATCCTGTTCCCACTTTCCGGAGTCCGCGCCGCGACCCATGACATCACCGCGGGGCTCCCTCCTCCTCTCCCTGTCGCCGGGCCAGTAGGAGAGAGGAGCAGGGCCTCACGCATGCGCAGTCGGGTTCCCGGCGTGAAGACATAAGGCTACACTGCCGGGTTCCCTTACCTGCAATGGCGGTGGCAGCACCGACAGCTGATGGAAACATCAGCTGCGGTGCCGAATTCGCTGGACTTCAGGACAGGTAAGTGTGCGATTATTAAAAGCCAGCAGCTGCAGAAAGTGTAGCTGTTTTTTTTTTTTGGCCGGACCTTCACTTTAATATGAGGGTTAGGAGTTAATATTAGGGTTGGGGTTAATATTTGGGTTAGGGGTTAATATTAGGGTTGGGGTTAATATTAGGGTTAGGGGTAAGGAATAGGGTTGGGGTTAATATTAGGGTTAGGGGTTAATATTAGGGTTGGGGTTAATATTAGGGTTAGGGGATAATATTAGGGTTAGGGGTAAGGAATAGGGTTGGGGTTAATATTAGGGTTAGGGGATAATATTAGGATTTAGGATTAGGGTTGGGTTTAGAATTAGGGTTAATATTAAGGTTAGGGTTTAGGATTAGGGATGGGGTTAGGGTTAATATTAGGGTTAGCCGTTAGCATTAGCGTTGGGGTAAATATTAGGGTTAGGGTTGGGTTTTATATTAGGGTTAGGGGTTAGGAATAGGGGTTAATATTGGGGTTAGAATTAGGGTTGGGGTTAATATTAGGGTTAGAGGGTAGCATTAGCGTTGGGGTAAATATTAGGGTTAGGGGGTAGGATTAGGGTTGGGGTTAATATTAGGGTTAGGATTAGTGTTAGGGGTTAGGACTAGGGCTGGGCTTAATGTTAGGGTTAGGGGTTAGGATTAGTGTTAGGGGTTAGGACTAGGGCTGGGGTTAATATTAGGGTTAGGGGTTAGGATTAGTGTTAGGGGTTAGGACTAGGGCTGGGGTTAATATTAGGGTTAGGGGTTAGGATTAGTGTTAGGGGTTAGGACTAGGGCTGGGGTTAATATTAGGGTTAGGGGTTAGGATTAGTGTTAGGGGTTAGGACTAGGGCTGGGGTTAATATTAGGGTTAGGGGTTAGGATTAGGGTTAGGGGTTAGGACTAGGGCTGGGGTTAATATTAGGGTTAGGGAGAAAATCAATGAATGGTGTCGCGCTCCTAGACTGATGTCAGTATAAAAAATCGCATACAGTCGCTGTTGTGTGAAAACAGTGAACAGGGAGTAATATGCAGATTTAAAGTGACTGAGTGCAACACGGGCTAAACCATCAGTAAAACAATCAAAAGCATAAAATACAGTAAGCTGAGACCAGCTGTGGAGCAACAATCAATGTAAACAGTACATAAATTATATGTGTGCAAGTGTATACATATGCAGTGACTAATGTGCAACAAAACCGTGATGGAAACACACTAAGGTGCATAAATAAATTGCTATATAAAACACAAGAGTGAATAAATAAAGTGACTCTAAAGACAAGTAAAATCACTAGATCACTGTGAAACAATAAACCAAAATAGGGGTGATGATCAGTGGTTCAGGTTAAAAGTAACCATAAGGTGCGTAACAAAAGGGATGAAGGGAGTAGTGAAAACCAATAAAATATTGGTGAGTGTGCTAGTGGCAGGTGCTGCTAGCAATGACGACCAATGTAAACAATGGTATTATAAAGTAGCGACAAACAGGAGTGATCGGGGTAGTGACAAATACAGGTGCAATTGTAATGTGATAAAAAGATCAACAATTACAACACAAAATGAGTGACAGTCCATATAATATTAAGCTCTATAGAAAACGTAGAGCTGGTGATGGCAAGTGTGATCCAATCTGGGCTGCACTAAAGTGCCGAGTGCCAGATGGGGGTAGGTGATGGTGGATGAGCTTCCCAGGGTGATGGTAGTGCTGGGGTCTTCGGTGCTAATGACACCCGTGGGTGACCTTCCTAATTACCTTTTTACTACAAGGTAAGCAGCATATATGCAGGTGCCAGGATGATGGACTCTCTCTGGGGGGTACTTCAGGGGCCTCTCAGGGGGATGTGGCTCAGGGGTCTCTTGCACGGTGCTCCTCTCCTGTCCAGAATGTGTGGAGCCTATATGATGGTTGCTACCTGGTACTCAGGACCAGGTTCCGCTCAGCATGTACCAGGATATAGTGTGTGTGGAGATGGGAGAGAGTAACACAAAGGGAGCCGTATAGTGTAGTATTCGTGGAAACAAATGAATAAGCTTTAATGTATAAAAAAGGTACTCACATTGACAGTGATATCGCAGTGTATATTAAAAAACGAGCGCCGAGCTCGTGGCCAGTGCGTCACTTCCGGGGTCCGTATCCTACGCGTGTCGTCACCGTCACGTGACTTCATCGGGGATAATGAGGACAGTCAATATTAGGGTTAGGGGTTAGGATTAGTGTTAGGGGTTAGGACTAGGGCTGGGGTTAATATTAGGGTTAGGATTAGGGTTGGGGTTAATATTAGGGTTAGGGGTTAGGATTAGGGCTGGGGTTAATATTAGAGTTAGGGGTTAGGATTAGGGTTAGGGATTAGGACTTTGACGCAATTGTTGCATGACAAATCGCGGTAAAATCATGCAAACAAAATCATGGGATGCGTGTCGCCCAAAAAAGGTTCCCGAACTTCGTGTCCCACGATTTTGCCGCAATTTGTTGCGTGAAAATTAATGGCATTGCAAACGCTTCCCACGTTTTAGAATCGCGGCGATTCCACCTGCGGTTCATATCACCTAGGTGTGAAGTGAGCCTTATGCCGCGTACACACGATCGGAATTCTCGTAGAAAAATTCCGACAGAATTCCGCTTAAGCTTGTGTTGCCTACACACGGTCACACTAAATTCCGACCGTCAAGAGCGCGGTGATGTACAACACTATGACGAGCCGCGAAAAATGAAGCTTCCGAGCATGTGTCGAATTGTTTCCGAGCATGCGTCGGAATTTTGCGCGTCGGAATTGCCACAGACGATCAGAATTTCCGATTTCCGTGGGAAAAATTGAGAACCTGCTCTCAATCTTTTGCTGGCCGAAATTCCGCCAGCAAAAGTCAGACGGAGCATACACACGGTCGCATTTTCCGACCAAAAGCTTACATCTGTCTTTTGCTGGCGGAATTTCCGATCGTGTGTACGCGGCATTACTCTCGGTGATTATGGTAAACAGGACAAATAGAGAGGGTGAATCTCCCTAATGAGGGCACAGACAGCAACAAAAACCTGACAGGGGTTCTAATCCCTTTCCACTCTATCCAACACAAAAAAAAATATTTTTTATCTTTATCTTTACTTTATCTATTACACTGAATTGTATTAATGTGAATCTATGGTCAGAATGTAAAATCATATAATCATTTCCACATTGTATTCCAATTATTTCTAGCCGTCTCTTATCACTCTTCAACCATCTTGAAGTTTGTAAACTTTGTGAAGATCCCCCACACATCTACCGCCTTGAATTCTGTAACCTGTAGTAGTCATTATGCCCTCATTTCACAGAGCCCGCCTTCTGATAGGAGGAATTTCAGTAGGCGGAGTCAGTACAGGAATCACAGCTTGCAGGCAGCAGGGTACCATGGGATATGTAGTCCTTAGACTAGAGAAGCTGCAAAGCATGCTGGGAATCCAGGAAGTTGTGGAAAGAGACGGCCAGCGGACAGGCAGCACTCACAACATGAAAGGAGGTTTTTCAAGTAAGGCTTACATTGGATTGTCAGTAATAACTATTGTTTGTGTTGTTATTATTACAATGCTGATATTATATAATGAGAGTCTATGCTGCATCCATAGATTTCCTTTATGTTAAAAGAATGCAGTCGCCCTAGAACAGGAAGTGGGTTAGACCCCCTGTGTTATAGATATGTGGAGATGGGAGTTCTGTAGTTCTAGCACACTTCATTTTGCAGGGTGACAACACTGCTTCTCCATAGAAACAATACAGTGAGTGAGCGTTGTCACCATAGGACAGGAAGTGTGTTCCTGGCGGGATCACCGGTGATAATTAGGGGGAAAAAAACTGAAAAAAGGGAAACGAATGCAAACAAATGACAATAATGCATCTAAGGGGCAGTAAGCTGCAATATGTGACATCTTTGTTCCTCGCAGGAGGTTTGTGGTGGGCTTTGTGCGTCCCCCATGCTGACAATGATGGGGCCAATGATGGATTATTATCGCCCTCATTTCCAGCACTGGCTCTGGGATCCCATCCACAGAGTGCTAATGATGAGCAATTTGCTAATTGTCACCAAAGTGTTAAAGAAATCTGTTTTATCTTTTTCAGGGGTCACGGGGGTCACAGATAACATCCTAACAGTTTGGTTGGGCCATTCCGACATCAAAAGCGGGTTTATAAAGAGGCCTCAGATTATGTAATGACAAAATGTAATAATAAAATATATTTTTTTTTTATATACACACACATACAGTATACAGATATAAAAAAAAAAACTGTAGATTTACTAATAATACAAAAATTATTAAAAACGAAATACATATATATTGTATATACAGAACAATAACTGGACAGATAGAAATATATTTATTTATTTATATTATTATTATTTTTTTTAATAATAGAGGTGCCATTTATTTTTAATACATTCTGAGTTTTCATACTGTATATACAATATATATATAATTTTTTATTGTTTTTTTTTTTGAATTTTTGTATATCATAACAAATAAAAATGTAATACAATTACACAAATGCATATATATATATATATATATATATATATATATATATATATATATATATATATATATATATATATAAAATATATATATAGGTATATCGGTATATATAAAATAAATATATATATATATGCATTTGTGTAATTGTATTCCATTTTTATTTGTTATGATATACAAAAATTAAAAAAAAACAATAAAAAATTCTATATATATTGTATATACAGTATGAAAACTCAGAATGTATTAAAAATAAATGGCACCTCTATTATTAAAAAAATAATAATAATATAAATAAATAAATATATTTCTATCTGTCCATCTGTCTATCTATCTATCTATCTATCTATCTATCTATCTATCTGTTAACTCAAGTCAAGATGGATTACAAATAAATGCTACTATAAAAGAAAAAAAAGAGAAAATTAAACAAAAAGTATTATGTATATATTATTCTATAATATATATATATATATATATATATATA